>CM076396.1:36150069-36750069 GCA_038363315.1 Mugilogobius chulae | reverse complement strand
ATACAACTGTTTATGGGCTAAGAGTAACTGACCTGTTTTAAAGGATAAATGTAACAACTAAAAGTTAAAAAGTCACAGTTTTTATACTCAAGTAAAGCATAGACGCTCAAAAAAAGTAAGTATTGTACTTGGCTAAAAGTTCCTTGCATCTCTGCATTTTTGGCATTACGCACAAGTGCTCTGTCCGCGCGCACTGCCTGCCTCGCGCCCCAGCTCAAAAGGAGATATGACAGTCGCACCAGATGATGGGCATGTGTCACGGGATGCCCAAAACTCACCTCGGCAACGCCAAAGCGCAGACACGCCGCCGTCACGAGCAGCAGCGTCAGCCACGAGCTCATCTTGCTGGGCAGCCTCGAGCCGCTGCGGACCGGGCATTTAGGGAGCGCGGGGGTAAAACGCAGTCTGGGCCTACACTCCACAGCGGAGACAGCCGAAGAACACAAGTAATGACAGGTTCTTATCAATAAAGTTTAAGTTAAAAAATCCACTTTGTTCTTCTTCGGCATTGTTGTGAAGTAAAGAGGAGGTGTTGTTACATTCCCACGTTTTTCCCCAAATTATCCAATTAGAAGCCGGGATGGAGAGGGAAAAGTTATTCCAATTTCAATATGTTTGAATATTTTCCAAAGGTTTCCAGGATGCCTTAAACAACCGTGACGTTTTCAAAGTCCAGCGGTGTAAAAATGTGAAGGAATAAAAAGCAGAAGGAGATAGACGAGGAAGTAGCAGGTCAGTTGAATGGTGCGCTCTGTCTTGTTTCCTCGGAGTCTTATCACTGGCGTGAAGTCAGCGCTGGATCGGCCTGATTACGCACACTGGCTGCGCTAAAATGCAACTCCTACCGCTACTGCTGAGAACTGCTGCTCCTACCGCTGCTGCTGCTGCTCCTGCTGGTGGTGGTGGTCGTGGAGGTGGTGGTGTGGTGGTGGTGTGGTGAGGGGAAGAGCACGTTTCAAAGTCTGTCGTGAGAGCGTGCGCGTGCGTGCATGTGCGTGTGTGCGTGGCTGCGTATCTCTCCCGCCCCCTGCCTGAAGAATGGATGATAATGTGCGTACAAAGACACATGCACAGCTCGCATGGCATCACAGAGAGTTCCTCCGCGGTGGAGCTTAGGTCTAAGGCACATGTTCCTGACGCACGGCCAAGAAAAGTTTGTTTGGGGGTGGGTTGAAATGTACTTTTAGCCAAATGCCAATGTAAAGGATAGCTAATTACTTTAGCTTGGAGAAGTGTTAGCTAGCTCAATTATTGCCTGATTAAACGATAATTTAAAGATCCAATGTGCAGCATTATCTGGTCCTTCTCACTTTGTAGCAATGCTATGTTCCATTTAGGCAATATACATTTAAATTTTCTTATTACTGAATATGTTTTTTTTTTCTCTCAAAGTGTGAGCTCACCTCCACAGATCTGACCTGTAACTTGGCCAAGAGGCATCATCTTCTTTTCTCTGTGGAGAAAGCTGCAGGTCAGGCCAAGGAATTACATTTCTTTTGAAAATAATCAAAAAGTGGATCATGCACCTTAAAAGTTACATACCTGTACAGTAGTGCACATTTAAAGGGGGGGACTTGTTAAAATGTGACTTTACATGAGCTTTTAAACTTGGTATACCTGTGTTCTCTCATTATTAACTTAAGTCAGAGTTGTTGTTTGATGGATTCATCCATGTTTGAGTAATCCTGCATAAGAGGCTTGCAAACGTCTGTTTTTACCTTCCCCATATCTCCACCCACTGCTTTGTACACAGACTCTAGTCTAGACCATACATGTAGAGTTAAAAAGTCACTACAACACATCAAATAAAGTGCTGCTACAGTGAAACCTTACTTTGAAGAAGTGGTACTTCTCACTTCTGCAGTTTTCAAGTCAGTGGACCAGTTTTTGTTATTGCAATTGTGTAAAGATTCGAATGTAACAGTCTGATATTAAATACTTACAAACTGAACAACATGACTTGAGAGTTCATTATTGTATTTATGTACATTAAAATGTGTGCTTGTTCATGGTATATTGAAGTGCAGTTTGTATTTTGTTTACAGCTGATCCAACACAATGACACAGAAGTTGTGAAAGAGATGGAACTCAAAAGAATCTGGGAGAAGGGAAGACTCAATAAAAGGTCAGATATTACATTTACACATTGCAACAAACTAAGCTCAAAGTTATTGAGTCCGAAGTCTTGTTTATAGTGCTATACATACAGGATTTCTGATGTTAGTGGTTTCTGCTCCAACATGTAACGCCCTAAACATTAAATTACAATTCCCTTTGAACCTTGATTCCTCCACTGAAACTCTGCCGACTGAAACAGAGCAGCTACAGCGTTTAAATAGCAGAGCTTAAAGCAACATTAACACTGCTATGACTAAATTAAACGTGACATTAATATACTTACTAAAAGTGGATGGGTCACAAGGATAGTTACCATGCCAACTGACTCCTCTCATTACATCAGCATCACCCCAAGCCAAGCTATTGGGAAACAAAAGGTGTTTGAAAATATCACTGCGCTTATTCTGGGCTCCTGACCTTTCCCTGGTCACTTTTGTTTGGGGGACATTTTTAAACAATGCCATTCCATGACTCGGCGATATTTGACTCAGCAAGTGCAAGCTGATAAAGCATAACTCCAAAAGAATTTTAGGGCAGAGAGCAGGACTGATTGTTCTTCAAAGAGCATAATGTTATACAAGTCTTACGGGAAGGTTGTGATCCAGTGGTTAGAGCTCGTCTTAATGCCAGATGGTTGTTGGTTTGATTCTGGACCATGTGGAGTTTTTAATGCATCTTCTTTGTATGTGCTGAGGTGCTAAAGCTCAAGGTGGAAGATGCATATGAAAAGATATTAATCACAGACTGAAATAACATTACATTGTATGGTTTATCATAACAATAAGAAAAATATATCAGTTCGGTATGTACAAAATTGTTAAATTATACAATATGCAAAGTCATAATGCTATGCAAACAAAAATGTAAAACATAACCAAAATGACTCCATTGTTTTCAATTAGGGGCATCAATTAATATTTTTTTGAGCTTTTATTGTCATTACAATCTATTCACGTTCTGTGGGCTTCCATGACGTTTATTGTCTCGAATCTGTTGTATTACCATAATGTTTCAGATGATAAAAAAGAAGTTTGCATAAAGAAATAATGAGTGTATTAACTCTGTAATTTCAACACAGTGATGCAGTGGTTAGCACTCTAGCACAACACAGTCTCTGGAGATACACAACGAAATGTCAAAAACGTACAATAAGCACTCACAACTTTTTTACATCAAGATGTTACGAAAGCCAGAACATAAAATAACCACAAATTTTGGTTGAAGCAACATTTTCTTTGGGTTTAACCGGTAAGTTTAGACTTCAAGTTACTTATCGTACATTTTTACGTCTACGTTTTCTCCAGAGACTGGGCTGCACTGGCGTCATAACAAGAAGGTCCTGGAATAATCTCCCAAGTGGCCTGAGGCCTGTGGCCCGAGTTTGCATGTTCTCCCTGTGTTTGTGTCAGATTTCTTTGGGTGGTCTGATGGAAAGAAAGAAAGAGAATTAGAATCTGGTACAAGCATCTCTGTCATTGTTCTTAAAGGGGGTGTTGCTGATTTTCACACTGCAAACACAATTTAGGTTTTATATCTGACAATTTCCTGTCTTCAATCCTTCAGGTAAATATCCACATGTATTTATTTTTGGTTGCGGTTATGGCTTAAAAACATTTCTTGCAAACAGCAAAGTGAAACTGCAGAGGACTATCCAAGCACAGCCAATCAGAGTGCAGCTTTTGGCTCCCAATGAGAACAACATTCTTCATTATTCAGTTCTGACAGTACTCAGTGATCTTTTTTTTTTTTACACTAAGTGCTGCATTTATCATATACGTTTTCGTAGAAGACACAAATTTTACTAATTTAGAACAGAAAAAAGTTAGTCACCCCCAACATTAATGTAACTGTATATTTGTCTTTAAAAAAAACTCAACCTGGTCTTTTCTACAGCTACAAATACTTACAGTACAATTAACGACTCCATTACTTTTAACAAAACTATATAATGTTCAGTCTTTTCCATAAACGCCTTAATATTGAAACATTACTTCTGCTTCATATATAACTCAAACATTTTTTGTCCAACAAAATCACAATCGACTATGGTAGTAACTTTGCCATTTAGGTCAAAACACTTGCACATTTAACCACTTTAATTAAATATACTGTACTACAAATTCTACAAAGGAATGTCTCAGCTTATCTGAAACGTGTGAGTTGAGTGTAAGCTTTGGTGAATAATAGGATGCTATTGTTTTCCTAACAAGAGTCATGGAGGAAACTGTGTGAGCTATGGTGCTATATTTACCCTCAATTTCATATTCTCCTGTTTGAGCAAGGTCGCTAGCTCACAGTAGACAGCTCAGGTCGTCAATAGAACTTCCAACTGACTCATTTACACTACAAATGTTTGGCCGGCAACAAAAGGAGACATTTTACTGTCTTCCAAATTGAAATGCCTTCCCTCTTAGTTTTCGTATACGTCTTGCCAATTTTATGACAGTGTAACATGTCAAAACATATTCTATTCCTCCGCTCAGTTGTGGTTCTCAAAACAGGAGCGTATCTAAGGAGCCAATGGAAAAGGAGAAGAGGAGCTGCAGACAGAAGAAGAGGAGGGGTCCATCTCCACTGGAGGTAGGGGCTTTCCCATAACCTGCTCCCACACACTTTTATCGGCCTTTCTCTGACACCTGTGATCGCAATATTAATGGAGACACTAAAAAAGACTGATACATTACTTACTTATATTTCAAAGTAGTTTCCCCACAAAACTGCTTCCTAAACTAGATCCCCACGGTGTGAAAGTTATAACTGTTTTGCTGTGCGTCGCCATAGTAAGCCTGCCTGCACTGGAATTGACACCTTTATTATTGGCAGCCATTCATTCACTGTTTACAGGCAGTGGAGCAAATAGGAGCATCTCCTATTTTACTGGGTAAGGAGAGGAGCACAAGTGAATATGGCTGTAATAAAGGTCTGCAAACTGCTTGTTTCGACAGAAATATTTTTTGAAACTATGGCAATAAAATGTCTTTGTAATGTTTTGTTTTATCTATTCAACTTTATTTTATTTATTTTAATAAAAAAACAGCATAATCAGTGACAAACAGCTAAATGCATCAAAAATGAACAAAATGGAGCAGACAGAAGAGAATCTTATGATATTAGCTCCTCTTTCACTCTAACATGACTAAAGAAAATTTGCCGTACTTAAGATGTTTGGCATTCAAAAAAAATATTAAGTAAAAAATTATCACGATCATAGAGTCAGATTTAGATTTGATCACGATTCATTTCTGTTTTCTTTCTGCCTTTAAGGAAAATACAATTATGTGCTGTTTCACAAAGTTCCTACTTTACCATCAGTGGAGTCCAGCAGTCAAAGGGTGACTAAAGTGGAAAAATTTTCAGAGAGAAACATCCTTCAAAATTTGTAAACATAATTCATTTAGATAAAAAAATAAGCCCAAAGTTGTTCCAAAGAAGTGGACATGCAACTCTGATGCAAAGTAGGTTTGAAAAGTTAGTTTGTATTTGAACAGACAAATGTATCAAAAAGAGAAATGTAAATCACAATATAATGATTTCATCAAAAAAGCAGCTTGTCACAGAGAATAGCTCACTATATGATTTTTATCACCGATACTAATGCAAGCACTGAAAATGCTTTTATTTTTTTCTCAAAACATGAAAAATTTTGTCACAGTGTGCAAATAACAACTCAAATCGTTTATGAGAATACAATTTCAAACATTATGAGACATTGTGGATAAATGTTATCACATTCAAATAAAGGCACAACTAGGATATGTACAGTATTGTATCAGTGCATCCCTATTTATATTTTATGCACAATGGATTCTGGTAAACCTTCAGCCCTGTTAGGATGTTCTTTCATCATCAAAAAATACTACATTTTATACCGTCACAAAGCGTCAAGTGAGCTGGAAAGTGACAAAGTTTTAAAAGAGCTACAACGATAACTGTATTGTAAGTTCACATTTAAACATCTACAGTGCTTGACAGTAGATCATGTCTTTATTCATTAAAGACATCACAAGGTGGAGCATGGTGTTTGTAGTTCAAATGAAGAACACATCACACAATATCTTTTATTAAACAGGCAAAAACAAAGCACAACATTTTGGTGTGGAAAGAACATTATTAAAATGAGTGTAATAGGCCCTGCAACATGTCAGGCAAAGCAATAACATGGAAAACATTTTTAATATCAATTTATACCATACACATTGACACATTTTCTTGTAGAAATGTTTAATTGATGCTTGGGTGGATTCAGTGCTGTCAGTCATTTGGCCAACATGTGTATTGACTTGTTTGACTATGTAAAAACTAGCACAGGTTGGCACACATTAATTCATTCATTGTAGACTGTCATTATCAAATGGCATTGTATGAAGATATAATACACACAATCGCTAAAACTTATAATCAAATCAGTTTGTTGTCATTTACAGCACAATTTTAATAACTATGACCTTTGAAATTGTGCTACCTTCACGTGATGTATGGACAATCTTGTGGCAATATTTTCTCGTTTGCACTTGTCCCCTCCCCCAGGCCAGTACTGTAAAAGTATATTGGCTTATGAGTGTTTGAATGTCCAGTATTTTCTTTGAGGACACAGAAACAATCGGATCATCATAGCTCCAACAGTTGCACCTGTCTCTTTAAAGACGCATTTAACACTTTGAACTTGAACCAGTGTAAACACGACAGGCTTAGAGGATGTAGTGGATGTTTTGAAGAGGGCTGTATGGGTTACTTGTGATGCCTCCAGTATCTTAAGTCTTACTGACAGTCAGCAAAGTTAAAAGAGCCCACCAACACCTGTACTGTCTCCGAGGAAGGAAAACTGGACTGTGCGGTGGTTAGCATATGCCACAGATACAAACAGTGTTGCTAACAAAGTGGTGTCCTACCTTTTTGCATAGATTTTCCAACTCAAGTGAAATGTAAGTTGCTTCTAATAATTTTATTCTGCGGGCGGTTTGGGGCTTTATTTTTCAAAGTCTTGTATACATTTTGTTAGGTTTTTTTGGAGCTACCTGGTCAAGTTAAAAGAGATTAATTTGAGCAGATTTTCAAGTTTGATTCACTAAAATTAATTTATGACTGAAACATGGATTTTTAGCGTATTTTTATGTCTAAAAGTCATTCTTAATGCTGGAAATTTGTTTTGCAGAGATAATTTTATATTGAAGGGCCAAGGTCACTTTGGGATTTTTTTTAAAGGCTTGGTTGCTTGTTTCTCTTTGGAAAGCTGGCAACTTTTGTCAAGCTTCATCCTGGGTTAGGCTGAATGACAGCTAAATTGTAAAAAAGGTATTTGCCTTAAATTCAATAAGAAAAGACAGTCGACAAGAACCATGATAGAATCTAGATCACAATCTGCTCCACAAAATAGTGATATTAATTTTTTTTACCATATTGCCCTGCCCTAAGGAAAATTCTTTATGTAAATGCATGCTTTCTCCCTCGCACAAATCTCTTGTGTATTAAAAAGTATCAATACTAAACAAAAATAATTAGTTGGACCAAACATGACATTTCCTAAGCAGATTAAGAATGATCTTGATATGTAGCTTTATCAGAACAAACAAGTGAAACACAAAGGAATTCATTTGTGTGTGCGTGTGGGGGTGGATGTGCATATTTTGTGCTATAAAATCTTGACTTAATCTATCACTTTTATATCAAAACTATATTAAGGCACTGTATATATATTCTTTGTCAAAAGTGTAATATTGTAACAACTCTTTTTTCCGGACGCCGGATGACTTTTATGTTCCAAACAAAAGCAGTCACTGAAGTTACCAGTTACAAATGCATGAGTATGAAGTTATGAACAAACTCCAAAGTACTTGTGACACATGCTTAGGCTCTGCTGTGAGGATTTCCAGTGCACATGTTCTTACACACACATCTCCATCTGACAGTGGGCCCTCTGTGCTTAACAAATGAGTGAAAAATTACAGCATTCGCTCAAATATTTAAGCTTTTGAGAAGGTCACTGCTGCTCGATCCCTCCACTCTCCAAACGAACAATGGCGGCATTTGATTTTACGAGTTTTCCATCAATGGCTGAAAAGCGGTTAAATTGACGCAGTAATGGCTCCCGCTCTTTTCAATAGACTTGTGGTTTGTGTGTGACTATAGGTGCACTTCTGGAGTTCAAGAGTGGAGTCCGTTGACCCCTGATTCGTCGTGGAGTATAGGCTCTCGGCAGCGCGTGTCCCGGAGATAATAGAGGATCATGGGTAAAGCTGATGAGGCCACTGGGAAGTCATTAGTTGGCCCCTCGGAGATCCAGTTTGACCGCTGTCCTCGGATCTCGGGTTTCCTCTGGCCGTAAGTCGGAATGTGAGACAAAAGAGGGATGTATGCAGGTGCACTAAAAGCACTATAGATAACTTGGTGACTTTAAGAACGAAAGGTATTTTGCGAGCCCATCTGTCAATAAAACGTCACAACAAGTGCGACTGAAAAGGCCTTAATCCGTTCTGTTTCTGCAGTGAGTGAAATACTGTAAATGAAGATCCGGGAATACTTAATTGGCTACTTGTCTCAACATTTAGCCCAACTTTCAATGTCACGTTTAATGTGCTAGAAGTCTTTTAAATATTTGTCACCAGGATTTTGGCGAGGGAGTATCTTGCTGAAGCTTTGAGCTAAGGCGAAACCAGAGCATCCAAAGGAAACTCAGTCAGGGTTCTATCAATGTGAGGCGGTTTGGTTTGTCAACACCACTTGTCAACACTTGAATTAAAGGCTGCTGATAACAAAGTAAAAGTACTAGTTTTACAAAATCCAAATTTCACTGTGATAAAGGATATTTTTTTAAGCAAATTTCACTTTTTAGAATTTGTAACCATGTTGTAGTTGTTTTCGCTGCAATTTTACCCAGTCAGTGTATCAAAATATGTTTAAGTAATCTTTATTCTCTTGCTTACAAGACACCATTGCTCCATTGCTGTTAATTTCAGTTATTGCCGACATGTACACTGATCTGTGCACTGTACATTTGTTTTTGATGATAAAGATTGGATTTTGCAACTAAGTTTATTCACTTTGGAATAAAAAGCATTTCCTCTGTTGTGGTGATTTGCAGCTATAATCAGGACTATCAGCAGGTTTAAAGGTAAACTCACCCCCTAAACTCCACCCACAAACACATTTGAAACACAGCAAACTCATTGAAAAGCATTGGGGAAAAGGGAAAGGAGGGGCTCAGAGAGGAGAGCAGCAGTGTGATTGGATTGACAGCAGGTGTCTGCAATTAAAGCTTGATTTTGAATGGACAATGCACGCTGAGGTCACATAGCACCTGGAGCTGACATGAGAGACACAGCCAGTTTGTGACTATTTTGACCTGAAACCTGCTAATTTGCTCTCTTTGCACTAAAAATGTCAAAAAATTACTCAGAACAGTAGACAATGCTATTTAAACACCATATACATAGTTTAACAGCCAAAAAAACTTATTTTAGGGTTTAGCTTCTCTTTAAAGAAGTGCTTCAACTTTCAAAATGTATGAATATATTCTCAATATAGATCAATATTGCGATTTCCAAAATGAATAATGCAATGGGTTAGGGTTAGCTGGGTGTGTTTACACCTCTGGCTTTCCAATAAGATGATCATGGGTTCGAATTTTGGGTAAGGCCACACTTTGTGTTAGCCCTGCAACAAGTTGGCCACTGTCAGCCTGCCTAAAACCCGAAGGTACTGGGATAGGCTACATTCATGCACAACCCCTAACAGGACCAAGTGGTAGATACTGTAATTCATAAATGAATGATGCAATGGTGTCATAGAGCATAAGTATAGCAGATGGAGGACCACTTTCCATAATATCTCAGTATTTTGAAGACGACCTATTGCTTTTTTATGTATTTAGAAACAAACTATAATACAGGCAGTGTAGTAAGTTACATTTTGTATTTGTAAAACAGAAACATGGTGTTAAAGAGCTTAGAAAAAGAAAGAGGTCTGATTACTTCCTGTGCAAAACTGATAAGCTGCTTTATTTTATGTGCATCTTGTAAAAAAAACCAAATCTAATTGTACGGTACATTGGGAGTTAGAGCCGAGATCAGATTCATACTTTGTATAATTTTTAAAAAGCAGGTTGTGGATTTCAGGTAATGCAGGCGATGCTATCAGACCAAGCTACAAGAGACAATAGGTTTTATCAATACAGTGCAAAAAGGATGCCTAATTTTATGCCATACTTTCGAGCTTTTCAGTAACCAAACAAGTTACATAACCCAATACCATAGTGCACCAAGTATTACAAAAAACTATTGTAGCTGTCAATCTTTATTTGAAAGGCAGATGTGGTGAATATTGACTAACAACCCAAAACATGCTTGACCTCTTTCCAGTATTAGCCTAATTTTGAGCGTCTGCATGCGGCCAGTCTTTGGCATCCGCAGTCGTTAAAGTCTCAGCCGGCATCTGTCAACAGCGGCTAACGAATGAGTCTACGCGAAAAGAGTGAGAGGGAGGGAGGCTGACTGACAGGGAGGAATTACTGGAATGCACTCTATAGAAACAAGAGCATATCAGAGTGGGAAACAGATTGAAAAAGATAGATGCATATTGACATTTAGAGTGCGTTATGGGAAGTATGGATAATACTGCAGAGTGACGTGATCGTTCTGGTTACAAGAAGTGGATTGTGCTCATGATGTTGGAGCGAGGCAGTTGGGTATTTAGAATGATCTGTCGTAATATACCAACTTCACTTTTTGCTTTTTTTTTTGTATTTCTGCTTAATATTTCTTCTAGGAACTAGGACTAAATTAATAATAGGTAAGGAATAGAACATTGGTGTTATCAGAGCGGTTCTAGGAAAATGCATTATTTATGGGACATGAACAAAGCATACTGACGTTATGTGTTTTCCAAATGCCAGTTGTTTTTGCACAATTAGTTCAAAACATTGTCACACGCTTCATTTTGACACTGGGCGTGGGGGCGAATCCTTAAAATTCTCTAAATAGGAACTTGGACATCAGGAAATACAGCTAAAAATAATACAATCACAAGACCAAAGGGATTGTCATCATGACGGGAAGTTAGATCACAATTCTTCATGTACGTACAGCAAACCCTGTCATAAAATAACACAACAGGAGTGTGATATGATGCATTGCATGTCGCACATTAAGATTTTATGCAGTTAGACTGATATCAAATTATACCAAATGACACACAGAGAAAGTATTGATTATTTGGTAACAGCGATCATGTCAAGTCCTATTTTATGAACGAATAAATTAACAGTATTCCTGTCTGAAAATACAATATATTAAAGCATAATGAGTATACAGACTTTGATGATGTTTAAGTCACCTCCACGTAGATCATGTCAAATATCAATGTCATTCTGGCTGCATACCTTGCCAGACGAGCAGGCGCATCCGTTTAGAAGTTACAAAATATCTCCCAAATCTACCCACGATCAACACTGACTTTGTAAAATTCTTTATAATTGTCTGTTGTATTGTTCAAATGTTGTCCACTTGGTTCAATTAATTCATAACTCAGGTTTTGACAGATGGATTCAGAGAGGCACAGTGCTGCCCCCTACAGAATTGGCCAATGTTTGCCCACAGCTGACACTGATCCTCAATGAACAGTGTATATTATTTTTTTCTGACACTTCTGTAAATTGGAAAAGTAATTGTCTTAAATCCAGTGTGTATTTTCTATTACAGAGGATCTCTCAGTGTGGCCATTTGTAATCAGCTAACCAAACTAATTCATTGTTCCTAATTTCCTTTCAAAGTCTGTGAAGTTTCTCAATTGTCTTTGTTATTTTATACCTTATTTTTAACTCATAAACCACCACTTGGTTTCAAAACAGACTGATCAATTAGCGTAAGTAGAGTAAGGATGCACCGCTCCAGCTTTTCGGTTCCAATACGATTACCATATTTTTGCTTTTTTTAATTTACAAAACTCTGTCAACTAGTTAGAAAATGGGTCATAGTGCTATGCAACTATTATTTTCTGTGCAGGCAACAAATTAACAACTTCTTGTGACTAAGATTTCAAACATTAGCATCTTCCGGGTCACATCCGAGAGTAAATAGTAAATTATTACAACCAGAATATCGGCTGATGGGGCTGATATTCGATCCAGCAAAATTTCATAGATCATACTCGATCGGTGTATCACTACTAAAGAGTCAGTTTATCAAGTCAATTTGAATTAAAAGATAAATCTTCATAGTAAAGAAAAAGCACAATTTATGACCAGACAAGAAAAACACTTAAAAAGCCACCCATTTTGACTGTTTTTTGACTTTTGGAGAAGAGCCAGGACTTGACCCTCTGCAGTTCCTTCTCACTGGTTCTTCTCATTCATGTCTGTAAGCTGCTCACATCAGATCACCTTTTGTTCTTATGAATGTCTACGTGCACCCATCCCAGGACACTGTTTATCTTTGAGCTGGTGACCCCCAAATAGCTGTACCAGCGGGTTCGAAGGAGCGCAGTAAACACCACATACAGCAAAGTGCAATGGGGATATGGAGCACTTTATACACACACCGAGACAGGCTTTGTTATTGTTATTGTCGCCATGGAAACCTGTTGGACCGTACTGTCTGTCAGCTGAGAGCGGCTCATGACCCAGAGGGAAAAGTAACTCTCTCTGCAGAGTGCGTTTGAGTGAAATCTTAATTCTTCAGGTGATAGATTTGGATGCAGTTTTCATTCACACAAGTATTGGCTAAGTTGGTGGGCCAGCGGAGGTTCCTTAATAGTAAAAAAAGTGTAAAAAAGCTATAAGTGTTTTTTACATTTAGGACTAAAGAAATTGATAGGAGAAAATGTTCAAAATGTTCTGAGCAGGTCCGTCGATATAAATTTAGGGACCCGGGGCAAGGGTAGCTCATATGGCCCCCCACGATATAAAAAGGCTTTTAAGGCCGTGAGACTTCCTTGTCCTCCAAAACCAAACAGCAATTAAAAAAAAAAAAGAAATTGTCTTCAAGCACATGACTATTTCTCAACTTTGTGACTTGATTTATGACAAGTTCATGTGACAAAAACAGCTGTATTCATATTATCTTAGATTGAATTAAAACACCCGAGGGCACTTTGAGCATTTTGAGCTTGCGAATTGTTTACTACGTTGTGTTTTTAAGTGCTTTTTACTTAACTTTCAAAGCCGACTCAAGTTGAATTGATTTGACATGCTAACGGAAGTTTCCTGAACGCTAACAACGATAATACAAATAGTCTATGAATAGATGTAGCTGGGACACTGCAAAATATCTTTACTCAACTAGATCTTTTAACAGTATAATGTATCTGTGCTTTCAATATTTTGCAGATATCAGTTATCAAACAATATTAGAAATCAGAAATCTAAAAGTTGTTTTAACTTTTAGATTTCTTTTAAACTTCACAAACTTTTTTTTTTTCAAAATGGGTCATATAGTGCTAATTGTCTGTTATTTATTGTACAACACTTTATGTGATTAATATTTATAACATTAACCAGAAAATACATTTTTTATGTCCTATTACCGGCACATCCCAGACTGATATAATGGGAGTGATACAGCATAATGTCTTGGATCAATATGATACTGATATTCGATCCCAGTATCAGATTGGGGCACCACTAACTAATTTTAGAGCTTTTAAAATTACCACAGTCATTCTTAGTTCTTACAAATATTTGTGACCTAAACAATTACAACTAAGGATTAATAATACTACTCCTACTACAATAACATAATTACATACTTATACTTATTTACTATGAATCTAAAACGTAAAATACTAGATATTAATATACAGTGTTATTATTCAGCTTGTTTTGTGCCAAATCTTTCTGCTCTTACAGTTATCAGTGAACGCCTCGTTGTAACAGCGTTTGACATTCTGTTCCCTGGCGGAGACACAACAGCCCCAGAAACTGCTCATGTTTTCTTTGACATGATTTTATTTTTCTGCAGCCGTTGCATTGTGAGGACAGTGAGGCTTCCAGTGAGGATGGACCACACCAGTCTGCAGAACATAAACACGGTGGTGAGGAATGCCTGGTTTTGTTCAGCTCGCAGTGGCTGTATACAGCAGCAGCATTCCTGTGCCAGCACTCCCCCTCCCCTGGTGGTGCTCGGGGGACTTCCCTGCTCTACACTGTACCAAGCTAATGAAAAGCTCACAGGGCCGCGCCTCGCTAAATTGGAATTCTAATTTCAAGTTCTCCATAAGGGGTGGTAAGTCATTTCACTCACCCCTCCTTGAAAAGACTTCAGAATGTGCTGTGCAAAATAAATGGATTCAGTGTTTATTAGGGAACTGATCCTCGTAAACTTCTGGTGCAATTATAAAAACAAACTGATGCAGAGGGCAACTTACCGTAAAACTTGTAAATTGACTTTTGGATTGCAATTTTTCTGTGGGCTGGCTCACCTCTTCGCAGATCAGGCCTGTAACGGACCTGCTTGTCTCAAGAGAAATTGGATCTTATTTTGGCAATCGATTATTTTGTTAAACAATAGTTGGGCAATTATTCTTTCCATTAATCGATTACTTGTTTATAATTCAAAAGAGTTAAGGGTTGTCAAAAACATAAAAATCAGATACTACTGATTTTAATATTGATACATAACAATACAAACAATACATAGCACTAGCACTTTTCAAGATACTCAAAGAGACAAACCAACAAATGCTAACTAATCCACACAAAGACTAATATCGAAACTAGATTCTCATGTGAGCAAGTACAGCAAAAAATACAAAACAAATATATAACAACTATAGTACAAGATTACAATTAGATACAACTATGAGAAAAAACTTTCTTGTGTCTCATAATACAACAATTTTTGTTATTGAAAAGTCGAAAAAGCACCGTTGTCAGCTAACTACAAGAGTTAATCACTGTGCGAAAACAAAAGTTCTGCTGCTAAATCAAATTTGTGAATGAAATTTCGACCCTACGACCCTTAAAAGTTACATTCAGGTGAGTGAAAAAACGGCGAGAAAAACACTGTCTCAAGCTTCAGTCTGACAGACGTCTGTCAGACCGGTTCATACCTGATCGAAACAGCTGGCTTTTGTCCTAATTTGTTGTATTATTCAAAGAAATTTCCCCACATAACCAGACGGAGAGTGTCTCTCTGCATAACACATGCGCAGTAGGGTGGAAAGTGACCAAAATCCTCTATACTTTCTTGTCTTACAACAGAAACCCACTTGGCTTGATTTTTTGATTTGGAAATTAGATGCAAAGTTAATTAAATAGAAATATAAAAGGTTGCTGTTTTTCCCCAAAATTGTGTCCTATGCTGTGAAATAGTGAATGATCCGTGGTTCGTTTTTGTGAAGGGTGAAAAGTATATGTGCCAAAGCTAACATGGCTGTAATGAGAAGACCTCTTTGAGTTTGTGAGTTAAACATTGACAGAATAACACTGGAGCAGAGCATTAGGTCAGTGTACAGAAATGAGCCTGCATCTTAGAGATAGAACATATGATTTAGACGTTTAGAGTAAGTTTTGATGACAGAAAGATTTATTTTAACGTGTAAAAGAAAGCAGAGACAAATAATGGTGAATGAACAAGCGGAAGTGCTTCTCCCAGAGGACAACGTACAACAAGGCAGAGGAAAGAGGACAATGTAGTGTGTAAAGGGGACCAACAAACAGGAGGCTTCACAGGGCTCTGTGGACATGCTGTATATACAGTACGCATGCATTTATTTACAGAAGCAGACTTGTGAACGCTTCAGTTCAGCTTAACATTTCATATGAATATCATAATTCAGAATTAATTATTGTACGTTGCAAACTGATTGGTTTAAGTGTCATAGCAGCAGAGCAACAGAAAATTCAAGTTTTCATTAGATTCATTGGAGAGAAAAGGAAATTTCTTATCCTCAAATGTCCAAAGTGCCTCTATGTATATATTTTTCAAAACCCAAACCATTTTGCTAAAACAGGCCAAAGTATCTGTTCGTAATGCCTTGTTTTGGTTTTGCCTTCATTCGTTATAGGATGGACGAGATCTCGTGCGCGAGATCTCGGATATACGTCACATACTGGCCACTGATGTTCGTGAGATTTTCCATGGTCATGAAAGTAAGTTTGTATCTTTGAGCAGCTGTAGTAAATATTCTCCTCCACACACAGACATGTAGCGGACTTATTCCGACAGAAAACGTCTAAACCCTGTCCCAGTTTTTATTTGGTAAAGATAGGACCAATATTGACGGAGATAATTAGTCCTAAACATTGTAAAGTTAGCGCGAAAATATATAATCGTCAAATATACGCGCGGACATCGCGGGAACAGCGCAGTGTTTTCACACTTAAACATAGTTTAAAATAGATCCACAAAGAGATATTTTGGCCTCTGTCATCAATAACTGTAAAAAGTACGAAAGTCTCCCATCTGTGTGTGTCTGGGCTGTCAGCAGCGGCAGTGCTGTGCCTGTGAAGCAGGGTAAAGGGGCGGAGCCTGAGCTACACACGGAGGAGTGGATCAATTTCAGTCAAACTCAGATCGTTCAAATAATAAAAATCCAAGGTATACACATAATGAAAGGTAAAGCTAAACTAAAGAATATAACTAACA
This sequence comes from Mugilogobius chulae, assembly GCA_038363315.1. Taxonomy (NCBI): domain Eukaryota; kingdom Metazoa; phylum Chordata; class Actinopteri; order Gobiiformes; family Gobiidae; genus Mugilogobius; species Mugilogobius chulae. The sequence continues at coordinate 36,733,375 of CM076396.1, read as the reverse complement.
ATAATAAATAATACAAATCAAATTTTATAATTTGCCTTGTTTAAATTCTAAATTGAAACAATTAATGCAAATTATTTAAAAATCTTGTCTCGTCTCGATCTCGTGGACCCAATCTTGTGGCTCGTCTCGTCTCGTGAAAATTCTGTCTCGTCCCATCCCTATTCGTTTATGTTTCACGGTAATCCAACTACTAGGTGGATTCTTAAAAACTACCTGAGTTGAAATAACAGACTGTATCTGTTCTGCTCCTGATTGGCTAAAACAAAAAAGTTACCTAAAGTTGCCTAACGTGAAGCGAACAAACCTCAATGATGCGATGTCAGACGGTTTCCACAAAATGAAATGAAACCGATTGGCTACATTACAGTTGACTTCCGCTCAAAACCACAATGCTGCACTGTGATTGGTCTGCCACTCATTGACCAGCTTAACTCATATGATGATTGTAGCTCCAAGTGGATTCCCAAGAGTTTGCAAAATCACAAAAATTATGAGAATCCACTTAGTTCCAACTGCCAATTTGGTTGCCATTTTCAAACTAAAGATACTGGTGTGAGTTCATATATTATATAAAATCTTTTTATATTTGACCCTTTTGTGTACCACTTTTAACTGTTTTCTATAAAAAAATGTAAGCACAGCGATCTCAAATTCAGACACATTGTTTGATCTTTAACCTACTTATAAATCTAAACATTATGGCCATTTAAACACTTACAAATCAAGCATCTGTGTCTTTGTTCTCTATCACTTCACAAGACTCGTTCACAGTGAATGTGATTACACAGAGGTCTCGCTCTAACAAAGTGAGAACTCAAAGGTGAAGTGGGTGCAAGGTTGGAGACAGTGAGAGAAGATTTATGAGGCCCAGAAATAGAAAGAGCGGTAAAATTAGAAAGAGGGCAGGAAGGCGGGACTTACAGGTGGATCTATGTCTTGTCTGTGTCTGTCTAAAAATGCCTCCCTGACCTGTCCTTCTGTGTGTTTGTCCCAACCCGAACCTCCTCCCCGTCGTTCCTGTTTACAAGGTTATTTCCTCGTGACGCTGGGTCCTCTGTGTCATGGTGTCATCTGTTATTGCTCTCAAAAACCTCACATTCGCCCAGCGCCGTTGGCCGATAAAAACATTCCTTCGTTTGCTTGGTCACCGACACAAAATATTCCATGCATCTACAGCGGCTCTGTTATCGACGGAGACTGTTTGTTTTGATAAAGCCACAAGCAGGTTGAAGATAAGAGCTGGAGAACAGTTGGTCTGGGCAGTAAAGTGTGAAATGCATTCAAGTAAAGTACTGGCACAGACCTACAACTTATAGCAACAATAGCAAGAGTTTATTTTTCAATACTACACACAGCTTTAGGTTGACTTTCTCTTGGCTCTCTGGATATGATGTGATTTTTCGCTTTTATTTTGGGAAGTTAATGTGAAAATATCAGATTTTTTGTGTGTATTTTACCTCTTTACTTGATTTTGATTGTCTACAAACAAAATAACTTTTAATCTTTATAGCAATCCTCATAATAATAAAAAAAACATTTTCAGCATCATAAAAAATCAGTTTATTGGCATATTTTTGTAATTAGCATGCTAACATCACTATCCCTTGATTTTTTGAGCTGTTTTAACCATATATACACATGACTGCTGTGATTTTCAGCTTTATTTTATCTCAATAAACTTTAAGCTCTGTTTAATACTTCAAATACTCCTTAAGTCAGAGTTTGAGGAATTTTAATAGTATATTGTCAGTGTTTTATAAACTTATTATTATTATTTTTTTAATCTTAAAGGTGGGGTAGCTGATTTTCACGCTGCAAACACATTTTAGGTTTAAATTTGACGAAATCCTTCGACACATGGGTAATATCAATATGTATTCTTTTTTGATTGCAATTATAGCCACAACTTACAAACAGTAAATTGTAACTGGAGTGGACCACCCAAGCACAGCCAATCAGAGTGCAGCATTCAGCTCCAGATTAGAGGGAAATTCTTTTTTACGCAGTTCAGCATGTATTCAGTAGTCTAATGTTTCACTGCATTTACCATAGACATTTAGTGGAGAGCATAAAGATGACTGATTTATAACTAAAAATCTTAGTTAGCTCAACTTTAATTAAATGTATGCGCAAAATTAGAGCTGGATGATTTTGTGAATTATAAGATTTGGGATCTTGCGATATAGTTCATGTACACTGCTGCTGAGTTTCCTATTGTTTCCAAATGTGCATTTAAAATCACCATGAAGGCTCTGCAGAAGTAAAAAAAAAAAAAAAAGAATTATAAGAATACATTGGATTTATATAACACTTTTTATGACACTCAAAGACACTCACATCAAGTGAAATGAGGCTGCAGTTTGCATCATTGTACCCACCAACAGCCATTCACATGCCTAAGACACTTAAACAAGTGCCTGATGAGTTTCTCTTCTTTTGCTGCCATTGTAGCATCCAATTATTGCCAAGGTTCAACTTGCTTAGCTTCTGAGATCTGACGGATCAGGCATAGATAAGCTGACATGGCCACAAATACTAAAAACTACTAATGACAGAAAAAAGTAAGCAGAACCTAAATATTTTTAAGCAAGTTTGACAAATAACTGTTTTGTCAAGCATCATATACATGTAACAATTAAATGTGATAGCAAATCTCCTAATTTTATCATGATCAAATTGTAGGTGATATTACCCTAACCTACTCAAAATACAATCAATTTCAGATTTTACTCCATTTCCCATTTCCCACAAAATGGGAAATGGAGAAAAAAATGCATTAAGTCCAGACAGTTTTACATGTAGTCTTTCTTTCTAAAGCCTTATCTCGTGCTTTGACCTGATATAACTCTACAACTCTGCATACATTTGACATTATCTGTTATAGTGTAATACTTTTCAGTGAAGACAAAGACAATTTGATTCTTCCTGGCAACTTTAGCTTGTGTTCACCCTGAGATAGTTGACCGCTGTCCAGGGTGTTCCCCACCTAAGGTCCGAAGTCACCGAGACAGAATAGTAATAGTATTTTATTTCTTTATTCAGTCATACAACATCAGAAAACGCTCAGGACCACAACACTGATGAAAGCATTCTGTACTACAAACATTTCCTTTCGTTTGGAGATCAAGCTTGAGACGGTTTGGACATGTACTAAAGGAGGTGTACTGTATATTGTTCTGACTGCAGGCAGGAGGCCAAGACACAGACCAAAGACCAGATTTATGGATGAAGACATGAAGCTATTGTGAGTGATGTAAAGAGGATGCAGGGCAGACAGGAGGAGATAGATGAACAACTGTAATTAGGCTCTGGATAACCTTGGAGGGTGTGTGCCCATTTCAGACAATGTGTACAACTACAAAGTCTGCACAATAGTGTGGTACAGGCTCTTGAGATAAAGAATGGTGAAAGTGTATTTGAATGAATTGTATTTGTATTAAAGTGAGTTTTTTCTTTGATGTTGTTTGCTAAGGTAGACGATGGAAAGGCTGAGATGGCTTTGGGTTGTGTTGCATGGAGAAAAACTATTGAAAAGGTAATTATCTTCACACATTTTGCTTTTTTGTTGGTGTTGTACATGTACCCTTGTGGGGGTACATGTTACTTTTTTTAGAATAATTTTTTTCTTGGTTTGAACTACAGCTTTTACATTCTTAATTTGTGTATTATAGAACTTATATACTGTAATGTTCACAACTGAATATAAGCAACTGGATAAAAAAAAATTAAAAATCATACTGTATGCCGCACAAACTTATGTTGGTTGCGTACTTCGTGTTTAGCTCTGTTAAAGTAGCTAACATGTTATGTTAACCTGACACATATTAAAAATAAAAAAAAAGAAACAGAATTACTTGCATAGCCACCAGTGCAATTTGTTTCAATCAGAAAGTAAATGTTTTCCTATTCTCTGGAATAGGATTTTTGAAACTATGCAATTATAATAAGCCTTGAGGTTTGAATCAATCAATCACATTACTTAATTTGTTTCTGCAGGCAATTGAATAAATACTTTTAAATAAAAGACACAAGGAGAACTAATACATTGTCTTTCATATATAAAAAGTCCCTCTTTGTCCAATAATATAATTAGGTCTGGGAAAGAGTCAATACACCTTCTGTATACATTTGTCAAGACTGAAAATCTTCCCTCTGTTATTTATCAAACTCATCTGATAAGTAATATCTTTAATGAGCAGGTTGAGGAGATATTTTAGGCATTTTCAGATCTACCCTGGCCTCGCGCCTCTGGTGCTGCCCCAACCTGTCCGATTGTTCACTTTGATTACAAGTTTTTTTGGCTCGATCTCTGATGCACTGAAAACTTCCTACAAAGGTTTTGCAACCTACTGTATGTAACGTGTGTGTGCGTGATAATAACACAAGTGAGGTTGCACGGGCAGGTCATAAAAGTCATCCAAGAGTCACATCTGAGCACAGGAGCAGACAGCTGGCTAATTTATGGAGCTCTAAGGATTTTTGTACACTTTTGGTGCACAGCTGCGTGGAGGCACAGACAAAGTGGTGAAATTACAAAGATGTCAAAGCAGGGTGTGTCAGATTAGCTAGCACTGCTGACCTTGTGCTTTATGGCTTATCACATCGTCCTCAGAGTGAGCGAGAAGTAGAGGTGAGGGGGTTTTAATGTGAGCAGACGAGCAGGCAGGTGCTTAAAGCTGGGGTACCTGATTTTCACAAGGCGAAACAGGAAGTAGGTATTGAAATGGTCCAACTACTTTCCACTTTTCACAAATCCTTTAAGATGTGATTAAAGACCATATGCTTCAATTTTTTCTGCAATTACGGCTCAAAACATATTTTTACAAACAGCAGTAAAACTGGAGTGGACCACCCAAGGACAAAGAACTAAAATAGCTTAATGCAGCGCTCCAATTTAGTTAGAAAGTAGTCTAATTACAATATAGTTTTTGATGCAAGAGGCAAAGTTTATTATTTACAACAAAAAAGTGAAATAACCCAGCTTTAAAAGTCTTTTTCACGGAATGAAAGATATGTTTCTCACCTCATAGTGATAACTGTGAACAATTAAAATTTTGTTGTGGTTGTGGATCAAACTATAGATCTTGTATTCTTCAAGACAGACATTTAGAATATTATATTGTACAAAGAAAAAGCTTGATAAACGACTACATCGAGGCTGTTAGTGCTGCACACTTAAACAAAACAAATTTCAAATAAACATGTCAGGTGATGATATCATAAGGTCAAACTGTAGGCAAGAGTCAGATTTTCTTGTTAATGGATTACACTTTGCCGGCTATTTCAGTAGTAGTGACTAGATTCATTAACTTTTTGTATACATTTTTATTTATTTATTTATTTTTTTGACAAACAACTACTGTATTTCTGCGTGTGATTCTTATTGGTTGGTCAGTTTGTTGACATAATTGTTTTGTAAAATCCAATATAGTGCATTTCAAAAACATTACAAACAGCAAAGATGCATTGTGTAACTTTTGACCAAAATTAACCCGAAGAGAAGCAAGTTTTTGGCTTTTAAATGTCCTTGTTACAATAAGTAAATTATAAAAGTATGCATTTTTGTTTTGAGCAGGCTTGCATGGTCTTGGTCAGACAGTACTGTTTTTTTTGTGTTTTTTTTTTTTTTTGTCCTAAGAAGTGTTCCTTCAGATACTGCATATTTTTTTACATTATGGTAAATGGATGAGATGTAAAGAATATTAGCTAGAAAACATAAACCCGTTGGGACCATGTTCACACAAAAAAAGCAAAAAAAATAAATTTAAAGTTAACGAAATAAACAACATAAACTCTTATGACTCATGAAAGTGTACTATAGTAAAGTAGTAGTGTAAAGAGACTATTGAACCACAAAGATTTTTGTTATTGTAAAACTAAACTAATGACTTACTTTCCCTCCCTTTTTTGTGCACTGACAACCTTACGTTTTGTAGTGTAAACAAATGAAATGCATTAGGTGCCCAAATAAAAAAACAAATGAAATGAGCTTTCCTGAACACATTTAAAATCTGAAATTTAAACTGAATTCTATTATTAAAACATAAATCTCAAACTGTGTTGCAGAAATATCTTTAATTTTGCTCATTCACATAAGCAATCAAACTTTTCCCATTTCTGTTCTATCAGCAGTAACAAGAACAGCCGTATTTGAAGAAGCGAGCTAACCACTAATAGCTTTAGCTGTAAAAACGACTCGTAGCATTGTGCCAGGTGTACTGAAGGTGGCACAGGTAGGCAGAGGGGAAACGGGGAGGAAACAGCCCTATAAAAGACATAATGGTTTAATGTGGATGGGGAGGAAATGAGAGGAGTGGTGCTAAATGAGAGGGTGCCTGCTTATAGAGGCAGGGAGAGTGGAACGGGGGAAATCCAGGCTTATACCTCCCAGAAGACGCACTCTCAGGCTGGGAGGGAGGGGGGGGCTCGTCAGACACTCTGCTCTCCAGGGTTCGATGGGTCCAACGGTTTGCAGTCTAAAGTCATTCCCATCTCCTCCTACTCCAGTCTGGGGACAATGCCTTCTGCAGAGACAGAGTGGGAAGATGCCAGCTCAAAAGTGTGTCATGTTCACGTAGCTAGGCAGTACGTGACAGAATTTGGCCCCGAAGTCTGTCAAGCAAAAAACAGAATTCATTATTATTTGTTGAATTTACAGTTAGACTAACCCTAACCCCCTAACCCTTTTAATTAAGGGTTTGCTATTTATTGATAAAAGGGGCAATAATAGTTTGGACTTAGTTTACCGAAAATACATACTGCATTTGACACATCTCATACAGCCAAAAGCAAAAGAGATGCACTTCAAAATTGTTGGCAAAATGTTTGCCATCTATCTTTCAAATAATGCTTAGAGTTTTATTTACCTTTGCCAAAATTATGCAAGAGATTAAACCATTTTTTTTTTTTTTATGTAACATAAATACAAACTTTCTAAACAATTTACAAAGTTGGACAAAATCCAAAATTTCTTTTCTCAGTTAATTTCTGGAGGCAAAAAAACGCAAAACATTACATTTTACATTAAATTATGGATAAATTCATATTTACTTACGACCCTTTATTGACCTCAATGTACCAAAACTAAAAATCTCTTGTTGTCTGTAATGTACAGTACATAAAAATACATGTCAATGTTTAATGTAAGTATTCCCAAACATTGTTATGATATTGAATGTACCTGCCTGCTTATTTAAGTAGGCTTAAATTTTAAAACCTTACTTAAAAGTGCTAAACTATGTGAATGTACACTAATTTTAAGTCTTTCGCATCTTTCACCATCGAGTCTCCTAAAAAATCACCATGATGTGTGTTCAAGCGCTTTTACAACTTCCATAAGCCAGATCCTTGAGCTAGCGTAAGTTGGCCTTTTTCAGAATGCTAATAGAAGCTAGCTTAGTCCCAAAACCTAATTAAACTACATACATTTTGCCGTCAATGCTGATTGTTGCAGTTGCTTTTTTATTTGTTTGATAATTGATTTATTAATGTAATTTATTATCGTGACATCTTCCCTACAACTACAAAGTAAAAATCATCGATTCGACTGGCTTAAAAGAAGTCATAAAACCATGACTATAATGATCTTAAGTTAAATCTACTTCTTCAAATATTCAAATAAAGTGAGCACGTTTTTCTTTTGTTCTTTTTTCTCAAAACATAGTAAATGGCATTACTTACTACTGTAAAATACCATGAAGAGCGGCCCAAAGCAGGAAACAGTTCCACTATGTTCCCCTAATCGATATTAAGCTTTACATGAGCAAAATGTAAAAAAAAAAAAGTTTGCATTAAGAAATGTTTATGACAAAATAGCAGCAAAAGCATATTTTTGCTTAAAGCTTTTCGTTTTGATTTGTGTCTTTGCTGCATTGGACAATGAACAAAAATGTGTCACTTAAAGTTGATGTCTTGAGTTGCAGTGTTGCATACTGTTCATGTGAGGTCTGTCGTAGTTTGGTGATTGACGAGCCCAAGCGGATGAACCGGTGACTCGATGAGAAACGTACAGACAAGAGTGCATCTGAACCACTTCTGAATGTGCACAGGTGAACAGGGTACAACTGCTGCTATGGCTGCCTTCGACTTTCTGCTGAGAACAAAAGTTATTGGCAGCATGCAATGTCCAAATACCATCAGTGAAGCTACTTTTTATCCGGGTACTCTCACCTCCAAAAACGGTCTATTGGTAGCTCTGTAAATGTCCTTAGTGAATGATTCAGAGAAATGCAACTTTATTTATACCAAAGTAAAGTAAAAAAAAAGTCAAGTCAAGTCAAGTGCAGCCATCAAATGTAATCCTTCGTCCAGTTGTAACATTGTAACATCAACTGTAAATAAGTAAAAAGTCATTTTCAGGCCATCCAGACAATTTGCGTTGTTGAATTGTCAATCCACATCAAGAGTGGAAATGTTGTACTAGATTGTGGGCCAATTTAAATCAGATATCAAAAAGTATGTATTGTTGTCCAGTCTGTCATGTCTCCGGTTCAGTCTCCGTGTAACTTTGTAATGCTCTTAGTCAGAGGCTGGTCATCAACATTACAATAGTGGTCTGGCTCTACATTACAACTACAGTTTCATCACACTTCCTGATACTGAACCTTTACCAATATGGTCACAGCTTCTGGGTCCATACAGCAAGTTCACTTCCTCAGATTTGCCATTGACTGAAAACGATACAAACAGTTGTCCACCTGTCCTCACGTAATTTAGAAATATGATATTATATTTACAAATGCATGCTCATATTAATGCCTTTTTGCACCTTTTTGGCAAACTTAATATAACCCACGTTTGTGCATCCTGACATGGAATAGGACAAGCACTGGACCAGGGCTATTCAACCTGATCCTCTTGAGGGACAAATTCTGGAGGGCCATGGTGTCTGGGTTGGATAGTTGCACAAGATGTCAGCACTTTTGACAAAATTTGGGATTGTACAAAACATCTGCTGTACACGATCTGTACCCTAACCCTATGTTAATAAAACTAATGCCAGTGCTAATGTTCGATATATTGCTCTACAGACTTTCCGAATTAGAATTAAACAAGAACAAGCCAAGTCTGAACCACAAGTCAGTCAGGGTCAAATCACAAATTGCACCAAGAATAAAAAAGAACCAAGTCAGGTCTAAGGTAGGGCCCAAAACTAACCTGCAAAAAGATTATAGCATTCTTGAAATATTAGATCTTTAGAGGATTAATTTGGCTCCTGGGCCATACGTTGAATAGGCCTGACTTAGACGATTGTAGCTAAATAAATGCAAAAAAGGCATGTTGACATTAAATCTATTTATTTGTTCATAAATTATCTTATATATTAGTTATTCTTATGTGCTTATTTTTATCGAAGCACATTTTTTGGCTGAAAAGATTCAATGGCACATCACCTACATTAGTTAAACATTTAGTGATACACAAATCTGATACTGGGTGGAATATCTCCGCTAATCCATGAATCATGGATGATCCGATATCATGTTTGTACCTTTAATTGGACAGCAATGAGACATTTACAGGTTGTTGTTGACCCAGAAGGTCTGATAGTTTAAATTATTTAGTTTTGAGAAGAAAAAATGCTACAGTATTTCAGTAACACTAGCATCAGTATAGACAGATACTTTAAGTCACATTATTGAAATCGGTGCATCCCCACACATATTAACAAATTAGACTTTTTAGCAAATAATGTTTCTTATTTTATTCTTTAAATTTTACAGTGGTTCTTTGATTGTTTAACACTTCCAATAAGACAATACCTCAAGACACAACAGTTTCTTTCTGGCGCAATAGTTAAAAGTCAAGGCATTATACTACCTTTTTCCATTTGTGCTTTTTATGTTAAACCAGACAATTATTTTGAATCAATTTAATTGAGTTGCTTTGTATCAACATAATATAATTACATGGGACAAAATCTATTTAAACGGGGTCAGCCATGTTTTTTACTTTGGTAAGTCAAGTCATTGTCATTTTCCCAGTTCTTGAAGTTAAATACCATCACCAACAATCTGATTGTCTTGTATCTAAATTATAGGTCCTTCCTGGAGTGTGCAAATTCCGAATTCAGCGTGCCGAATTCCCTCCTCATCCTGCCTCTGCCTCTTCCTCCTCTTCCTTCTCCTCCTCCCAGTTTGTTTGTTCTCCTCGCGGGCTCCCAGGTGTTTTCCGGACAGCGTTCCCTCCGTGATGTTCCGTTTTCCGTCTCGTCTTCCTGCTCTGACTCAGGTAGCTCTATCGTCATGGCTGAACCAATCAGAATACATCCCTCAGTTCACTATTCAAACAGTATTTTCAGATTTCTGTACACACACACATTAAACGTCACCAAAGGCAGGGCTCGTTCCAACTTTCTCACTCTGTATCCAACAATAACACAACAGACCTGGTTTCCTGCGGCTGTGGGAACAATGGTAGGATAGCTTTGATGGCCGCACTGAGTTTGTTGTAGATAGTGGCTTATCGGAGACCCGCATCGGCGCATTGGCCATAGATCGCTTTGGCCGCTCCATCCTCCAGCCAATGGGAGGAAATCAGGATGTATAGATGAACAAGTACATTAACGGACATACAGGAAAGTGGCTTTTGTTTTGACAGGCCTGACAACAGCAGAAGTTTGCAAAATGCTATTATTAAAATGGAAGTTAACAATGACTGTGTGCTTGTCTGGTGTTAAAACAATTTAGGGGCTGGATGCAGGTCACAGGTTATGACAATAATAGCCCCAATTTATAATGTGATGATATTTCCTGTTATAGACAATGCTGAATGTATATACTCATAGTGACGAGTTATGATTTCCTCTGCCTATTAATATTGAAGGAGGTAACTTTGTTGATATTTCTATAGAGCCTTTCTTGACACTTCTGTACATTGTTTATTCAATCCACACATGTAACCTAAAGTGTCATGGGGTAGGTTGTTGGAAGCAGGATTGTCAATCTGTGCAATCGGCCATTTTGACCACCAATTTATTTATGTACACATGACTGCTATACTTGAGTGAAGTGTCTTGGCTAAGATACAAAAACAGTTTCATATTGGCACCTGGTAATTGCAGCAGTCTCCTATCCAAGGACTAATCAGGTCCTGTCTTGCTTAACTTCTGAAATCTGAGATTTAACAACTGATAAGTAAGGACTTTTCTTTTTTAGACTTTGTTTTAAGCAAATGTTTAAGTTGTTGATTAGTGTACAGTTTATGTGATGATTCCATGGCACTTACTGTAAAGAACTTATTGCTGAGTAACTGCTCTTAAGAAGAAACAGGGTCGTGGGGTTCTAGATGTTATTCATTTTTAAAATAACTGTTGTCTGTGAGTTTATGACTTATGCATAACATTGTGTCAGTTTTATTGACATTTACAGCTCTAATGGGAGTGTTGAAAAACTTGTTAATGAGTTGCATAATAAGAACAGACGCACTCCTGTGCAGTGGTTGTACTCAAAGCCATTCTCTCATGTTTCCTTGTTGTCTCACTCTCTCCATGCTTATCAATAGGACCATTGATCGCAGCTGCCACAGGCATTACCAGGGTCAGTGCGGTGTTGGGATATTGGTTGCCCCTGGCAACACGTCCATCAGCCCGCCCCCACTTCCTCCAAACAGCCTCAATCTCTTTGTGCATGAGTGAGATGACAGCATATGACTGCGTGGGACATAGGAGGCCATGAGTCACAGTGTGCATACCAGCAGGACACAACAGCTCCCCCTGTTGCCAGGGCAGGGGAAGTCCCGGAGGTGTGGGTGTATTGTCTGGACCAACAGAGACTGTGACATCATCAGAGGAAGAGCTGACAGGTGGGGGGCACTCTCCTCATGCCAGTGGGAATTAAGGTGAAGTCACTGAGGCTGCTGGCCCAACACTGGTGCTAATACTTGGATAATATTAGTCTTTCAGCACTTATTAGCTCTATCAAAGAGCCCAGTCTGTGTGTGGTGTGAAATGTTAGATGCAAAGCTGTTAAAGCCGTTTCTGTCATACTTTTACATCTCAAATCAAGTTCTTCAGCACAACAATGATTAAATTAAACTACATGCCCTAGATAGGAAGAAGAATGTTGAACTTCTACAATGTTTAACTCCTCTTATTAAACTGAATTGTAATGATGTCCTTTAAAAGCATCACCAGAGCAGAGGTGACTGATGTCAGCAGCACACAGTGTCTTTAGCAGAGCAGTTATCCAGGAAACATCTCGTTTATGAAGCAGTGACATGTCTGATGTATCTGTCACCAGGTGAGGCTGTGTGTGAGAGAAAACAGCCGCAGTCTGAGGAGCACACACACAGTGCACACACAGCTCTCAGAGGAAACTGCAGCACAATGATAAGCCTCAGGACACAATGGACCCAGCAGTGCACAGACACAAGCCAGGACCAGTTTAGCTCGGAAAGGTCAACAAGCCTCTCCAGGCTTTCATTCAGCTCCCTCACTTATTATTGTTCAACATTATAATGATTACTCTGATGGCCTTTATTTTGCAAATGTGGGAGCCATCCGGAAATACCAACCGAATATGAAAATCCAGGCCAGAACTGCTCATTTCGGAGCGTGAACTTCTCTGACGCTCAGTTTCCCATGGCCTGGCCAGAGGTGGATTTGATTTGCATCACTGTTTCTGGTTCAAGGCCAGGTTAATGAATACAACAGATTGTGTCACTGCAAACATATTTGTGGCAACAAAAATGTATCTTAGATTTATAGACAATAAGGATTCACTTTGCATCAGGACGACGATAGAATCAGTTGAACAGTGTGTAAATCACAGGTGTCTCAGGGTAGTTTCATCTGCTCCAAATAATTTTACAATACAGCATGCACCTACGCGAAGCTTCTTGTGTTTAAGGCTCATCTGGTCCTGTAATCATTGACTCAAACATGAACATGACGACACACTTCCAATCATTTCTCAGAAAATCTACTGCTTGTGCTTTGTCCCTCAGTAAATGTTCTATATAGGCTAAAGCTTTGAATTTAGTGTATAATAGCAGTCTTTGTTCCAGGTCATCACTGGTCTCTTTAGAAGTCTCATGTTGCATCAAACCTCCTGACGAGCTGCTGTGGCCCTGCTGAAGAACTGCAGCACAGGGACTCAAAGCACCACATGTCACTGGCCTTACATAACAGCAGCTTAGGCCTTCTGTGGACTCCACTGAAGTTTGCGGCTGCACAAAGGTCAAGACATGAGAGAGGAGAGGCCCAGCTTTCTGCGCGCATGCAAAGGTTAGAGAGGAAACTTCACCACTCTGTCCCCATGTCATGACTTTGATTTATGTTGGAGCTAATTACAAACAATACCAATATTCATTTTAAAGCAGTGAAAAAAAAAAACAATCTCTATTTACGTTAACTTATGATCCAGTAAAGTGTTCCAGTGTGAGTCTGAGGTACATTCTCTCTTAATTTGAAAAATATTACAGCAGAGCATAGATTTATTTTACATTTATATTTGACATTATTGGTAAAAAAAAAAAAAAAATTTGTGTAAAGGGAGCTGGAAATGAGATGGTATTTTAGAGTTCTCATTCATCAAGAACATGGCACCAATGATTAGTCAAGTTATTTAAGGAGTTGCATAAAGTATTCATTAACTGGGATGAGATGATGGTGCTATCTTGTGCTGTCACATGCTCCATCTTTTCAATTTTTCCTTCAAGTTTTTGGGTTCTGTGATATATTATATGGTATTGTCCAATTTGTCCTTTGTTTTTGATCTAACCTTCATCAATGCTGGTGGGAAAATCCATCAAGAGTAGAGCGAGAAGTTGTGTTCAAACACTACTGAAGGTAGACTAAGCAAAAAAAAAACTCGAGCAAGAGTAACAATTACATTAGAAAAGTTAACATTAAGTTTTTAACTTTGATCTACCACACTTCATCCCAAATGCAGCTGAAGTTTGTCTGTGAGATATTTTTTGTTTCCCTCTGAGCCTCAGAAAACCCTTTTCTGAATGTCCGATCTGTGATGCCATAGATCAATCTCTGAGATATTTTGTTCTGTTATTAGGTCCATAAACCGAACATAGTCATGATATTTGTCCTTTAAGTTATGTTGTTCAAACATTTATTTTATTATTAGTAAGTAAGTAAGCTTTATTTGTAAAGCGCTTTTCACAGACAGAGAGTCACAAAGCGCTTCACAGTGAGTTGAACCCCTCCCCACTCAGTGAGTAAGCAGCCCTGGGGCAGCTCAGCAGAGGCAATTTGCCTAACACCTGGCGCCTCAACCTCCGACTATCACCAAGCGTTTCCTGCATGTGGAAACCGGAGTGCCAGAGGAAACCACCAGAACATGCAAACTCCACACAGAAAGGTTGGGCATGCGAGAGTCGAACCCGCGACCTTCTTGCTGTGAGGTCAGAGCACTACTCACTCTGCCACTGTTACCTCAACACTCATTATGCTTCTCTTCTAAACCATCCCTGAGCCTAAAAATGTGCACTACACAGTGAGTGAGCCTTCCTCTCCACAGACCTGACTAGTCAACTATTTAGAGATATCTAGATTTCAAGTCATATTGTGTTTAGTATAGGCCAGGGGTCTGTGACCTTTCACAGCTAAAGACCCATATTTGCCCTATTCAAACCAAATTAAAGTTGTAAAGAACCACAATGTATTGTAAAAAAAAAAAAAAATAAAAAAAAAATGATAAAGCAACAATGTATTTAGTACAGTAATATAAACAGTAAATACTAAATAGCAAAGAATAGTAAAGAATGGTCTTTCATATAGTCCAGCTCCAATCAAATCTCAAAGAGCCGCACTGAAGTCTTTAATAAGCACAGCATGTGGCTCTCCAGACCCCTGGTATAGGCAAAGTATAATCATCTCTGTGACCTCTTTAAGACCCTGTCCAGATGTTGAGCCCTTCGTGTTGTGAGGGTGGAGTGCTAACCACTTCACATCATGCCATTGTGCATGTGATTTCCCATCTCTGATCCAGACACGATTTGACTTTCCTTTTGTGGAAAGCGTTTGTATCTCAGTCTGGACAGAACTCTCAGGAGGCCACACAAACTCATGCCAAATTCTAAAACTGTAGCAGTCCAAATTTCTGCTTACTCCTAAGTTTCTCATCATCTCCAGAACCTCCAAAAGCCCAAATATAGGCAGGTCCCAGACACTTGAATACTGGTGGAGATTCTCTCATTTTGAAGCTGTGCTTGTGGGCTGTGAAAGTGATATTTTCCTGGTGCAAAGATCTATTTTCCATGTGTTCCAAAGCAGTAATCTGACTGGAGAGACAGTAAATTGGAGACCTGTTCGTTCTAATGACTGTTTGCCCAGGTTTGAGATAAATGCTCACCTGTGCTTACTGAGGACAGAAGCGCCTCCCTGCTCATCACTGCAATAACACAAACTGTCCAGAGAAATACTTTGTTTTGTTCAATTTCTCTATAATTAAAAAAAAAAGTTAAAACCAGCAGAGTATATGTGGATTGGGGTGGTTTAGACATGTTTTATTATTTTTGCAAATCAGTCACCATACATGCAGAATTAAGTAAATAGCAATTTACACATTTAAAGTACATGATATCTTATTGTATACCATGAAGCTAAACCCCATTAAGTCATTGGGAAAACACAATTCATGTTTTTAGAAGAATGCGTGAACAGCTGGAACTTTGAGGTGAATTTTGTATAATTGTTGTTAGAGGCACATTTGCCCAAGATTTGCTCCAGAGCGCAGCGCCCACTACGTGGCACAAATGCACTGTTTTTGACTGATCCCAGTTAATTGAGTGAACCTTATTACACATCTGCAGAACATGACAGTGGAGCAGTGCACGTTCATAGGAAATAATTACATATTTTTTGCTATCAATTCTAATTTTGTTTTTTATTTAGTTAGCAGTTATTAAATTATATCAATTATCTGAAAACATGTCAAAACTTTACCAATGAGAAGAATATTGCACCAAAGAACACTGGTGTGTTTAGAAAAAGACATGTTTGTGTCTAAATGCTAACGCTAATAGGAAATGCTCATAGTAGAGAAGTTAGATATTTTGAATACAAACAAGCCAACTGACGTTCCGTGCACCCGGCCAATTATAAGCACACACAAGAAAAACTTTGAATTTATCTTGTGTTTCTACATCACTGGGAAACAAGAAAAATGACTGATTCTGTGCCATTTTTTTCACTCAGTTCCACTTGAATCCGGCTGCACTTTGCCATTCTTACAAAGCCTGTGCGGCGAAGCATTTCCAGTGTATCTGACAGACAAGCGTTCATCTGTATAAGCCTCTGATAAAGATGGATGTGACACTGACACAGAGAGCGAAGCAGTGGGCCGCAGCAGTGATCTCAGCCTCCTCTTCCTCCTCTGTGCACACGTCCAAAACGCTGCCCTTTGCCGAAAAATGCCAAGCGCACGGCATTCCAGTGGCTCACAAAGAAAGGCCCTCCCTGGTCTCAGCTGTAGAGAGACAATCAGACAAGACTCTAATGACATAATGAGGTGGGACCCACAGATCACATAATACAGAGGCAGGCGGGTGTTGTGGTGTGATTGCCATGATAGCCGATAGAATGGCCTTTCGCTGGAGGATCAGGGCTTGTATTGTGTCTACATATGAGGAGGTGGGGGACTTTTTTTGGGATGCAGGAGGTGGTGATGATGAGCCCAATGTATGTCCCGAGCGATTAGAGCACCCCTGCCCTCTCCGGAGACGCGCTCCACGCTCTCAGACGAGAATCGGACCAGTGTCCCAGGACGGCTGGCCAGAACCCAACTATGTCCCCCCAGCGCCGCGGCCTTGGCTCAGGGTGTGTCGACTCTGGCACGGCACTCTGCAGAATAGACTATTGTTGAGCGCACAAGACACAGTGAGGGAAGGAGAGGAGAAGCTGGGTTATACGCCAGAGAAATCAGACACTTTCCAATGCAAATGTGTTTACAGGGAGATGCATTTAGGCAGACACTATGCTGTGTTTCCGGAGTTATACAGTTAACAACAGTTCTCAGACTGCGCGTATACAAGCACTTATCAGGGTTTACTTTCAGATTTTAGAATAATCACCTCACAAAAGGTCCATTGACTTTGTGTTCAAGTTCAAAGCTGCTGCACTGATAAGCAGCGCCTCTTTAGCAAGAGGATTGTCATTTATGTGTTTTTAGTGTGAAAAAGTGGAAATATAACATTTTAGAAGTCTCTCACACACAATCTGAATTTTTCTAGATAATCACAATAAAATACAGGGATGTGGGTGGGACTAGAGGGAAAGTGAAAACAAGAATATTCTGAACACTCAAGCCTCAGATAAAGAACAAAATAAGATTATTCAAACATCCATGAATCAATCCAGTAAAACTGAGTAGACCAATGATAAAAAAAAACAGGTTCAAATCTAATTACAAAAAAACGTAGTATCTTTGAACTAACTGTTAAATTAAGTAAATATAATAGTAATACTTGAATTGAATATATAGACAGTGTGCAAACAAAGTTTAGAGGCTACTATGTGTTATGATGATAACATTTCAAACAATAAGTTATGTCCATGAGCCTTTTAACACTGGCTTATGTTTCAGTGTGGTTTTAGTAGTGTAATAGTGCATGAGACCGATGCACAAAAAGATAACACTGATAAATGATGGTCTTGATTTGATTTTGATGTCTATCGTTTTTTAAAAGTCTCAGTCTTGGTCTCGGGACACTGTGGCTTCGGAAAGGTCTCAATTAGTGTGGTCTTGACTACAACTGCACTAGGTTCTAGTTCTCCTAAAAATAGAACCATTCTAGAACTGTTTGAAAAGTCATATGTGATCCTTTTAAATTGATTTTTCAGTATTGACACTAAAATGAGTATTTAGATTCTAGTTCAAGTATTGGTTAGTGTCTGATTTTTTATACTTTTGACAACCCTTGAGACAAAAGGAGAGTATAGCAGTCTATTAATATAATTTAAATAGGTTAATATTAATAAATGTAAACTTATTAAGTTTACTCGTTTATTTAGGGGATAAGCATGAAGTGAGGAAGACAAATTATTAAAAATTTTCTCTCTGGTTCTCTCTTATAAAATACATAAGCTTATGGTGGAGATGGGCTGCTAGTACATTTTTTCCCCCCACATTCTTGTGAGCGAAGTTTTTGTTCACACCTGTTGCTTAAATATGGTTGTTTATTACATTTATTTTTTTTTTTTTTTTTGTGGTGTAAAATATTGTCTTGAAATGAGAATTTAAAGACCTTACTAGTTTAAAGCACTGCATTGTTTTTCTTACCTTTCAATAGGGTCCTTTTTTAACCTTCAGGTGCCATTCTGCTGTTTATGTAATAGCTCATACATTGTTGATAGCTTACTTCACTTGCCATGCGTCTTTCTTACCATGATGTGGCTTTTCTTGTGGAATGTGCAGGATTTGGTGTGCGGGGATGATAAGGAGAGGCAGGTGGCGGGCAGAGGGAGCGGTTTGATAGTGTGTTCTGGAGCTGTTGAGGGGATAAGGCTGAGCAGAGCACCAGCAGGTGTTGGGACAGATTACAAACTTACATGTCTGTTCTGAGGCGGCGACATAAGGTTTCATAACACACACAAACATGACATTTACATGAAGGGCCCCTTAGCTTTGAGAGGCACTGATTGGATGAGTTTTATTACCTTATCAAAGGGCTTTCATGCTCACTAATGAAAACAGCAGGTTTAGGGGATTTGGCGCCAAACGTCTTGCTCAGTAGAATTCCTCACCATGAGCAGCTTTACACATAAAATAATGTTTGCAAATTCTAGACAAATCCATGAGTATTAGCTCCCTGTTTTAGTTCTGTCATTTTAAGTGCTTTTCTTTATTCAAAAGAAATATATTTTGTTTTTGAATGACTGACATTTTCATCATTCTGAAACATTTGTGTTGCGTGTTGATCCATGATCTTGAGATTGTTGGCTCACTTACCTTGCTAAACTTGTAAATTTTCAATGAAACTGACTTGCTCAGTTTTTGTACATTTATTCCCATGAGGGTCTTGAGACTGGTCTTGGTCTAAAGACTGCTATTTTAAGGTCTCATCTCAGACTGGAGCACATTTAGACTCGGTCTTGTCTTGGACACAGAGACCATATTTCATTAACACCATGCTCTGCTAAACTTGCACCAGGAGCACGATGACCTGTCTGAAGCAGAGTTTGCAATAAGCACTGCAAGATAAGACCATGTAGGCCTGACAATTGTATCAAATTACAGAGATGGTTTTGATTTGGTCTCGACTTATAAAAGTCTTGGTCTACTCTCTAGCTGTGTTCTTGGAAAGCTCTTGATGTCGATTAGTTTGGTCTTGAGTACTACACTATTAACAACTAGGAATCTACATTTACCTGCATTGCCAAGCCTTGTATATAGGCCTTGTGTATTATTTTCTCCCACCATCTGGAGATCTCCTAAAATACATTTGTGACCACACGACACCAGCAGTTAATAGTATTCTATTCTATTTCAATTCTGTATTTCTTTACCAGTTTCAAGGCACTCCAAACAGCACGTTATATCAAGGAACAATCCTCTCATTGTACTCAGACAAACTTTCGGTTACAATACACTTTATTAATCCCACATGAGAAAAAGAGCAGTGAGGTGTCATCCCACTGAGCTTGAAGACGCATCTCTAGATCTTTTAATAAATTTGGTCAGAACTATCGTTGCTGGAGGATTTTTCTTATGGTGCACGTTTTGGTTGGTGGGAAAGTGCCCAGAGGAAACCAACACAGACACAGCAATAAAATGGAAACTCCTCACTGGGTGACTCAGGAAGCAAACCACTCAGCTTTCATGTTCAGTACAGCTTTTTGCAACAATATGGAATGTTCAGGCAAAGTAGCATAATCTCCATTGGAATAAGCAGGTAACTTGACTCTCCATCAGTAAAGTTACTTAGTGCTCCTTTAGCTTGTACAACTTTAGAAGTAAAAACTGTTTAGACTCTAGCTCGTATCAGACAAGAATGAAGAAGTCTGTAAGAAAAAAAGACTGAACTAAAGAAAATAATCCAGCCTGCTGATAGGTTATTCTGTTGCCAGATAAAAATTAATTGATTCTAAAGTGATAAATCTTTAATCCTCTTTCATGTCTTCTATTTTGTGCATGTGTGGACATTTCTTGACTTCCCCTGAGCAATATTAATATTACTATTTCAAAGCAGTGAACAGAGAAGTAAGAACTAAAAGCACTTGAAAAATCCCTATCAAATTCCAAGACATCCGTCTGATGTGCTGCCCCCTCCAGAGTCCAAACAGCCATGCCTATGTGAAAGAATGCTGCTGACACGAGGGACTGCTTTCCCCCGAGCTCACGCGAAACACAGCCCTGTCAGGGTTTGTCATGACAAGATCCAAAATAAAATTCAAATCTGGGAGTGAGATCTCTTCCAAGTGTCAGAGTTTCATTGTTCAGTCCATTTCAAATAACCCTGACAAATTGTGCTCAGTGTAGAACGACTGTCTAAACTTCTGGCATCCTAAAAGACGCTGGCACAACACCAGAACTGTGCTTTTCCCATCACTGTCACGTTTAACCGACTCCACAGCGCCCCCACATGCAAGGCTGCAGACACAGCAGCAGGAGAAAGGCATCGGTCACACAGCTGGATTCTGTGTAATAAGGAAAACTCTGGAGGAATTCTGCTCCCCAGCTGGCAGGTTCAGGGCCGTGGGAAATCTGACTGTTCCTGGCATTCAGACACATTCAGCTGGCCATGACTTCATTTTGTTTTGTGTGTGTTGTTTGTACTTTAAAATACAATCTAAATAATCTAATCTAAACTTTGCCTTTTTTAAACATTGCATATATTTAATGCATCTCTCCCTCATAGCCCGAATAAACTGTAATCGGATTTGACATTTTGTAATGTTAAAGTGAATTACTTGAAATACTATACATTTTTCACAGCCATTTGAAAAAGTCTTAAAATGTACTTTAGTAAAATTCATCTATTAAAATGTCTTTAGTGTTACTTTTTGAATAGGCCTATACTCTTTACAGCAACGTTTCCCAACCTTTTTTTTCTTATTTAATTTTGTAAAATTTGTTCATGACACTTTAAATATGAACTATGTAACTTTTCAAGTGCAGTTGTTACTTAATTGTTGTATTGCTGTGCTTGAAATGTTCCATTAAACAGATTATCTAACTGAATAGCGAGAAGAATGTGACACAACAAAGTCCAGTGGTACAGGTCAGATCTATGGAGAGGCAACTTAGCATTGTTTCCTAAGCTATTAGACGTAAATAAATAACCTATAAACATATACATGTAATGTGTTTAACATTCCAGCCAATCTTCATAGTGCACCTTTTATTAGAAAAGTTAGAACATCTTTAAAAATATTCTTTAAATCAGTAAATGGTGATTGGTTTTGCCTTCATTATTCTGTAAAAGGTTGTCCAAACGCTCCCAAATTGAAAATATTTAATTGTGGTGAAAACTGACACATTTTCAAGGCTCACCTGGCAGTATCTCAACCGGCACACTAGTGTTCCCTGGCACATTGGTTGAAAACACTGCTTTACAGTAAGTGTACAAAACTATAATTCAAAACTTTTAGACAGGACACGTGCTAAAAAAAACCTGGAAACAGAAAAGTACTTTTTATATGTTAGTTAGAGGAGTCCAGATAAAAAAGTGTGAAGTAAAAATTACAGATACGTGTGGTCAGATGTGCCCATATCTAAGGACATGTATTTCACATCTGACCATCATGTAAAGTTAAAGTAAATACAGAGACATGTATATAGATTTCTCAAATCTACACATAACATTCTCCAAACAAAACAGCAGAGTTTCTTCTGCTTTTTGAAACTGGTTAAGTAGCATTTTAACCATTCCTGCACTTTCAACCTGGAATAGTATGATCTGGGAACAAAAAACTAGGCTATAGGCTTGCAGTGGATCATTTTAAACAATAGTAATAGGCTTGGGAATTGTTGTCAGAGAATGTCAATATAAATTACTAATTTAAAAGAGAGGAAAAAAGAGGAATGATGCCATCTTGTGTTCATATGTAGTAATGAGAAACTGCACTCAGATGTACCTGCTTCTTCGTTTTATTAATAATACAGCAAATGTCATTCATGTTAAAATAAATGGCGTTTATTTATCAAAAGAATATGGGGCTTACAACATTTATAATTATTATATTACACAAGTGTTTGATAAGGATCATTTGCATTAGATTTGATTTGAAAGCTTTATCATTTTATTAGTTTTGTTTAGCTCAATAACTTAAACCTGTCCATATCTCTAGAATCCAGTGAACTAACACTATTCAACAATCTAACCCTAACCTGGCTAAGGAGACATTTTTAGTTACCTCTGAGTTCAAGTCATCATTGTTTAGTCTTCAAGTTTGCAGATTCATAGGTATATCTAAAAAGTCATAAAAAAGACACAAGAAATATTAAATCCAAATTATACAGTAGTTACCTGTGACTTTTTTTTTTAATCTGAGAAATTATAGTATACATAATTAATCATATAAGTATCATAACAATGTCTAAAAATACATACAACTAAATATTTTGGGCAAAAGGGAAAAATACTTCAACTAAAATAAATACATGTAAAACATTATACATTATACATCTTTTCAAATGAGCGAGTGTGGACCAGAGTCAGGTCTTGGTTGGACACTACAGTAGAGACAAAGGATTTTTCTGTGCACTGTGAGGCGGTGACAGTTGATGTGTCTCAACTCAGCTCCAACCAGCCCAAAGAGACAGAAGAAGAACATGGCCCGGACCGACTCACACACAGCAGCAGGCGAGTGGTGACCTAGGAGAGTCAGAGTAATCGCTGGACACACGGTCAAGGCAAAACTTGTGCTGTCAAAAATTAAGTTAAAATGTTTGTCTGTCTCTTATTTTTGTTTAATTATTGGTATCATGTTAGAATAAGGACTAGTTTACTGTTGACTATTAAGATAACATTACCTGATCGTTACTAAATTGTTAGAAAGTTTTTACTAATACTGAACAAACATTAACTAATTGTTTTCATGATAATTTGGACGATCTGCTCTTTTGAGGCAAACCCATGTGGTCTGGAGATGTGCATCCTTCACGGGCTTTTGTGTGTTCTGTTCGTGAGATAACACCCGTATCTTGGGAAGTTGTAAACAAGTAGCTTGGCTTACGCACAGTCCTATGGCTAAGTTTAGGATTGGGGCATGGGTGAGGGTTAGCCACAGTAATTAAAAAAGAAAAGAAAAGAAAAAACTTATATAAACTAACTGTTAACCCACTGCAACTAGCCTAGCAACATCAAGGCAAAGACATTGGTCCATTTTGGGACATTATTGATATTGAAATCAGCTAAATACAGAATCAAATATCATCAAAATATCAGTTTAGGTATGGAAGAATCAATACTAATATCGAGAGTCGGACACAGTACACAGATTAAAAAAAAAGGATTTAGTGATGTTGTACTGTACAATATCACCAAATCCATTTTCTTTAAACCTTTAAATGCTCATAACTTTAGAATAGGGGCTGGAGGTAAATGATTAGTGCATTTTTGTTCATTATTAGTAAATACTATCTAATAATTTAGTAATGATCATTAGTAATGATGAACATAGTGTGTTAGTGTTATGTTGACAAAAGTCAAATAACCACCTATTATGTAAAGGTAAATCAAGTGAAAATACATGTACTAGACAGTCATATTAATATTAGTTAAAAAATATTAATGAGTTTATTTAATCCCAGTGATTGAAGGCAAGTGAAAATGGCAAACATTGCTTATAGCTTTAGAAAAAATAAAATTTGATAACAAATAAAGTGATAAGCTTATAATCAAACTTTGTGTATGTTAGAGTTGACCATTTTAAAACAAGATAACAAAATGTTTTAGGTTCGATGAAAAACAATACATCTTGGTTAGTTTCAAATATTTTATCAAATTGTGCAGTAAACTAATATTAGATTACATAAAATTTCATATTTCTAACACTTTGTCCTAGCTACTTTTCTAATCTAGTTACTACTTAAAGCTGGGGTTCCTAACTTTCTGTGTGTACATTTTTAAACTGCATATTTTCCACAAAGAGTATCTTGGAAAAGTAGCATTTAGTGACAAAAACATTTAAAACAATTTGACTTCTCAGAGATAGCTGAAAGCAGTGTTCTGATTGGCAGTGCTTTGGTGGTTCACCTCAGTTTCACTTTGTCGTCTGTACAAAGCTGTTCTAAGATCATGATTGAAGTCAAAATTTAATGTAGTAATAACAAGGGGTTAGTGAGCACTGGGAACGAGTTGGACAGATTCAAACACCTCTTTCTGATTTGGTCGTCTGAAAATCAGGTACTTGACTTCAACAGAAAAACGTGTACTCTGTGCGTGTATAAAAGGATACTTGTGATGAGCAGCCCAGTGCAGACGGAGCAGAGGAAAGCCCTGGCTGGACCAACCCAACTCGGATCTTGTGAAGGTTGGGCTCTGTAGGTCAGATATAGCTGCAACCAGAAGTACGCCACACCATGGAGTAAGGCCGTCACAGCGCCTGTGACGTGAAGGTCTCTATAAACTACCTGCTGTGAAGAGAACATCAAGGGCTTTCAAACTGAGATTTTAATGATGCAACTCATAGGTTCTTTATGGTTCCTATTTTAGTTGTGCCTTTTGGTTCACACTTGACATTTTACAAGATTGCAAAAAGAAGAAAATTATTTTTATTTGAACTTGAGTCGCTTTGGCTAGAGAAGATTTAATTACGTACATACTGTACACTATTTTACTGGCTTCAAAGCATTTATGACCGATAGGAGAACATTTGACATACAACAGAAAAATAGCCTAAATAAATCAATTTCGCAAAAGAGTGGTGCAAAGTTTGAAACAGTTTAAAGCAAAGAAAATCATCTTTAAAATAATTGGTTGTAAATTTGTCAACATGTCTTAAATTAAAGTTAAAATTCTAGAATCAAACTATCTTAATTTTTAGTTTCAGTGTTAAGTCATTCAATAACAAATATAAAGAGTTATGTTCATAAGCGTGTTGAGGGCCAGATGAAAACAGACTGACGGCCCCATCTGGCCCCCAGGCCCCCGTTTGCCCCAGGTCTGGTTTAGCACATGCGTGGGTTCTCCCATGATTTTCAGAGTCTGTCTCACAGCTTTTCAAAAAGACAGCCATGATTTTACCAGCCAAGTCTTTCTTTTACTTTCAGCCTCTTCAAACAGCTGACTCTCTAATTAGCACAGATTCAAAACTAGTTTGGCAAAGTTCTTATTTAGATGTTGGTTGAAGTGAAATTAAAAACAAAAGACACTCTTTTGTTTATATTCTGTGTAAATAGTGTTTAAATAGCATGGATATTTTTGAATCCTGCAGCTGGTTGTGTGTCTGACCAATCACACTGCTCCTTATACCTCCAAACTCCGCCCCTTCAGTCCTTCTGGTACTGCTCATTAACAACTCAATTTTAAATGTGTCTGCAGGCAAATTTTAACTGTTTAGTAGTGTCAATTCAGCCCTTATAATTCTGAAGCTGTTTGAGTCTGGTTTCAAACTTCAATTTGGTCAATAGAAATAATTTGCTACTGAGCTTTGTCATACCTGGAAATTCCCAAGAATGGACAGTCCACTACATGACGCGAATCCTAAAATGATGCTGACGGTATTGACCTTCCCACGGCCTCCGTAGTCATTAATCTGCTGGAAACGAATGACCGCAATCCACACCCCTGTTGAGTAAGATATACAGTACACTAAAAAAACATGTACAAAGTATTTTGATGTCTGAAAGCCAAGATATTGCAATATTGAGAGAAAATAGTACTCTGAGGTGGATAACTGGCACACACGCTACAAGTGTAAAGGAAAGAAAACAGAAGTCAGTAGACCCAAAGAGGATGAAAAAGAATATTTACCTGATGTAAGGAATTCTTCTGTGATGTTGACTGTGCCATTTGACACTGACATTGCAAACCTGAATATCAAAACAAAAGCAAAAAGATCATTTCAGACTGGTTTGTGAAGTTATCAAATATATATGGTAGCTTTCATACAGTTTAAAACATGTATAATATGTCTGATGTGAAGGTGATACTAGGTTCTTGAAATGGGCTCACAACAGCAATTTAAACAGAGCTGGCAAACTTGGTAG
This sequence comes from Mugilogobius chulae, assembly GCA_038363315.1. Taxonomy (NCBI): domain Eukaryota; kingdom Metazoa; phylum Chordata; class Actinopteri; order Gobiiformes; family Gobiidae; genus Mugilogobius; species Mugilogobius chulae. The sequence goes on along the minus strand of CM076396.1, from coordinate 36,707,264 downwards.
AACTGAGAAAGTACATGTGAGAGAAAGGGCGGAGTCTGACATAAGAAGCAATGTGATTGGTCAGTTAACTGCAGCAAGCATTTGTCATCAGACACACTTGGAGTTGGTGAGTTATTTTACGTCACCAACAAAAATATCTCTACAAATACCAAATTGCCTGGAACAAACACCCCCCAAAAACCCCTAAGCCCCATGGTTGGTTCTGTACAGTTCATACTGTGCACCACAAAACAATCCTCTATGTTATTAAAACTAGGGGTGTCAAATTAGTGCATTAATTGTGATTGATTGATTAATTAATTACAGACACATTAATTGAGTTAAATTTTTTAATTGCATTAATCTATTTTGAAATCTTTAACTTTATTGAGTTGCAAAGTGGACATAAGGGTTGTTCAACTTGACAATTTAGCAACAAAACACTTCCTAAAGTCTTCATTTTTTGCAATATAATAACATTTCCCAACTGCAACAATAATGTAATTAATTAAATTGGATAAAAACAAACCAAAAACACTTAAGTTGAGTGTTTTTCTCAGCATTTTTAAGGTGAGATATAAAATAGATTAATTACATTAATTAATTACAGATCATAATGAATTAATCTCTTTTTAATTGCTTAACAGCACTAATTAAAACCATACATTAAATTAGTTAATTATACCAAAATACCATTACTGGGAGGAAAAAAAAACTAAAATGTACATTTTAATTAAAACAATTTATTTTGTACACAAGTGTCATCAAGAAACAAAATACACATGTACATACTGTACTTACACTGTCCAATAACCTGCAACTGCAAACACAGCCAGACTCAGAGGAAGCAGTGTCCACCACCCCTTGTCAGTATCTTTTTGATCCCTAATGAGAAAAACAACAAAAAAACTTTTATTAAGTATACTGTATGTTCAGTAGAAACTACTACTTACTTTTGCTTAAGGATGGTTGAAAAGTTTCCAAAGGAGTTGTTTCCAATCACGCACAAAACTCTAGCAGTGACTCGTGACTTGTCATACAAATATGTAGGAACGATGTACAGGAACTCGTGCACAAAAATGTGGATGTATGTTTCAAAGTTAGTTTGCAGCGTATGTGCTTTTGAACAGCTCTCAGCCAACTTGTACTTAAAATACCTACTTCAGGAGACTTGCACAAGTGCATGTTTCTTCACACTTGCAGACAAACACATTTAAAGTTGTAAAACCACAATACCTCAGTTCCAACTGCACTCTAGTCCAACAATTTCACAAATCTCTGTTCTTAAAGCTCACACAATCTTTGGTCACACCTCATTTTAGATTTCCGCTGCTCTCTTTTTGTTATGTGTTATATTTTACAGGATCATTGCAGTTTTCTTGCACAAACGGTCTAGTCATTGATTATTTGTTTTTGTGCTGCTCGTTGACCAGGTCATTGTGTAAATGAGAAAGTGTTTTTCCTGTGTAAAACCTATTCTGGAAAAAAAGAGTTTGGACACAGCATCAATTAGATTTGTTTTATTTAACACCATTATTTAAACTTGTTAACACGTAAGTTACATCACAATTCCAACTCAATCTTGACATCCATTTTAGATTTGTATGGCTCCAGCAGAGGGCGCACTTCTTCAGACAGAAACCTGGCCACCTACAAAGCATGACAACAGTTTTTAATAAGCAGCTTACAGGAGGGGGTGATGCTGAAGAGCCCATGTCATGTTGTGGCTGTTGTACCTGCTGAGGAGCGCGGCCAATGAAGGTCTTGGGGTCCAATAGAGAGTCCAGCTGGCCCAAGATAGGAGCGAAGTATGGGTCACACTGGACTCTGGCCAACAGGTCGTTATCGCCTCCCTCCTGTTTGACCACTGCTGCTGCCTGCTGGGACAGGACGCGGATCTTCTCATGGCAGTCCTGAAGTAGAGAGAGAGGCTGGGTTTATAATAATGATGTATAAACGGAAAAAAACTTCAACATAAATTTGACCGTTGGCAATAAAGAGAAAATCCTTTTTTTTTTAATTCTCAAAACTCCATTCTTTTGCTAGAAAATGGGTCATACAGTGCTGTGTAACTAGATTATTGCACAATTAACAACTTTATGTAAAAAAAAAAAAAACATGATTTCGACTGAACTGATTTCATAAGACCGATACTTGATTTGTTAAAATTTGAAAAAATGGATATCCCGATAGTTTTTTGACATATCTTGATTACAATATTCAGGTGATATATTATGTCAAGGAAAATGTACAAAGAAATAGAACATGTAATACGAATTGATTAGTTGACCAAATAGTGTCTCAATGATTTGACCAAATATCTGAGCCAAAATACACCCACGAGACCACAGGCTCAGTGGTTTTCATTTTAAATATCTTCTTATACAGCAAAAAATTCAGCAGAACAAGATTGTCATGTTTATAAAGTCACACTAACACAAATTCTGGTTAACAAAGGCACCAATGAGTGATTAACTGACTAAAATATCATTTTATTTCAAAGTTTCAATGTAACTTTCTTCATGTGTTCTTTTAAATGGCTCTTTTTGTAGCATTGTATACAATAAACAATATATTCAATTAGGATTGTGCAATTAATCGAATTTCAATTTCAATTATGATTACTGCCATAACCGACAAAAAAAATGTTATGTGATTATCAGCATGAACTTTTAGTTGAGTGGAAAAGTTGCTCATAACTGGTCTAGTGTTATAGTTTCAGCAGACCATTTTCATGACATATGTCACCTTCTTTCATGTTAACAGTTCATTTTGCTTTATCTAAGCTGCACTGATATTCTGCGTTCTCTCTAAGTCAATATTCAACCAAATAATCATGATGTCACTTATGTTCCAAGTAATCGTGATTATTATTGAACCTATAATTGAGCAGCCCTATTTCAATCATCTATCTTCACAATATTATCTCAAATTCTATATAATGCCCACCCATAATCAGACATGTATCTATCAACTGTTTGGAGCTCGTAAAAGTAATCCCTCATAATTTATCATTTTAGATTTTCTATAGAATTTTTTGTAAATGAGTAAATACTGTTTTTGCACCATAGGGCAAGTTGTTAAAGTAAGATGAGGTGCGAACAGAATTAATAGAACAGTTTAATGAAAAAAAGAGCCTTAGGCGTTACTTTATAGTCCACAATACATATACTGAGTATAGTCTGAAAAAGCTCTTCTAAATCTGCCACAAAATTTAAGCATGTCAAACTAGCAAAAATCCAAAGATTTGTGACAGCTAGGAAGGATTACATAAAAAAATGTATATTGTTATATATTATTATATTAGAGCAGAGCTATTCAACATAAGGCACAGGGGGAAAATCAGGCCCTCCAACCCCTTAAATCCAGCCACGATGCAATCTCAAATAACAGAAAGTGTTGATTTTTTTACTGGTTAGAGTTTGGAATTGTTCTAGTTTAGTATCTAAATGTTTTTGTTTTTTATTGTTCCACAAACAATGAATGAATGAATGAATGAATGAATGAATGAATGAATGAATAAATAAATAAATAAATAAGGTTTTGGGTGTTTTGTCATAATTGAGTGGTTTTTGCTATAAAAACAAAAACAAAAAACATTTTAACAGATTTTGGAGTCCTGTTTTGCTTCATGTGCTCTGATAAAACATTACACCCAGAGCAACCACAGATGAACTACCACTAAAATGAAATGATAGCTGTTGTTTACTGCTAAATTAAACTTCTATCTTGTACCTGTCTGTTCCCTCCGGCCTTCACCATGGCCATAATGAGGTTTTCTGTAGCCATGAAGGGCAGCTCATGGCGAATGTGCCTCTCGATGACTTTGGGGTAGACCACCAGACCCTCGGTGATGTTCTGTAAGGTGCTGAGAATAATGTCTGCAGTCAGGAAGGCCTCTGGCAGAGAGATCCGCCTGGAAACAAAACCATTGGTTTAATTAATGATGTTTAGCACTAGACTTTGTGGTGAATGAGTTCCTCACCTGTTGGCACTATCATCCAAGGTCCTCTCCAGCCACTGCACTGAAGCCGTCTGCAAAGGATCGGCCATTAGTGCAACTAGGTGACGCGCCAAGCTACAGCAACGCTCTGCCCTCATGGGATTCCTCTTGTACGGCATGGCACTTGAACCTGCGCACAGACACTTCTTTAAAATCATACTATTATTTTTAGGCAAGCAAACAATGTGTTTTTAACCAGGACTGACTATTTGTTATCCGGCACTGTGGAGCCTAATAATAAATGGACTGAACAAGGTGACCTAAAACTTAGATAGAGTATTCCATCATGTTTGGTGCTTATCTTTACCATGCTAAATTTGGGCAAAGACCTACTTTTTGTCCATACACTATCAATCCAATAGTAGCATCACACCTGCTGTATGGCCTAATTGCTTAGAACACTCGTATATACCAGCTCAGGAAAGCTTTCTAGTTGATTAACTTTGTGTATACATGCCTATCTGTTCTTTCTCAAAAGGTTCTTCGATCTCCTTCAGGTTAGCGAGAAGGCGGATGTCGGTGCAAATCTGTGAAGTTAAACCAAATATATAAACACGTAGTCTTTTAGGACACTAGATGGAGACATTATCCATGTACTTTAGTGGGTTTACCTTGTGCACAGTGGCTCCCATACTGGCCAGACAGGAGAGACAGTCAATGTCCACTTTGCGGCTGTATGTTTGACCAGTCACCAGGTACGACCTAAAAAATATAATGAAGCCTGTGTAATAATTGTTTCACAGGTAATATTCAAAAAAAAAAAAAAAGGATATAACCACCTACTTTTTGAAACCAGCCATGTCAGTCACCATTCTATCCAGCTCCTCCACCTAATGCACAGAAACTTGTAATAACAGGATTTGCTGATGAAACACACTTAACACTAATATTGACATGGGGCTGGTTGATAATAACTCAGCCGTGTGAAACAGTGATTTATGGTTGCACTTGAATTTTCTTTTTCGAAATGCTTTTGTCCAACTCTACCTTGTCGTGGTCTCCCTGAAACAGCTGCAGGAAGCTGGCCTGAGTCCCGGTGGTCCCCTTGACTCCTCTGAACCTCAGGTCGTCGCGTGCTCGCTGCAGATTGCGCATGTCCATGGCCAGATCCTGCAGCCACAGACATGCTCGCTTGCCCACAGTGGTGAGCTGAGCCGGCCTAACGCACACAAGAGAAAGAAAACACTTAACCAAGCAGAAGTTATTGTGTCAAACTGGCTGATAATGACCAATTGTTAGAGGCGTTTAAAGGAGGTGTCTAAGGCCTCTGATTAATGCCCACAGTGGAGCACACTCACTGGTAGTGTGTGAAGCCCAGTGTTGGGAGATCAGCGTATTTTTCTGCAAAGTTTGCCAGCCGGTCGATGACTCGGGCCAGCTGTGGACAAAGGAACACATGGCTTATCATTACATAATCAGTCCAGATGTGCCCGCACACACAGGACACAACAACTGCTTCTGTGCCAAGGGATATGAAGTTGCTGAGAAGATGAGCTGATCTTATTATTTCTACTTAGATGACTTGATAATAAACAGCAAACACTGAAGTAGGCATTTTTGTGCTCACGCAGTGGGTGCTTTAGTAACACAGCTGAGCCTCACCTTAGGCAGCAGAATGTCAAAACCATCTCGGAGCATAATCAGGTCCTGAGGGAACAAAGACAAAAACGGAAATGATAAGCTTAAAAAAAAAAAAACACCCTGGAAACACCAAAGCAAAGGAATAGCCCCATAACAGGCTTGAACTTGAAACTGAGACCTTTGGCTCATTTAAATTACATTAAAGTAATTTAAACTCAAATAGCCTCTTTTTTCTCTTGTGCTTATGCTTCCATTGATGGACATGCGGAATTACCGTGTTGTCCCCCACATAGCAGGATGTTGCCCCCAGGTGGATGATGGGTGCAGCGGAGGGACAGCAGTGAGCAAAAGTGTGCACGTGAGCCATGACGTCATGTCTCAGCTTACGTTCTTCGTCTGCAGCCATTGCAAAATCTATGTCCTCTACATGGCTCTCCATCTCCTGGACTTGAGCATCTGTAATAGGCAGACCTAAAGCCTGAACAACAAAAGAAAACAATTACATATTTATTTTTAAAAGATCACACTTAGAACTGGGAGATCAAGCAAAACACAGTATGATATAACTGGATGCATCACAAGAACAAACACATTTATTATGAGTTTAACTGACTTAACTGATAATTGTTTTCACTGAAAAAAAAAAAAAGCTTCACTCCTTACACACTTGAGTCCATAAAAATATATTTCTAGAATCCACCTGTCCCATCAAATCATAAATAATAGCTTGGAAAAGACAAGGATTTATTTTATTCCCTATAGATTATAAACCTATATACTAATACACAGTGTAAACAAAGTCCTTTAAGTGTTTATGATTTGTAAAGATGATATCCATGCTGTCTCCATTTAATCTATATTCTATACAGATTGAGCTGTGCAATATATCGAATTTTGGATAATATCGTTAATGTTGTTTTGAAGATATGCAAAAACTGAATATCGAGTATATCATGCAGTAGAATTTACAATAACATGTACATAAGTAATGCTGTATACTTTATAAAAGACAAGGCACTTTTATATGAATTTGTTTATAAATTAATTCAAAGTGCTTCACAAAAGAGGAAAATTTGAGAAAACTAGGACATTGTCTGATAATTAAACACACATCTTGAATTAGATAAAACAACAATTTGTGCCTGCGATAAGTAATGTTAAATTGCCAGTGGAACAAGAATAAATTATGTTGTTTTACTTAAAATATGAAGAATAAATACTAACTTAAAATTTTGAGGAAAAAAAAATGCTTCCAATTTTGAAATAAGGACTAAAATATTTGCTCTACTGGTAAATCTTTAGTTAAGAAAGTCAAAACCTGTTGAAATCACATTAACACTAAGTAATTCAACCAGTTTTAAAGAGAAGCTCACCCCTCAAACTCCACCCACAAACACATTTCAAACACAGCAAACTCATTGAAAAGCATTGGGAGAAAGGCAAAGGAGGGGCTCAGAGAGGAGAGCAGCAGTGTGATTGGACTGGCAGCAGGTGTCTGCAATTAAAGCTCGATTTTGAATGGACAATGCACGCTGAGGTCACATAGAACCTGGAGCTGACATGAGAGACACAGCCAGTTTGTGACTATTTTGACCTGAAATCTGCTAATTTGCTCAATTTGCACTAAAAATGCCAAAAAATGACTCAGAACAGTAGACAATCCTATTTAAACACCATATACATAGTTTAACAGCCAAAAAAACTTATTTCAGGGTTTAGCTTCTCTTTAAAGTTATTGGCATATTTAAAGTTGTTGTTTTCCCAGTGTATTAACAAATGTGAAGACGTTTTAACAGGTTTTATGTGGGACTGACAGAATATCGTCCAAATATCGTTATCGAGATGCGCCAAAAATGTATCGAGATATTCATTTTTGTCAATATCGCCCAGCCCTAGACAACCGATAAAAACTTCATACGGTCTTATTTTTGGTAGTGACTAAAGAAAAAAATTGTCAAAAGTCAATGGGCCAAATTGACAAAATTAATATCTCAATAATTGTTTGCCATATCTCAATTACGATGTTTGAACATTATTCTGTTAGTCCAACACAAACTTGTTAAAACTTACAGATTTGTTACTACACTGGAAAAACGGCAACCTGAAATATTTTAAATTGATTAAGTGAAATTTTATATGACTTTTTTTGGAGTGCTTATTGTGATTTTGCTTTCTTAAATAAAGATTTGTTGATAGAGCATGTGAATTTATGCTGCGTTCATGTGGTCCTCGGGTGCGCTTGTTTCCGAGATGAGAGATAGGGGTTCCGTCGTAGTTTGCATTCATGTGCTTTTTACTTTGGAAAATCGGGATGTTGTTGTTAAACATAATAAATAAATGACACAGCACTATTTAACAGAGGTTAATAGAAATAACAGTGAGATCTGATGCTAGCCTGTCCAAAAACTAACGTTAAAGGTTGTTAGTATTATTTTCTAACTGATTTTCATCAGTCTCCATGACGTCAGGTGCAGAGCTCGGGCAGCTCCGTGTGTCCCGAGTTACCGAGCAGTTGTACCGAGATGCTTGAGCGTTCATGTGCATTTTTCAACTTGGAACAAAATTTTCCCGAGTTCCCGAGGACCACATGAACACGGCATTAGTTTTTATTTCAAAAAACAGAAGCTTTTATTATGTCATAATTTCAAGTCTGTGTGTTTTTTTTCTATTTTTATGCAAAACAAGATATTTTATGCTTGTTCCGTTACCAATTTTAGTCCAAACCAATAAAAAAATAATGAAGCACTTTGAACTATTTATTGTACAAACTGATACAAATAAACTTGCTTTGTTTATTAGAAAGTACACAGCATGACTTGTGCATTTTTAATTGTAAATCAGCTCTTTTGTTGTATGTTTTTACAGCAAGATATACTCAATATTCAATTTTTGCATATCTTAGAAACAACATTTAAAATAATATCTAAAATTCGGTATATTCCCCAGCTCCATGATTATCTTTCCTTTTGTCATGTGCAAATCCCATGAGAAAACTATTACTGTGATTTAATTTGCGCTCCACCAAAAAGAGAACATCATGTGACATATTCAGTCCTGAAAGCACCCCTGCCCCAGTTGCAAAACAGTTAAAGATCACATGAAGTAAAACAGAGCAGTGTCAAAGGTCACACTGCAACTAAACGATCAGAAACCTATAGCGCACATGGATGTTGTACTAGTCCACACAAGCGACTACTCTCCAGAGGCTGGCTCCTGTTACTGTGACATTTTCTGCATGCTATTTTCTCACACAAACCGAATAGTAACCACCACTGACCTAAATAGTGTTTGTGCTGTTGCTCAGATGAATCCAGTCTCAATAAATGGCTACATGCAAGCTATATAATAATGAATTTAACTTAGGTCATGCGAGAAAAGTGTGGGAGGGGTGGCTTTAGTTTAAGTAACCTTATCTTCTTCTGTGATGCAAACAATGTGACAATCATTAGGTTAAAGTTAAAGCTATTCAATCAATGTTTGTCATTCTAAAATATTGCTAAAAAATAAATTTATATCAGCATATCACAGTCACTACTTAAAATACGGTATTATATTTGTTACTAAAACAAGTTAAGCGTAATTATTTGAATTAAAGATTAAAATTAGTAGAGTTATTTATGTTGCGTTGAAACAGAATTCTGGGTTGGGTGTTTCTGCCCATTTCTGCAGCGATGAAGCAATGCAATCAGGTAGTTCAAAACAATGTGATCAGCTATATTTAGTACAAGTACAATCTGATTATTATCTGAGACAGACAAAAATCTCTGCTTTGCAAATAATTTTTTTAAAAATGTTTTGATTCCAAAAATGCAACAATAATCAAACTGAGTGTGCACGTAATCCAGGTCAATGTAAAATCTAATCCCTCTACTCAGCCTCTGCACTGAGAGACTGCCAGGTGTATTTGGTCCATCACACAATGTGGAGTGGACTGTCAAGAGAAGCAATTACAGTCTATGATCTAGTGCTGTATTAGTCTACAAATTCTTTTATTAACATTGTGAGAATTTGTATTCAACGGCAAGAGAATGATTGGTCTGATCTGACTTTTACATATAAAAGCACAGTGAACCATTCATTTTCTGTATAAACTATAGTTTTTACACAAACTATGTATTATTATTAGACTTTTTGAGCATGGTGTCACAATACTAAAATTTCATAAAAATGCCTTTTCAAGAATGTCACATCTTTATACAATGGGCTGACACTTGACACTTCTAATTTTAAACTTTTCAGAAAAAAATTGTACTTGCTTTTTTTAATTTTTATTTTAAACTTTACATTTTTTTATTTGTCCAAAAGTTTGTTCTGTTTATGATATTGGTATTTGTTCAAACAAGTATCTAGTTTAATACCAGTTTTAGCGATGATTTGCAATATTTTTGACAATTCTACTTTTTAACTTCAGAGCTTTGGCCACGCTCATTTTTGGTCAATTCATTGGTCGATGGGACATGTCTTTGGTCGACTTACTGCTTAATATGATCAGATCAAACAATGATCTGGAGACTAATCTAGTAATGATATCTCATGTAAGATATTTGCTTTAGACTTACAGTCTGAAGGAAGGTAAAAGTCCATGTAGACTTTTGTTGTATCACTATATTGACTCAGTTTTTATCCTATAGCCCACCCTGTTAACAGCACCCACCACCCTGCCTACTGTAGCATTTTTATTTAATGTTCATTTGAGAATTTTAGGTACATGCTATAAATGTCCTAAAATATCCTTTCATAGGATTCATACAAGTTAACTGTTTCTGATTGCATTAAAATATATAGTATATTTTATTTATATAAACCGATTAAATCTAGGGGAAACACTGCGTTCTCACAGGCAGTCTGAATTTTATTTTGTATTCAGCAGGCTCCAACACTCTATCAAAATTGCATTCTAACTAACTACCATTGACACTGAGGACCAGACCAGGGGCACCCAACACACAATTACTGTATGACCTGGCAACTATGCACATATGCTGCTGGTGTCCTCCTTAACTATATTTAGACTAGGAAATTGATATGACTTCCTCAAGGTCGGACAGTGTTGATAGGCTAGAAAAGATAAAACAATATGTTGAAACGTGAAACCATAAGCAGATATTGTAGTGCCAAACCTTCTCTGCTTTAGCAAGGCAAATCCATAGCTTTCTCCAGGTAGTGAATTTCTTCCTGTCACTGAAGTTGTAGGCCATCTCTTTGCTTGCATATCTGGAGACCAGCGGAGAGCGATACTTCATAAACTCTTCCTCCATGATTGAGAGATGAGTGTATTTCTGTCTTGCACACTTTTTAGCCGGGGACACACACAACTAGCGGCACAAGAAGCTGTCTGGAGTGGAAGGAGTTTCAAATCACATGGACCAGTGCTTACGCCACTGTGTGTTGATTTACGGCAGGGGTTTTCTTACGACACATATAACGCTGTACGACAGCTGTTACATAATGGCTAAAACAAATGTTCTTTTCCCATTCTCTTGCGCGGAACTTTTTATTAACAACAAAATCATTGTCATTCTCCAAATGCGTACCCATAACATCGTACATTTTTGAACGTTTTTGTTTTGTACAGTTAATTCCAAGATGCATAGTAAATAATCGATAAATAACAATAACCCACTAAATCAAGCTGTTAGCCTAGTGTCATTTACATTCGTAAATATGTCTTCTGCACTTTGTGAGCAATTTATGAAGTGTACAATTTATGTAACATTTAATGTTTGTATGCAATATGCATTCGCTATATCCTGTGTCATTATTTAAATCTATTCATGCAGTGCAGTAGCCTCGTGGTCTTGACTGCAGGTATCACATTAACAGGTATGTTACTGCTATAGACAGAAGGTGCACAGCTCTGCTGCTGGAGAATATATTCTGCTGTAAATAGAGCAGTGTGCCCTCTCTTTCTCTCTCTCTCTCTCTCTCTCTCTCTCTCTCTCTCTCTCTCTCTGTCTATCCATCCTTCTGTCCTCACTGCAGTCTGGTTACAGTGCCACACTGCTGCTGCTGGAGCTGCTACAAGACTCAAGTGAGTAGGGAGAAGATTACTTGTAAAATAATACATTTTCAAAACTCGATTTGTCTTTTTTTTTTTTTTTTTTTCTTGTACAAAGATGGAACAGACATCCCTGAAGGACTAAGTAAAGAGGAGAAGACATTCTATGGACAGCTGTAGCTGCTGTGGAGGTGTGTGGGCTGGAGCAGAGAGGAAGAGAGGTTGAGTGGCAGTGCTATGAGGAGAGAAAGGGGCGCAGAAGAAGGATCACACCCGGGTGCACACTGCAGTAGAATGAGAGCTACAGCCACAACCGAGACGCACATGAGCTGCCATCCTTCCCTGCTCCCTTCAGGATTCTCGCAGTCTCCTTTCTGAAGAGGTACAGCACACGCGCACGCCACCGTGGAGCCCAGAAGGAGAAGAAGGAGGGGGGCTGAGGAGGATGAAGCCAGAGGTTCGACACACAAGATGGCTGCTGTGTCCTCTGCTTCTGACACTGGTGAGTGGCTGTTGTTGCTCTGTTGCTTTGCCATCCTCAGGTATTACATCCCTACCATCTGTGCAGTGAAGAGCAGGGCTGAGGACTCATCTTTAAACTGTTGCTGCTGACTGAGGTCCACTTCCTGTGTGGCAGCTCACATGGGCAAGTGTCAGCAGCTGTAGTGTGCTGGAGAAATCAATGAAACTTCTGCTCCTCCCCATGTACTCATTATGTCATGCTTCCCCTCTCACATTTTTTTTACATTGCTTTGGCTTTTGAATTCAACTTCATTTCCCACGATGAATATATATTTTTTCATACAGTATTTCAGAGGGAGGTCTAAAGTTCCTTTTTCCATCAAAGGTTGAGGCCATGGTGCACACTGTATTATTCAGGTCTGAATCAAATGCAGATCAAATCAAGTGCACATGCAAAGAACAAACATTTTGATTGTTATACACTGAAATAATTAACTGGACCAATTTTTGTGATGATGGTCACATATCACTATGTACCTGTTTTTTTAACTGACTGAAATATTTCAGTTCACTTCTCGAGATCTCTTACACTCAGGTAGAATAATTGCCCATGCTGTGCTCTAATTATAGAATCTCGAGGGAGGCATCCACCTGAGCGCCGACTGCTTATTCTCGGGGGCCCTCGATCTGGAAAAACCACCACTGCCAACTCCATCTTAGGGGAGGAGGCCTTTGACGCTGGTGTAGAGACTACACACAGCAATGTAGGCCAGACGGAGATCTATGGTCGAAGGGTCACTGTGGTGGACACTCCAGCTTGGGCCATTCCCCGAGATGTAGAGGAGGAGGAAGAAGAAGACACAGAGACAGACGAAAATGACAACGCAGGCGCCGAATCGGATAGTCCCAGGAGACCCCCTCCCAGCCTAGACAGTGAGGGACCGAGCATGGGGGCCATCCTGTGCCCACCGGGGCCCCATGCCATCCTTCTGGTAGTGTCTGTGGCCCAGCCTTTCACAGACATACACAGGAGGGCAGCGGAGGAGCAGCTGGGAGCCCTGGGAGGTGGCACATGGCGCTATTCCATGGTGGTTTTACTTGCGTGGACAAACTGCCAAAAGGGGTTTTCATTGAGGAGCACATAGCTAACACTGGGGAGGCTCTGCAGTGGCTAGTGGAGAGATGTGGAAGCAGGTGAGCACACATTCTCAAAAAAACACTGTAACTAAGATTTCAATAAAAATTAATTACATATTTTACTTTTAAATTGCATTAGATAAACAGTCTCATTGGACTGTTTATTGAATACCTTGATTATGTTTACACATTGTGTAAACATAATAATCAAATAATTATTATAGTTATTATTATAGAAAATTAAATCAAGTAATAATTAACTGTAAATTATTTTCAGTATAAACTCTGTAAATGTAATTTTGTATTGTTTATAATGTAAATTATTAGTAATGTGTGTTTAAATATCAGACGAAACAACTATTGTTTCCTGGAACATGCTGTTCTTTAAAGCTAAAGCTTTTTCTCCAGTTTGATCAGAGAAGAGTTTGATTTTGCTATGTAGTGCTTTTTGTTGAAATGCAGCTGATGTTCTTTCTGTTTTGAATGAGCATATTCATTACTGTTTACCTGTCATGTGTTATCTGTGAATTTGCTAGATATCATGCTTTTGATAACACTCGTAAAAACACAGAGGACAGCACACAGGTGCCAGAACTGATGGAGAAAGTAGAGGAGATGATCACAGACAACCAAGGTAGGCCTAAAGTACCCATTTCATTGTTAGGATCATTACAACTGTATGATGCAGTGTTTATAAGTTGAGTCTTATTGATTTTGCTTTGGTGCAGGCTGGTACTTTGAAGTGAACGAATTGATTTTGCTGGAGGAAGAGCAGGCCAGGAGAGCTCTGGAGGAGGAGAGGATGAGGATGGAGGAGCACGCTCGGCAGAGGGAGCAAATGATTGGAGGACCACCCCGAGGTAGGCGGGCTTAAAGAGCTGTGAGTCATGCAGTCACGAAGAGAGACAGTCACACAGCTGCCATCAAAACAACTCTATGGAAACGACCTTATCATTTTACACAATCAGAAGAAGAGCCTTGTTCTTGTAAGAAGCCCTGTCTTACCCATCTCACTTGTCTCACTAATCTGTCGTAAAATACAGTAGTATTGCAGAAGGGTCTCTCAAACATACATAAACAACTGCCTGGACTTTTAGTAAATTGTAATTTTGGTTTCTGGTTGTAACTTATTGATATACACACCATTCATCATGTAGCTTGCACTAATATGCATCTTAAAAGCTTGTTTACGGCCTGTAAATGCAAACAGTATATTAGTGAGTTCCTTCACACCATTTGATAAGATAAGATAAAAGTTATTGTTCAGCCATGGAGAAATTTGTCTTGTGCACGTACTAGATAGATGCAATCAGATGATAATAAAAAAAAATCAACCATACAAGCAATACAATACAACACAACAAGAAAAATGCAGACTTGTGCATTTGCTTACCTGTTGCTTTGATAACAGCCAGACAGCAGTAATTTAACTGTTGCTAGACTGCTTGTGTGTTAAGCAAAATTACTGTATAATGTTTCACGTTCTGGGATTTAATGGAGGGCAAGAGGCAGTTTTTCCTACTAATAACATTGCACTTTGCCACAAAATACTATATAAACATATTTCACAGATTAACTATTGATTTCTGAAGTGACAAGACCCAATCATCTTTTGCAGTACAAAATTAAACTGCTTCTAAACATGATTTATTTTCACTCCCCTCCACCTAATTGAAATATTACAAAAACATACTCCAAACACAATCCTGCAAATTAAGGCTGTGCTTTCTCTTTAACTGAAAACACACTGTTCCACCCTGTGATGTCATTTAGTGGTAATACAAGTGATAGTGTTCCACTGTGTTTCACGCACCTTCACTTGAATCATAATTTCACCCCAAGAATTATCCAATTTTGAAGCTACAAGGATTGTTTTTGAAAATTTCAAGTAAGACTGGTGCCAGAGGTGTGATTAACATTAGCATTTAACATTGTCCTACTGTCTTTGGTTTCCCTTGTGACTTCTTAAACAGATCACATCAAAGGATCAACATTTAAAGATTCTATAACAATTTCCCTCTCGTGATAATAATAAACAATATTTATTTTAATTAATCTTTAAATGTAAACTAGGAGACACAATGAAACCCTAAGGTTTTAGGAAAGGCAGAAGCGGTAGAACAACAAACTACAATATGAACATATGTAAACACAGATTAAAAACCATCCTAGACTCTGTCAAGCTTTCAGTTAATGGGCAGTATGAGAAGGAAAGCTCTTGTACAGAGTCAACCATAGCCTAGTTGTTTTAACTCTAAATTGGAGGTCAAAGAGCAGAGTTTCTGTAATAATGGAAGGTGCAGCGCCACCGGGTACTATTGCACTCAGCTAAGTAATTTCAACTCTTCTTTAAAATGTCAGATATCAGCAAAACGTGAGTTTGTGGTGGCCTGCAAGAAGTTGAGTGATCATGACGATCAGTGACACATTTTGTCCTTTGGTACCACTTAGCTGACTTAGCTGTTTTGTTGGGGATGACAGAGAGAAAAATGAAGGCACCAACAATACGTCTGAAGGAAGCATGATTTTAGCTGTAGCCTTCTTACGGTCTTTCAGATGATGAAGTTTCTTCTCTTTATCCAAAGGAAAGGCAATGACAGCGCCACGACGGTCGGTGCAAGTTGCAGGTAGTCAGGCAGCGATGTGCTACACTGATCTACCTGGGTGCTTGAGATCAATGAAAATCAGACAGCACTGCGCAGATGTTCAAATTTAGATGTCTGGATCCGAATTACTTGTGGCCTCAGAGCCTTGGTTGAGGGTTCAGGTGTAGGTCGTTCTTCTCGGACACTTGTGAACATGTGCTTAGAGCAGTGAAACAGCATACCACCATCACACCGGTTCAGACAGGTGGGGTGGCCATGAAGAGTGCAGCGTTGTGTTCGAGTCCCGTGGCCTCAGGATGGAATGCGGGTGCAGACTCAGGCATCAGTGGAGATGTGCTCAATGCGAGGAAGGTGATGTGTCGGATGAGGGACTACGTGCAGGCTGTGGTCATTCAAAGAATTGGTTTTCTCATGGTTCTCCATAGTGGGTTGGTCTGTTGAAAAAAAACAGAGGAGCAGCACAGAAAAGAAAACAACACTGTATATCCCCCCTTTTTCCTTTTGGGCAGAGCTTCTCAATTCATTCCAGTGGCATAAGCAATATTAAATACAACACGTCTTTGACTGTCAAGAAAACTGCTATGCGAATCTGTCATTGTAGCCTATTTATTACCTATTTATTAACTTTGAAAACACTGTCATATCTGAGCAGGTACAGCTGATATTGTCACTGTATTAAGTACATTTTTGTCTGCTTACCTGACAAATGTTAAATGTAACAAGCATCTAGATGTTCATAAATATAAATAAATAGAATTTCTCACTAAAATCTAAAGACTGAGACTCAGTTTGCACTTTGCACCTACAAATAAAATGTTAACAGTTATCGCAGTGTGCTTAAGCTTTTATTCAATTTAAAGTTCATGGTTCTAATCGGTAAACCAGATTCTCAGTATACCAATCATTATCAGGATTTATTATTTCAGTGTAGAAGTAACAAATGAATTCAACGTCTTGCCATCAATGTTATATTACCTATCCCTGGTTTAGTTCAGCATCATTTCTCTTTTAGGTTTCATCCATCTTTTACTTAATCAATTTTTTTAATGGCTTAAAGTTTTTCAAATTCCATAATTTTCATATAGACCACAATTTATTCTGTGAAGACAAAGAACAAAAACACACAACATCTCTCTTCCCCAAGATGTTTTTCTCTTTTCATTGTTTTTATTTTTTTGTCGTTCTCCATTGCTCTTTTAACATTCCTGTGGAACCTTGTCAATGTTAAGATTAGAATACAATGTGTGATAAGTCCAAATCTGACTTTTTGTCCGGCCCAAAAAATGTCACCATGCCACCTTTCAGTCTGTCCGTCATAATATTATAAATAACCTCTTGTTGCAATCATTGTAATATGCAATTTGACATTTCATTCACATGAGTTGAAACAGCTACTACCTACAGTTTACAGAGATCTTTTCAGTTTACACCAGCTGGATTGAACTTTTTGGCTGTTTAGATTTTCCACCAAGCTCTTAATAATTTCTATATTTTATCATTAACCTGACATTGAGTTATTTGTTTTATTTTGGTCATTTAGTGCATTCTCTTGCCCATATACAGTATTAAAGGATTTGGGACTTTTTTTCTCTTCCTCACAGCATGCAGCTCACTTTTATCACCTACGGGAGTGCAGGCTAGAGCTATGTCTAATTTGCATGCGCTTGTGAAAGTGACCAAGGTCTGAAGTAATTAAAAAAGAAAAAAAAGAAATATTTGTTTTTTGTTGTTGTTTGTGTACAAAATATCAGCATTTATTCAGTTCAACTTATGCTACTAACTTGTTCTTATGTTTCACTCTTAATATGACCATATGTAGCTAATGTATATGTATATATACATATATATGTATATGGGTATTTGTACACTATATTTGCTTTTTTTAAATGCCCCCTGTGTCATTTGCTTTACAGAGCTGAGGCTGCTGTTATTGGGCTGGAAAGGTGTGGGGAAGAGCTCAGTTGGGAATTCCATCCTCGGGCGCCGGTATTTTGAGTCGGGACAGGAGACAGAGTTGTGCCTCCGCAGGCAGGCCCTTGTGTTTGGACGTCGTGTGACCATAGTAGACACTCCAGGATGGGACTGGTTCTCTGTGAGGCGTACCCCCAAGCGAATCCGCCAGGAGTCCCAGCGTGGTGCAGCCTTGCTGCGGCCTGGGCCCCACACTCTCCTTCTGGTCCTGCCCGTGGTCTCGTCCCTCACAGCTCGAAAAAGACGCACGCTTCTGGCGCACATAGACACTCTGTTTGGGGAAGGGGCCTGCCTCCATACCATGGTATTGTTCAGCTGTGGGGACTGGCTGGGGCGCACGCCTATAGAAGAGCACATCATGCGTGGTGGCCGAGAGTTGCAGCGCCTCCTGGAATACTGTGGCAACTATTACCATGTGTTGGACAGCAAGACACCAGGGAAGGACAGGAGTGTGGCTGTCCTGCTGGATAAGATTGAGGAGATGATCAGAGAGAATGGCGACAAGGCCTTCCTCCCCATCCAGACAGAGTGGTGTAAGTGATTTGCCTGTGCTACTGTTATCTGTCTAGATTCACTCCACGCTTATTAAAATCAATTAACTAAAGAAACAGTAACCATAAAATACAGTATTTACTTTAACCTTTTACACACAGTGTGGCATTATTGTCAATTATATTTTGAGCACCTGGCTGTGAGGTATTTGAAATCCAACGCAGTATGTGTTATGCATATGTGCAAAAATAAATAGTGAAGGATTAATACTCAATACAATAAAGTTCCAAATAAAAAAAATGTTTAAACTGACATGTAACTTTTTAGGAGGTGGAAAATCACCTGCATGATTCTATCCACATATAAACTTAAAGTCATACAATGGTGCACTGCTCAAGGAGATACATTTGTTTATCTCATGAAAACAATTGATCCTGAAACAATACATAGGCTACATATGTTTGTGAGGTGATGACTTTGACTGCACTGCTTTGCCTATTGTGTGTCTTCAGTGCAACATTACAGTCTTTAATATCATTGTTTTGTCTTTGACAGTGAGCGAGGAGAGCTCCTACTCGTCGGACAACACCGAGCCAGAGGACGACTGCAGAGGTTGCCAACTACAGTGACTCACACATTTGAAAAGGAATCTTCACTAATGATATCACCTCATGTCAACCTCATCTATTTTACAAGCAAAAATATGCCGGCCTACACAAGTTTGACAGCAATGTCCAAACCAAAACCACCGTTTACTGAAATAAAGCTGTAGCAGGGATTTCAAAGTGCACATAAAATGAATAAAATAGACTGCTGCACATCTGCTTTAGGGAGCGGAGCCACGTCCCTGTTCATGAGCATGTTCAAAAGTGCTGCTATAGAGACCCTGTTCCAACACTGCAGAGTAAACAACTACTCATCATCGTAACATGTGGACAAGCTTTCTACTCCAAAGGGAAAGGTCCCATAGTGTTTGAGCTAAGGTAACCGTGGTGCAGTAAGTTTGTATATCTTGGTATTTATACATCTTGTACCATTAGCTTTGTGATTAGTGAATTATATATTTTGCAAGTATATCTCTTAGTTTATATTTTTAATAGGCTTCAAAGCAAAATGCTATGAGTGAAGTGTTTTTAAATCAGATTAGATTTGTGAAAATGATTTTGTGTGTAGATTAAGGGTATTATCAATTTGCACTCATGTTTTTTCAGAGTTCAGCACACACGACATACATTATTTCTGATGTACAGACTTTACCTTCTGCTAACTTTTAATGACCCACTGCTCAGGGAGTCGGCAGGGGCTGAATTGATTCCTCTAGGGCAAAATCTGGCACACTTACAAAAATGCTGAGTAGTGCTAAGAGGAACACTGCAGATGCAAGTTACTGTGAGTGAACCAGCTTTACTTTGACGCAGAAGCCTATTTGCACTTTAGTTGGAATCAGACTCTTCACCTTAACATATTTTGGTCCGTTAAACAACTTGCCAAATAATTTATGGTTATGTTTGCTGAAACAACAAAAAATGAGGGGAGAGCGTGTCAGTCTGAGATCTCTGCGGGCTGGGCTGGACTTGCTCTGCTGCACTGTTTGTGTCATGCTTTCATTACATTTATTGACAAAGTAGATTCAGCACTGTGCCTCAGCATCAAAAGTGTACAACTTCTCTCAGTGACATCAAGCTTTAGTGTGCTGCAGAAACAAGACAAAACCTCATCAGCCATTCAAGCTCACTACCGGGGAACTTAACTATGCCAGACACTGTTGTTTAACAAAACATGGATACATTTCCACAGGCATGTTTTTGCATCGCATGCAGTGAAAAGAGTGCCTAGAATTCAAATGTAAAGGCAACCTCATGTCTGACTTTTGCTCAGCTCACACACATCTGTGTACCTCCAACAGCAAAAAACACCAGAGTGGAAAGTGAACGTTTTACTTTTAATGGTAGACAAGACAGTAAATGTCCAACACCACTGCCAAGCAGTTGTATTTGTTTTATAGAAATATTTAGCAAATACAGACAGTGCTCCATCTAGTGGCTTAGGTAACTAACTACAGCTCTTACTGGTGTGTCGAGCATGACTTTCATCTGAAGACGCAACAGTCATTGGAGTTGTAGAGTTCCTCCTTCATATGTTGTATTTTGCAGTTTAGTAGAATAACAGTGTAATTAATGTTACAATGTGAGCTTTTAGCAAATAGTTCACTGTGTAAGCTCCACCACTGTAGCTAAAATGATGTACTCTGTGTGGTCATTAGTACCGTTCATTCTAATTTACAATAAACATGGATAGATTTCACTTTGTGGGTTTTTCATTTTAGGAAACTTTGAAAATACATAAAACCAATGAGTATGGCATTGAGTTTGGTGATTATATGATTTTGTTCTTATGTGGTATTTTTGTTGATATATATATATGACTCATAAAGCTGAGGTTGACTGCTTTGCAGTTTATATTTACTTTTCTATTTCTACATAATTGTCACTTCTCTTACAGAGCCTGGGAATGCAAGGACTTTTTGAAAATGAATTTATGTTAATGTATCCAGAAAACAGTCTGTCATTATAATTAAGACTCTTTATTAAGAGATGAATACATATGGTCTATCTACACAATCTCACAATTTAAAATATTACAAGACATTATACTTAAGGTCCAGAGTATACATGAATGCAACAAGTCCATACTTTATGGAAAACACCCTTTTCCACAGAACTATTCTATAAATACAATTTTAATACCAAGTTAAATATACAGGAGAATCATTTCATGGGCTAAGCATCAAACACATGCTGAATACAAAAGCATTAGCCAGCTCATATTCTCACCATTCCACTTACAATTCATACTATACACTTCTGACCATTAGGGGTCAGCACTGAGGCCTTTCTTTATCCTGGTCATGCGCACTTCCTCCATCAGTTCTTTGAGGTACTGGATCTCTCTGGTCATGGACTCTGCCTTCTCAGTTAGCTCCATGTTCTTTCCGCTCAAGTATGGCGTGTTCATCCGACAGTGCCTCCTGCTCAGCTCTCTTCTTCTGCCTGTACCGAGTGGCTGCAGTCTTATTCTGCTCCATCTTCTTCAGTTTCTTATCTCTTGGCGCTTTAAATTGGACCCTTTCCTCCGTCACGTTTTGGGTGGACTTCTCAATAGCACCTCTGGAAGTGGAGGGAGAGGCCTTGTGTTTAGGGTCAGGGTAGGGCCTAAAGCGAGAGGCCCGGGATTGAGGGACAGGCTCAGGGGCCTCTGAAGTGGTGCTGCTATTGGTGGTTTTAACTGTGGTTGTGTTGATGCCGAGCTCCTCTCTGGGGGCCAGCACGAGGACAATGCGGGTAGGAGACAGAGACACCACAAACCTGGGGATCTGGGGGATAACTGAGGTGACCACTGGCTTCACCTCTGAAACTTCCACCTCACTCTCTGACACATCTACCTCACTGCCCAGATCCAAAGTGTAGGCAGGGGACGAAGGCGCAGGAGAAGCGGGCTCAGATTTGATTTCGAGCTCTTCCTGGGGTTCTGGGACACATGGGGGTGTAGCAGGAACCTCCTGACTGTCAACAGGGGAGGCAGGTGGTGGGATAGTAAGTGTAGAGTCATCTGGACAAGTGGTGGAATGTACAGGTGAAGCAATTGTTGAAAGGGAAGCAGAGGAAAGACTGGATGAGTTGGGGTTGAGAATGTGGGTACAGAGTCGAACTCCATGGAGTAATCAAGAGAGGCGAGCAGGTCCTCTGGAGAGCTTGGAGAGTCTTCAGAAGGACTGCAGGACCCAATTAGAGAATCAAAGTCAAATTCTCTTTCATCCATCCAGTCAAGGTCCCCAAATGCGTTCTCTGGAAGAGAAAAAACAGCACAGCGTGAGCTCAGTCAAACTTAGAATTTCAACAATTATGACTGTCAAATGTATGTTACCTTTGCTGTCATCTGAGACGGCATGACATCTCAGTTGACCAGAATGGTCCAACCAGGGAATGGAGAGCAGGTCCGACTCAGACCCGGGTTTGTCCCCATGAAGTCTGCCGGAAGGAGGTGACGGGGGAGGAGAGTAGAATGGAGGGGGAGAGGAGGAGGAGGACAAAGATGAGTTGAGGGGGGACACAGGGGAGGCGCTCCCCTCATATGAATTTTCTCCGCGTTGTTCGTGTTGGTCAGGGTGGACAAAGAGGGAGTCCATGGGGTCAGCCATGGGAAAGGAATGCCCCCAGAGAAGGGCCTCCATGTCTTCCAGGCCAAACTGTGAGCTTGTCATCATCGTGGTCATAGTGGCTATTGTTGGTTACAACGGGGCTGAGTGACAATAGCAGGGAAGTGTCAAACTCTTTAATGCTGTCAGATGCAGCAGTGCTGAGGGTTTCCTTGAAGGACCTGAAAAACAGAACATGGTGAAAAACATGATCCAAGAGATTCTTTTGAGCACAATACTGCCCCCATCACTGCAATGCATCGCTCAGGTCACGTGCTCACGTCACGTGTCCAGACAGCCTCGTGACTCCGACGTCACCATGTCTACAAATAGGTCACCATCCCCCACACTAATAACACTACCATACTTGTCCGAATCCACCTACTCTAGCCGCCATTTTAACACAAAAGAGGAAACCACCTTGAGCGCCACGTTGGCGTCTGAGGACCGGTTTTAACCGGAATATTCTGTGTAACAAGTGACAACTGAACTGATGTTTAGTTTAAAACAGTTCGCTAATAAGTAAAACTGAACGTAGGTTGTTAATTATTTCTACATGCCAAATCTTGAAATTTCACATGACGTCACATCACCTTGTTATTACCAAAATAATACCCAAAATAACAGGGAATGTTTTTTTCTTCGCGTCTATAATAATTCTATTCTAAAAAAAAATCACACACGCATTTCCTACATTAGGCGCTGCGTGAGGCCCGCGTGGGCCTGACAGAAGACATGTCAAAGAAGATTAACACTTACGACATTTTGCTGAATAGAAGAGGACTGCAGTGCACTTGCGTGATGCACTGTTGTTTTGGCTGCTGCTGGATCGCTGCACACTTTCACACTGCCATTTCGGCAAAAGGACGCGGTGCCTCAAAGCTGTAGTTTGTTGGTTCTCAGGAAGGAAAATGGCGCGGGGCGGAACAGCACTGTGTTTTAGAGCTGCATGGGGACCAGCTGATATCCATCCGCGAAAATCTCCTCTCACTCCACCCACAAAAATAGTTCCACCCATAACAACGTGATATATTTTAGAAGGGGACGAATGCAAAATCAACTCTAGGCAAATTTGACCTGTGTTTTAACAGTGTTTTTCCAGTATCACTCTTTTGATGGATTCATGCATGTTTGAGTATTAGTATTCTGTTTACTCCTGCAATGGCTCAAGTGTTTCAAAAATTCTTGTTTTCACCCCTTATCCTTGTCTTTGCAAAGTTATACGTGTGATAAAATAGGACAGTCACCTTTCAAAAATAAATAAACATTTTTTAATTAAATAATATTCAACAATATATACAGAACATTAATATAAAATAAAGTGGGCATAGTACATACACATTAACACTGAGAAATACATTAACAAAATTATAGTGAAGGAATACATTACACAAATTATAGCTAACCTATTATAGGAAAAAAAATATTAACATGTAAATCTGCTTGGGTGAAATGTCACTATGAAGGTGGGGCAGTTTTTGACTTTTGAAGGAAGTCAACTGTTTTAGAGCAGTCTTTCAGTTGGCAATGAACAAAATGTCGACCTAATTATGCTATACGTTAAAAACTACAAACCTGAAATATGTCTTCTTTTGAATGGTGTCAGTGTTAAATAAATTATTTGCACACAGACATCGAAGAAAATTTTAAATATATGGAAATACCTATGTATGCAGAGTAAACTATCAATTTAATCATTGGTGGATATGTTTTCTATTAAGTAATTCACCTTTAAACAGATTTTTGCACAGAAATTAACAGTTCCCACATGAACGTTAGGTTATCATATTCTTCTTGAAGATTTTCTGCTAGTAATTGCACTCGACTAGAAAACCTGCCCTTCCTGGACTTTTTCAACTTCTGTTTCTCCTTCTCTGTAAAATAATTATCCAGTTCTTTTGCAAAGCCCTGAATCAGTCTTTCAGATGACATTCCACCTGTTTGCTCTCCTGGTTTCTTTCCCTCAATCTCCATGTTCTTAAACACTGACGCTGTGAGCTGTGCCACCTTCAGGGCATCAGGCTCGGCCCCAGCCCTCTGTAATCGTGCAGTGTCATAGCGGCGCACTTCGTTCATAGCAGAGAGGATGAAACTCAAGCAGTGCTCAAGGTCCTTCACTTTGTCTGTGTAGTCGTTTATTAGTCTCTCAACGCTATCTCTTGTAATAACCTTCTTTTTTGTCTTCGCAACATGATGAGATACTCCTCCTGCAGAAGCCAGCATACCAGCGCCCACGACTGTAGCAATAAGGGAGGCTCCGAAGTCACTGGGGCCAGGGCAAGGCCGACCACTGCAGTGACCCCTCCTACAGCGCCCGTGGTCCCTCCAGCAACTTGGATGGTTCTTTTCCTTTTAAGCGCCTTGTCCAGAGCCTCAGAAATGAACACTAGTTCTGAGATGTGATCTCTTAGTATTTCACTGCGCTTCATCATGAGAAGATTGAAGAGATGCAAAGCCTTTTTGAGGTTCGTATTTGTTTGATGAAAAGATCTGTATAAAGTAAAAGTTGCACAATAACATAAAGCTGACAATTTGTGTTTGTGCCCTCCTAAAAAAACACTATAAACATTCTTTAAAATTTTAGCGTGTTTTTGCACAAGCATTGTTTATTTATTATTTATTTTAGCTTACCTGATTTCATCTTCTAAATTAGCACCATATAATGATGGAGCAATATAGTCAGTCTCTGTAGAAAGAAGAAAACAAAGTTATATTAGATGGTGAATCTATCTCATGAAGTACTTTCCCTAATAAACCACAATTTCACTGTCACCGTACACTTACTTGACACAACTTTCAACCATCTTAACATCTCAAGAATTTCCTAAAAAAGGTGTAGTACATTAAAAAGTGTTTTCCAGAGGTGCAGATGTCAGAAAAACAAAGCATGACAATCTCATGTTGCAGATAGCAACATTTAACTAATGAATAAAAAATGACAGCTGCAACAATGGAGTGCAATGCAAAATGCCATGATGCTCGGCAAAAATGTTGATTTAGAACTTTACCTGAGTGCAAGCCATGCTTGAACGATGAGAACGACTTCTGATAGCGCGTTTCTCAGGGGCCTAAATAAACAAAACATTTTTGTAGTTAACATTACCTAAATTCACACACCTTCATTTAACACTATCATTGCTTACCACATTGTTATCATGTGCAGGCAGAATGTGCAAATAAGCTGGACTCTGTATCTCACTGTACAGTGCTTCTGCATCTGATGGTGGAGGAGGAGGTCTGAAAGCTGGAGGTGGTGGTCTCGTCTAGCGCAACAAATCATATATGCAGCAACAGTGAATAAATGCATGTGTTCTCTATTAGTTGTATAAAGGATCTAGTTGAAACTCAGAATTAACTAGAATAAAAAAGAAAGGCAGTTTAAATCAAACATACAGATACATTGAGCCTATCCTTGCCAAGTTTTGCTTGTAGAGTAATTGATAGGTGCAGATAAGCGGACATACCTGAGAAGTCAACGATGCTGACGAGACGTAGGCTGCTTGGGTTGGGGGGCCGAGGTGGAACAGCAGGTTTGTCAGTGTCCTCATTCTAAATTACACCATAATTACTCTGTGTTTGCTCTGTTGATAGTATGTAAATGATTGTGTTGAAAGTTGTGTTTCTCAGTGGTACTCTGGTAGTATTTGAAGCCATTTACAGTTTGAATATCTGTTTTCTTTAGAGGCAAATCCATGTATGTTTTGGTCCTCTTTTGGGCTAAGCATCCTTTACAACTGCCTTATCTATGCAATAAGACTTTATTTATTATAGAAATTAGATTTGGAGGTATCTAGAGAGCCAAAAATTATATATATTCAGTGGTACTTGATGTGAAAACTTTTAGAATCACGGGTGCAAAACAAGCTTCTTTCATAATAATAATCATAACCATAAAAAGTAGAATCTCACCACCGTTGGCCGATATATGCCAAACAGGCTGCCCTGTTCATCTGTGGGGCTTGGGTTAGACACAGGAGACTGCTGCTCAGAGCTGGCAGAGGAAGCAATGATTCTGGGCCATCATCATTGTCAGAGCACTATTAAAGAAACAACAATGTTAAAGGTCATCTGCACACGTTTATTCTGCAACTTTAACAAAAATCTCTACCAAAGAAGTGAGCTTGGGTGCAGAGGAACGTGTGCCGTAGTAACCAGTTGGAGGTGGGGGCGCTTAGGCCGGGGGAACGAAGATGATCGCTTGACTTCAATCTTTTGGAGAGTCTAAAAAAACACCATCACATCATCATCATCATCAATCATCATCATCATCATCATCATCATCATCAACATATGTAATTGTTGTAGCCATAATTGTAATCCTAAACAAAGGAAGAATATAACTTAATCCAAACATATTCAAAAATATATGGTCCAAATGAAAAGTATTAATAAAAGCAGTTGTTTTTAATTTAATTCAAAAAACTTAAAAATTTAATATTTTAGGTCTCATCTTAAGGCTTTTTTTTTTTTTTGGCCTTTGGCTTTAGCATTACGTGAGATGTGCTCTGTACAAAAGGTATTGTGTATTTCACCATGAGCACAGAGCTAATTGGAACTTCTACTGTGTCATCATCTGCTTTCAAAATGTTGTTTAACTGCAATGTAAGATTACATTTCTTGGCGCTGTGGGCCCAGTAGCCAACACATATGTGCTCCCTAGAAGAGGCAGTTTGGTCGAAACAGGAGATGAATTCTGAAAACAAAAGATCATATAAATTATACAGAACATAGTCATATCAAATAACCCTATGCATAAAGCTAAATCAGTTTATCTCACTGGTTCAGAGTTTGGTCTTTGGATGTGTCATTATTAGTCTCATTCTCTGGACCATCCACGTTCAGTTTGGACCTAAGAGGAGGTTCAGGGCTGGGATGTTCCTCAGATTCACCATCACCTGTGGAAGCAGGCTGAAAACATGAAAATTGATATGTTAATTTGATATATAAAATGCATCTTGCACAGTTTTGTTTATGTTAATTGTTTAGTTGTTTTTTTTTTCAAACTGAGATGATATTTATTACCTCTACAGGCCTTGTTTGGCTGTTGTCGTTATCACCAGTCTGTTCATCGGACGGACCTGCAGATGTGCTGGCCTGTTGGATAGAACTGAGCGAGGTAGTTTCCTGAGAATCTTCATGGTCAAGTAGCTGTCAAATAAAAAACCACTGTAAAAAAAACTAATAGGAAAAATGTAAAAGTCCAAAAGTTTTTGCTTGGACGAAAATGGTATATAAATGTGTTTCTTTCATCTGAGGCTGCAGCTCTCCAAAACCAACTCTTTTGTGACTTAATAGAGAGCCACCTTCTGCTTGTTTCTATAAAAAATGTTGTTTCTTTAGGTGTATTATTCTACAGTATGGCATAAACTGGTCCATTCAAATCAGTGAAGAATGTAGTATCGTTTTAAATGTATTAATTATGGGATTATGTGCTTTTCCACCTTCAGAAAGCAACACAATGTCACTTTAAGTGGAACCTGCATGACAGCTGTATTGCTCAAAGTTGCATGCATCATCAGAATCACTTTTGTTCATTTCTTGGGTGAATTTTCTTTACAGACTGTAAAGTAATTGAGCAGCAAATAGAATACAATTTACAATGAAGTCAAAACAAATAAATGAATAAAATCATGAATGTACCTTTGCTGTGCTTGGGTCTTCAGGGATACTTTGAATTGTTGAGTAGGAGCTTGTAATGCCAGAGGCCATCGTGCGACTTTATAGTTCTGGTAAGATGACACATGTATTGCTTTAAAAGTTAGGCGCCAAACATATTCTGACCACATTCTTTGTCCACTATATAGGTAATTTAAAATATATATATTATATGTATGAGACAGTTGCCAAAGTGGAATGTGCATAATATTGTGTTTAAAAAGTTTTCTTACCGTCACTTTCCAGCGCTAATGTCTTCTACAGCCAGTCCATGTTGTTTCAATACATTTCGGTTTCTGGTTTGTCCACAGATGCCAAAGATGCTTGCTCCTCCTTCTCTTTTTGTCTTTTTTCTCTTTGCCGTTCTTTCTGTCATCATCTGAAAAGGTGTGTTTATCTGAGCCTCTCAATAAAAGTATGGGTGGTTCCAAGTGTTAACCCTTACAAATGCTGTACACAGGAAAAAGTCAAAAGTGCTAAATAATAACTGTTCTGTCACCTTGGGCTGGACATGCTCATTCTATACTTTGGTAAAACACAAATTGTTTTTAAATGAAATGTAATTTAAATTTGTATTGTGAGACAAACTTAAATAAATTCATATATTTATATATTTTTTGCTTTTATAAGCTTCTAAGTCGTTTGTATTTGTCAAATTAGGAATGCTAGCCTAACTGGTTGAACTGGCCTTGTCAGTGTCTGTGTTTGAGTGGAGGCTTTGTGGCTTTGTCATATGCCGGAAATCGCCTTTTGCTGAAATATAATTAAGATGATTCATCGACATGTTTTTGTGTTTTGGGTTGGACGTAAATTACTATATCAAAATGTTACATTTACACCTTATTTTCTAACTATAATTACTTAATGGGCCTAATTTTTGTTGACTGAGCAATGTTTTGGATTAGTCAACTAATATTCTTCTTTTTAATATATTTAATTTTATTTTATATTATTTATATGACAGATTATAACATTGTTCTATTTGACTTAGCTTGGTGTGATGGTCTTTGTGGTAAATATTTATCGTAGTTTTACAGCAGTTAAGTTGCTGATTCTAAAGAAATTGACAACTAAAAGTAGAAAATTACAGGAAGTAACTCAAGCTCTAAAACAGAATCCCTCCACATGTCATCAAAAGCACCAAAAACTGACAAAACTGACACAGTTTTCTGGGAGTTTAAACAATTATTTAACACAATTAAAGTGTTATAATAATTTGTCACATTGTCATTCTTGTGTTATTTATGTTGGTTTTGGCATAGATTTACAATGTGGCTGCTAGGTAACAATTGTGGATACCCCTCCACAACGTATCATATTTAATGGACAAAAGACGATAATGAATATCATCAAAACAACTAAATTAGGTGAAAACAAGCTAAACGTTCAGTCTCTTAATCGTGTTTACTATGTTTTACTAAAACATAGTCTGTCATACACACTTCAATCAAGAAAAAAAAGGTGCTGTTATATAATAATATTTAGAATAACTTGTTATTTGCTATTGACCTTTCCTTATGTGTTTTAACCTATTCCTATTTAGTACTTTGGATTGACAACAGTCTGTTTAAAGGTGCGTATCTGTGAAGCAGTCTCTCTCTCTCACTTTGATTTTCGTATGTATTTACACCAATTGTCCCTGTGTTTTTAAACATGAACTCAAAACCTTAAATATATATATATATATATATAATATATATATATATATATATATATATATATATATATATATTATATATATATATATATATAATATATATATATATATATATATATATATATATATATATATATATATATATATATATAAAGTGCGTTAGAGCCCCATCTACTGGCTGCAAAGGAATTTACACGGGGGGAAACACGTTTGCCTGATGTGCTGATTCTGGCTAAAGTAGTCTGAGTGATTTAATCTGGAGATTTCAGAACAGAATATTTTTGAGGTTTGAAAAAAAAGAACTGAAAAACATACAATTTTAATAATTTATGTTAAACAGGGCAGCGGTGTCTAATTTACCTCAAGGATTAAATTTTCCCATTTCGTCTCGATAATGTTTTTCTACTTCAAGGGGTCCACGATCCAACCGATCCAACTATGGAAGTACAATATAATAGGCTACATCCATGGATCCAACCAACAGAGCGCCATTTTTTGTGAAGTGACGGCCACACACCCTTCAGCCAATGGGAACTGTTGTGTGTTTTTCTGCCAATCATCGAGGACATAGCGAAATGAAACGAGAACGTACGGACTTTGCCGAATGGTTCATTCAACAAACTGCGTCACGGAGTGTGGAGCGCGTAAGACGGTAGAGCGCATTTAACTTGCGCCAGTGACAGATATGACTCCGTGTGCAGTATTGTGCGCACTCTTGGTGCTCGGTACAACACAGACTTTGGCTATAATAAGGTAAATTCAATAGTGTTATTGTTTTCACAGATTAAATTCAAATCTTAGCCTTGGTGGGCACTGCTATACATTTTACAAATAACTGTGTAACTGTCTTATTAACATAATTTTAGGTGATACTTTTTCAGCGTTAATTGGTTCCGCGTGCTTTGTTGTATGACACCACTGCTCACTATGTAACTTTGCAAACACGGATGTTGGGTAAGGAAGTTGTCACCATAATGTTTTTATTTGAATTTTAGAGTACCTCTTCACAAAACCAGAAGTCTGCGCCGTATTTTGAGCGATAATGGCAAATCAGTGGAAGAGCTGCGCGCTATGGCACAGTCCTCACTGGATATGACTCCAGCTCCACGTTTGCCTGTGGAAAGGCTGACCAACTTCATGGATGTATGCGAGTTTAACTTTTTGTTAAATTTTGTGTGGGTGAAAATTGGTCCACTTTAGAAAAGCAGAACTTAACACAGGAAATTAGCACGAGTTGAGAATTTCTGGAGCTTATAATGCAGGCCTACATAATGATAATGAACTTGGTTTATTCTTCATAATTTTTAGCTCCTAACTTATTTTTCTCTCTAATAATCATGTTTTGATAGGCTCAGTACTTTGGATCAATCCATATCGGCACTCCTCCACAAGAATTCACGGTGCTGTTTGACACAGGCTCATCCAACCTCTGGGTTCCGTCTATCCATTGCTCCTTTTTTGACATTGCCTGCTGTAAGTTTCTTCACATTTAGTTCTGTGAGACTTATGAATAAGATCAGTTAAGCAAAGAGTTGCTATAGTCTTTTCACAGTTCTGACCACCTAAACATTAATGGCTTAGAATTTGTTGTTCCAGTAGCATCATTTTGAAAATTGTTCTTTTCTCTATAGGGGTTCATCGCCGTTACAATTCTAAAAAGTCAAGTACATATGTGCAGAATGGCACACAGTTCTCTATCCGATATGGTAGAGGCAGCTTGTCTGGCTTTATCAGTGGAGACACAGTCTCTGTGAGTTATCAGCCACATTCTTTCATTCACAAAGGCCTTTTTGAGTTGCATTCCTGTTTTTATTGTTGTCACATTATTCCAATTATTTGAAAAAAGATTTCTTCACATTCCTTATTTCTGGTGCCTTCAGGTGGCTGGTTTGCCAGTGCCTAAACAGCAGTTTGGGGAAGCAGTCCAACAACCTGGCATCACATTTGCAGTGGCTCGCTTTGATGGAGTCCTTGGCATGGCTTATCCTTCTATATCTGTGGCCAAAATAATACCAGTGTTCGACTCCGCCATGGCAGCTAAGTTGCTGCCACAGAACGTCTTCTCGTTTTACATTAGCAGGTTTGTGCGTGCCCCTAATTACTGTAGGCCTACTAGTCTAGAGAATGAGCGATATGTTGTTTTGTTCCAAGGCTGATACAAAATAAGAACTTTGATAAGCTCTGCAAATATTTTCTTGTCATAGTTTTTTTTTTTTAAAGGACAAAGATGACACAATTTTTGTGTCATTCTCATCCTTTTACAATGCTACTGAGCACTTCCATTTTGTAATTTCAAAATGGAAACAATAAAAACAGCTTTGTAAAATACACTACATACAACCATTATATGCTTTCTGCAAACCTTCCTGGAAATGCAAGATATCTCATAGACTTCAGTAAAAACTTCAGCAGTGTTTTTGATGAGGAAGCAATTTTAAAGTAGGAATAAAAATTCAAAAAAGTTGATTTTGCATATGTAATATGTAACCTTTAAATGACATAAAATACATAATCAGGAGTGTGGTTATCTTAAAATTGCAAAAAAAAATCGTGTTCAGACAGGAGGTTGGTCAAAATGTAATATCTTTATCTGGAAAAATACAGCCAATACGCTAAAAAGGAGCAAACAACTGCAATTGTATTGGTCGATCTCAACTATTGTCTATAATGATAGTGATTTAAAACATACAATCCCCATGTTTTAGAGATCCTCTAGCAGCTGTAGGAGGAGAGCTCATCCTTGGAGGAACAGATCCACAGTATTACAGTGGAGATCTGCAGTATGTGAACGTCACTCGAAAAGCCTACTGGCAGATTCAAATGTCTGGGTAATTTTTTATTAATTTTTATGTGTGTGTACGTGTGCAAATTGACGGGTGTCATGCTTTTATATTATAACAGTAGTTAGACAAAGTATAATTTTATTTAATGCACAGGATTACTGTTGGCAGCCAACTCACTCTTTGCAAAAGCGGATGTCAAGCTATTGTTGATACAGGGACATCTCTGATTGTGGGTCCAGTCGAAGAAATCCGGGCGTTGCACAAAGCTATTGGAGCTCTGCCTTTGATAATGGGAGAGGTAAGTATCTTCACATTGCAGAAATGATTATACCGAGACTTTGCATACTAAAACCCTTTTTTCCCTGCAGTACATAATTGACTGTAAAAGGATCCCAGATCTACCAGTAGTGACATTCGACATTGGTGGAATTATTTATAACCTAACAGGAAAAGATTATGTCATGAAGGTGGGAATACAATTTCTATGCTTAGTGACATTTTTACGCATAGGCTACCAAATGTCCCTCAAGTTATGGTTCTGTTGACTCCATCTTCCCTCTAAACAGGAATCTCAGAAGGGAGTGTCAGTGTGTCTTTCTGGGTTTATGGCCATGGACATCCCTCCTCCTGCAGGACCACTGTGGATCCTCGGAGATGTGTTCATAGGAAAATACTACACTGTTTTTGACAGGAGCAACGATCGTGTGGGTTTTGCCCCTGCTAAGTAACTTGTACTTCCTCCTTGGTGGTGTTAAACTGTCTCTGCAGGGTGTTTTACTACTCTGTTCACTAGCAGGTCAAGTGTTTTAGCATTTGTGTATAATCTACCGGCTCAAAGCCATATTGAATTGCATCACATCTAATCTTTACCAATTTTCTTTACTAGTAAAATCAAATTAAAAGTGCAAAAATGTTTAAACCTTTACATATATTAGGGGAAAACATTTTTAAGAACATATTTATTTGCAACATTTAATGTTGGTGCTGAAGGGATGAAAAGAGGCAGCAGCATCAGCATGCAACATAGACTCACAGAGAGTACATAGCTTCCAATGAAGATGGAAATAACAGTGGCACAGTGCCCACCACTCTGACTGTGTAAGCAGTATAATGTTTTTACATTTCATCAAACCAAAAATAAACCTTTGGTAAACAGAGAAACCAGCATCTTTGCTAGAACCTGACATATTTGCACTTGGTTAAAGATAATAATATATGCTGTCCTGATCAAATAAATAAACCATCAAAAACACATTAAATAAAGAAAAACTCCTTTGGTTTTTGTTGATCAACTCAAAATAACCACTTCACATTTAAATGTGTATATATATATTTTGCCTGTTGCACTTTTCTATATGCCAAATATTTCAATATTTCAGACATTACAGCTACTTTCCAAAAATTTAAGAAAAGCACCAGCAGTCCTTCCTATAAACCACTAGGGGGTGTTGGCTACATAGTAGTGAGTTCCACTTTTGAGATACTGTATTAAGTCAGCCCATTACCAGAACCTAGTTCGAACTGAAGAAGCTACTTGGCTGAGTAGCTATATTCCTCTGTTGAGAAAATATTTTCTTTTCATTTGACAGAGTTCAATTTTTGACACTTGTGGAAAAATTGGAAAACCGTCATCTTTTGGTGCATTTTACATGTGACCTTTCTTCTGTAATTAGAGTTAAAGAATTCAATTGTGCAACAAGCCTAGCCTAAAAAATCTATGTCATGTTTTTACATTATTATATAATGCAGTTCTAAATAAGTAACATATTTTACATTGTTAAAATGCTGTATTCTAATTGTAATCATCGCAAAACATATTGTAGAAAGGTATTAGTATGCTGTAACTACATTCTTCTCAACACTGTAAATGGGGCTAAATCCAGTGAAACTCTCAAGGAAAGACAAGAGGGACTTGGCATTTTAGTTGATCCATTTTATGACCCGCTGAAACACTATACTGTGGCAGATTTGTGTGTGTGGAAAAATTACTGAATTGTAGAAATAAGTCAGATTGTTATAGCTGTACAAAGGCATTGTTCTATTTTAGGCATAAAAGCATTAATGCAACCTTTCATTGATAAAAATACAGTTTTGTCGAAACTAGAAGTTTTAGATTTTCTAGTTAAGTGGTGGCTTACGTTTTTGACTGAACTTAAGATGTTTGTTTTTTTTGCATAATAGAACGCAAAATAGAAGATATTCGCACAAACACAGTCACAAATCATACATTGTCATTTATGTTAACATTTAAACATAAAGCATACGCTACGTAGTATTCCTTGCTTTTTTTTTTTCTTTACAAATTTGAAAACTAAATGTTTCAATACCATTACAACCAACTCTTTTCTTTATTATCAAAATAAAATGATTTACTTTGATCTCATAAAATGTTATGTCATGTTATAATACTGTAAAGCAACAAGTTTATTCAGATAGTTCAATAAAAATGAATCATTTTTTATCAATACGGACAACAAACATCAACAAAATTGATGTCAGGGAGGCACTTCCAGAGCAGTTCTCAAAAGCCCCTCTGGGTCTGAAAGGGCACAGTAAAGTGTATATCCCAATTCGTCCACTTCCTGGTCAGTGAGTTCACAGAATAAATTAACTTTTGGGTTGAGAGCACATGGCAATCTCCCGGCTTCTAAGTGTCCTACTAGAGCTCGTAGCAGCTGGAGAAAGCGATCAGCTAGTGCTTCCTGGGTCCAGTCCCCTTCCTTCTCACTCAGCAATAAAATAGCATTGGTGAGCTGGCTGGCATTGAGCCGGCTAAGGGCAGGGTTTAATTTGCACACTGCCTTGGCTACCTTTAAACAGGTGCAACGGCAGCCTCCGTCCTCCTGGTCTAGAGCTCTGAGCCGAGCAGTCTCTGCCACACGGAAACTCTGACGCCACAGGTTCTCATGGCGCTCTGCTGCCAGACGGTGGGGCTTGGCAATAAGTGATGTTCCATCTTCCATCACCAGTAATGGTAGGAAATCCACATAGAGCTTTCGATCTGTCTCATACTGCACCTCAAGGGTGAGTGTTTCAGAAGGAACCACGGGACGGATGACATAATCAAGGACACTTCCTATGGCAGGCCAGTTAATAGAGCCAGCCACAAGCTTATCAAAAACTTCCAGAACTGATTTGGGAGAGAGATACCCACCTACCATACACCGGTCCCAGTAACTACTGTTTCGTGGAAAATATTCCAAGTTTTCCCTCCGAACAAGCCAGAAGCCTGGGACGTTCATAATGGTGTCTTCTCCGGGGATAGATGACCACAGATTTTTCTCCAAGACAAGAGGCACCATCAGCTGAGCATGATCAGCTGTTACAACCTTGAGGCATAAGAAAAACACAGCAACAATTAACCTTTTGTTGCTGTCTTTTAAAATTCATCACGAGTAAATTCTGGGTACCTGCAAGTCGTCATATAGGCTGCCACTTAGGTACATCTCCCTCAGTGGCATGTCAGGCAACTTAGCATGAAGAAAACTCTGAGCTCAGCGCAAATATCAAGGGCTGCCCTCCTGGCCACAGCCTGCTCCTCAGATGGGATATTCACTGAATTTTGGTAGAATTCCCAAAGGTGTTCTTGTAGTGAAAGCCGCATCCGAGCTCGAAGCAAGTCTGCCTCAGTTGACCCAGTAGCACCCACAGCAGCTCGACCAACAGTTCTTCGCAGGCAGTCTGAAGGAATAATTATTAACACTGTTACTTGAGTCTGTTTATAAAGACTATGCAATACAAATGCTATTACATCTAAAGTTTACTAGCATATGTAAGTAACCAGCAGACAAACACTTCTACCACTGGGAATCGGATGCTTCATATACATTTGCTATGTTGTTCACTGTCACTAATAGTCAAACTAGGAATCTATTCCAAACATGAGCAACACCCACTGTAAAGAAAAAGCAAGAATCCTCCAAATAGGCTCCCTGTCAAAATATTTTGATTACAAATTTAATTGCCAATAACAACCCTATATTGACAGACAACAGAAAAAAATAGCACAAATAAATCCTGACCTGGTTGAAAAGAATGTGAGGAAGTAGGCAGAGACTGTAAGGAGCGGCTCACGGTGGCCTTCATGTCATGGTTTAGTACCCGAGCAGAGGAACCCATCCAAGCAGGTTCCTCCCAACTTCTCTTCCCTGATTTCTCCATCTTTGTAGGGCTTGTGGGAACACTTACAGTACGATCATACATCTGTAGAATACAATGATTTATAAAATGTTTAACATACTGTATTTAACATAAAACAAAATCTTAGGTAAATATTAATATCCCTCACTCTTTTGACCGCAAGTGTAGCAATACCCAGCATGGCTGCTCCCCGACACCAAGCACAAGTTTGGCATTAGAGAGCATAAAGTCAATGGCTGTTCCAAAGCCATTGTCATCTTTTTTTCCTTTACGGTCTCCATTCACACCTGCCATGGTGACACTGAGAGATGACAGAAGTTTAGAAACATTTAGAACCCCCACCCCCCCACACTTGTGAAATGATGATACTGTAATTTCCTCACCTTGGCAGTAAACTTTCAAATGACTTCTTCCACTTTTTACTCTACATAAGTCCTCCGAGCCTGCTGTTTAAGAAGAACTGCCCCCTCTTCAGAGCATCTTCCTTCTCCTGAGGTCCACTCAAAGCTTGGCAGCGGCGGAACTCTCGGGTCACGGCACAGCGATAGTAGTTACGGTCTGTGTATTGGAGATGACGCCCCGCGCGGAGGAGCGCCCTGTACAGCTCCAACACTGCACTACGTGACCAGCCTCCCATCAGTGACCACACATGGATAGAGAGGCACCCTGGCACAGAGCATCTTTTATTTAGTGCTTAAAAAAGAGAAAGGTTTACTATGCTGATGACAAAAATCAGCTATTTTTTGTAATCAGCATAGTAAAAATCAAATCATATCACCCTGCAGTGTACATTCTGAAGCATCGTCGATGGTCTGCAATGATCTTGGTAAGTAAATATAAGTTGTCTTTTATGTAGCAAAAGCGTATATCTTAAAGTACGGTCTCAAGTCCGAAACTGTACAGTATACACAAATTTCTACTGAACGTGGCTGATCCAACCAGCCAAGTGGCGCACACATTTCTTGCACTGACTTAGCGCAATTCGCAAAGTAGCTTCTTGGCTAGGCGAGTACTGACCTTACACGAATCACACTTTCAAATCTACTCACATAAAGGCGAAAGATCAGTTAGAAAAGAAAGTCAGAAACTTGACAAACAAACCAGTAGAATAAAACTTACAATTCAGGAAAGGAGGACAAATTTCCGCTGTTAAAAGAAGAGTAGTTCTTCTCAAACGGAGAGGGTCTGGGTCAGATGTGGACGAAACCGGAAATAAACACGCGGTGGCATTACAACATCCGGGTTAGAAAAATCTTTTTTTTTTTTTTTTTTTTTTTAATTGACTATCTGTGCCTCTGATTTAGGTTTCATTGATGATAATAACGAAACATAATAATAATAATAATAATAATAATAATAATAATAATAATAATAATAATAATAATAATAATAATAATAACCGTTTGATTGTTTGTTTGTTTTTATTTATTGAGCTGTTTATTTTATTTTTTCTGTCAGAAATCTTTTCTTTTCTTTCTGGGGGTGGGGTGTCGTTGCTGTAAGTGGGCAGAGCCAAACTTTGCCCCAAGCCTGGGAGTTGAGTTCAGGCGAAATCGCAGACTGAACTGAACTCAACTGTTGCAAAAAGCCATGGGAATGCAAACGCAGGCTCTCGTCACAGCGAGGTGGCTTGCAAATATAGTCAAAAGTAATCTGGTCGGACCAAGTCTGCGTATTTTGGACACGTCCTGGTACCTTCCCATGATGAACCGAGACGGAAAGAATGAGTTTGCTCAAACTCACATTCCTGGATCGTCCCATTTCGACATTGACGACTGCTCAGATAGAACGTCAAAATTTGATCACACGCTGCCCAGCGAGGAGTTTTTCTCGGACTATGTGGGCAACCTTGGAATCAGCAATGACAGCCACGTTATTGTATACGACGCTAGTGACTTTGGTGCGTTTTCCTGCACGAGAGTGTGGTGGATGTTCCGCTTGTATGGACATCCCAAAGTGTCTGTTCTGAATGGCGGCTTCAGAAACTGGGTTAAGGAGGGCCACCCCGTGACAGATCAGCACACCAAACCACAGCCAGTCAAGTTCAGCGCCAAAATGAACCGTGAATGGGTCAAATCGTTTGAGGACATAACAGAGAATATCACAACACAGCGTTATCAAGTGGTAGATGTCAGACCTTATGCCAGGTTTCTTGGCAAAGAGGCTGAGCCTCGAGAAGGTAATTTCAACATCATAAAAGTTTACTTAAAGTAATCAAAGATAAAGTTTGAAACACACACAAAAAAACAAGTTGAACGAGATTAGGTCAGGGGAAAAAATCCATACAATAGCCTACTATTTGTAAAAAAAAATGTATTTCTGTTCTGTAGGCCTATACAGTAATGACCTGGGAACAGACGTTTGTGTATGCATACTTATGTTCTGAAGTGTTTGAAATGTCGGTTTTTCCAGGTGTGGAGTCCGGCCACATCCCGGGGTCAAAATGCATGCCCTTCTACGACTTTCTGGATGAGGATGGTTTGATGCTTTCTCCAGAGAAGCTGAAAAGATTTTTCCAAAAGGCGCAAGTGGACCTGGGCAAGCCCTTGTGTGGTACTTGTGGGTCTGGGGTGACAGCATGCCACATGGTGCTAGCTGCCCACCTCTGCGATGCCCCAGGTGCAGCTGTGTATGATGGCTCCTGGTATGAGTGGTTCACTAAGGCTCCCAAAGAACACATCGCCACAGGCATTTCAAGCAAGCTCTGAGAACCTTTCAAAAGGTTTTATTCAAAGGTCCTAGAATTCAAAGCCGTTTTATAGTCAGCCGTACTTTGTGCATTCAACTTGTTTATTTTGAAATTGTCACGCTTAAAAATGAGAAATAAACACATTCTTTTATTAACACTCCTTGTCATAACTGACTGTGACTGTTTACTGCCTGATCTTATAGCTGCTACTTTTATATTTTTAGACTGAGATAGTGACCACATCAAAGAACTGAATCCTGATTTTCTCTACGCTAAATGAGCTGTAAAGAGAAGCAGAAGGACTCCTTTCCTTACCCGTTCCTATCTTCAATGCTTAATTCAAAGATAGGAATGGCTGATGCTGATGGTGACGCCCATCTGGGTCCTTGATAAGAAAAAGAATTTCCGAAGTACATTTAACCAGTTCGGATGCACCGCTTGTCTCATTACCTAGAGGACTTTAGGGTTTGGGGGATGTTTGTCCATGGGAGTATAAAGATTGTGAGTTCAATTTGTGAAGATTCTTACTTCTCTTCTGTATGTTCTGTATTCCAGTAACGCAAACTAGACATTTTAAATTGTGCTTTTACACTCCATACACTTTCACTTGATTCAGATGGATAATTTCAACTCTGAACTGCCCAACTTTAAAGCTACAGCTAATGTTTTAGCCTCACTGAAACAGTCTCACTTAATTGTGAAATCTCATCCAAGAAAAAAAGTTTAACAAATGTGTATTTAAATACTCACATTTAAATTCTTATTTAGCCTAATGAATTTTAAACCAGTTCAACAGAACTCAAAACTAAACTCAAACGAAACAAATGAAATGACTTGTCTAAAATTGAAAGAGTAATGCATTTATGCAGATGTAGCAGTATTTGTAACCTCAATAAATATGCCAATTCAAATGCAGAGACATTTTTTATGGTTTGTCAAAGAGTATAAGGTTTTCTAGTCACCATAGACCCTTTTTGGAAAACCATAATGCCATTGTGGCCCTTGGTGAAAACGAGTTTGACACACCTGCTTTACAATGTGCTTTTTGTTTGTTTGTTTGTTTGTTTGTTTGTTTTGGCAAGTTTTAATACAATATTTCTTGTATGAAACATGACAATAATCAAATCTTTATAACTTTTGTGTACAGAATAGAATTGTAATGGCTTACTCCACACTCATTTTACATTTCCACTGTGGCACCTGGTCATCCAGCGGTGTCTCATCCAAGTGACTAGGCTGCTGACAGGATTAAAAATAATAAGATACCAAAGTAAAAGTACTCAACAGCATGTTTAAAAGGCAAAAATTATGCAAATAATGCATCATGTCTATCATTTAAGAATCACTTTTTGCAGAAGTACCTTACAAAAATGCACTTCAATCATTAGAACCAAAAACGGATAACATACTGCAATAGTGCAAGAAATAGCTATGTAGACTGTAAAGGCTACCAAACTAATAATAGTTTCTACCCCAGAAAGTTTGTTGTGAAGGCAAAACTACTTCTTCTAAAATTTACAAACATTTGTGAATCAATCATAACGCACTAAGTCTTTTTAGTTTGGTTGTGCAAAGTGTAGTAGACTGAATCACTTTTGTATCTGAGAAAACTTTTTAAAATAAGAAAGGCTTGAAAAGGCTTTTTTTTTTAATCTTTATTATCTTTTATCTTAGTCTGAGAATTCTGGTGGTAAATGTTTATCATAGTATAACAAGTTTTTAAAAGAAATTCACAAATAATGGCTGAAAACTAAAAGACAGTTTGTAATACAATCCACCTTTGTCATCAAGATGCGCCGTTACATAATAATGACAAGACAATTTGCACACAAAACTTCCTGGGAATGATTTAGCAAAATGAATTGTAACTATTGTGTCATTTAGGCTATGTAGATTTTGCCCTTGTTTACATTATGATTGCCAAGTAACAGTTATGGAATTATTTTTATGTAATTTTTGCTGATCACAAGAGGCTATAGAATTATGCAAAATTAATCTTTTTTTTAATATATGCTCTTCAACATTTTGATTGAGTGGCAAAACGAGATGCAAAACAATAACATAAATGCACTTCTTTGCTGTTAATGGCTTCATCTTTATCTTTGGAGTTTTTTGTTTTACCTAAATTTACTGGGGTAATGATGACTCAGCAG
The DNA here is from genome assembly GCA_038363315.1 of Mugilogobius chulae. NCBI lineage: Eukaryota > Metazoa > Chordata > Actinopteri > Gobiiformes > Gobiidae > Mugilogobius > Mugilogobius chulae. The sequence continues at coordinate 36,665,763 of CM076396.1, read as the reverse complement.
TTTTTTCCCATTTTAATTGTATTTTGAGCTCTTATGTCCTTTATCTCAATTAACTCTTGTGCATTTTTGTCACTCAGTCCTCCTGGTCATCTCTATTAAAAACGTTATCAAAATTATGGGTAAAAACAGCAAAACCTTAAGTAAAACTTAAATCGAGTCACGTTCACTACGCACAGGCTACTAAAAAATGTAGTTTATCTTGATGTATACGCAAATTAAGACATAGTTTTGAAGGGTGTGCTTGAGGCAACTGGTGCCAGCTGTATTATTTACTCTTACAGACAGTTGAAACCAGTTCAACCCTCCTCTGTTGCGTGCACCCTTGTGATAAGGTCGCTGACTTTATAAAATCAGGCACAGCCTCATTGGTCTAGTCTAGTCACGTAACGTCAGCTTCATCATGGCGGCCCAGATCCGTACTTTGGTGTCAGCACAGTGGCTTTTAGATGCCATCAAAAACAACGGCATCGGCCCGAAACTTCGCATCATTGACGCGTCGTGGTATCTTAAAAAAACCAAGCGCGACCCCAAAGCTGAGTTCGCCCAGTCACATATCCCGGGTTCCTCCTTCTTTGACATCGATGAGTGCTGCGATAAGTCGGCGGAGGGACTGGACCACATGCTGCCAACTTCTGAGCACTTTTCTGAGTTCGTAGGGGAGCTCGGCATCGGGAACGACACGCACGTAGTCGTGTACGACACGCACAACTTCGGGGCGTTCAGCGCGCCTCGGGTCTGGTGGATGTTCAGAGTGTTTGGGCACGATATGGTGTCGGTTCTGGATGGTGGAATGAAAAACTGGTCGCACAATAACTATCCTGTCACTGCAGAGTACACAAAGCCTGAGCCCAGAAGTTTAAAGCCACCCTGAAGAAGTCCTGGGTGAAGACATATGACGACATCCTGGATAACATCAAGACCAAGGCAGTGCAGGTGGTAGATGCCAGATCAAAGGGAAGGTACAGAGGAGTGGAGCCAGAACCCAGAGATGGTGAGCAAAACTAACTAAAAAAAATATTGGTGTCATACAAAACGTATGTGCCTTATAATAACATAATAAATAAAATAGTATATCAACCAGTCGTCTGATTTGAGAATATCCTCATATTATAGGCTTTCAAATTTTATTAAAAAACAAACAAACAAAAAAAAACCGATTGGGGCCTTGCTTTGTTTTATCCCCAAAACTGACTTTCTCGAGATGAGAAGTGGTTGTGCAGATATTTCTGGCAATAACCCCAGAAGGTAGGATACGGGGTTTGCAAACATTTTTGTTGCCGTTTTTATCTATCTAATAAGCCTAAATATATAAGTTTTTCTTTGTTAGCTTCATTGACAAGACAGACTTTATAATTGACAATTAAAAAGGTTAATATGTCACCATTAGGCTACAACAATAAGCAAGTTTGCCAGAAAAAAAGGGATAGCCTATTAGTAAAAATTAACTCAATTAACAATTTGCAGATTGCTACTGAACCCTACTAACTTTGCTTTAGGGTTAGGATAAGTGTTGTTGATATGGCCTCACAACAATCTATCTATAATGCCAAGTTAAAATTAAGTTGGAGAACTTCAAAATCCAATGATGGAATCTGCCAGACTGCTGCTGTTTGTTTTTACCTGGTATTACATCGCTGCAAACATATCCACATGAAGCAAAGCTTCAATGTATTCAATCTTGATAGAATTATAAAGGCAACAAATGGATTTATTAGTTTCCTTTTCTATCGTATTTTCTATCTTTTTTTTCTTTGTGCTGAGATTAGATGAACTTGGTACCAGACAAGATGAATGATTTGCATGTGTATTGGGCTTACAATTACACGTAAAATGTAAGCCAGGTAATTGGAGAGTGTGAAATTTAAAATGTCATGATGTCAACTAACTGATTCTGTTATTTTTAACAGATGTACTGCCTGGCCACTACCCTGGTACTATCAACATACCCTTCCCCTCTCTCTTGGATGAGACTGGGAAAATGCTTCCACTTGAAGAATTGGCTAAGAAGTTCAAAGACGCTGGAGTAGACATCCAGAAACCCCTGTGGGCCACCTGTGGGTCTGGAGTCACAGCTTGTGTCCTTATTTTGGGTGCTCACCTGCTTGGGCACCCTGGGCCTTGTCTTTATGATGGCTCTTGGACTGAATGGTTTAAAAAAGCACCAAAAGAATACATCATCTCTGAAGAACAAAATAACTAACATTTTTATTATCAGAATGTTACAAATTGTTATAAAATGTATTAAAAATATATGTTTTTATCCCATTTACTCTTGGTTTGGGGTCAATTGCCAAGGTTAATTTTACACAATTACTAATGTGTTGAGTTTGTCTCTTAGTAGAGGGCGGATTAAGTTACATGGCACAAGTTAAGATGACCGCCTGGGATTTTTATATACATAATAAATTTGCATACAAAGCACTTTGAATAACTGTACAAACTGTGCTCTTTAAATAAACTTGCCTTGACTGATTTAGGTAATGAGTTGTGTTCACTATTCACATTCTAGAATTTGATTGTCATCATTTCAAATGGAGAGCTTACAAAACAAGAGGAAATTGTCTTTTATCAAAATACCCAACATTATGACATGTAGAATTTAAATATTATCTGTTTAGAATTGGGTTAACAAACTTGACCTTTTAATCTTGTGGTTTAAAGTTTCTTCATCTTTTCATGCGATCCTCAAGGTCTTATAAGGTTTACTTTAATTTTATATTAGTTCCAGGACTAACCTAATGAAATGATTTGTCTGAAACTTAAAGTTCAAGACATTTTTAGACTAATGTGGATGTGCATTCAGTATGTGTCACTTCAATTAATGTACAATAATCAAACAAAGAGAAAATTGTAGTTTCTCAAAGATTATAGGTTACTTTTAATTGCAACCAGCCCTTCAAGGACAACCACCACAATGCCAATGAGTTCGACATTCCTGTTGTACATTGAAATGTTTTCACCATTTTTTTTTTTTTTTTTTCTGACAATTGACAAGTCACTGATCAATAGCCTATACTGTGTATGTGTGTCTTCTTTAAGTTAAGCTAACCTTCTAAACTCCACTCAATCTTTTCAAACACACCAAAGTGATGGAAAAGGAGAAAAGAGCAGCAGTGTGATTATGTGTTTATGCTCAGTTTTGGGTGGACAATACACGTTGATGTCATGTAGTGTAGATAGATGACACTGACTTTTACAGTGCAACACAGTTTGTGACAGTTTTGACCTAAACTTGCGAGTTTGCACTAAAATTGCCCTAAAGTATGTATATATTTTTGAGTTTAGCTTCACTTTATTTCAAATTATAAACTAATAAGGACCATAAGTACAGATTTCTGACACAGACCATGAATTTTGGTCAATTTATGGATCAAACATTTTGACAGGGCATTTATCCAGCTCAAGCAACAGATGTTAATTTTACAGTTTCGTGTTATCTTTCTGGTAAGCTAGGTGCATTTCAAATGCTTAAAATAAAGTAGACTGAAGTCGTTCTAGTAATAGTAAAACAGCCTACTCTGTTAGCTCGACGTGCTTCCTCGGGCGTCCTGAGCGCCGCCTGAAGGTCCTCACCAAATAAACAAATTGGGGTCCTTTCTTGTGGTGCGTGCTATGTGCTAGCCGTTTTGAGCCTCTGCAGCTTCACACTTTTGCACGGTAGACTACACCGATTATATTACTATATTGTAATGTTGAAATAGCAATATTCTGTCGTTTTACCGAACTCCAAACTACAAAAGGCAGTTTTGTTTTTGGGCGTCTAAGGGTGTGTTAATTTGTTAGCCGCAGTAGCAGACACCGCGTTAGCTTTAGCGAAGCAAACAAGGTTATTACCAGTTCTTAACGACACCAATTAAACAATATAAGAGGTAAGTTTAATAAAAATACAATCTAATATTGCCATATTTAGTAGAAATATACCTGTTGCTAACTAGTGTCTTGTTTTCCTGTCACATCCTTGCAAAGGAATGCTAAGCTAGTGCTAGTGTCTAGCTAGCGCTAAAAATAAGCGCAGCTTTTTGTTTGGCAATTGCTTGCAAAAATACGTAGAAAGTGTCTTAATAAGCACAGCTCTAACATGATTGTGTTTTTTTGCCATAGCGTACTGTTGCTATTGTTAATTGGATCATTAATTTAATTTTCCACAGGGAGGCGTTAATGAGCAGTCATGTCTGGCATCGCGTTGAGCAGACTGTCCCAGGAGCGTAAAGCCTGGAGGAAAGATCACCCTTTTGTAAGCATCTATCCATGTTGATAGGGCACCATGGCATGTACATTGTGACAGTAATTAAAAATTACTTTTCTGTAAATCTATTTCTATTGACAGGGCTTTGTTGCTGTGCCTACCAAGAATCCAGATGGGACTATGAACCTCATGAACTGGGAATGTGCCATCCCTGGGAAAAAAGGAGTATGGAATTAATATGTTTAATCATCATTAGTGAATTATAAATCAGTGTGTGTTGTGACATGACACATAGGGCAAAAACTAACCATTCAAATTTGAGGGAATTTATGTACGTAACTGTAGTACAAAAATTAAGGCAACATTTTCTCTTTAGACCTTGTGGGAGGGCGGCCTTTACAAACTTCGAATGCTGTTCAAAGATGACTACCCATCTTCTCCACCAAAATGTGAGTTTTGTTAAATGACCCCTAACCTTTACTTTTATGTAGACATGTTTGTAGCAAAGGCTATAATTTATATATATATATATATATACATATATGGGCTTATCCCAGAGCAAAGCACTTTCACACATCCTCTTGTGTTTTAGAGATATTGAATGAAAAATCAGGTAATGATTGTTTTTATAATGCCTTGTCATATCCTGAGCATTCTTAGTTAAAACTTTAAACTTTGTTTTATTGTTTCAACCTGTATTTAGGCAAGTTTGAGCCCCCAATCTTCCACCCGAATGTCTACCCATCAGGCACTGTGTGCCTCTCAATCCTGGAGGAGGACAAGGACTGGAGGCCTGCTATCACCATCAAACAGGTATGACCATGGGTACATATTTAACCATCAGGGAAGGCTGGACAAAAATATAGGTTTACTGAAAGTACTAGGATTACATTAACTGTTGTCTAACTTACAGATTCTTTTGGGAATCCAAGAACTGCTGAACGAGCCTAATATTCAAGACCCAGCCCAGGCAGAGGCGTACACAATTTACTGGTATGTGTTTTTGTCATACAAAGTACATGCCTGGTCAGCTTAAGCATTTTAACATTTTGTGGCCGTGTTTCAGTCAGAACAGGATGGACTATGAGAAGCGCGTCCGGGCACAGGCCAAGAAGTTTGCTCCCACATAAAGAAGCCCTGGCCTATGCCCTGCCTGAGCAGAGAGAGGCAGGCAGCTCCTGAAGGACCACTCCAACAGACATCTGGTTATGAGTATTTCAGCTACCCAGGTAGCAGCAAACCTGCTTCTTCCTTTGTTTTTAAAGCAACTCACGTTTTATAAGAGAATGATTTTACTTGTCTTCAAAACTGTGTATACAGATGCATAGCCCATTATTCTAGAACTGTGCAGTCTACATGGCCCTTGCTCTTTGAAACACGGACTCCATATTTACAGTTATGTCAAGAGTGCCTGTATGTTCACTCAAGTCCATTCAAATCAAGTTGTAAAGTACTATTTCATCAAAACTCACCATTTGTTAGATAGACAGTATTAGAGATGTGGGGATGTTGTCTCAAAGTATTTTTAGAACATACTGTAGGTAACTGTTGCAAATGCATTTGGACACAAAAAGGGGCAAAACCACAAAAAGCACAATTGCAGATAGTTTATTTTATAGTTTATTTACTTCATGTTCTACTGGTCTAGTTTTCTAAAGCCAAAACAGGTTTAAGACAATCTTAGCACTTGTTTGTCATTGTTACCATCTTGTTTTCTGACTAACTTAGTACTACAAAATTCCAAGCATTTATTTAAAAACTCCATTGTATGAACTTTCATTGAGCCAAAATGTATACATTGGTACTTTTCCGTTTAGTTAGTAGTCCATAAAAGTTGCAAAGTGACAACATCCAGCTAGTGTGTCATTCACTGTTTCAAACAGCCTTTTTTTAAAAGCAACATAGAAATGCTTCACACTACTGTACAATAAAAATGTTAAAAATGAACTGTATGGCATCAGCTGTTAGGTCCTCTGTTAATGTCCTCGGAATTAAACCAATGGAAGTGCACTTGGGAGTGAACAATGGACTATTTGATTTCTTTTGCCTCTGAGAAAATGAGCGCATGTACATAATATAAATAATGTGGTTGTTATGTTTTATATTGTTTTAGCCAGTCTGACATTTGTGTGTGGTATAGTTCAACAACACAAATAGCATTTAAGAGTGTCATGAATTCAATAAAAGAACAAACAAAAATAGACAATGTTCAGTTTTTCTTTACGTTTGCTTACTTTTTCAACAAAAACACATTTCCTGTTCTTATTTCTTCCTTTTGAGAAACTCTGAGTTCTCAAATGTCTTGATGACTTTCTTGAGAAATGCAATACCACTTGTTTGTCCCTAGCCTCTTTCTCTGTGGTCTGGCTTCACAGTTTGACCTCAATCCGCTGCAGCCATGTCACAGGTGAGACTTCTTCCTTTTGTCACTATTTCTTCACACTTTGTTCTAAATATTTTGTTGTTGCTGTGTAAACTGCAGATAGGAGCCTATGAAAGTCCTCAGGTGAAGATGCCATCATTACCACATTATAGTGACTCCAGATCAACAGGCTTATTAGCAAACCGCTACTACAGCCTGGGCCACTGTCTCCGTTCCAATGTTTTCCCAGGTGTGAAATTACACATTTGCATTCAGTAAGGCTGTACCACTAAAATGTTAACACATTAAGGTGCATTGTGAATATTTTGTGGTCTCATCCAGCACTTGTCTTCATGTTGTTCCATTTACTGGAATGTTACGGTATGGCAACTGATCTTTCTCCTTAAATACAAACGTGATGCCATTTCATAAAATTACAAGCCACATCTGTAGAAAGGTGAACCAACTCAGGATTATTTCAGATCATGAGCTGAAATATAGGCGACTTCAATAGTTCTGTATTCATCATATTGCTGTTCAGTTTTGGTCATAATAAACCACACCACACTTTGACTCAATTTTCATGACTTCTAGCTTTAAGTTGATAACTAAATAAGTTACTAATTTTACAACCAATATAATTTTTGTAGCCACATGCACAGCATGCTGAAGAAAGTTACAAATACTTAATCCCACTGATGGATTTTATTTTTAATTAGTGGGCCTTAGTGACGTTGGTAACTTACTAACGCCCACTAATTGGTAACTTGGTACCAATTAGTACCAAGTTAGTAGCATTGGTAACTTGAAGTAGCAAGTTACCATTGTTATTATTATGTGTCTATGTTAAGAATAGACACATAATTTCAGAACTACTATGCTCTGTCGTCGTTAATGAATACGTCATTAACTATTATAGCTGGAACATGATACTCAGACTTTTCCCTAAATTAGGTTTGTAGTCAAATTAACATAGGACCAGTAGCAGCAACAGTTCTTAAGTGAAAATACATCTATATTACTAAAATTTACTCAAGTACAATTACATTTGAATATGAGGTTTTAAACCAGAGTCTGTATATACTTGATGTGTTGCCAATCACAGCCAAAGCACTGCTGTTATGATCTTTTGGCAAGAAGCAGAGACCAAGGAGAAACAGCCATGGTTTTTTGATCATTAGAGCTTGGACACTTCACTGAAGCCAATTACCTGTACATTTACAAGGACTATATGAAAAGGCTCAAAATGTACTCGTTTTGCCATTCTACAATTCTACATGCCTTCTTCCGCCCATCCTTCTCCAACAATCTTCACTATATAGCTACATGAGTACAGTACTATGCTACATTTGTTGCGTTACATTTATGTGTAACTTCTTAAAGAAATTGTACTTTTTAGAATACTTTTCTAGCAGCAGACCTTTCCTTCTACCTAAATTTAATTTTTATATTTATCTCTTATGTTTATTTTGTCCTGCCATTAAATTTACTTTTTTATCAGTTGTTTCATCAAGAAAGTTGCTCTTTCTTATTTTTTTCAACCACTACTTAGCGCTTTTAGTTGAATAATATAATTTTGAGATAAGTAAAAAAAAAATTTTTGTTTTTTTCTCCGCTTATGAATCTGTGCTCTGCAGGTTGTCCTGTTATTTGGAAGTCTGTCTCCAGAGAATCTTATGTTGCTCATCCTCTGACCGCATGGCCTTCAGATCTCTGGTTTGGACACAAGACTGATGATTTGGGTACTCTTGATTACGTTTCTATTTTCAGGGCAGTTAACCATTATCTGAAACTTGTAACACTGTGCATTGTCTTTTGCAGTTCAATGGACGGAAATAAACATCATGAACCACAAACTCAAAAAGAGTCTAACAGAAGTTAGGGGGAAAGGCACTAAAATATAATGTCTTCTGCAGGTTTGAGTGTGAAACCACAACCGAGCTACACTAAAATTTAAGAAGTTGTTTTTGTTTGATAAAGGTATGTTTTGAACAGTGTCTATGGAAGGCAGAATCTGAAGAAAGAAAATAGAAAATCATATGGTAGGATTATTTTTAGCTTTGTGATTGCATTGTGGAAAAAATATTTGGACAATCACAAAATTGTATTCAATACCTTGTTTGTAAGCTTGATTGGCAACAACAAATGTTTGCACAAAGGGTAGCAGGTATTCTGATCCACTCTTCCATACTGATCTGTCACGTATTGGGGGAAACAGAGACTCCCCAATGTAGGTCAGGGCTAATCCCTCATCAAGATCATTGGTGCCCAACATAGTGAGATCTTACATAGTTGTTAGAGGACATTCTTTATGTAATATTTGCACCAACAATTGTTCTTATCAGGCTGCTTTCCTTTTAGCTCATCCCAGTCTCCACCACAGCTCTCTGCTTTTGGCTGTAGTGGACATTCCAGTTTGACTGTTTAGGGTGTGAATATTACACATAATGGTTCAAACTAAAACAGACGAGAAATGTTTCTTTAAGAAGAAATATCAGCCCTTAGAGAGTTTTGTAATATTTATTTTGAATTAGTTAAGAATTGTACTATGTGATTTGCTGCTTTTTTCTTCAGATACCTTCTCTCATCATTGATCTTTTTAAACTCTTCATATTTCTTATTACAACAATAATCATTGCAGTTGGTAAAATGTTATTTTATTGAACTTGGACATTTTTCTTGCATGTTGCACAAATTAACGTAGAGCGAATAATTTTGCAAATGGTTTATTAGTATAGTAAGTCTGACTACAACAGGCAAAAATAGGAATTGTAAGTTACAGCATAGTTGTGAAATGGCGTCATGCACAAAGCTAGAAAAACAGGTGGTTTGAGCATAAACCACTGAAACTATCTTTTGTTACTTCCAGAAATGCATGTTCGTTGCATCATGTCTAATAAGAATATATATATAAATATATATATTATATATATATATATATATTATATATATATATATATATATATATATATATATATATATATTATATATATATATATATATATATATATATACAGTATATTTTTTGTGTTGTTATTTCTGTTGACCTGGTATGCAGAAAAGTTCAACTCCCCTAGAAATCTAAAAGTGGCCAGCAATTAAAAAGGGATCATTCACTTGTCATGTGAACCCTCTCACTCATGTCAATAACATTTCTATCAGAACTTGTCAGTTTCCAGACACTTGGAAAAAAGCTCTCTCTCTTTTTAAATCAGGGAACACTGTAAAACCAATTGTTTTAAAATAATAAGAAAAAGTCTGACTCTTGAGTGTGCACACACGTTTCTAAATTCTATGATTCTGTCCACTTTGTCCTACTGTGGACTGTCTGGTCTTAGACCATTCAGTCCAGCTCAAGTTAGTTGAAAGCCATAAAGGTATTAGATCAAAAACCAATTAGGTTCCATCACTGTAGAATTTAATTAGCATTCTTAAGCTGTTTTATAAATGTGTTAATTAGCTCCAAATGCTTTGAGCATTTATATAACCAAATGCAAAGCTGTGGCATGTCAACACGAGCAGCATCTTCTGGAGACTGTAAAGTGCCTTTTCGCAAAACATCTTTTGCCCAAACAGCCTTTTCTGTCCGAGCTGCTGGTCTATGAAACATGCTTCCTGTTCATTTCAAGTCTGTGACAACGCTCGGCCTTTTTAGACTTTTTAGAAGTCTTGGATGTGTCAGCATCAACATTGCACTCATGTTTAATGTGTGTTCTCTATGTTTGTGTATAATGTATATGTATTTCTCTTTGCTGTATATTTCTTGTGTGTGTTAAAAGTCATAGAAGGGACAAGTGCTGCAAATCAGCTTTGGCTAAGCAGTATGATGCATGCATCGGACTGCTGTGTAACAGTCAGTGTGTTTGTATCTGATCCTCTTCAAATAAACCATGGAGTTTTAACTTTACTTTCTATTTATTTTTTCTTTAATTTTTTAAAATAGATTTGTGTAAGCTTGCACCACTGCTTTTCTGCAACTGGGGCATGTGCAAACACCACTATTCCCTATTGGCGCCCAAACTTGTAGTTAGTTAAAATTATTTGAAAAATGTAGACTCCATGTTTTACATTTTTGGTTCAAAATCTTAATTAAATAGTCTGCCTTTGATTAGAAAGTCAGCTGACCTTAAAATATTTACACATTTTAGCTTAAAATCTAAAATGCTAATGTTAAAAACTGTCAATTTAACATTATTCCACCCGGTCTCCTTTTTAATTGTGTTTCTTATTGTGAATGTTATGTTTCTTTTTAGCCCACAATTTTAGGTTGTGCTGGTCCATCCCTCCCTTGTACAGTCCACGCATGATGACACCCATTTAATGCTGCTGACCCAAGCCCAGCTTCTTGGAAGTCAGACAGTGAAAATATGATGTTAAAAGTGGATTCATCTTACAGCAGAGTCTCCCATGATCTATTCCTGACAGCACAAGGTTTGATTCTTGTACTTTTTGAATACAAATGTGTCTGAACATGTTTATTACCTAATAGATTTGTAAATGAAATTAACATACCCCTTTATTTGTACTGAGGCTTATTATTATAAGAGTACCTATTTTTACACAGCAAGCACGTTTTCGGTTTTAATTCTGACAACTTATGCCCCTAAATACTTCAACACACATTCAATTAAACCCTTTTTGCAAACAGCAAAATAAAATTGTGACACTCGTGGTGCATTTACTATACATTTTAACACAAAGTTGCTATTATTCAGCTAAAGTTAGGTATCTCAAAGAACACTTTTGAGTTTTTACATTGTGTTAACTAACTAAACCTTTCTTCCTAATCAAAAACAGAAAAAAAAACACAGTTTTACACAGTTCACAGTTCCCGAATATGTGATGTGAAAGATCTGTAAGTCCATAAATCATCTCACTTTAGTATTTTTCATTGTTTCCCCTGTTTAATGTTTTTTTACAGCCAGCAGTTGGAGCTCTAACGTAATTCCTGACATGGGAAACATGACTGTCGTGTGTTGTAAACGTAGTCTGTCATATTTGACTCAACAAATATTTGTAATAAACATTTTAAAGAGCATATATTATCAGGGTAATAAGTTGGTGATTGTAGGCTTTAGATAGAGAATATTGTCAAAGGCACCTAAAAAGTACCTGCTTGAAAATACATAATACTTAAAGGCTAAAAGATACGTATTTCACACAGATTTTGAAACTCATTCAAAAAATAAGGATTGTGCTGATTTCTGTTCACTTTTCTTTTGTGGAATAAAACATTTTGATACTCGCTCTCAAATGTAGAGAAGAAAACGTAAAAAACATTCGATGCTAAATTGGGTACAATGCTTTTACTTTTTCAGCCAGTTACTTTCCGTCACTGACAATATGAGATTTGACAATTGTACTGTATATCATGTGCTCTTGCAGATGAGTTCACCTCTGACCTTTTGGCAGGCCTTGTCTTCCTGCACTCGCCGCTTTGCCCACTGCTGCTGACACCTGAACATCGAGCAGGAACCGGGGGCGGCACGGCAGATCAGCTTCTGTCCCACTGCAGGTTTCTCTCATCAGCAACAGCACGTGTCAAACAGTCTGACTTCAAAACAGTGGGTTGTGCAATTGTATATGTTTTTGTGTCAGTGTTGCCTCTTGCACAATGTTCAGTTACACAGAAAACATATTCAGTATGTAGATTGTTTTCTTCAGATTGTGCTAAGCAGTCAAATGATTTTTTTTTCTTCTATGTCAAGCACTTTAGCAGTTTAGATTTTAAGACACTACAGGCAAAAAACTCTAGGAGGCCTGATTTTCATATTGTTTTTATATTATTATTATTTTGTATTATCATCATTAGTATGTCTGCATTTAAGTCTTAAAAACACATTTTTACAGACAGCAAAACTGAGACTAGAGGTGACCACTCAAAGCACTACATTTGGCTCTAAAATGCTTTTAATTTCGAGTCAGACAGTATTCAGTCATCTATTTAGTACTTTATTTGCAATAACCTTTTTTTTTAATTTACAACTAAATAAGGCAGGTACTCCAGCTTTAAAGGTAACATATTATGCAAAGTCAACTTTTTTAAGTTTTATTCCTATTCTAAAATAGTTTTGTCTGGAAATATCTTTATTCCCCCCAAAACACTGTTTTGAATGTTCCTGATCTGTAATGTCAGTGATTGATCTCTGAGATATTTTACACAGTTTTTAATTCCATAAATCATGCTTTCTGAGCATTTCTGCAGTATTAGCACATCAGACAAGATCAATTTGGTTGTTTTCCTTGTAAAATTTCCTTTTCAGTCAGTAGATAGAGCTTTAACTCAATACCTGATGTGGGAAACACATGACTGTCATGTGTGTTTTAGTACACTGTTTTTATTGATTCTGGTGCATGAGATTACAAAGTGGAGGTACTCAGGAGTGTGTTTGAAGGACGAAAACAACTCAAAAAATGTATCATATTTGTCCTTTAACATAGATCATTAGACTTTCATCTGAACGCAACTTCATTGTCTAAATTAAGTTAATTCTGTAATCACTATGTCAACAAAATTAAGCATGTTTTTAAACTTAGCTCAGCCCATTTATTAGATTTTCAATATGACATTTGTTTGTCTATTCCTATAGCCACGAGTTAAAATCAGCTTCTAGGTCAGGTTGCATACTGTATTTGTCACCACTGCATTAAAATGGGGCACCACATTATAGACAAATTCATGTCTTTTAAAACTTAACATTTTACACTTTTTAATTTTGTTATGTTCTGTCAGTTCTGTTGATTTTAGCTGAGAAATACACAAATATTGACAGGCATTCTACGCAAAAGTGATTATACTAAAATGCTTCCACAAGATAAATGTTTTATTGATTTGGCCCTCTTTAAATGAAATGTTTATGATAAGAATTTAAAAACTCCTGCTTGCTTCTACTGACAATGAAGTAGTTCATTTGTAGCGGTTGCGGCTCTAACAGTGGTTTTGGCGCCGTAAAGTTTCTCTGAATACATGCTATGTAAATAACCCTCGCCTTCTAAATTAGGCCTCACTTAAATCTTCTCAATCTACTAGTTTAAACTGACTTTCACTGAGTTTAACCACTTCACAAGCAAACATGCAAGCCTGTCACTGTGCTGGGTTATTGAAACAGGATGTGGTGAGCTTTGTCTTTTTGTCTTTTTAACTGTGTTTATTATGTTTGAAAAAGCCCACAGAGGAGTCCAGGTAGAGCAGTAGCGACAGTAGCGGCGGGAGGAGGTGGAGGAGGTGCACCCAGGCCCATCCTCTCACTATCACCCAGCTACACCGGGCTTCCTGTAAGCCCTATGTACAGAGACTGCGGTCACAAGTGGAAAATGTCATCGGGCACTTAAAATAACAAGTCAGTGAAGAGGCTGAGGAGTCGGAGGGATGGCGGACAGAGAGGCAGAGCTGGTGACTCTGTAGAAAATATTCAGGATGCTACTTGAGTCAAGCAATCAAGCACAGCATTGAGGTAAATTCTTATTTCTTTATTTCTTCTTAATTGCTTTTCAATATGTCAGACCTATCAACACAAAAACTACAGTAATCCATAATTAGTCACATGTTTATTCACTAATTCTAATTCAGTTAATCTTTTATTAAGAACACAGTAGATTGAGTTCAGTTTTTAATTAAAATGAAAAGTTATTGAAAAAGTATGTCTCTTCATCTTGGAAGTGACTCTGACAGAACTTTTTATGACAAACTAGTGCTTGAATGAGTTAGTCTGACAGATTTATGACAGACAAACAAATTAATAGAGTATTTGATGCCTCCAAATATCATTAACAGACATGTCACTGGCGCCTTGGTTATTAATGTATATATTTTGTTTGTCTGAAGTCATGGCTGCGGGGTTTCAGTGGCCCATGTACTCAGCTCTGCTTCTTCTTTCGGTGCACGCAGCCCGATCTCCCCAAAGCTTGCAAGGTACAACTAACTGTGGTCTCTGTATTAGTGTGCGTATCAATGAACAAGCGAGATGTGACTTCTCTTTTATTTCCAGGACTTGTCTGTGTCAACGACTTTGTCAGAAATGTCACTTGCACATGGAATCACTCTGCATTTCATCCCAGCTCGGACTGTTGGGTCTCCGGTTCCCAGATGTTGTACGCCTCCCAAAAAAGGATGTAAGTTTACAATATAGCCTATATGATAGTTTCAAAACACAGCTAATGGTCATACTTGTGGTTAAAGTGAGTCCAGGCGCAGATGCAAACTGAAACAACACGGAGAATTCCCAGGATGCACCATTGCCTTTGAGACAGTAAGTCATTTATACTGTACATTTGTAGATTACAGAAAATAGATAACCTACCCACATTTCCCCTCGACAACCCGAAACTGAGTCAAAGCCTCACCACAAAAGCTGTTGTTCATTCATTCTTCACTCAGTCTCCTCTGCACCGGATTAATGACTATAACAACTATAAGGTCACACAAAGGTTATTTTGTAATTGTTTTAATGGATTTACTTTAACCATTGATAAAGTTTAAAAACATCTTAAATGTGCACTGTATAACTTTACTCTTTATGGAGATGAGCAGGTGATGCAATCAGGCCAAGTTATAGGTCAACAAGCTGGTGGAAAGCCTGCTCACACATGACATTTTTAGCTATGAGAATACATATATTTTAATACCTCCAAAATGCAGAATTAGAGATTAACCGATATGGGTTTTTCTTTGGCCAATGCCGATACCAATAGTTCAAACTTTTGTCAGCCAATGCCGATATCAGTGGTTGATTTTCTTGTTTTAGTTTTAAAAGCAGAGCTGAGTTGAGATATTATAACCAAAAAAAAACTTCAATCTACCATGTAATGATGCTCGAATGTATTTTAGCCCAAGAAACAATCATTTCATAGTGTCATGAAAAATATTTGCATTGTTCTAACTAAACTAACTAAAAAGCACTTATTAAAGCTTGTTCTGCAGCCAAAGTCGTAGAGCAAGAATAAAACTTAAAGACATGTTAAAGATAAAATCAAAACTGCTGACTTAGGAATGGAGAGAGATAAAAGAAATCTTATTGTTTCTCCCCAAACCAACTCAAACTCAGGGCGTGAAGCTTTTCCACAGAGGAAAAGCCCAAAAAACTGCCTGATCAGATATTGATCAAAATTAAGATAGCCGGTATTAAAAAAATCTAAATATCGACCTTAAATTAGAGAACAACATTTCTCACAGAATGAGAGTTGTTCCACAGATAAGCCATCAAAGCAATAGCATTTCCATGGAGATAACGCAGGATAGAAATTTACATAGTGCACTTCTAAAATGCTTAAATTTGTCAATAATTACATATTTAATGTGTCTTAAATTATAACTGTTTTTTTTTTCTTCTTTTTCACTTTAGAATTTTAATCCATATGAAAAATCCCTTTCAATGTGACATGCAACGGCACAGTGTTTGGAACAAAAAGAAATTATTCACCTCAATATCACAGTGAGTACAATAAACTGATTTTGAATTGTATGTAATGTATTTAAATTGTTTATGTACTTTCATCTTTGAATAGTAAAAATGCACCCTCCCAGCACTCCCAATGTCAGCAGCACTGTGAACACGACCCAGATATCGTGGAGTCTTGGGAGTCCTTGGCAGAAAAAATTAAAAAAATTTGACTTTGACGTTCAGATTAAACAAACTCACCAGTCGTGGGATGTGAGTGCTAAGTGTCAACACGGTCACAGTTTTGAGTGGTTGTCTCTATGGATATATATTGAAATAAAAACGTTTTTGTAACCAGGAAGTCAAGAGTCAGCGTACAAAAGATCAAAAGATGATAATATGGCAAAAACTGAAGGGTCATCTCCAGGTTAGAGTGAGAGTGAAATGTGTTGATTATAAAGGGGGCCACTGGAGTGACTGGAGCCCGATCAGGTCCTGGGCAGCGGAAGAGACCATGGAAAAGACACAAGACCAAGGTGAATTTTGAAATACTTTGAATAAACTTTTGAAGATGAAACCCTATTCTATCCAGTTAATATTTCTTATCTAAAATGTTTGATCTGTTTTTGTTTTCAGCTCCGGCCCAACAGTCTGTGCTTGTCTTTCTACCTTTAGCACTCGGCTTGGGACTGTCCTTTGTTTCAGTGCTGACCTTTTACAGGTTTTGCGTCAGAAAAAGGTGAGGCTTTTCTACTGTAATTTCTGTCATCTTCTTTTTAACCCCATGATGTCACTGTTGTTCCAGGCTTCTGAAAGAGAAGACTGTTCCAAATCCTTCCAAATACTTCTGCACGCTGCATTCAGTTCACGGAGGAAATTTCAAGGTGAGGGGTACTTTAGATTGCGGAATATATTGAATTCATACTCCCAGATGGAGATTTGGTAAGAGATGTCTAAAATGCTGATCCTTTTAGTGCTTAGCTTGTAGAATGTGCTGCATTACAATAGTTTCATTGTAACTGTATTACACTGGACTGTTTTAAAGGACTAAAGTGTTGCATTATTCTTGTGTTTAAGTATGCTCTTGGGGATTTTTACATATTTTGAGCTAGAACTTGTATAATTAGAAGATGACACGTGTTTCTCACATCAGAAATTGACTGAGCTGCAGAGTAAATTCCATAGGAGATTTAATCAAGCCAATCTTGCCTGATATGCTAATGGATCAGAAATACTCTAAACAAGTATGACTGATTTATGGATTGGGCAGATCCAAAGTACTTACATGACAAAGCTGGCAAATTAGGAGTAGTGTTTTTTGAAGCAAAGTATCCGACAGGCAAAACTCTAACTGTGTTTTTGATGAGGAAGAATTAAGTTCTATCTAAACCGGCAAAACAGTATTAACTGATTCAGTCTTTGATGTGACCTAAATCAAAAGTTGGATTCTCTGTAAGAAATTGTCCATGAAATGTGAGAGTAAATTTGTTGCTAAAAGACAGAGACAACATTGATAGTAGTGACAGCCTCTTGGTGTGTTCTTCAGAATTGGCTGAATCCTGTGTCAATGTCCTTCGTGTCCCGTCCATGCGAGGACATTTGTACGGTGGAGGTGTGTGACTCGTGGGACGCAGCCCCCTCCAGCTCTCCCTGCAGCTCCTCAGCCCTGATCCACTCCCCGTCTGCGGGCAACCCTCTCTCCTCCTGCTCCTCCTCCTGCTTCTCCAACATGGATTACTTCATGTCCAGTTCCAACAGCAGCTCCACTCAAACTGGCACCGGCCCGTACTTCAATTCAGTTCAGTTCGGTTACCAGGGCAACGCCCAAACAGGAAGTTCACCTAGGAAGCTCCACCTGTCTCTGTGTCCCTCCTTCATCTCTTCATCTGTCTACAAGAGCCTGCAGAGAGAACCACAGAGCCCGGATTCAGGATTTGGAGTGGGGAGGTATGAAGAGCAGGATGTAGAGGTCGTACATAACAACCAGAGTTCTCCTCTTCTCCTCCATCTCCCTCTGCCCGCCTCGTCTTTGTCCCCTGCGTCCCCTTCTGATGAGAGTTTAGTGTTCGATAACCAGGCTCTGGAGGAGGAAGCGCCTGTGGTCGCCTCTCCTGCCGTCAGTGGACACCTGTCGGGCTGGCCTGAGACTGAGCCCATGTGCAGGGCCTCCTCCTTACCTGTGGACACATGTAAATCAGGCTATCTCACACTCAAAGAACTGCACACCACCTTCAGTAACAAATCCATCTGAGTGTCATCCTCAGACTTTTCAGGCACCACACTGAAATGGCAAAAATGTGACAGTTGTATTTATTTTGTTTTGGCTGCTAATACTTATTTTGTTAGAAGTGTAAACTTAAAAAACAACAACATATACTGTGTTGTTGTTTTTTTTCCAAGTCGTGCATTGTTGTAGTTTAAGATTGACTATTCATATACAGATTAAAAATATGTAAGTAAGTAAATTGTAAAAAAAAATGTTCATAAGAGTAATTTTTAACACCAGGGTTTCTGCAGGCAACGAGAGATCAAAAGACTTTTTAGACCACAAAACATAGACATTAGGACCTATTAGTGGCCATGTAGTACAATATTTCCACACCGTGCATTCCATTTATTCCATCAACCAAATAACAGAAGATGAAACACCCCAACTGTCGAGTAATATTGAGAAAACTTGTCTATTTAATGCTCTTGATTAGACTTTTTAAGACCCTGCAGAAATATGTAACACATTTGTACATAGAACAAAAATGCAGCTGGTTTGCAAAGTACCTGTGTTTTAATGTGTTTCTATTGGATCACTTTTGAGTGTCGAGTTCTCTCATTGCATCTAAGCAAAAAGGTAAAGTTGTGGCAGAAGTGGGTCACTCCTCTGACTTCCTGTGCTTTCTTTGTGTGTGTGAGTGTGTGTGCGACTGTCACTGCCTCTGTGTGTCCTGCGAGGTGGCCCCAGCGGTGAGCTTCACTGTCAGAGTGCCATTAGTGTGGTTTGACATTTTAGTTTCACACCCTCATCCGCTCACCTTGCACAACCAACTCAATTTTTTTTTTTTTTTTTTTTGGCCAAGTGAACGCAAACTACAGCAAGAAAATGCATTTTTACTTTACAGTGAGGTAAATCACTCTGCTTCTCCAACTCCCAGATTATGAGAATAACAAAACTAGGCATTTATTTATTAAAGAAATGACAATCACTAATGTTCAGCAAAAATTGGCAAAAATGTGGCTTTGACAAGTACTTTGGTCATTTATTTTTTACATGAGAAAACTCTACTACCTTTACTTACTTATCTAAATCATCCCAATGGAGATTTAGATAAGTTTGCTTAGACCAGAAGAGTTCAAGTTTGATCAAGGGCCACGTGCTGAAGAAAAAAAATTGTACCTCAATATTTTTGGGAATGATTTTATGCACATAAGCTATACTTTTACTCTGTGCCGTTTAACACATAAAATA
Source organism: Mugilogobius chulae (assembly GCA_038363315.1). Taxonomy (NCBI): domain Eukaryota; kingdom Metazoa; phylum Chordata; class Actinopteri; order Gobiiformes; family Gobiidae; genus Mugilogobius; species Mugilogobius chulae. The sequence continues at coordinate 36,646,378 of CM076396.1, read as the reverse complement.
GTAGGGTGTAAAACTGATAGGTGTTTTAGCTTTGTGTTCATTAGACTGAGAAGGTATTGTAGTGAATTCTCTCTTACCAAACCAAATATTTTACCCAGACTCAAACACAATGTATTTGGTCTCAGTGAATCTAAATTTGTTTTTCTTTACCACAGAATCATCTATTTACGGTACTGACAAACAACCCAACTACTTTCCCACACTTGAGTCTTTTATTGACACATTCAACATAAAGTTAGTTTGAAAACACAGACATGAGCGACTTGCCGCACTCTTTAAATACTATCATCTAATATCTGGATAAATTATTAATTAATTATTGCTTAAATAAGATCAGTTGTATACATTGTCGCTGTATAGATTTCTGTGATGGTAAAGAAATATAATGAAGTAAAAGTACAAGGGTCTGGTGAAAACTGCAAAACCTGATGATAGAAAGTAATTCGTTTAAATCACTAGTATTTTCTGAAAGTTTGTAGTAAAATCTATTTTAAAATGCAAGGGAAAAACTGCTCATGTTCAAGTAAAAAAATAAAATGTAGTTTTCATTGATTTTAAATAATTTTAATTCTGTAAACATGTTCTTGTGTTATCTGTTCAAATCAAATGTAACTTTTAAGACTTGTAATGTAATGAAATTTATGTTTGGCATTTTGGTTTTTGAGAGAGAGCAGAATGCAGCTTTTATTTCCAGTCGGTGAAACCTGGTCTATAATACAAATGTATAGACATTTGTTTTTATAGTTTTGCTTAAGTGTCTCTGGGTGTTTAACACATTTGGACAATAAACTGTGAAAAGAATAAATAAATAAAAATACATGATTCTCCCATTACAATATTTTTTCAACATTATTTAAAAGACAAGCTGAAAGCAAAATATACAATAAACAAAAACTGGCATTTAAAATAGTTATGTAACTGCCTGCATAATGTCATTCATGTTTTGTCTGACCCAAACAGAGTAAATGGTTTTCAAAAAGGAGGGGTCTTAAAATGAGATGTTTCCACTTTAATTTAATGGAACAGACAAAATAAATTCAGATTCTATTGAAAAGATGACTCTTTTGGCAGAACCGGGAGGCACACACAAACTCTTCACATCTTCAAATCTTAGACTGGGCAAAGTTTTGGCTACAGTTTTCTATAAAAGCACATCCAAAATGACTAAATGTAAACTCATTGGCCGCATTGTAGTCCTGGTTTAGTCCTCAGCAGAAAAGTTACATAGTGCAAGTGGAAAAAGTCCTGCTGTTTATTACATTGTTTATTTTATTTTGGAATAGCAAAACCTGTAGTAAGCAAAAGCTACCAAAAGAGGGCATTATAAACCTTTGTTCTTTTACAATAATGTCACTGCTTTCCATGTTTTACTTCCCCTGGGCTCTGCCAGTTGCTTCATCTTAACATCATAAACTGCTTTAAAAGCTTTATAAAATCCCACTAGTCTCATTAAAACTACACTGACTTATCCAAACAAACAAGTCTAAATTTTCCTCTGTTTAAAATCCTGAGTTTGTCTGCTATGCCTCAGAACCTTTTGGAGATCTGAACTGACAGAGACAGAAGAGTGAAAACAGTTGTAGGAAAACACAGTTGTTTTGAAGATCTAAACAACAGGAGGAGACACTGACCACTGACTCAACCAAAAAAGACAAACATCTGCTGCAGCAAAAGCACAATTCTGCGCCTTAGACAGGGCCGCACCCAGTATTTGTGGGGACAGCAACCGCAAGAGGTCAGAGGTCAAACTCTTTATGTCTGGAAATCAAGTTCACTCTATTCAGTTTATGTATGCTTGGCGTAAGTCTCAATTTAAAGCAACAGATGAAAAAAGAGCATTGTAACTTTAAGCAACCAGACTGATAATGCCATAAGTGATTGATGAGGCAACTGATCATTGTAATGCATTCTAAATCTAATCAGAATTGTTTGATAACATGAACACATCTTCTACTCTTATACTATTGTTGTTTAAGTTATATCAAATTTTAGTTCATATCCCGAATGTTGTTTTCAAGATATCCAATAATGTAATATTGGGTAAGTCGTTTACAAAAAAAAAGCTAAAAAAAAAAATAAAATAATTTAAAAAATTAAAAGGTGATGCTGTAAATTTTGAACTAGAAACATAAATGTAATATTTTTGCACTTTTGTGATTAACTTTTCACAAATATTTCACATTTGCCTGTTCAAATGACATCACAACTTTATCTAAGCCAATAATATTTAATACCAACAGGGAACAAGCAGTTAAAATGTATTGTAATACAAAAAATCATGGGTTTATTCTTCAGTAATCATCACAAGCTTAAAAATGTGTGAAATCATGTTGTTATTACTGGAGAAAATAGACTTTTGCTGAACAAGTGACATGATCAAGTTCTGTGAATATTACCTAATAATGTAGAAAACATTAATGTTTTAACATATTTCCATAGGCTTGACAAAATATCATCAGAATATTATTATTGGGACACATCAAAAATATATCCAGATATTTATTTTTGTCTATATTGACCTTATTTTGTCCCGCCCACTTTTCTAGGACATTCACTTCCTGTTTAGCTGCATTTAGTCTGTAAAATTCAGTTGATCTGTTTATTTTAACTGTCATTACATTTGTTTGAAATTGCCTCACAAGACAGACAAACAAACAAACAGGAAGTGCATTTCCTAGAAAAGTGGGCAGGACAAAAAAGGGTCAATAGCCCAGCCCAAAGTGGAGTGGCAGAAAAATTAACTTAACCATTCTGGAGTCAGTAGAAATTCTCCCAAATCTCTCCTATTTTACTTTAAATTCCTTCAAAATCTAATGTATTTAAACGTCAACATAAATCCTTGTGACCGGGTAGCCCCTGACCTTTGCCTTCTCTGTGTTCCTCATTGGTGAATTGCTCCTTCATTTGCCCCGCCTGTCAGATGCCTCTGGCTCACAGACATCGTATCACACCACAGCTCTTGTTTTTGAATCTTTAGACTGACAGAGATGAGGCTCCACTGAGAACTAGACTTTCCTTCCTAAAAACAGAAGATAGTGGACATTGTTTAGACAGACTTAATGACTCTTAGTATTCCCATAAGTCTCCTAATAGTTTACATTGGCTGCAGGGTAAAGGAATGCACTCCTGATGTAACTGCATGAGCTGGCCTTCAGGACACATGGGCACTAATGCTAACCAGCTGTAGTTCATACTGTATTTGCATGTTTGACCCCTTTTTACTACTTTTTTTCTTTTTTACATAGTTGGAGACCAAAAACAAGGACTTTTTAGACATTTACAAAATAGAACTGTCCCATTGTTTCAACAGAACTTACTGATGTTGTTTTTGCATTGGGCAAATACTATACCCAACTTTTTTTTCTTTTTTCCAATTGTTGAAAATATAGAAGTGCTTAGACAGCAAATAGACATCGAAAACTAAATACAAAATACAAATAGGCTACAAATACAAGGTTGCAGTCAGATTTGAGTAGCGCTTTTTAAAAAAAAATACTAATTGATGATATTGTCCATCCAAAATCTTCTTTGTATTTGACCAGGTTGTTGGTTCAGCATTGAGCAGGGACTCACATACTTCCCTTTCCGCACAGACCTCCAGCACTTCCAGGTAGAGACCCTCCAACGTGTCCTGGGCTTACAACATAGATATATCAGTCTATGAACAGATCCTAGAGGCACCTCAGCTGCTGCTCTACTTGGAACTAATCCACTGTAATATAATGGTCCTTTTCCCACATTAAACTTTTTCAGTTCCTAATGCTTTATTCGTTCCAGTCCAGATTTAGGCGTGTTACAGAGCAGGAACTATGGACTGGGGAGACTTTTTTGGCCTCCGCTTTGGGGCAAGTACTTTCCCAGTCAGACCAGGAACCTTTTGGTGACAAAAAACACATTTTCAATACCAACTTTGTTGGAAACATGTTTTATGTATTCTTACATTTAGATAAACTTTCCTAGAAAAAATATTTAAAAACAGTAACTCCCAAAATATAGTCTCTTTTTTAAATAAATAGTAACAATGTTTATTTCAGTGATGTTTAGGTTGTGGAGATCCTCGTTTTAAGGGCACATATTATGCAAAATCAACTTTTTTGAGTTATTATTCCTATACTATTGCTTCCTAGTCAAAAACACGGTTGAAATTTTGTCTGTGAAATTTTGTGTGTCATATCAGACAAGATTGGTTTGACTGTTTATATAGCCTGTGAACTGTGGACTAGTTCTTGGTACTAATCTTACCTGCACTTTGAGTGTTCAAAATAAGCTTTTTGGAGCTTGTGAAAATCTGTGTTAGTGATTATTTTTCTGTCAAGTTCGCATGGAGAGCGTGGGAATAGCTTGTTTGTTTTGGCATTGGGTCAAAACAAGAGGACGGGAGGAAAACAAACCACTGTAAACACACTATCCAAACGTTTTGGTTAGGTTGAAATGAAATGTATTTTCCAACCATTGCCATCTATCTTTTTTTCAGAAGGTATATGAATAATTTTGTCCTTGTGTAGATTTGTTTGCAGCTCAAGTTCTTCATCCTACAACAACCCTCAAACGCCTGTCTGTCTCTTTAATAACATAAAACATAAACGCAGAGCACTGCATCTTTTCACGGCCCCAATCAAGACAACGAAATCCTTTCCGTATGTTCTTTTGATTTTCTGTCATTTGAACCTTTCCCATCCTTGCCCCGTCCTTCCCCCAACGACAGCGCGCCCTGAGCTGCTCCGGTGCAGCTGCGGAGGAGCCGATGGGAGGGATGGAGCGCAGGAATTTGGCCCAGCGGAAGTGCACGAGCAGAGGTACATCTCCACGCGCTCTCTCCACAAGTTCACTCAACTCTCAGAACACGGTGACAGAGACGTGCCGTTTTTCCACATGCGGCAAATGAATAAAGTTTAAACAGTTTTGGCGCGATTAGCTTTTACGCGCCTGCTGACCTGCTGACGTTGCACAGACGCTACAGGACATTCCCAGGATCACTCGAGGAGGTACTACGGGAGTTTTTTTTTTTTTTTGGGAAGAGCAGAAAAAGTTGCTGACTCAGTAGCTCACCTCCTCCGCGCGCAAGACTGCAGCGGTCAAAACAAGAGACTTCCACGAGGTGAGATGCGTGCGTGCGCTTAGCCTCTTCACCTGCAGGCTACATGATAATAACGACGTTTAATATTTGCTTTGCTCTATGCATTTTAATCCTGTTTGCCGTGTTAATTATAGGTTTTAAGAAGGAGGCGCTTGGTCGTTTTTTTAAAATTAGCGTAAACGTGGCAAACTATAAAATGCTACAGAGTGAGTCATCTTGCCTTTAGATGAGTCTACTTGCCTGTATGTGTGTGAGTGCTCCAATGTAATGACATTTGAGAAATCCTTCAGGCAAGTAGTAGCACTTGAAGAAATTGGAAAATTATAGGCAGCAACATGGTTTATGTTCTGGTTTTAAGTTTATAGTTGAGCTGCAGATAGACAGCAAAGTAAAGTAACATTTTTGTAGATTAAGGGATGCTCCTTCGTAACCAGGTCATTACTGTAGTTAAAGTTGGGGAAAATAACTTTTTTAGTTGTAAATGAGTAAACTTTGCATTTTCCACAAAAGTAAGTTGAATGCAGATCTTTTGTGAAAAAATGAGACAAGACAACTATTGTCTGAATTCAAAAGGCTAATAAAGTTTAGTTCTAATCATGAGCCAAATGCAGCGCTCTGATTGGCTGTGCTTGGGTGGTCCTCTCCAATTTCACTTTGTTGTTTGTAAAAAGATGTTTATTGACCATAATTGCAACCAAAATCAATGCATGTTGATGTTTACCACGTGCCGAAGGATTTATGAGAAGAAGAAGATTTAAAATCTAAATCGTGTTAAAATGCAGTGTGAAAATCAGCTAGCTCAGTCTTTAAATCTTTATGTTTTGGAATGACACAGTCAAGAACAGGCAAGATATTAGTTGGGACAATGTTAGGTAGAAACTTTTAAATGTAAGCTAGTCTTTACAACAAGTTTCTAATGTAAGTTACTGATTGAGTACACTGTACCTTTAACTGTAATACTTCTTCACATGGGTTATATAACCTCTGGTCAGTAGACCATCCAAGTCCTACCAAACGCTGGGTGGGAATGGTCATTTTCTCCATTTTTCTCCCATGGTTTTAGTTCTGCCTCTGACAACACATAGTTTTGAGACATTTAACTCCCCAAAATGAACTGTGAAAAGCGAAAAAACCCATTCATCTAGCCAAGAATGCTTTTTGATTAGAGGTTTGTTCTGTCATGTTTGCAGCTGTATCCGCTTTAGTGTTTTCTTCACCCACAATTTAGAGCTAAACTTGCAAAATATGATATTAAATCACTTGGCTGGTGAAGTGCATTGCAATCTGTTTATGTGTTGCTTAATGCTTCATGATGCAGAGTTAAATGTGCAACATTATATAAACTGTGTGGAAAAGTTCTCATAAAGGCATTGAAATGTAATAGCTTGTTCAAGTTTATGCTGACATATTCAGTTCTACAGTTTTTTCTTTATAAAAGCATGTTCTGAGTGTATATTATAGTTGAACAGACAAGTGGGCATTTTGCCCAAACAGAGCAGATCACAATTTTTAAAGCCAAGATCACAGTTTTGAATTTTATTATAGTTCATGTTTATTACCATACAACATTGATTTATGGTTCTATAATTTAAAACAGGAACTCTACTTTTATGACTCCGTGTATTACTTGCATCACTGTTCTTTGCACCAAGCTGGAACATTTATTCATTCATTTGTTCAATATTCATTTTGAAGTGATCAGATTTAAACCTAAACTGTGTTTGCAGTGCGAAAATCACCTTTAAAGGGGACCTATTGTGTTTTTTTCTTTTCATAGTTAGTTAGAAACTACTACATATGAAGATTAGTAATTTACCTTTTGTTCATTGTAGAACACAAAGTTGATCTAAAACAACTTAAAAATAAAAACAGCTCTACTGACTTCCTGTTCAAAACTGCAGAACCTATACGTAAGCCCCGCCTCTTCACTTTTAAATGTAACTGTAAAAAGCAACAGATTTCTTAAAACTATTTTTTATTATTGGAAAAAGACTATGGGACATTACTGAACAAAATATGCTTCGCTTTGAGTATTAATATTTAAAATTATGTCAAGTAAATACAGACAAGTGGGAGGGGATAGGTGGTAGGTGAGAACGAGTATTTCTGAGCACTTGAGCTCCAGCTGAAGAACAATACAAGATTACTCAAACATGCATGAATCAATCAAATATAACTTTGAGTAAACTAATGGTGAAGGAAGGCCATTATAACAAGGTTAACAACTTAGAAAAGTGAACTTGACATAATAGGTCTCCTTTAAGCATGCTTAAGTATATGCCTCTTGTGAAAGTTCACACTTTCTTGTGGTTGGTTAAATGCACCTGTTATTCACTCACAACATGAAGGATGCTTAATCGAAGCAGAAGAGTGACTATGTTTGAGAATAGAGGTGCATAAGGCTGAGATCACTGAATCATGATATATTGACAAAAACATAGCAGGTTTTGACCAATTTTTATTGATTTTTTTTAATTCAAAAATACAATATTATCATATTGGGAAACAATCCACTTTTTATGTTGGGGAGTATTCTGCATGGATGGATTTACAGACTTTGGACAACATACTGAGACGTTACCTGCAGTTTTACAATTTATTGTAATTATGGTGTAAAAACTAAATAAAATATGCAAATCACCATTACAATGTCAGCATATATAGTTTACTGTGTGAGTATCTTGGCTGTTTAAATCATGCTTTTGATTTTGTGTGCGCGCTCATTACAGTGTCTATAAGCCCTTGTATACAAAGCCTCTTTTACAGTGGCTGGTGACTGGCTGTGATCCAAACCTAAAACAAACCACGGGCGCACTCAGCTCCTCATGTTGGCACTGGCAGATTTATGGAGTAATAAATACATGTTTTCCTCCGCAGACAGAGGCCCGTACGGATTTCGTCTTGATGAAGTGTGCTGCTGTGGTGGGGAAACCTTCCTCAGCTAATTGGTCATAAATTACAAGCTGCCTACAGAGTCGTTTAAGTAAGATTTATTCGCCAATCATAATTTAGTAACTTCCCATTCATCTGAGCTCGGCACTTTCGTGCTGTATTTTATCGTGCTGGATGCTTCAGCTGACCTCCAAGCATCTCCTTCTCATTTTAGACACTTTAGATGTTTATGTGCAGCCAAATCCTTTCACTAGATGGTTTATTGTTTCTTGATCTGCTCTCTCCCATCACTTATCTTCAGGCCAGAGTTTACTTTGGCACAGTCCAAGGATTAAGTTCCCATTTTCAGCGCACAGGGAGTGACTTTAAGGATGCATAATGACCTTATTTTCCACTCATACTTCACTTTATGAGGAGAGTGTACTGTGTCCTTAACAATATTCTAAATATTCCTCTGTCCTGTCTTAAATGTTGTAATCTGATAAATCTTGTTTTACAGCAAATGGTAGTAGTTGGTTTAGAATCCAAATAACAATTAAGAATGATTGAAATAGTCAACATTTACGCTGATTTTTCATTGCAGCTGTAGTCTACAACTGCTGTTTTTCAGAGTGCATTACAATCAAGCCTGTGTTACTGAGATGGGAATTAAAGAATATATTGTTTGTGTGTGTTGTTGGGGTTTATTTTCTTCAAATGATATGTTTTTGGCTTCAGAAAGTTTGAAAAACCCTGACACACTTTTCAAGACATCTGATGATATTTATGAACTTGCAATCAAATAACAACCAGCTCGATCCAAACCTCGTAATTCACAGTAGCAATACCCAAGAACAGACATAGAAATGTATACAGTAATGCTGTTGTTCCTCTTGTGTTCTAGTCAGCTGCACCATGTTGGGCCCCCTGCTTGTCCTCTCCCTCCTCTCTGTGGTGGCTCCAGGGCCCCCTCCATCAGGTGGATGCAGGCGCTGCTGTGATCACCTGGAGCCACCAGAGGGCACAAGAGACCGCTCAGCCAGGTTCAGCCAAGTGCCAGAAGTCCGCACCTTCGTCAACATGACCATCCTCAAAGGTAACACACTTCATCATAAAAATCATTTACTGACTGGAATGAGCAGAAAATGAAACCATGTGTAGAAAGTACGCTACAATCTGTGATGCAGAACACTTTTATTGGATAGGTTAAAATAATTTCAACAGATAGAAAATAATGTGTGAGTTATATTTTGGAAAGTACAGAATGCTTTTTTGGCAGGTAATTATTGCACAAGAATTAACTAAACATAAATATTTGAATGAGGAAGTTAAATTAGGCTTCTAGCTCATTTTGGCAATCAATGTAAAAATAAAACAAACACCTTAGATTCCATGTCCATGACTAATCCCTTAATATATTTGATCTAAAACTGAATCTGCCATTGTGTGGCTGCTTTGTAAAGCTGACGCTTTGTAGTTTTGGCCTCTGATGCTCTATCTACTCTAAATATAAGTGAGAACAGTCTGCTCTGACAAAGACACATTTTCTTTGGAAAATATTAAGGAGCAGTAAAGCTGTTGGAATTTGATCCTTTTTCTTTCCAAAAGTTGAAGATAATTTAAAGGGACTAAACTCGATTTTTGGTTTGCAACAATGTACCTTAAAACAATTTCCCTCTAGTACTGATATCTTGTTAATGTCTCTATTAAGGTGGAAATTAGTCTGCAAATCTAAGTATAATAATCTGTTTGTGTCTAACTTTTTCTGTTGTTAGCATACAGACTCACCTCGTCGCTAATAGCTGTGAAAAAACATAAAAATACATTTGATGAACAATTTTGAAGCTCAGAATGCATTAGCTAAGTGAGCAAATCATGTAGACTGAAGTAAGAAGTTTAAAATGAAATATTTCTGTTTGTTTACATTTTTAAGAATGCAAAAATCAGGTATAGTCCCTTTAATCAGTAATGAGCTAAGGAAAACGATTAAACCGAAGTCCATACAAAAAATTTTTTTATTTGTAGGTTTGGAGCAAACACACCACAACTGTTGTCATTTTTCCTGAAATAAGTGTAATTGTTTTCTTTTGCTGGCCTATATCTGTGGGACTGCTGTTTTAAACAGAGGGAGGCTCAACAAGTCCCCAGTTCAAGCAGCAGGAGCTTGGGATGGGAACCACTGGTTTAGAGTACAAACTGAGCTGCCTCTGGGCTGCATGTTACACTGAGGGAAGGTTTGCTGTGTGAAGCACTTTGGAAGACATCTGTCTGTGTAAATGTGTTATATAAATAAACCATTCATTTAATTCTTCAAATTCTTTCAAATTGAGCCTAATACGTCCCATAATGTTTGATATTAACTTGAACATGCCTTTCAGCTTGAAGGGTGCTAAATAGAGTGCACACAATCTCTTTGAATACAAAGGTGTAAAAAGAGTTTTTAGTATTGAACTATAATCTAAATAGATATTTATTTTGCCTTTTGATCATTTAGCTGTTACAAGTGACTTGGTCCTAATCTGCTTTGTTAACAGGTGACAAAGGAGACCGTGGGGACAGAGGGACGCCTGGTAAAGTGGGGATGGACGGCCCTCCTGGTTCTAGAGGTCCCAGTGGCACCAAAGGCTCCAAGGGTCAGGCTGGAGCTCCGGTGACCCCTGCAAACTTCAGCACTCTGCCTTTTCCGTGGGCCGCCGAAAATCCCTCCACAGCCTAGAGACGTACCAAGCACTGATCTTTGACACGGTTTTTGTCAACACAGACGAACACTTTAATATGTTTGAGGGGAAGTTTATCTTCAAATCACAGGCATCTACTTCTTCAACGTCAACATTCACACGTGGAATTTCAAGGAGACCTACCTGCACATTATGTTGAACGACAGCGAGAAGGCCATCATCTACGCCCAGCCCAGCGACCGATCCATCATGCAGAGTCAGAGCATCATGCTGGAGCTGGCGTTAAAGGATGAAGTGTGGGTGCGGCTGTACAAGAGAGAGAGGGAGAACGCCATTTACAGTGACGATGTCGATGTCTATATTACTTTTAACGGATACCTCCTTACAGCTCGTAATTAGAAACACTGTAAGTTTGTATGGAAGGGTTTCTGGTGCTAAAACATTAGTCTATAGCCAGTCATTGTTGGGCCAGAGAAACTATAAGTGATCGACAAATGGGTCTGCTTTAGTTGTAATGCAGCCTATCCATTTAAAAAATATATCATTTAGGTGTAACGACAATAATCCAAATAAAGGTGGTCCGAACTTGATTATAAAGTTATTTGGGGGAATCTTTTTGGACAACTGGACAGGCTGTATGCTGTACTACATGGTGCTTAAAAAACATATTTATATATTGTATTGTACTGTATTGTAACAGAATGTACAGTTAGCATTATTTTGTAAACATTTGTATATTAATCAGTTATATGGAGCTGTGGGACTTGTAAAGATGTCTTTTTCACAGATAAATACACAGTGTACTTTCTACTGCTTGTTCCCGTTCATGGGGGACTAGAACCTATCTCTGTGACTTTGGGCTTTAGGCGGGGGAACACCAGTGGTCAACTCATCACAGGGTTTATACACAGAGACAGACACAGACAATCAAACACTCAGGAGAATTCTATTATGTGCCAATTAACCTAAATCTGCATGTTTTTGAAGGTGGGAGAAAGTACCTGGAGTGAACCCACAACAACATGTGGAGAACGTCCAATGAGATCATATATAATTTGGTTTGACTTGTTTCGAGAGTCAGAGCTCTAACCACTCTACTGTGCACCCAGTGTACTGGTATTTATACTGGAAAAATAGTACTAGTACTAGTGTACTAGTATTGTATGATCTTGTGGTCTACCCAGTGCAGTTTGGGTCACAATTGTTATGCACAATTTGATGAACAAGACTTTGAAGAACTGTGTCACTTTCTGCAGGTGAAAACACACTTCAGTAGAAACAGAATGTTAAAACCATACTTTCGTGTGGGTGTGTGTCTTCTGAACTAATGTGAAAATATACAGCTAAATGAACATACTTTCCATGGAAAAAACAGGAGGAAGTCTTCCTTCAAGCCTCAACCAATTTTTTTTAAACAGTTCATTTTGCGATCATGCACTTGTGCTCGAAGTAAAAACACACATTTGTATTATTTATTTGGTGCATCAAGACATCTAACTAACAAAAAGATTGCTCTTTTTTCCAAATCTATTTTTGTCTTACATTTTTTTTTTTTATTAGTACGTAGTTGCTGAATTATTAAACCCCAGAACTTCATAAGAGGAATTTAACTGGTTTTAGTTAAACATAAACAGTTAAACAGTTAGTAAAAAACAGTAATTCAGTATTGTTGAACATTAATTTTCTTGAATAAATGCACTTTCACACATGGCTGTAGGCGGGATAGGTGGAAGTAGTTGTAGGATAAACCCTGTTTAGTCAAACTTTCATGAATCAGACCACAGAACAATTCTAAGTAAACTAAGGATGAGAAAATACTGGGTTAATGCTCATATAAGTCCCATTTAATAAAGTAGTTACATGTAAACAAACATAAAAATCATGTTTATGTAGTCTACAGAGCTACTATTTATAGGCCCTGTATCTATGGTAACTTAAAAGGATTTATCTGCTGTGGCTTGAATGGGTCAGAAAAAGGTCACTCTTTAATCTGTCTCTTTTCAGTTCAAAGTTGTGGATCTTAAATATTGATTTTGTCTGGCCTAAATCTTTCAGACTCGACACTTCCTACTGTACAAGACCCGACTTGTTCACTCGCAGGATGTTTGAAAAATCTTTCCCAGATCTTAGTGTTTTCACAACTGGGTTTTTCTCCCTCTGTGGCCACTGTTTTTCCGGATTCTTCTGCCGTTTGAAGCTTCCCAGTTGGGTACCTCGCTGCACTTCTGTAATGTTTATGAAAATATACCATGCTATCTTATGTAAGTAGATGGCTGCATTTGTAAAGGCATTTTTTAAAAATAAACTGTGTCACTTATTTGTTACTCTTTATTTATTTGTTTGTGCTAGCATAGTGAACTTTAGATGATAATAATTGGTCAGATAATTGGATGGTTTTGCTTTTAAGCATTTCCTTTTGAAGTCTCCTTTTTAAGATGAGACACTGCAGGTGAAGGTCAGTGTGAGTTAAAACACATGTATAACTTTAGTTTACTCACACAAATATTAATACAAATGTGTAAGTCTTTTTTATTGACATTTTTGATCCAAGGTTTCTACAAAGGGGATTGAGGATGGCTTTTTAAGTTTTTGAGACTTAAAATTGGCCAAAAATGTTTCCCTTTTTGTTTTTTTTTAATTGCATTAGCTTTTTCCTTAGTCAAATTTGTGCTTTACTCATATAAATGTAAGAATATACATATATATATATACCCTGTCATCCTTTTATAGAGAGATGACGAGGCATTTTATGAATAAAAACAGCCAAAAAAGGCTAATTTAACACAATAAATTAAAGTTTTTTTTTTTTTATTCTCTTTTTTAATTGTTGCTTTTTGTTATTTTTTTTTTTTTTCATAGTAATTTTTATTTGTAAGACTTAACATTAACAAATCCTTCACAAACCCTTCAGTAAAACTTGTTCAGTCCCAGATTATAAAGTTTGGTGTCTATATGAGATTCTGTGGGTGAGCTTTATGTCCTTGTAAGTAAAATGCATTGAGAGAAGCAATGTCTCATCTAACTCTTTGGAATGAAGAACAGTCTGGATGATTTTGAGCGTAAAATGACTCCAACAAGTAGTGTTTTGTCTCAAATGTGTATAAATAGCTTATCCATCCAATCAATTAGACAAAGATTTATTCCATGTGCAAGAGATTCACACCATTTACTCAATGTCGTCACAGGCCTAGAGGAGCTTTTGTAGTGAATTATAATTGCATTTTAAGCAGAGCAGTCTACACAAACATATTTTTTCTGTGGCTGCTCTATCGTACAAAATGTTATATATTTGTTTATTCAGTACCACAATGCAAGGTCTAGTAACCGCCATATTCATCAGATAATATGCTAATGTATTTGTAAGGCTCTATATCTAAGAGAGAAAGGACACGTGTTCCACCCATTTTCTTCCCTCATGCCTGCAACTTTATTTTTTCTTGATGCAAAATCACAAAACACAAAAATGCCAGATGTAAAAGATATTTCAAATGTAAAAGATGTTTTTAAGATATGACATCGTCGGTCACTTCAGTCCTAACAAAACATTCAAATGTGCATTCATGATTCAATCTGTTTTCCCTTTATCAACAAAACTAGACATTTTTCTTTTCTTGCAATAAATAATATTTGCAAAATAAGACAGTATTGTTTTTGCGGTTCAGTTAGCATTAGGCAGATATGTGACAAAAGAGATTTAAATCAAGAATACTGTAGAAAACTAATGCAGATGAGGTGCAAATGTAACAAAATCTGCGTTCATCTTTTGGGATCATTCCATTTAAATGCTGTAAGTTTGTCACAATAACACAAAACTATTAAAAGGCAAAGAGACGACACAGTGTCACCAGGACAGGACTGCGGCACAAGGCCTCTGACATCAGGTACATGTCCAACAACAACACACACTACAAAACTAAAGCAAATGTTCATCTCTTTTTTTTCTACAGAAGACCCACAAGAACCAGTAGATCAAAAATACTTCTTGTGGTTGATACAGCACTGTACGGAGTAAAAATGAAGTCCTTCTACAAAAATACTATATCCTGTGTAAACTTTTGCATCCAAAGGCACTTCCTTCTTTGTCCATTGTCTCACTTCGGACTTACGCGATATGATTATTTTCTTTTGTCAAGTCTTTAACCAAGATCATTAACAATAGCTTTTCTATTTGTTTTAAGTGCAAGCTTGAGTCTATTCTATTGGAGTGATTACATTACAACACAGTAGCATTGCACATATTCTAAAACACAACTGTTATTAAAACAAAAAAAAGCACCTTTTTCCAGTAAAATGTATGATGAAAACTCTGTTGCAGTCTTCAGCGATACCCTATAGTGTTAAGAAATGTATCTGATGGAAAAACAACTGAATACGTTCCTTTACTCTGTGGGGGCTTGTTGTGGATTTCCTGCTGAGACGAAAGTAGCAGAAAATGTAAAAACTCAAGTTTTACGCCGAGAAAACAAGCTCAGACAAATCCAGCTGCAGAAGTCTAGGCTGATGCTACTAAAAGATGACGCTACAATGGCATTCATATCATGCTCTGAAATGTTACCGTTTAAGCAGGCTGTAGAAAAATATACTATGCATATATTCACCTCATGCGCAAACCACATGTACTTGTGTTTTGTTTGGATAAAACATGTTATGCATTATGAATGTTTAACTGTAAAATCAAATAGCAGTGATTCCTTTGTTCTGAGGGGAATGTTTGCACACGTAAAATAAATAAGACAGCTGTTGTTTAGTGCAAGTACATTTTCCTCTGTTTGAAAAGCCTCATGATTCAACAGTTCATATCTGGAGCTGTGTCACATGTGTTTCATCCTTCATACTGTTAGAGTCAGTGACATTTAAAGGGACAGACATGACAAGACGTTCACCGCCTTCTGTTACTGATAACCAGCCATTTCTAATGAGTGAATATTTTGTTTGGCACAAAGCACTTACATACTCCATCTCTGTGCTGCTGCTTTTCAGATATGGATTTGACCTTGTTTCTTTCGCATAGTTGCTTTACGAGTGTGAGGGTTTTAAAAGGAATAACTGAGAGGATGATGTTGGAGTAGACAGAATGGGCCAAAGCACTAAATGCATTGGTAACCACATTCCATAATTGAAAACATTTCTTGTTTTTGCTTACATTTGTGGTGCTACATTCATCTAAATGCTACACACAAATTGAAATAGAATGCTTTGTTGACTAAAAAGGACTTATATCAGATCCATGTGCATGTGTTGAACAATAATTGAGCAAGAAAATATTAAAATGATGAATTTGTTTTTGCAACATAATTAGAAATGCAGTTTTTGTTGTCTGTACTCATGATTGAGAATATAATAAGAAATGGATCTTTGCTAAACTGATAATGGGTTTTGAAGATATATTTGTGCTACAGTGTTTTGAAATGAATTTGGGAGTTTGATTGGGCTTTGATGCAAATGTATTGTAAGTGGGTCAAAATTATAATGTATCCTAAAAATGCCCAGTTGAGAAACGCGGTTCTGTTAAAAGTGTCACTGTTGCAGATATAAAATATTTATAATTTTTTTGAGCAGCAACTTTGTAGAATCACTCATTCAGTACTGAATCCGGTCGGTCATAGCCAAAAAGCCTGAAATCAGGTTCATACAGCTTGTACAGTTTCCTCCGAGCCTCTAAAGGCACTGTGCGGAACCAGTCAGTCTCCCAGCTGCTGTTAGTAACATTTCTGATAGTAACGGGAAACTCCACCACGTTGTCCACTTTGAGCAGCCTCAGGAGGTGCTCTGCGTCTTCATCTGCCGTCTCCAAGTGTCCAATAAAGTCATACTGAATCTGGCACGGATGGCACAGTCGGTACACCTGTCTCCAGTGCTCATTAAAGGGCATTTCCTTCTCGGTCTGAGGGTCCAGCAGGTAGTGCACAAACTGTGAGAACGAGGGGTGGATGCCCTGAGAGAAGGCCTCGTCAGCGTGCGCAGGGGGAGTGGGCTGGTTAGCAAAACGCCGCAGTATGACTTGTCCAAAACGCTGGTAAAACTGCTCGTTGCTCATCTCAAACTTATTCCTGTAAGCCGAGATGAGTCGCACAAAAGGATCCCTCACAAAGAGGAACTTGGTGTACTTTTTCAGCTTCACCTGGGAAGAAAAATAAATGCGAGACACAAAAGCATGGCATTAAATGGGCAATTGATTCAAATTATAGTCTACTTAGAGCAACCATTGCATAGCGCTTTTCCCATAATAGCACACCGATATCATAAATTAACATTAGCAGAAGACTGGTGCCAAGGTTGTAATTACAGGGAAGGGCTTTTATTGCTGTCGACTTGGAAACAAACTATGTGTGGAATATGGTCATGAGCTAACAGTTCTCTGCAGTTTAGAACAATCTATTCTGGCAATGATTGTGTACATCCAGTGTTATAAGTATTAGGCAATATAAAACGGGTCTAAACATTTTTAGAAAAAATACTCCTGTTATCCAAGGAGTATTTAGTATGTAGATCGAGAAGGTTATTTCATTCATGCAACTAGGGCTGGGCGATATTGACAAAAATGGATATCTCGATAATTTTTTTGCATAACTCAATTACGATAGTATCCAAAACAAAACGGAAAATGTTCAAACACACCTTTAAATGTATTAGTTCAAGTAGAAAAAATTGGACTGTAGACATTTTTGGTCAACTTAAAACATGTGCTATCAGTCCCAGAGTGTCTCTTTGTTCTGACCAAATATTTGACCCAAACTGCCCTCACAAGACCACAAGCCAGAGGTTTGCATGCTAAATTACTATTCATAAAGAAAAATGCAAATAATTGACATTTTCATGGAAAATATATTGAATAAATTTGCAGTGTGCTTTCTAACTAATAAAAAAAGTCACTAATGAGTGAATAATTGACTAGAATATCACCTTCTACACTTATTTGAACATTTACAATAATGTAACTTTATTCATTTGTATCTTTAAACAACTACATTTGAAGCTTTTTTTTGCTATAAACAATATACTCGATATTACATTTTTCATATCTTTGAAACAACTATGACGATATTATCTAAAATTTGACATATTGCCCAGCTCTTCATGCAACTAACTACCAGATTCAGCTCACCTTCACCTTTCACGTCTTCAAAAAGGCTTGATTACTCAAATACTTGTATTTAACTGTTATAACTAGGAATGCGCAGTTAAGATACTGGGACTGGATATTAGTGCCAATCCATGAAATATCCAGATGGTGGTGCCATTAATTAATGTAATGAGTCTATTTACTGGCTCTGCTTGAAATTTGTTGTTTTCCAGTTTTTATGTGAACAAAAAATAACATTTACATAACACTATCTAACCAACTTTTTAACAGGTTATCTGTATTTTGAGAAAAAGAAGAAAATCCATTTTAGTTCCTTTACAAGTACAGGTTGAAATCAAAATTAATGAAATTATCAAATTCTGCAACGAAAATTAAAAAGTTGGTAGGCACTGTAGTTATAAAATAGAAATAAATATTGCATATTGTTATTAGCAAATAAATTAAAAACAAATTAAATATCTTCCCCAAATATTTTATCATCCATGCATGTAATATTTTGCTTCCTCATTTTCTCATTTTCTAATTCTATTTTTGTCTGTGTGCCTTTGTTTGGACAGAGAAAAACGTATTTTCACAAGGGAAAAATAACTACCTTGCTTTCATTATGAATATGACCCAGCATCAATGAAAGTTATGTTCCATCAACATCAACTGTGTAGTGTTGTGAAGAAGAGTTGTTTTTTAAGATGACTTCACAACATCCTGTCAGAAGTGAAATGGTGGGGGCAGGTAACACATTGTTAACCTGCATAATGTGTGATGTGGATGATGCACGCAGCAGGAGCACTGTCATGTGCTATAAATGTACTGAAAACAAGACATTTGCACCCACCTTCATGAGGTGCTTGGCGAACTTGCCGTATCGTTTCCAGAAGCGGTTAAAGGTGAAGTGCATGCTGCTGTTGTGGACCAGCTCAAAGGGGACGGCCTTTGGGTCTCTCTGTGGGACGCCATCATGGAGCAGACTTTCACTGAGCACGATCATGATGCGCTTCCAGTTACTGCATGCTACCTGCAGCCAGCACAGACACAGTATAAGCCAAAACACTGTCATTACACGCTACAATACACCTATGGAAGCCTAAAAACAAAACAGTTAGAGAGAAGAAGCAGAGCAATACCTTGGGGACATAGCAGTAGATAATGCCGTGCCTGTCGTCAACAATAAGGTGATTGAGTTCTTGGTTTGGAATGTCATCAAATGAGCGGTTTTTACCCGGAAAAGTCAGGCTGTCGTTGGTGCATATTTCTTGAAGCATCCTGCGCCTCTGCTCCTGTGAAGATGTAAAAAGACATGACAGGAGGATTTATGGTTGACTTATTTTTCTAATCCCTACTATGTAGATCATAGTCCAAAACAGCTGAAAATATCTGCTCGTATTTATATTCTAACCGGAAAACATTTGCTGTGTTGCTTTAATTCTTTTATTTCCTTCAGCTTAGGCATATTACATTTCTGGAGTAAATCTTAACAAAGGCTGTCGAGCAGCTGGGA
Source organism: Mugilogobius chulae (assembly GCA_038363315.1). Taxonomy (NCBI): domain Eukaryota; kingdom Metazoa; phylum Chordata; class Actinopteri; order Gobiiformes; family Gobiidae; genus Mugilogobius; species Mugilogobius chulae. The sequence continues at coordinate 36,627,173 of CM076396.1, read as the reverse complement.
TAATGAACTCCAACTGCTCTGGCCAAAAATCTAAAAACAGATCTGTCCAAAAGAATTCAAACATTAATCAGTATCATTATCAGCAGATATGCCATACACTTTAAACACACGTGTATTTTAGTGTAGCTATTTGTGGAAGTTTTGGTCCAAATAAGATAAATAAAAAAGATTTATCAGTTAACAGCATTTCAAAACAATGATAAGCAGTGGTGCCAGATTCAATAACAGACAGCTTTTATTAGTGACAGTGCAACTAAAACAATTAAATAAGTGATTTTTGTTTTTGTTTTTAATACTATATTCAGTTACAATCACGCTGTAATTAAAAATACAATTAATTTTCTTTTGTTCCAAATTACATATGCATCTGCTTCTTGTGCACATGATCATCAATACTTTATACAGAGCAACAATTCTAATCTATGGCTTTAGCAAGAGTGCATCAAAACATATTATATTAGCTCTCGTTTTGATGGTTCAAATGGTAAATTTAAAACACTGAGCTAAATAACTTTGCTACAATCAACGCAGTACAATAGACGCTGTAGTATCTTGTTTCCTAATCTTCATCAGTTATTGTACATTGTTTCAGCAGACTTACTTGTCTCTCTCGGAGCTCAGGTGCTATTGGGGTCAAGTGGACTTTCCACTCTTGTCGGGGTATGTAACGCTCCTCTTTTCTGATTGGTTACCCGTTTCAGCAGGGGCCGGGTCAGTTGGCTCATCGCTACCTGGCTCCAAAAACTGATTGACAAAGGCATCAATGTCCGTGAGAAACGAGGGCATCTGAGAAGTTCTGGGCTTCTGTTGGTGAGGCGGCGCTGGGGTTTTGGGTCCAGGTGAGACGTGCGTGTGCAAATACAAATAGGACGCTCCAACATCGTCCCAATAAATAATTATGAAGAGGATCATGAAGAGAGAGCCCAAAACAACAAACACACGCAACATCTTGGACGTTCCCATAGCGACTAACAGATGTGCGGGCTACAGGGTCACCATAGCAACACAATTGTCTTGGTGGGGCATGTCTACAGCGTCGCCATGGCAGCAGATTGAGACTCGTTCCCCGGTCAGACTTGCTGTGAACAATGGAGTTAAAGGGTGTTCGTGCTACACAGTCACCATGGCAACAAAGTAAAGGGTTGGACACCGCCTGTCACCATGGCAACATAAAGATGCTAGGTGGTGGTAGGAGCAGGTTGTCATGATGTTGGTGCAGTGCCATCCATAGAGTCAGCGCTCACTGCTGCAGCACCTAAGCAACACACAGACTTTATTGACTTTGGCATTTCAGCTGCAAATACATTGTACAGTACACAACGTAATCTAAATTATTATGCTAAAAGTCAGAAATAAAAGTCACATTACTGAAACTGGTAAATCTGATATGTATTTCATAGAAACTTTAGGAAAAAGCAAGAGTCTGGATTTATGCAGTATTACAATCCAAACACACTGCATTGTCTCATAGTAATATCTGTTCAAGATCCTTCCACATGAACACGTTTAAGTGAGCTCTGTCGTGGCGTTTTGAAGGACATTGGAAGATAGAATGTAAGTCACAAGGCTGTATTATAGATATCTAGGTGCTGTGTTTGATAAAGTATCTTATCATTACCGTCAAGTGGACTAACCTATAGTTCAATCCTTTATTTTTTGATGACCATGACCTAGCTGTTAAATAAAGTTTTACATAGTTTTGTTACATACATTATTGAACATTGAATAAAAATAATATATAAGATTAATTTCACTGTGTTTATACATTTCATATATGCATGTTATAAGAGAAGAAAATCAAACCTTTCAGCCTTGTACATTTTGTTTAGAACTTGAAGAACAGTTCAACAAAATAATGTCAAGTTAAAGCATTAGATGTCAACTCATTGTGTGCTTGTCCAAACCCTTCCAGTATCAACATCACATATAGTTGTCAAATGCCTCCAGTCAGTAGTTTTTGTGAGGTATGTGCGAACCCCAAGTGCACTGCAGAAATATCCAACTCTATTCATAACAGGCTCACACTGTGTATTCTGGTACACCAGCTGCATTTTAATACAGCTCCTAAGCTGCCATTAGCTTTATAGTAGAGCCGTTGTCTTATTTCTGCACAATCTCACTCTTCCTCTTCAGTGGAGGTTGACTTTCCAGTCCAGCACATTTCTAAATCTGTCATGCAACAGCTCCCACAGTTTCCTTTTCCTGATGCTATGAAGCTAACAGCTCAGCTGCCACTTTGAATAGAGAGTCAAATTATCCCAGAATATCATAATTCACAAAAATCATTTGTGTGGGAAAAAGGCTTTTATGACAAAAAGTGCCACATATACAGTATTAGGCCTATGCAACAACAATCTGTGCAAGCAAGTTCCTCTATTTGGATTGTTCTTGTTGTCTGCATGTTTGTGGATGTAATAAGTTATAACACTTGGTAACATCGTAGTTACACAGTACTTACACTAGTCCTGCCTTTTAGATGTAAAGCCATTGGACAATGACATTCATTGAGGCCAATAGTGTATTCGATATTAACAAGAACAGCATCTCTTTCTGTGGACTACGGTGTATTCTAAACTATGTTTGGCTACTAAAGACACGGAAAGGTCAGAAGCTACAGTTTATTTGAGTTTGTGCGTGTGTGGATGTGCCAGGTGCGTAAACAGCGCCGTGTCCAGCAGCAGACGCGCGGTCCGGACACAAGCCCGCTGCAGCCGCCAGCCGATGCCAGAGCGGACACAATGTAGCCTTTGACTGGGATCTAGACCACGGGAACGGGCTGTTCTGGACCGGGCAGATGTCTGCATGAGCATCCATTCATGAAAGCATCAGCGTGTCTGTACAATGTACGTCACAGTACCGCTAGAAGTTTGGAGCAAAACAATAAGATTGCGTGCAGCTTTATCAACGTGTAGTGTCAGAGAGAATAGCTGGATCCAAGTACTATAGAGTCGTTCAAAGAAAGCGCGCAACAAATATTGTCTATACAACCAGGCTTCGAATACCACACTATTCAGCAAAGCATTGATCAAACACAATTTACTGAAGATTTGACTTACCTTCCGCTAGAGAAGCCGCGCCGCGTCAGCTGAGCAGCCTCTGATGAGACCACTGTCTTTCCCTCTCCAAGATGAAACGAGAGCTCAGCAAACACCGCGAGATTTGGGGGGATAGGCTTTCTGCAGTGTGAGCTCATGAGGGAAAATTCACTTTTCTGGGTCAATTCCTGCACAACCTCTCTTCTTCTCTGGGATGATTAATGTTGACAGTCTGCCTCGCTGCACTAGTGGGCCTATCTCCCCCTCTGTGCTGGCTCTCTTTGGAGACGTGCTCAAAATAACCCGCCCTACCTGCAAAAACAAATGTCATCCTCTACAGACACCAAAAGAATTACAGAAGAAACGTGGCTGTGGTGTGTGTGTGTCTATTTCTGGTGCCCGAGGCTGAGGCCATGGGCCATTTTATGCTGTTTGAATTTGTTTGTTTGTTTCTTCTGTGAGATTAGTGGTGATCTTGGCATCCAACATCCACACTGCTGAATCACTTTGAAGACAGGCAGACAGCACATCATCTGCTTTCAATCAGTGTCACGAGAGGCTCATAAAATTTCACCTTCAATTTCTCTACCACACAAACCGGTTACTGGAGATAAAAGACATTTGAATAATTTAATACTGTCCCATGTTTGCTGGTGCCTGTAATACACTTAAGTCATATCTGTCAAAAAACATGGACAATGTTCTATTTATTTATATTGTCAAGACTATTTTAAAGATAAAAAACATATATGGTTAATAAAAGCATCCCACATTTGTGTGTGCACTGTGCACTGCATCAACTGCAGATTATGTAGTGCCCTGACAGTGTAAATCCCCTCCTGGCACTTCTTCAGATTGAAGCATCTGCTCTTTCCAGAATTTATAGCATTTTATATGACATCCTTCTTTATCTATTTGATTTCAGTTGCTCAAGAAGTCAGCCTTTTAAATAAATGTCAACAATAAAATTCAGGAAAACAAAACAAAACTATGCTTAAGAATAAAACTGCCATTACCATTCTAACAATAAAATCAAATTTATATTTTAAGTATTTAAGATACTTTTCAAGGCTACATGCATATCAGCACCACCAGAGGTCCCTAGATCCAAAAACTGTTTCTTACCTGATGAAAATAATTTAGAAAGATATATGCATTCTTAATTTCATTTTATCTCTGTTTATTTAGCAAACGAATATGTAAAAATATACTGCTCAAATTATAATACATGTTCAGATATTACAGTATAAATAAATATCATTTTATAACAAGTCCTGCTCCACCCAGATGGTCTTCTTCTGCTCCTCTACGATCCTCTCCTTAATGACCCTGACCAAGTCGTCCAGCCCATTCCAGGTGTCGGGCTCCAGACTAGCGTATAGACAAGGGATGCCTTCTAGCTCCTTCTCTTTGGCCCGACACAACCTCAGAAACTCATCCTCTGGCTCCAGGCGCACAGGCAACTTCCTGTCAGGGTGCGAAACAGGAAGGAAGAATTATTGTGGTGATGTACAAAGCAGCAAAGTCTCGTCACACAACGCAGCTCACCGTCACCAACCACAAATACGTCATTTACTGGGATTTTGCATTAAACACAGACCTGATTTTGTTTTTTCTTATGTCATAACCATAAGCCATTTTGTATTTATACTACTAATATTTATTATTGATATACTTTGTGTGTGTGTATTGTTCTTAGGCCTCTGTAAGAAAAAAAAAAAATGTAGATATTTTTTGTCATTTTGTCAGAAAATGACAAATGTAAAAAAAAGTATTATACTGTAGATTGATTTAATCAATCTACAGTATAATACAATCTACATTTTAAGTAATCGGAATGCAGTTAAAATATGAACATTGTGGAAAAGGGTGGGACAATATCAGTTTATACTTCCACTCACTCCTTTTCAAACATGTCTTTATTTAATTATACTTTGCAAGAATATGAGTTAATAATGTAATTTTTTGGTGCCCTGTCTGCAGGAAAGATCACCTGAAACTAATGTTTTTGTTATATTTTGCTTTGACTTGTTTATGTATGCTCAAAACAAACAAGCAAACAAATAAAATACTTGACGAATGACTGATACTGTACTTGCACATTGGCCTTGAAAGACTAACCTCAGTTTCTTGACGTTCCTTTCACAGATCTTGATGTAGATGATGATCGGATAAATCTCTCTCTTCAGAAGATCTTTGATGCAGTTCAGCTCAGCCTCTACCAGACAGTGTTTCCCCTAAGTGTGACAAAAACATCTATCTTAAATCAGGCTTACAGAAGTCGTAGCTGCATTCAATTATGGACATTTGACATTTTAGCATCAGCGTCTTTCTGTTTGCTCCGCTCACCTTTGTGGCGACAGCTTCGATGTTTTCTCGAGTGATGCATTCATACACGGCCTGTTTCTCTGTGTAGTGAACGAAAGGCTCTATGTTCTGTTTGAGCTGAAACTCTTCTTTGGTGAAGGTCTCTACAAACGAGAATTTAAAAAAAAAGACATGATGTTACATTTGTGGGATAATTTAGGAAGGTATTGAAGTGAAATACCTATGATGCCACACATACAAACTGTTTTGTGAAAGTGTTTATCATTTACCATTGCAGAACATGTCTTAAAATTATTATTTTGTTTTTTACAAAATATTAAACACATCAATTTCATAATTAATAATTAACCTGCTTGCCTCCATGGAGATTGATAGGCTTAATGTACATAGTGGATCATTATAGGCAAAATATTACCGGTAACAATATAAATATTATTAGCTTTACTATGTCCCAATCTTAGTAAGATGCTTATTGCCCAGTTGTTTTTTTTTTTTTCTATTATGCGAAATTACAGTTGTAAATACTTCTATGTTAAATATTTATTAATCCCAAAATTTGTTGAGAATTTTGCATGTTTTTTTTTCTTTTTGACTCATTTAACATAACACAATGATCTCCCACAGTCCATTTCATTTACCAGACCAGCCGTCATCATTGTTATTATCATGTAGGTCATCTTTCTCTTGCCGCCTTCTGCGTCTAAAGTTACCGCCAGCACAATATGTGACCCACATCCTCAGATTTAATCTGCCACTTTTCACTGATACTTTCTAAGCATTCGATTCTCTATTATTCTGCCCACCTGGTTTACAGCCGCTAAAGTCCGCTGATCCTGGCATGCTGAGTATTTTGTTGATGATGGTTTTGGCTAAAGCGATGGGTGTGAATAGAACCGGTCGCCTCCTCTGAGTTCTCTGTGGCGTGACTGAACTGTAGGGAATGAGGTTCAAACTCCTGCAGAGCTCATTGTCTGGGTCAGCAGTATCTGGAGTCAGAAAGTAATAAGCTAGTGTTAATATTGAATGCTGAGGAGACTGAAACAGAGGGCTGTTTTATTATCACAGTCCTCCTGAGGAATCTCATAATGAGACAAATGTTGTTCTCACCCTCAGGTCGCAGCATCTCAAAGCTTTCTCTGGGCAGAGAGCCACCCGAGTTTACAAGCCTGACACGCTCGCTGCTGTTCATGCGCTTGTACTTGATATCCACCCTGCTGACAAACTGACAAGATACAATGCTCTTAACAAAACTATTATATGGGATCAAACATTTACATTTGTGAACATATTTAAACAGAGCTCAAGTCTAAATTTGTCTCTTTAGTTAGTTCACATCATAATAATCTAGGCTGCCACTATTGAGGTGAAAGGACTGAATTGGAAGCTAATAGAAAAGATATAAAGATTAACTTAGGTTCAGGAGCAGGGCCACACCAACCTTCTCACCAAAAAGTGACACCTCGCCTCCTCCGCTACACCTCAAGGTACCCAGAAGCCCCTTAAACTGCCTGTCCTAACAACACATCTTGTCTCCGCTCTCGCGATTCAGTTCTCATTCTTTCTACCCATTCATCATCATTAAATATCATAATTGCATTTTTTGTTGTGGTGTGACCCTTGATAATGAATGTACAGTTAACATAAATTAACCTTTTCAAAAAGCAATTGTTTTATCTTGATTTATGATTCATTATTCCAATATTATTAGGTTAGAAATAGCTGGCACAAAGTAAAACATCCAACAAAAGTTAATTAACAGTTTCACAACAGCTTTAAAAGTGAACGTTTATTTCAACTGCAAAGACAAAAAATGTTTGTCATTTCATCTTTTTTTGTATCTAATTGTGAGTAGTAAATATACAACAGTAGTAAATTATATTTGATCCATTTTATTACAGTGTTATTGATAGTAACCATACCTGTATTATCTGTGTAATGAAGGTGCTAGCTTTTGACAGGCGAGGGCTGGCTTTTGAGTCTGAAGAGGAATTCACATCTTCTGCCAAGAAATTAGTCTGGAAACAGGCAAAAACATTAAGAGTAATGCACATTTAAAAGTTGATTATTATCATTATTATTATTATAAATGATAATATTTACTCTTGCAGTACGGCTACATTCACTGTCTTCTTTCCCACCTCGATAGACCAACTTTTGTATCTTCACCAGGAGCAGCTGCTGAGCCCTGGAAGAATTATAGAAGAATTATAATTTTGCTACACAACGCCAAAACATTTGGAGATTTATTGTATCAAACGAAGACATAATATGTATAATCCATCAAAGATTTACTTAAAGCTGTATTTGGATTCATTTATCTTGCATTGACCTCTTCTCAACTACCACCTATTTCTCAAGAGATAGAAAAAAAAAATCTGCTGAAATCTGCTGTGTTATTGTTAAATTTTACAATGGACAAGGAACTATTTTTATTTCTAAACCCTTTTAGATCAGTTCCCAAAATTTTAAACTTTACTACTTCTGTTGTCAGCCACAAAAAACTGATCTGTATAAGTAGAAACGCTTGGAACTGCAAGTTAATACAACAGATTGTATATAATGAGGTTAAATATAGAAATAGTTTGTCTTCTCACCAGACACGACTTCCTGTTCTGCGTGCTAACATTGCATCAAAGAGATGTGCGAAAGGGGGATGTAAAGATAAGGTTTATATGTGTCACAAACTGCACAAATCAACGTATAAATGCTTTTGTTGCATTGTTAGAAAGGAAAGGGCAGTAATATTAGTGCAACACATCACAGGTGGTCAGATAAAAATCCAAAACAGTTTGTTAAGTAGGCACCAACCTTTATTTAAATGATTATTATTGTAAAATGAACAATAGTTATATTTTGAGACTTTTGGACTTGATTGGAACTCAACGTAATTACTCCATTAGTACTAGTTTCATGATATTCATGGCTAATTTCTATGATGTATTTTCTTCTTTAAAAATACGTCTTGTTTAGATGACTTATTTTTTTGTATTCGTTTTTGAAATACTGTATGAAAAAATGTATAGTGTACCTTCCAGCTAAAATTGATATATAGGCAAATACGATAATATTGAGTATTTTGGTATATTTTAAGTGCACTGTGTAACTTTTCTGGTGCAAGGTTGATGCCTGCTTATTTCCCTGAGGTAAAATTACATTTCTTTGAATGCTCCACAGTATTGCATTTTACATATCTAGTTTGGATTTAATAAATTATGTCCCTTAGTTATAGTTTATAATATTGTATTCTTTGTATTTGTGTTCTTTCCATTGTAAAAAAAACACAGGATAATTGATATATTAAGACTACATTATAAGTGGAGTAGGGATACATAATTAAATAAAACAATAAATCACAAATTGTGCAACTCTAGAGCAGAGAACCAAATATTCCTAAAAGGTGGGGTAGCTGATTTTCTCACTGCAAACCCAATTTAGGTTTTAAATCTGACAACTTCCTCTCATAAATTCTTTACACATGGTTAATATTGACATGTAAACATGTAATGATTTTGGTTCCAATTATGGCTCATACACTTCTTTTTACAAACAATTGGAAACTGGAGTGAACCACCCAAGCACAGCCAATCAGAGCGCAGCAATTGGCCTTGATGAGAAATAAAATTTTAAATTTAAATGTTTCTAAATTTATTCCATTCAGATAGTAGTCCTGCATTTTTAGTGGAGAACACAAAGTTTACTAATTTACAACTAAGTTAACTATTCCCACTTTAATATTGTTCACCTAGAGTTACATGGAATGGTTCCTCGCTCTGTCAGGTCGAGGCCGGTGTAAGGGTCCACCCGGGTGCACAGCCAGTCACAGCGATTCTGGTAGTGGGTGTCCAGCACATGCACCACCTCGTCACAGCGAACATTCAAGGAGCAGTTGTCTTGGTTGGAGATGTTAAGGTTTACTCGGATGTAAAAGGAGTCGCCAGAGGCCAATGTGCCGTCAGCTAAGTGACTCTGAAGACGTCGATAAGCTGGAGAGAAGCATAAACATAATTAATAAAACTAGTGCACTCTTATGAGAGCGATTTCACAAACCTACCGTCATAGTTGGATCTGTAGTGTAGTTTGATCAGACCGGAGCAGTGCTGTAGTGTCCAGTGAGCGTCCTCTTGAGTGCTGGTGTCCAACGTGGCCTCTTGATTCTCTCCTCGTATGAGGCCTTCCAACTAGTCAGCCAACAGTCAAGAATATATTAATTTTAGTTACAATAATCAAAATGTAGATTTTTTTTTTCTTAATAGCTTGCAGTTATAGCTAATATTACAGGACAAAGCAGCAAGATGTCCACCAAGACTCCTGACCGAAAATCTTAACACTGAACATTTTCAGTCTGAATAAATCTTTCATTCTTTTCATACTGAGTTGCCAAAATAACCTTTGATCGTACGATGCTAACTGAAGATTGCTCACCATTAGGAGATGGTGTCCTTCTCTTAGCCCCGCCTGCTCGGCCCCTGAGCCTGCCTGAACAGACGAGATGAAGATCCCACTCTCATTGCCCCCGACTAAAGTGATTTCCTTCAGCAGGTTGTCACCGAGCAATGACACCACCTGGACAGGCTTTAAAGTTGTGCTGATTGAGATTGAAGATAAAGATGGACGAAATGGTCTGCACAAAAAATAAATATAACACATTTAATTTAAGTCTATATATGAAAAGTATTTATTATTTTGTTTCTAATACCTTTCGAGAGACAACTTCCTAAAGATATTGTTGACTTGCTCCAAGTCATACACGTCCATGCTTTCTGACTGATGCGAAGAGGAAGATGAGTGAACAGAAGGTGGCCCACGATGCGACTCATCATCTAGAAATCACAACAGCATTAAAAAATACAGTAAACACATGCACTAAATATAGACAGCAAATAATAATTACCGAATTCAATTTCTTGGTTATCACTATCAAAGTCGGAATGACTGAAAGATTTGAAGAAACAAGGCTTTTTACATTAACAGTTGAGTGCAGAACAATTAAATTCAGTTAGTTAGTTAGTTATTAGTTAGTACTTACCTGTATCTACGTGGATAGAATTCTCGCTCCTTTTCCTTCTCCCTGCGATAAAGTGATGCCTTGTCTGGTGGCTCAGGGTTTGTAGACAGGATGCTGTCATTACGATTTCGCATCTGTAGAATTCAAAGATACTTTTGTATAGATTTCTCAAGGGCACACAGACAAAAGGTTTCAACCACTTTTAGAGAAAAGACGTACCATCATGGTCCTCTCCAGGGTGAAGGAGTGGGGCTTTGGCGATGTGGAGAATATTGGAGCAGAAATGGGTGTAAATATTGGCGAAACTGGTAAACTAGGGGAAGTTGGTGCAGAGGTGCTGATTATGTTGGTTGGTGTCTCTAAGAAATCTCCTCCATTGGCTGGAAAAACAAATAAAAATAAGTTTTTTTTTTTGCTTCTCTAATTAATTTGGTGGACTTGAAACTCAAAGCTTTATTATTAAACTGTATTTTGTACTTTTTGTACTTTAACCACTAAACCCATAGATTGTATGTCAGAGTAGATAAATACCTGTAGATTGTGCAGGTTCTGAGTTGGAATGCTGTTCTTTGCAAGCAAACACTGGCGACTTGACTCTGATCTATTGGGAAGCAATGCAACTTGTTAACAAAACAAACTCGTTATTTTTCTCATGACTCTAACTGCGAGTGGGGGTTTTATAAGGAAAGTTTGATTAACCACTGCTTTGATGTTGGGTCTGCGTCTGAACCGCGGCTCCTCAGTAAAGAACTTCTCTTCTGGGGATTCATCACTAGACCATTCAGTTTGGCCTAGGGCTGCTTTGAACTCCTCCTCCTCTGACATGCTTTTTGGTGCAAAGTCTCTCGGTAATGTCTGTGGAAAAACAACCAGCACATTTTGTTTTATGGATAGGGAGGTTGTCAGACTAAATACAACTAACTCAGATTATTGTTTTATAAAAGGACAAGGCTCATTTTTTTGTGAGTTTAGGGCAACTGGAAACTGGGATATTTAGCCAACAACTTGAAAAAATCCGCTGGGATGTACATGAACTGGTAAATACTGTATTACTTATTACTAGATCATTTAACAAACATTGCTGTTAGCCTGCAAGTTAGCTCACTACATTGTTAACATAGAACTTGATTCAGAGGAACCTTTAAGTGAGAAATCATAATGTTCAACTAAGAAATATATTACACCAAATAAAAACCAAAAACCTGTCATAAGCACTTAAAGTGTTAATTCAGATTTTTTTTTCTTTATTGTAATTTTTTTCTTTAGTATTTATCTTTTAATGATTATAATTAGTTTGTCATCATTAGTTTATCTTTGTATCTCTTCATTGTTTAGATTAGATTTGAACAGTGTTGTACTTAAAAATTATTATTATTATTTTAAATTATATACTTTTTTCATTGATTAGCACTATTTTCTGTAAAAAATGTCTTATTGCAAAAGACCTTAGTTACCACGTTTTTTTCAATCTGGTCCAGTGGATTGTCTTTGCCCAGGCGGCGTAGACGAGACTCCAGAGTGATAATTTTAGCATCTTTATGAACAATTTCAATATGAAGTTCATCGCTTTTCTCCTCCAACTCTCTGATCTGCTTCCGATACTTGTCTTTGTCCACGAGACACTGAGAAAACTGGTGCTGGGCTTCATCCCTGGCCCGGAACGCCTGGAAGCAACAGTCATTGAAATAATTACACAATATTTAACATGTGTGTGATAACATCTATGCGTGACTTTTTGCACCTGGTCTCGTTCCTTTTCTACTTCCTCTAATTGTATGGTGATGGTGTCCATTCGGTTGCGGTACATTTCACAGTCTTTTTGAAGTGTGGAGCATTTGAGTTCCAGTTCCTCCTTCTCCTCCAGATACTAAAAGCGCCAATTCAAACATATTCAGATCGCTTCAGAACAAACAATTCATGAGCTTCAATTCAAAAGACCTATACTATGAAAAGTTGACTCCTATGAGCTTTTAGTCATTTTAAGATGCTGTTTTATCATCAAAAAACACCCAAAATAGTATTTTCTTTTCATTCACAATTGTTTATGTATTCTTGCTGTTCCTATCTGTAAAGCTCTAAATACTTAGTTACTCCTTGGGATGTCATTATGTGGTAGTTTTAGGGTAACAGACAATACACTAGAATAAAACTGTTGTCTTTTTGTTTTGAACAGTCAGTTTCTCCTTTTGTTCAGTTGAAATTACTGCAAAAAGTCACTAGTAATTTATGTTGCAACGAACAATCAAGCAGGTTAAACAAGGTGAAAACATTGGCTGTAGTTGCAAAATTAAGAAATATCAAGGCTTAAATGATTCAAATGATTCTAGTGAAGGTGTACAGAGACTAAAAACATTCCTGTATTACACCTAAATGACAGCACAAGGTGGAACAGCATATTTTTAGTTTGACAGAAGAACTAATTCATAAACTTCAATTCATAAAGAAGTCTAATTAATGCAGTGTAAAATGTGTGTTAAATTTGTATGGATGACATGCAACACAACTCCAGCTGTGTTTCTGATGAACAAACTACTGTATGACATGAAATAAAAACAGGCCCTTAAACGCACTTTATCTCGTAGTTCTTCAGCCTGTCTGACTTCCTCCTGCAGGTTGTAAAGGCGATTCACCAAATCTTGCCGGTCCTCCAAAGCTTCCAAGCGATCGTGCTCCAAAATGTCCAGAATGGTTTTGTCAGACGCAGGGACAATGCCGGGCTGTAAGACATAGGCTGCACATAAATCTGGGGAAGTCCCACTGGCATTTAGTTTCAAAATGAGGTGTCACGTTTTGTTCCCTGTTTTGCATTTTTTCATTTAGACTAAGCCACAGACAATGAAGTAACATACAGTAGGTTCATTAGGTTCATACTGTACATTATCGTGGTAACCGCTGATTCATCAATGACAATGAACAAATGATGAATAAGGGAAACTGGGGCAACTGTAAATCACATCTTGCCTTTTACACAACAGTCTATTTCATTTACTATGTCCCTTTCTAGTTTTCATTAAGGAAATCAATAGAAAACACAATTTCACATAAGACAGACTTTATGTAATGTTTAGTCTCATTAATATTGGAGATGCATTCAGTCTAATGAAGCATGCTTCTGTTTTCTGATAAACATATGGCAAGTAATTACATCCAAAAAGAAACAAACTTGAACAGATGGACTTCCTTAATTTAACAGCTGATTCATTTTGGATTTCATTTTATGCCTGGGTGTATCAAAATACGAAACAATTATGAAAGTAGATTAGGCATGCACAATTGAACACACTTAATTCAGAGTTGCATTAAGTACAAGTAATACACTGTATATGCAGGTCTTGCTTGAAATATAAGAGAAAAAGACACTCTGTTAGTAACTAGGGTTGGAGTTGGAATAATTGTAATGAAAAAACAAATGTGAAAACGTGTTTAGTCATTCAAGTATCACAATTTCATCCACAAAAAATTATCTTATCTTTTCTCCAAAACACTGAAACGTGGTTTAAAAATGCCATGTGATTTTATATATAGTGTTTATAGATCTATTTCAGTGTTTTTGTGAATTCTGCTGGACACGTTTAGCTCATACACTGCAAATCGTAATCAATACTTCAAAAAAAAAAAAAAAATGGTTGTAAATTCTCTAGAGTAGATTTCCTTTGACATCTGAAGTATTTATAACATTCATTCATTTTCTGCTGCTTAAGCTTATTAGGGATGATGGAGTGACTGGAGCCTATCCCAGTGACTTTAGACTGTAAGCAGTGAACATCCCATTTGTGCATCCCATCAACACAAATGACAATTCTAATCACAACAATTGAAATGCTCCAAGTAAGTCTGGATGTTTTGCAGACTTTAGAAAAAAAAAAAAGCACAGAAAAACTTCAGGATCTACCTTGGCTCTTGAGAGGTTTTCTGAGAACAAAAAAAATGTTTCTCACAAAACTCAAACAGCCCGATCTTGCCCTTTGTCTTAGCCGGTCTTAGCCTTGGTCTTAATTATTCCTCTGTTGGCCACTAGTGGCTCTCTCCAAGCTCTATACACTGTCAGTGTAGAAGGTGTGGCTCCAGACAGATGTGAGGGTGCAGTTTTTTTCATTGAACCTGACACATGCTCACGCCTGTGACAAGTGAGCAGCTGCTTTAGGATCACAGGCAAAAGAGAACTGTAGCAGCAGCTTCAGTTTGGAAAAAAATTGTAATAATAGAAATCTATTTGGTGAAAGTCTATGTACTTGACAGACTTTAACAACTTTGTCTAAAAATGTGTCTTTTCTTTTACATAAAGCTTGTTGACTTAATAAAAAGATAATCAGATGTGAGAATGAACATGTGTCAGTGTGAATGCTATGGAAAGGCCAAAGAGGCCATCATGTATTTTTTAAACCATTTTTTATGTGTCAACACGTTAAAAAATGTTGGCCTCATTTTTAGACAAAGTTGATCAAGTCTGTCAAGTAAATAGACTTTCACCAAATAGATTTCTATTATTGCAGTTTTTTTTTCAAACTGAAGCTGCTGCTACAGTTCTCTTTTGCCTGTGATCCTAAAGCAGCTGCTCACTTGTCACAGGCGTGAGCATGTGTCAGGTTCAATGAAAAAAACTGCACCCTCACATCTGGCTGGAGCCACACCTTCTACACTGACAGTGTATAGAGCTTGGAGAGAGCCACTAGTGGCCAACAGAGGAATACTTAAGACCAAGGCTAAGACCGGCTAAGACAAAGGGGCAAGATCGGGCTGCAAGTGTTTTGGATGAGGAGGCAAGATTAGAATATGATTTTTAAAAAGGACATTTTGCATGTGTCCTTAAAGCAATTCTAGCAACATGCGTGCCTAAAATAGTTTTCCATTTATAGAGAAACCATCTGAGTTTGCATGTTGCCAAATTTGTCACAAGCCTTGCACGATCTTTACCTGTATGATAGACTGCAGCTCTTGTACTTTGATTTTGAGCATCTCGTTTTCCCTCTCCAACTCAAAAATGTGTTCTCGTTTTGGCCTGTTCTCGATGTCATTCTTCAGCTTTAGACTCTGCCTGCGCTCCATTCTGCACTCCTCCTCCAGCTTGTTCAACTTGTGCTTCAGCTGGTCGATCTGTAAGACACACAACCCCATGAAGTTGTGAATATCCAGATGTAATGGACTGTAAGTTAATGAAGCCGTACCTCGAGCTGGAGGTCTCTACTCCGCATCACCGCCATGTTCTTCTCCTCGCTCAGAGCAGCGTACCTCATGGCCAGTTTGTAATTTTCATCCTTTACTTTGAGTAGCTCGTCGCTGTAGGCATTTCTCTCCTCTTTAAGCTTGTTGAACCCTAAAAGACATCACACAAATAAGACAACAAGGTTATTCTAGGGAAATATGTCCTTTCTGAATATAACCTACTTAGAATCAGCAGTATTGAAAGTGACTAGAGACTTTCAGTTTGACTTTACAGAAAAGTCAGGTGGACATGAGCATAGCTGCACTGGGAAGATAGTTGTCATTTACCACAAGTATGCTAGTTTCAGAAAGGAAAAGAATAGGTTGGGTCGTATGGGGGGTTTGGGGGGGCAAAATCTGTTGTTGCTATCTTCAAAGAGCTCAGCAATGCACATGTTTTAGTCCCCAACAGCAGTGATCAAAGATTTATGATCTAAAAAGAATAAAGCTTAAAGAAAACTAAACTGAAATGTTTTACTTAAAGGGGGCCTATTGCGTTTTTGATATGTATTTAGGAATAAGCTATAATATTTGTAGACCGGTAATATACTTGTTTTTTTTTTTGGAATACACAAAATTGATGAAAAACAGCTTAGAAATAGAAAGAGGTCCATTTACTTCCTGTGCAAAACTGCAGAACTGATAAGCCCCGCCTCTTTATTGTAAGATTTTAATGTCGCAAACATCAAACTTAAAATTTTTCATTTTTATTGTTTATTGTTGTTATTTTTATTGTTGGCTAGGGATTATTTTGAACCATACAAGCTTTACTATAATTCTGAATTTTTTTGAATAATCACAATTAAAAACAAACAAGTGGTCAAGGTAGGTGGTAGGTGAGGACAAGGCTTTTCTGAGCACTTAATCATCATCTGCAAGACACTACAAGATACTTAAACATGCAGGAATCATTATAAATAAGACTTTTTTTCAACTAATTATGAGAGGAGGCAGTTAGAACGAGGTTAAAAATGTAGATAATTAGATTTTAAACAATAGGTCCCCTTTAAAGTCTCCAAATATAATGCTTTTCATACTGCAAAACCACAAGTAGGTAAATAGTAGATAATTGTTCCTAGCTCTCATTTATCCTTTGGTTTATGGTTATGGAGACACAGAATGAACAACTGTTAAGGGTTGGGCTTAAAAAAAAAACAACAACAACAATGGAAATGCATAAACTAGAAAAAAAAAAAACTATAACAAAATCTTGTTTCCAATTGAAAAAAAAAATGGTAGAAAAACTTTAGTCAAATAATATTTTTCCCATTAGATGATACTGTGTTTTAATAAACAGTATAGAGCTCCTGCAGGAGACGTCACGCTATCCCAGCATGCACCACAAATTCTCAGGCCAGCAGTGACAATACCATTGAGTTCAACGGCGACAGTCGAGATTATCAAACTTTATCAGCGTTCTATAGAATATGGATTATTTAGCACACTGGGATTTACAAATTATCAAAGACAGGAGAAAGTCAGGCCATTTTCTGCATTATGATAAAGCACCATTTTGACAAAAAAAAAGTGGATTTCTGGAACTAAACGAACTAGAAGTGAGTCAAGGCTTACTTTAATTTAGCTGCAGATGTTTTATTGTATTTTAATCTGGCTAATAACTTAACTATTGTCTTAAAACAATTCAAAATCTTCTTTACGATTGTGTTTTGGCAATTCCATGTTTAATTAGTTTATTAAATAAGCAGAGTGTGAGGAGAAAACGTTGCCTTTCAAATCAGTCTTGGAATGATTTATGGTTTAATAAAAGCACAAACTAAAGCTAAACCAAGTTAACCTATGTTAAATCCAAATGATTTTCAGGTGTTTATCACAATGACACGAGAAAATAGCTTATATCATGTGAAAAAGCTTCACATTATCAGAGCACAACGTATTTTCACTTTTGTCTCAACATCAGATTGTTTAAATGGTCAGCATAAGTAATTGTTATATATACAGGGCTTCAGAGTCAAATATATTTCACACAAACATCATCTGGGAAATGTTTTAATGAGATAAGAAGGTGTAAAGTGAATCAGGTGTACCGAAATGAGCGTGTTTTATGCTTCTAATCTAAACTCATGAAAGGCAACGCCTGGCTACAAGATGGTCGCTAATGTTTACTGGAGTTATTTAGTCACGTGGGTGCAGGAGCTCTATAGATGTGATTGAGTGTGAGGATGAGTACTTTGTTGGAAAGTCTGTAGTTCCTGGTTGGCAAGGCGTAGCTTCTTCTGCTCATCCTCCAGAGTGTCGTTTTTGCTCTGAAGCTTGACCTGCTGAAGAGTTTTTACTTTAGACTGCTGCTGGAGCTTCATCACCTCATTCATCAGGAATTGCACCAAACCCTCGTGACCTTCCTCCACTGAAACACACCAGCAAACGTTTTGTTTAGGGACAAGACAATTACAGACTAGACAGTTATGTTTTGACTATGATGAACTTAAATCTGGCCATGCAAACAATAAGTTAGTCTAAATAGCCATAACCAAGAAAACTTTGGCTCCCAAATACAGTACAAAGATAGTCAAACATCAAACCAAATATCTCATGATCTTTCTGAGAGGAATTTGCATGTTCTGCCTGTGTTACAGTGGGTTCTTTCTGAGCGCTCCAGCTTATTCCAACTCCAAAACATGCATGTATAGGTCATTTGCAGCACAGTATAATTTCCTTAGTCAGTGTAAGAAAGAGTGAAGGATTGTCTGTCTGTGTCTATGTGTTAGGCTGTGCTGAGTTAGCCACTGTCTGGTGTTTCCCCGCATAAAGCCCAAAGTCATTGGCTTCATTCACCCGCGAGCCCTTGGTTTGTATTTTTCTTTTCAGAAACAACAATGTATTCATGTCTTGGTTAATTCATAATTAACAAATAGTCTGTATGGATTTATGCTTGGTTTCTACGCTACTTAATTAATTCTGTTATTGTTAAGTGGAACAGAAAGATTTTTTTATGTACATGTAATAATTATTTACTCACTAAAAGGGGAAATATAATTAAAATGCACAAAATTGCACCACCTTTACACCAGCAGCAGCCATGTTGTCTCTAGTGACAAATGCAAACAAATGCAAAGCTTAAAGAAAATCTCCTAAAGATACTCAAATATTTGACCAGCTCTAATCTTTACTGTCAGCAGTGGTGTTGCCAAACACATGACATGGTTCAAAAGTGCAGCTGAATTTAAAATGTACATTTGTTTTCTGAGAGTTTTGCACAAATTGCCAGTTGATGATTATGATTAGTGATTTGCAATTTCAAATAAAATGTACTGCTATGAAGTGACATATTCAAAACACTGCAACTTGCCTTTTGTGCAAGATAATTTCAACAAGTGGGAACTTTTCTACTTCTCTGCTTAGGAACTTCTCCATTACAAATAGCTCATTTATGGCTGCAGTAGAATAAGGTTTAGAGATGTCTTACCTACAATGGTAGAGAAGCGGCGCGTTGGTTCTTTTCCTGTCACCAGTTTGTAAAGCTCAGGATAGTACAACTCCAGACTCTCCAGGAAGGCCACAAATCCACGCTCTCCTTTGGTTTGGAGGATGTCCAGCAAGCGGCCTGAAAGCAAATAGAATCAAAACACTGTCTACAAAAAAACAATGAGACTCATTAAAGAGAGTAGACATGCTAAATTGTGGAATGGGGCAAAAGAAGCAAAAGTGTTAAACATACAGTAAGTGAAACTAAAAGTGTAAAAATCCTGGTGATTTTGTCAAAATAAAAACACACATGGGTGATATCAGAGCCTGGTTATCATACATTTACTAATGTATTTTACGCTAATTGTTTGTTTAATAGGCAACTGGCAGCACGGTGGCAGAGCGGATAGCACTCTCTTTTCAGTTTGCATGTTCCTCCCGGTGTCTGGGTGTTTTTTTTCCGGGCACACCGGTTTTCCCACCAACCAGTAACATGAAGGCTAGCGCTTAATGGTGGTCGGACGTTGAGGTGTCAGATGTTTGGGCGAACCGCTTCTGCTGAGTTGTCCGGGGCTGCTTGCTATTACTGTGTGTGTGGGGGGGCTATACAAATAAACCATTTATTAATTCATTCATTCAAAGATCAGTTTTATTCAGACAAAATCTACCTTAAATACTGTCTATGGTTGAACCCAGGACCTTCATGCTTGAGAGGCTAATGACCAGGCTTTAACAAGCAGGTTTTGGTTCACCTCAATTTGCCTTCAGTTGCTTCTGTTCTAGAATTTTTTGAACATTCTGATGACCTAATAATTTAAGTTTTTGTTGGAAACATACTTGTGCGATTTACGTTGGACACCAGACGAAGTGAGTTGAGGATTTCATCCTCGTCCTGCTCGTCCAGGACCTTGCACTGACGCAGATACGGCGTAAGTTTGGAGGGAGAGATGTTACGGCAAAGCTCAAAGCGCTTGCAGTCCACTTTGTCCCACAGACACTCCTCAGAAGCAGCCGACAGACCATTCTCCATCTTTGACAGGCTGCAATGAAAAATGATTTGGATTTGAGTGTGTGCTTAAAAACAAAACAAAAACATACAGACTGAATATTAGCAATAGTACATTTAAGGTAAGCATTATTTTGAATGTATAATAAGAAATTAATAGAGCAAGTTATTTTTATTCACAACAGAAAAATTGTGTGTTTCCACTGCTCACCACAACCATAGATTTTGTCCTAAATTGTCACTATAGTATTAAATTGCTCAAACCACACCCTCCTTTCTTTACTCAGTATAACATTTTCAGGTAATGGGTAATGAATATCAATAGATTAAACATTTTTCTTAGAGATACATCAACTGACATTCCTGAAGTCCTATTTTGCTCTTGTTGGCGAAACGGGATATGGTTTGGAGCTGTTGTCAGAGAAAGTTTGTGTGTTGGAAAACAAATAGAAGTTTTGTCATTTCTGCCCTATTGAGCGCACCTGAATATAAGCCGCACCCACTAGATTTAAGTAAGAAAAATGATAAAGTACATATATAAGCCAACTTGTTAATAGTAAGTCTATGAGAATCTATCATTTTGCTGCATTGCCGTATAAGCCGCAGTGTTCAAAGCTTGTGAAAAAAGTAGCGGCTTATAGCCCAGAAATTACGGTAGTTCAGTCTAGCTATACAGCAATCACATTTCTTCTTCCAAAGCATGACTTCTACTAAAACATGTTTTTACTGACAGATGATTGTGGTACTTGAGACCCTTTGCAATCTGAAGATTTGTTTTATTTAATCCATTCCTGTATTTGTCCTTTTTTTTTTTTTTTTTTTTTAGATAATCCTTCATTTAGAACACGGTTTATTCTTATTTTAGATTTGTCTCCTCTCAGTTTAGAGCTTTATGTGCTCTAGTTTGGGCTAAGTTTAAGTCTAAGTTTATACCTGATGGAACTTGGAAAGATAAATATTATCTGGTATCAGTGTGAAAAGCTTGAAAATAACAGTTCTAGGTGATATTTTCACAGTTTATGGTTTAACCTACACACTGCATTCACTCACAACAACCAGGATGTTTATAGGGACTTTTATGCACATTTCTCATGAATTGCTTGGTTTTTATCTGCCATTCTATTGTTGAATTTTTTGTAGTTGAAGGTGTCTTGCAACTTTTCCAATTATTCTTTCAACCCACCACAGAGAAAACATTAGACAATAACCTCCTTGGCTCCATGTTACTCATTTGAATACACAAATACCCTTTGTCAGGTGTTGTTTTGTGGCAAATTTACATCACACAATCTTGCTAACCTGCAATAATATGCAATGCTACTCCCACATTCTTTTTCCTTCACTGCAAAAACACACGTACAAGCTCTTGTCTTTCCATCCTAAGCTCCTGACTTTTGAAATTGTTCCAAACTTTTCAATGGGTTTTCACTTCTCCCCACCAACACACACATTTGCATGGTGTTTGGCTTGTGGGAGTCTATCTATAATCCTGCATTGTAACGCTAAGTCAACAGTTAGGCAAATCTCTAGAGTCTGCCTGCTGTCACTAAAACCAAAACGCAAAAAAAAAGTTGTATTCCCTGTAGCTTCAGATTTGGATCACAATATCTCTTGACATTTGACATTTGAGCATTCCGGCCGTATCCCATGTAGAAATCGTACACCGGGACCAACACTGAAGCTATTATTTTGTCCAAAACTGCCACAGTCATTGCAGATAATGAAAAGTGCACAAGCAGAAGTCTTTAGAGACACACACTCAAAACCACATGCATGTTTCCTCTTCTATTATTTTAGAGTTCTTTACCGAGAAAGAACATCCATGCTTCCTCTTTTTCAGACCAGATGCAAGTTGTAAATGCATTCACTTCATCTCACCTCTTCCTCTGATCGTGAGGTTAATCTAATATTGTGCTTTCCCCTTTTTGGAAATACACCACAGTGTAGTGAGGACACTATGATGCCATTCACAACCAGAAGATGGGATACTTCCACTTTTTGTAGTAACTGTGACATTTGCGATGCACGGCCACAGCTAAAAATGTTGACTATATAATGCATCAGCTTAGTTGAGGTGAGGTGGGTTGTGATATGCACATAATATTAAGATTGCAGGCTATAAAATATACAAGAGAGTAACATACAGAAAGTGAATCTAATGGTCCATAAGTGAATCATGAATTGCTACTATTATTCTGAGGATCCATGTGTAATAGGAAAAATTGTTATTGTGTTTCTTTAAATGAAGTGCTGTTATAATTCAGCGCATTTATTTAGCAATTATTTATACACAACAAAATATCAACCAACAACTCTGTAGTTTAGACCTACTAAACATACATATCCCTCACCTCTGTAGCTTAGACCTCAACATATACACAAAAGGAAAAAAAATCAATCACCTAATCAATTGTACTATGCATTAAGACGTCTTCCATCAAATTGCATTGTTCCTCCACATGTTTAAAACAATAACTTTAATCTGAATCCAACAACTGAAATAAGGGCTGGGCGAAAAATGATTATCACTTTCCTGGAGACAGATCACGATTTCGATGTCTTATTGACTTTGAAGTAAATACAATCATCTGCTTTTCGGAAAGTTCTTCCTTTACTGTGTTTGACTGTCATTCACTCAGCAGAACAAAGACTGACCAGTGTTGCCAGATTTTCTGAGGAAAACGTGACGAAGCCTTTGAAAAAAAATCTAAAGACAAGCGACCTCAGCCCATAAATAAAAGTTATACAAATAATCTATTAATTAGAACAATTTGAGATAATACAATTTTGGCATTTCTAACATTAATAACAGCTTTTGAAAATGTGCTAAAAATCCATGTTTCATTCATAAATAGATATATTTTTGTAAATCAAACCTCAACATTTGCTAAAATTCACCTGGAACTTGACTTAAAGCTGCAGAACAAAAGACATCAACACATGACCTTCAAAGTTCATAAGACTATTAAAAACAGACGCACACATTTGTTACAAAGAAATTAACTCTGAGGCTAAGAGAAGTAGGTTGGAAATAGATGTCTGTATTTTAACAAACAGATGCATTAAACAGAGAAATGGGAAATCACGATTTGAGAATTTTGCCAAAAAAGCCGATTGTCACAACAGTGAGCTCACGATTCATTTTTTATCATGATATTGCCCAGCCAGCCCTAACTGAAACATAAATCAGAAATCTGATGACAATTCTGATATTTGTCCAAAAACAAATTGCACTTATGTATATATTTTGTTTTCTAGAGATATGAAGTTCATACATTCACTCTTTTGGTTGCCAGATAAAAAGAAGGTTACATAAACATGGTTAGCAATTGTCACTTCATTGTGACTTCAAGGTTTAATCCAACATTGTGTATATTATTTGAGTTCAGCTAAGCAAAGGCAAAACCACAAAACCAAAGTCATGACTCAAATTGTCACGCTGCATTGTGACCCATATTCTTTATCCACAATCTGTTTTTCACTTAAGTTCCGCTGTCACATTATTACACTCAATAAATAGGTTATGCTACAATTAGAACTCCCTCCACCACTTGTTAAATGCCAGTAAATAACTCCTGACAATAGCTGCCGTGTGGAGACGATATAATCAATAGGTTGACAATTCTATACTACCAAGCAGACCACATCAGTTCAATATAATCTGAAAAGAATCTATACACAAGTCCATGCATTACGCAGTCGTGTTAAATGTCGAGTAGAGAATACATACCACATACTGTAGATCCGGTATCTATAAGGAAACCAGGCTGCTAAAAAGAAACTAACTTCATGCAAACAATAGCTGCAATATGCCCATGCTAAAGGTTGTGCTGACATAATAGTAAAGGCTTTATTGTTTTATAGCTCCAATGTTAATGATTTAATTATATAGTAATTATATACTCATGTTGCTGTCTAGTAATACTTGTATTTTCTTTATAAAATACAGATAGTGTTGAAGGGCAAAATATTCGTACACATTAACACATAAAACAAATATATATTCTTAAAATCATCTACTTAAACAGTTTTTAAATCAATGTGAATTCTCATTATATCAACTGTATCAAAATCATTTAATCATGAAGATAGCTATAATGCACATAATTTAGCAAATAGCAACAGCATCTAATAATGTTTTTTCTTCTGTTTGTTCTTTGTCAAACTCTAAAGTGGCACTATATTACAAAGTTGTTTCTGTAGTAAGAAAAATCTTATCTTTTCAGATATGATTATTTGAAATATTTGAAATTCACCTTGGAAATGGCTAGATAGTCTAGGTTCGGAGGGACAGAAGTGAACTTGTTATCATAGTAATGTGTTTATTACTGTTGCTAACTGGGCCTAAACTTTCATATTGTTTATTGAAACCTTTACCCAAACCTTTTTCTTAACCTTACCCATTAAACTAAACTTTATCACCGTCCCTCCAAACCCAACTATCTAGCATTTGCAATAGTAAAAAATGTCAAAGAATTGCTAGTCAACACTATTTGAATATTTGTTCACATGGTGAGTAGTAGGCAGCTTAAGTAATTTAGTTAAGTAACTTTTTGAATGCTGTAATGTGGGTTTTCTGGCATCTCGCAATCAAATCTACTTGAACATTTTCATCTGTAATCCAAACAAACAAGTGGCAAAAGCTTTACGTGAACAGCATTAAAACATTTTAACAGTTGAACTTTTAAATACGAGTTGTTTTTGTAGTTTTAGTGTCTAATGAATCATATAGATTTTGTAATGCATTTTTTTCTGCCCCCCTGTGACATGGGTCTTGTACATAGCGAGAGTTGCAAAATTTTGTGCTGGCCATTCCTGTTTCAGTTCCCTTGACTTCTGTTGCACCAGCAAATACAGCAAAGAGGTAATGTTACAGATTGCAAGCTGTTTCAAAGTAGCTGCTGTTTTAATATAAATATATTTTCTTTTAGAATTTAGGAATACTCTGCATACTAAGGAAAGATTTGATCTATATTTATTTGCTGTCACTCTGAAGGGCAATAGAATATAAGTTTAAACACTAAATACTAAAAAGTTGTTTAATTTACTAGGCAATTTAATCTACTCCAGAATGAGTCAGTGCAGTCATATGTACAGTATGTTTCATGTGATGACAAGATTTGTGCTGTTTTTTAATTTGAAAAGAAATGTAATATTCACAACTTTAAACCTAAAGCAGGATAGTTAATCACAGAATTTAAATAAGGATTTTCACAGTAAAATTCAACATTTCAAGAGAGTGTTATTGCGTTGCATCATAGGGCTGTCATGGCAAAATGTTTTGGAGAAAAGTTCTTGTAATTTTCCAGTACAGTTTACTATGCTTTTCCTGATGTGATGTGATGTGATGTAATTAAATTTGGTTTTATTTCAAATCACGTCAACACTAAGCTTACCCCAAACCCTCTGTTGTACTCCCCCAACCTTTCCTAGAAAAGTCTCACCACAACTGACTCACCAAAGGTTGACAGCTCCACTTAAATGTTTTTTTTTTCTGCAACAAGCATGAAATACCTTCAAATAACAATTGGTTGTGTCTCCATTCGTCGGACACACAAATCGATCTCGGCCAATGAAAGTCCAGGGGCTGCGTCCAGATTCAGTGCAGGGGGTAGTCCAATGTCTGATGGGCACATATGATTGGTTTAAGTGTACACACAACACAATCATAAAGGCTTCTTTGTTAAACACAAAACACTATAGGAATTTGATACATGGGGTTACATAAGGTAGGAGGAAGTAAGATGCAATGGTCACACATGTATAAAAGGGGAATAGCCTGTCTCTAAAAGGGGTTCACAAACTACGGCCAAGAGTCTTCACATAGTACGTATTGGCTTTGGCTAAACATATTTTAGGGGTGATTTGAAGTTTATGTTCATACATTTTTGATATAACTAATTTTAAAGATTTAGTAAATAACATGAATTTACAATACGATATTATTATACAAACTACATAACAACCTTAGTCAATGCAACAAAAGAAAATATGCTTGTAGCGTTACAAGTTGGATTCTCATGGCTGTGTCTAGTGTTTTTTCTTTCACTGGGAGCTACTGTCCCATGCACCTGCTCTTGGAATCCCAAACATTTTAGGACCAGATAATGTGTTCCCCGTGAATGAGATTCTTGCCAATGTAATTGTCGTAGAAGCCAGGAGTAATGAAAGTCCAAATCCAGACAGTTAGACTTATAGCGTACTGCAGACCAAATACTTTTTTTTCTCTATAATTTTACAGTATACTACGTTTATAACTATTATAATGTTGGTGCAAATTGTAATTCCCCCAATGTGACTGATTTAATTGTAAGTACTATTTGGGGAAGATTGAGTTGGTTGTAGCTATTCTAACTGATGAATGGTTTTCAGAGTAGGGTGAATGTAGGGATGAATGTGTTGCTATAGTGATTAACAATAGGTTCTGTTCTTGTGTATTCACAGGATAATAATATTTCAATCTGGTGGAGAGCTGTTAAAATGCAGTTTATTTTGTGATACAAAAGGTTAATTTGAGTTTTTTATGGCAAAGTATAATGTTATTAATAGGACAAACTGGCACATGCCCACAATCTGCCCTTATGACTTTATCAAATTGTAGAATATTTAGACTGTGCTAAAGTCCTTAAAAATGTTGCAGGTAATAAGAATTTGAAACCCATTATCAGCTAAGTGATGTATATATCTCATTGTGTGGATAATTTCAACAGTGTTGTTGCATCAAAGACAAACACACTGGACAATTCATTTCCATATTGTATCTATGCCTTCGAGTGAGACCAGAAAAGCTCAGAGGATACAGCTGAGGATTTAGAAGTTGTCACTTAAACTCTGGATAAAATTTAAGCCAAGATAGTCAAAAAGTAGTCAAGTTAAGCAAACTCTGCACACTTGAGATTCCCGCTCCTTGAACCATAATAACAAAATGCACTTGTTTGCTTACCTGTGAGGTGATCCGAAGCACAGTGACACTTGAGAGTTACTTGCAGACTCTGATATACTTTCTGCACGCTGTGAAAAGTCAAATAAAATTATGACATCGCGCAGGTTTCCTTAAAATCAAGTCGTCTCCATAAATACAAGGGAGAAAAGTCGAAGAACGGAGCTAGGCATGGGACGAGTGTGTGCTGGTATGTGAATGAGACATAGGAGGCGGGCGTGTGAAGGCGAATGGAAATAAGCTGCGCGCACTGAGGTGAGGAAGACCGCCCAGCTGCAGCAGCGCGAGCTGTAGAGGCTCAGCAAAGCACACACTTCTTATTTTGGAAACTTTAGCTGTCGTGGCGGGTGTCATTTTCACCAAAAAAGTGAAAGGTTTTAGTTGTAAGCTTTTAATTGTTCCACATTCAGGAGAGACTTTATTTATTTATTCATTAGTGTAATTATGTATGTATGTATGTATGTATGTATGTATGTATGTATGTATGTATGTATGTATGTATGTATGTATATGTATTGTATTTATGTATTTATTTATTTATTTATTTATTTATTTATTTATTTATTTATTTATTTATATGTTGTTAATTTTACATTAAAAGCTTGTGTTTGTCTGGGGTTGGATGATTGTTGGAGTAAAATAAAAAGTACTATTATTTAAAAAGTTTGTAATCGCACCCGGCTTTCTCTAATTTGGGAGGCGGAACCAACGTCTCGTCATGTGATTTTCTTCAGGGCTGGTTTGCTAGCGCACTGTTTACGTTCGTCCCGTGGATCACTGTTCGGTTTGGAGAAGGAGGAAAGAAAATAATGTCTCGTTTTTATCATGTATTCTCACGGATCTGAAAGTTTAATCAAACAGGCGAGGTAAGAATGTCTGGTCTAAAATGACATTTATTTTGTGTGTTTGTGGTTGTACTTCCTTAGCTATGCTAGTTCAAAACATGCTAATGTTGCAGTTTTTGTCTTTGCCTTTGACAATTTATCTATGTATGTAGTGTTAGCCTATTTTATCTGTCTGTTTTGTGCAAAAAAACAAAAAAAAACAGATGATATCACGAATCACTTGAATCCTGATGTAACTCTAATTCTTTATTAGGGATATTCAGGAGTCTGAGCTGCAGAAATTTTACAGTAGACTATTAAAACTGCTCCAGGTGAAGGATCTTGGACATGAAGCTGTGGACTCACTACAAAGACTGCACCTCATCTTGTCAGCTACAAAGTTCACCAGGAAGTAAGATGCAATCATGGATCTCAATTTACTTGTACTGATTTGTTTACACTTTTATTTTTTGTATTTCAGTCACTTAAATCTATTTGTATAAAAAATGTATTGTTACTCCCAAAACAGCCTACACACAAGCTCAATCATAGTTATCTTGTTTAGGCACTGATAAGCATACACACTCTGATTATTACTTTATTCTCAAATTGATTAGTGTGTATGCAAATTAAAAGCATTTAAATATGTCAATGTGGTCTCAATGTGTTATGTCTGCTCTATTCACAGATTACCTCCAGAGCTTCATAATAAGATTTTCTTGCTCATCTCGTCACCTTCAGAACAGTTACAGATCCTGGGCTCAGCTGTGCTAAGAGAAGCACTGCCACCGACTGATCATGATGTGAATTACATCCAAAATAACCCCAGTGCTCTGAATAGTCACGGTGTTGGTTTACTTCTTCTGCAGGTTTGTGGCGATGTGCATTTTGTTCTTTTCATTACAAATGCCATAAAAGTTGTATTTTTTTAGTCAAAGTACAGTAATATACTTTTTTGCCATTGCAGGCTCGCTCCACAACTACCCTGACACCTTTCTGTGCTCAGCTTGTTCGTACCCTTGATAGTCGACATTCAGAAGCACTGTCTCACTCACAAGCACACACTTTGCCAGTCCTCAATACCATTCTGACCCATCGGCCTGAATGCTTAGCAGAAGGTAATGCATCGAATTGATCCAGGAGTTTGGTCCAGGTAATATTGCAATAGTTGATTTCTAAAACATTATCTATTAACATCCTTTACAGAGCATGTGACAATCCTGAGTAAAAAGCTTGTGGATTGGCTGCGCTATGCCAGCATTACTCAAGCCGCTTCCCCTGGTGGATTTTTCTCTGGGAACCGGTCAAGACAGGTAAAAAAAATATATATATTTTCGTTGTTCTAGAAACTAAATGTACTGTTGCTTGTTTTCCCTTAGCCTTGCCCTATCGCAGAGTTGGATGGAAGCGTGTCTGGAGATTTCTTTACAGTGTTATGTGTGGGCCAGTGTTTCACTGAAGACCAGTGGATGAATGTCCACTCCTTCTCCATATTACGCAACTGGCTTCTAACTTACCACTCTGTTGCCAATGGCAACAATACTGCAGACATGACAGGTACAACCTCCCAACTCAAAACCATCACTAACATTTACCTGAACATAGCCTCACATAGTCAAATGTCACACTAGGGCTGCTCGATTATGGAAAAAAAAATTCACAATTATTTAAATCAAGACTGTTCAAACGGTATTTGCCGGGAGAGAAAGCAGGTGTGCCTTAAATGATGAGGATGAACAGATAAAATGAAAGTCTATGATATGTCGCATGTTATGAGCAACTTTGCACTCAAAAAACACTTTCATGTGCATTAAATGCACTTAAGAATTAATGGTAATCTTGATTTCTTGATTATTGATTAGTTTTTGTAATTGATTATAACAATAATTATTGGGAATTCAAATAATTGCACAGCCTTATGTCACAAAGGCAGTTACTAGGTAGTAGCCTGCACTGTTATGCCTCAGTTATTACATGCTCTGTTTTCAACATCTCCAGCAGCCAGGCTACAGTACAGCCTCTCCTTATCCCACTCACACTCTCTCTCAAATGGTAAGATACAGTGTGTGTTCTTGTTTGCATGCAGAAATGTCTGTTGTTTAAACTTAACAAATGGTTTTGTTAACTCACTGGCAGCACATCAATAGCGCTTGAGTATGATTTGGCTAAACTGTTTCTAATCAAACCTGTCAGTCGCTGAAAACTAATTGTGTATGTTTCACTGGTGTCCTAATACTGTTACATTTTGCGGAATAAGACAAATCCACAATGGTGTGACACATTAATGGGACAAAGGAATCTTTGTGTGTTTTCATCTGCTATTCTGACCAAATTAAAAAATTTTGTGTTTACAATTCCGTACCATAAGCAAATAATTTAGAATTAGCTAACTATGATATTTTTATTCTTTTGTTTTTGTGACAATTTCATCGTTCCCTTTACACTCAGTAGGTTTTTGACACAGTCTGATTTTTCTGTTGCAGATGATCGCTCTGTGGATGGATCTGTTATCTCTATGGTTTCAGCTACCTCGTCTTCCAGTCGCCTCCTTCCTCCAAAAGAACGTTTGAGAGAGAAATCTTTCCAGTATTGCCAACGCCTCATTGAACAATGCGATCGCAGTAAGTGTATTATGTCTCCTTGTTTGCGTACAAAACCTTGGTCTTTTTCTGCATATTAATTCAAACTTAAACTTGATATTCTTATTTTTTGGTATGCACACAAACTATTCAGTATGATAATATATTCAAATACAATTTTGCAGAGGCACAAAAAAGGACAGACAGTGATTTGCAAAAAGCAGTAAGTCATCAAAATCTCCAAAGTCTATATTTTATAATAAATTGTAAGTTACTGTAAGTTCTCATAACTTGATATGTCTACTCAGTGTCTTGTGGAGGCAGTGTGTATCCTGGACACCTTGTGTTTGGAGGACAGCTCATTGGTTTACCGCGTGTTTCCATGTATAAAGGCTCTTTACGGCCGCCTCAGCTCTGATTTGTCCTATGCCAGAGTCCTGTTACCAATTGCACAGTTCTACCTCAATCATGGTCTGTATTCTTTGTTATTTGCCACTCTCTGTATTAAGATCACTATACATGCTATTATTTGTAAAGGTGAGATGGCTGCAGTGGACTGTGAGGGCATGTGGCAGTTGGTCTTCAGTCGTTTTCCTGCTGAACTCTTCAATGAGCCTCTCTTGGCACATGAGTTTCTGCGTTTCATTCGCCAAAATATTCTAAATTTATCATCCAAAGTACCACAGTACACCCGATCATTTCCAAACTTGCTTAAGGTGATTGTAATACGATTAGCAAAGTAGTCGAAGTTAACAGTGAGTAATGACAAAGGTTTGTTTTTTTCTAGTTCTTGGCTTGGGACAGTCCAGCACTCGTGGATGACTTTGTTGATCTTCTGCCATCTATGATAACAACTGCAACTGCAGTGGAGCTGCTGCATACTCTGCTCGATCTACCCTGCCTTTCTGCCACGCTGATCTTACAACAAAGGTATAAAGTAATCTATTATCAATATTCTACACCTACAAATTATGGATATTTCATTGTCTTCTTAATATATTGTCTTATATAGGTCTGTTCTTCTACCTATAACTGAGCAAAGCACTCGTGGTATTCAGGCCTTGGATGCTTTTAGAAATCTCACTTTCCGGGGTCTTTTTTTGTTCCTGCTCAGAAATGAGGCAGGCTCAGGTAATTGTGGCGCATACTATGTGTTTTTCATCACAGTTCTAGCGCGTTAATAATTTGTTCACATTTTTAGGAGATACTATTGATCGACTGAATGTGCTACATGAATTGCTGACTGAGTCTGTTGATTGGCCAAGAGTAGTGCAGTGTGCTCAGACTGTTCCTGTACTGTTGCATATATTTTTCAACACAGTAACTAAGGTGGGATAGTAGTTAAAGTTGTAAATAAACTTTATAAAAAGTGCACTGTGTAGAATTATAGTTTGTGCTTTTCAGGTAGCTGATGAGAAACTTTTAGCCCAGTTGATTCTGGTACAGATAGAAAGAAGCGGCCTTCTCTTGAAAGTTCCCAACTACATAAATGAAATTCATAGGTGACGTATTAGAAGCTTTATTCTTGGGCCTTGTACTCTTTGCCTTACATAACCTGGATGTCCTGATTTGCTCTATGTCTTGCAGAGTGTTCAGTTACCACCTGCTGAAACTGTGTAAACTCCACCCGTCCCTTGTGGTCGATCAGTCACATGACCTTCTGGATTTTGCTGGAACCACATCTAATGTCTTCAACAAAGACCAACTCTACACTCATGTTGTAAGAAATTTGTTGATCAACAGAGAGAAGATCACGACTATGTATATTGGACATATTTCAGCATTTTGTTTATTTCATATCTTGCTTTGTTTTCAGGTGTGGATACTCGGAGAGTACCTTTCTCCTTCTTGTGACTCCCGCTGCTCTGTAAGGCACATCACTTCTTGTTTTGAGGCTCTGGAAGCAGTGCTGTTTGAGATCACTTCCTCTGCCCCACCTCCAGGGGGTGTGTGTCCTAACCCCAGAGTGATTACAACTCTGATGAGTGCTCTTGCTAAGCTGGCATCAAGGTCCCATGACCTTATCCCAAGGTTGTAATGGACTTTTTAATTGTGCTTTAACACTAATCGTTAGGTCTAACTGTTTTTTTCTGGCTTTTTAGGGTTTCTCTGTTCCTCTCGAAACTGCGGACTGTTTCGAGAGGTGGCTCAGTGATCTGGTGCTCAGATGAAGATGATCTAGTTGCCATAGTAATGAGAGGGGAGGAGTTATGGTCATTGTTGAAAACCCCTGGTGTGGCTCAGAGTGTCCTGACTCCGCCTCATCATGTCACAAAACCAAAATGGCACAGAGACACTAATGTGGCCATGCCGCTGCAACTTCAAACACTTACTCGCCTTACTCAGCCACAGTAATATGCTGCTCTTCCTCACTGTGGAGCCTCTTTGTGAATGAAATGAACTCAATCATATCAAATGAATTCTGTTTTTGAATAATAATTCTGACACATGTAGAAAGCAAATCTCTTTTTATGACAGTATTTCTATTACAATTTCAAAATTACATTATACAAAATATATCTTCTGATTAAAAAAATCTGTTATAAAAAAAACTCTACCTGAGGGTTTTAAACACAGAAAAGCTCAAATTGTGATCTACACATTCCTTGAGACATAAAAACAATGACATAAAGAGATTTTAAAATCTAACAAATACACAAAATATAAATGTAGTTTTTCATTGTTGAAAAAGTGCTCATTAAGAAGTGATCTTATCTAATGTAGTTAATTAATACAATCAATTTATGTAAAATGATTTTTATAAAATCTAAGAAACCACAGGATCATAACCAGACCAGCTCACTCTTGTCCATAAATGGAAAAAAGGGTTTTGTGTATTGTCAAGGTTAGATAGGCACATATCTCTGTCAAAGCTTACTAAACAACATACTGGCTTTTCTGAAATGTGGTCACTCGTGATTGAAACTGCACCAGTGCAAAGTCGAGGAATGTGAAATGGCACATAATTTGGAATGTTTTTGAGCTAGACATTTGGCACAGTGCTTGGTTCTGTCAGGTCATTATCTGACTGCTTTATTAATGCCCTAATCAACATTATTATTTGTATGTATATATATTATATTATATTATATATATTATATTATATTATATTATATTATATTATATTATATTCCTTCAATAACTGGTCCCATGGTTGGTCCTGAGCACTCCTGTCTATCACCTCGAGGTCTGCAACAGAGGCCCTGGAACGTACAGATATTTCCAAATGGCATAATAGTGCACACCTGCTCCAGCCGCAACAAACAGATGCCAAATAGCGTGGGCAAACGGAACTACGCCATCACTTTTAAAAAAGATCACGCCCACCACGTACAAGGCCCCGCCCACCGCCAGCTCACGCACACCTGCACGCTCCACCTGAAACACCCAAAACATGAAGTAGTGTTGTGGAATTCTTAAGAACTGTCTGTTATGACAATATTAATGTGTGACGGAGATTATGTCCCAATTTTTAAAAGCTTATTAAACGGGCTGTGGATACAACAGAAGATCCCACTCCAGATCAAAACAAATTACACATGCATTAAGATTACTGTTTTCTTGTAAGCAGGACGATAAAAGATGACTCAAAAATGCACAAAACAATCAAAATGTGTCTTGTTGTTACCAATGAGGAAATATTGTTGTAACAAGGTTAAAAGCTCATTAAAGCTTTAAAGATGATTTTGCATATGTCCCATTTAACAACAAATGAAAATAATTACTACTAACTGCTATTCTAGTCATACTGAACTTGTATGTCATTTAAACAATAGATTTAAGAAACGTTTTAAGGAATGTCAATTCAAAACTCTTTGTTCTTTTGGCTCCACCTATCAGGAAGGAAGTCTTTATTTGGCAAAAAGAGACACAAAGTTCAAGGATGAGGTTGTTTATTCTTACCATGGACAGGATGACCAAGGCCGGCACAGCCCCCATGGACACATAGCCCAAAAGCTCCAGCAGCTTGTACCTACAGTTACCAAAAAGTCAACACAAGATGTCAAAACACTTCAATACCACATGCCTTTGTTTTGGCTTTAAACATTGCACCCTGGTGTTCGGCGTGAAACAAGGACAAAAGGTGATGACACGCTCTTACCTCTCGTGGAAGAAGAAGACATAGACAGAGCCTACACATGCCATAACCCAGATGATCCAGCGCATATGGCAGGTCCAAGGTCCAAGCTCACGCAACATCAGCCTAAGCAAACAGTTAGGCTTTGTTATTCAAGATTTGAATTTTATATTGGTTTATTGTTTAGTATATTAGTAGAATGCTGACTCACCAAGGAGAATAAGTTGCAGCTATAAAGAAGTAGATGGCCATTCTGTCGCACATGTGGAAACGCTGCTCAACTTTCCTTGGTGACAATAAAGAAAAAAATCTGTTATAAATATGTATTTCTGTCGGTTTGTAGAAATAATTTAATGCAACTCATTTGTGCAAGTAACACCTTGATGAATTGTATTTGATCTAATCTGTAATATTAAAACTGAAATGCCAAGAAAATGTATAAAATCCAAAAGTGAAAATGGGACAGTACTGTTCTAGTAATGAAATTCGACATCTCCCAACTTTTTAAAAATTTTCCATAAACACGGACTTTGTTTTGTCTTTTTAAGGTTGTCTAGCCATAGTTCTGTGTACAGTAACATGAGAGATCAGTTCATATATGAACTAGCCACTTCATGCACTGTAGTGTGAGAAATCACATGTACCATCTGTTGTTTGCATCCCAACCTCCTGGCATCATTATAATTACCTAACAGTGTGTCTGTGTAGTGATAGACATCTGCTCATGAGCCTGGTCTACGCACCGGAGATGGCCAATTTTCCAGGCAGCAGTGTGGAAAAGCGTGGAGGTGACAAACAGACCGGTCAGGCCGCTTCCATAGAGCCAGGCAGCAACTCGATGCCATTGGTCCACAGACAGGAAGTACAGCACTGATCCCCCAACCAGACTTGGAAGGATCCAGAACTACAAAGACAATGGTAAAGAATTTTATTATAATGTTTTTTGTTTGTTTTCTATATAATGTATTCTATTTAAGTAAAAATATAAATAGTCAAAAATAGATTAGAACGTGTTTTTCACAAGAAAACAAATTCAAAATGTGTTCACATGAGATCACAACATTTTAGAATCCTCTTTTGAATGATTTTTTAGGAATTATTTTGTTGTTTTTGCTGTTACTTCACACAATTTTTATCTGCTTTATTGTTAGTTTCTCTGTAATTGGCCTATCCTGTTTTCTAAAATGTAATTGTTTTTGACTGAAAAAGCTAGAACCTACAAGCTTAATAGTTTTTGGAATAGACATGAGGGTCGAATATTTAATTCAAAAAGTGTGAATCTCTCATAGAGTTATATAGACCTATGATGTCCATCTAAATTAAACATGATCAACCTCTGGAAAGTGAAGCTATTGGCATTTCAAATTCAATCTTTTATTATACTGCACCATTTATTGTACGATAAAATTTAAAATTCGATCAGAGTAAAAACAGAATAAAAAATGTCCAAAACCAGATGTAACAACATTAAAGATTTGATTTGTTTGTTCTGTGCAGCCCAGTTGTCTCAGCAGAAGATGTTATGCCACTGAAAGCTTAACCCATAAGGACCCACCGTGACACTGGGGTAACAGCCACTTCAGCCTATCTGGAAGGGCCTATAAATGATTTTATTCACAGTTTTGACCTCACACACTCCCAGAGTGACTCCTGGTGAACCTCCTGATGCATCATGGTCCTGGTCATGTGACTCTGTTTTCACACAGTGACATTTCCAAAATGGACGTTTTTCTACTTCGCTCAGGTGTCCTAATTAGCATTTTTGTAAAAGTTCATATTTTCTTGTTAAAATAAAGTGAAACTATTTAATTGTTCTGACAGTGACAGAAGAAGTGTCTGATCACATACAACCTGATGTTTACACATTTTATCAATAATTTGATAGAGAACTGATCAATTGAAAAGTGCTGTAACACATGTGTCACTACGGGTCTTTAGACTTTGAAAACCCCCATGTTACACATATGTTACATTATTGATTACTGATCAGGGATCAATATTAGGTGTGGAATATTTTAGCTCATTCTGTCACATTTTACCTCAGGAACTCAATTATACTTAACAATTCTGAAGAATGTATTGTTTTGTAATCATTTTGACATGTCTTTAGTAGATCTGTGTATATTTTCAAACATTAACCTCAACAGGATCAGGTTTTATGACTAAAACTAAGTTAGAATGTTTTCTTAGGTGGGTTTTATGACAGAAGATGATTTTTAAAGGTAAAAAGTGGAATAAACCCAATTTTGACTAATAACAGCACTGTTATAGGTCATGTTACTGTTGAAATTCAAACTAATTTATCCAAAAAGACAGATTTTGTGCCCTTTTTGACAAATAGATGGGACCTGGGTGTTTCTGACTCACACTGTGATGTCACTGGGTGAAACCTGAGGCTGAGCTGCAAGAGTTCTGCTCCCACAATTATCTGATGCATCATTATATTCAAGATTACCACATATTATATGTTCAACATCAACAGTAAACTGACATATAATGGACACAATCTGTCTCTAAAGAGGTTATTCTTACATTTTTGGTGTTTTAAACCTGTATTATGGTTAGATAAAGCAAATCTGCGGAAAAATACCATTGGTAACAATAATTTTTGTAAGAAATGCAAACAACATGACACATTTGTGTGATCTACTCGGACGTATGTAAGAAATAACTTTGTGGCTGGTTTGTTTTCAAATTAAGGCAACTTTTACTCTTTACAACCCACTGGAAGCTGCAGAGAGGAAAAAAAATATTTTTTTTTGATAAATGAGGACAGTATTTTGGAAGAATAATTTTCTAATGAAAAATACCATGATAATATTTTATTACATTTGACACCATTAACGCCAGTGTGACATATATGCAACATTGCATATCTCTGACACTAGGGGGTGAAATTCTAAAAAAATGTCAGAAATGTCTTATTTGGGCTCCAATTAGTCTGTGTTGTGCCCCACATAATTTTCCTTCAAGGATTTAGGGGTCCGGGTTCTTATGGGTTAATATACTTTTGTGCATGTTTTCTCAATGATTTCTTTCATGTTTATGTTTGATTCAGTGTCGCTCACACAGCCAGAGGCCTCCAGGGATTACAGCAGATTAGAGAGTGCTACAGGCTGAATCACAGATTATCAAATGCATTCAAAAGCCCACCTCCTCACAATCCTCACCACCATTCCACTGGATCAAGTCCTAAGAATTTCTTAAAGGCATCTTATGTGTACTTACTCCATGTGTGGCACAGTTGGCTGCATGTTCGTATTCGGTGGGCTCGTATCTTTTACTGGATGGTACTCTGCCGTTCATAAATCTAGAGATGAAAAAGGAAGAGTTGAGGGGGTGTATGCAAAGGCCAAATGCTTTTTCAGTGGTTAATAAGTAACTGTGTGTTTACGGTTGGGAGAGAATGTGAAAGTTAAAACATCAGGTGGTAGGCTCAGCATAGAAATCAAATCCATGAAAAAAACAAACGTAACGTAAGATTTGATGAGACCTTACCACCAAGTTTTAAGAGAAATCCCACCAAGCTTTTACTACAAAAATACGTTGATCAAAAAACTATAACATCAAAATACATGATCAACTTCTACATGTTAATTTCTTAATGATTTTTACAGCTATGCATGTAGGACGATCCATTTTCACTTTAACCAAACTCACAGCAGGTTGCTGCTGACCTCTAACCATTAACTCCATTGCTTTTTAGTTGTCATTTACTTAAATAGACTTACTTCATTCATATGTGCTCACATTGGTTATAATCAGCAGTAAATCCCAGCTTACAGAGAAAAAAAAAACATCTGGCGCTGTTACGAAATCTAATTTTACATGTCAAGATGCACATGAGCACTCAAAAAGCAGTCATGTGCTGGGCCACAGGTGTGTCTGTTGGTCAGCTCAGCTGTGCCCTTTGATTATGTATTATGGTTATTCAGATAAACACATGTAAATGGATTTGCGTGAAAGTCTCTGTTGACGGAAGAGCGTAGTCAAAGCTATAATGTAATCACATGGAAAAATGCCTGTACAGGTACAGCAACATGTCAGTTTATCAGTTGAAAAGAAGTACAGTAACTCTAATAAGCAACAGGCCTATCTGATATAAGTCAAAGACGAAAAGCTATTTCAGGAATGATTTTATATATATTAGTGCTATGGGTTATGTGCTGCTATTGTTATCAAAGAGGTGAGGACTAGTAGGCACATCCAAGTCTTTGTTATGAGATCAATACCATCCAGAAAAGGCTGATGAAGTGTTTGTCTGTGGACACAACAACTGGTGAGAATTGTTTATAAGTGAGTCAAACTACTCTTGTAATACGTAGTGAATTAACTTGCATTGTACCAAGACTCTAAAATAAAAATGCAAATCATGTTAATATTTGCTTTGAAACCCAAATTAAATTATTTTTGCATGACCTTCTTCTTTGTGCTGCACTCTAAAATTGGAACAAGAGCTTTGCCCTGTCCAGAGCACTGTTTCTTTATTGTGGTTCCATCAATGGCCTTGAATGCCACACATAGAGTCCCTCTAATCAGTTATGACAGAGTGGTGTGTGCGTGTTTGTTGTGCGTGTGTGTAATGATGTGAAAGGAAAAAGGGGGTGTGGAGGAGAGAGGATGTGATCAGAGAGGACATTGTCATCATCAGGACAGTTTTGTGCTATCCCACACGTGAATCCAGAGCAGGGGTAGAGATGGGGTGTAAGAAGGGGTCTGATTCATGAGTCTACTATTATGCACTTTACATATGTCACGAGGATCAATAGCTTTTAAGAAGATTTGCTATGGGAACTATGGAACAACTGTGCAACTGCAAAAGATTGTTCTAAAGATCAGAACTAACTGTATTTTTAGAAATCTACTTATCCTCGCCATGGGACCTGGTTTGCATAATGAGTGCCATGTGCACAGCAACAAAACAATGCATTAGTGAGGGTTGATGATTGTGCATCTTGTAAAGAGTCTACATTAAAAATCATGCAAATTAAAAATGTTATTTACCCTTTGCTAACCCTGAAAATTTCACATATGCAATAGTAACTTTATATATAGTAACTTTCTTACTACCAATGAACCCACTAACTGGTTGGAACAGAACTTTTCCTTCACTTTTTTGAAACCAAGTGATGATAAATTACCGTTTTACCCGCACATCAAACCACTATTTAAATAAGTGCTTTCCACCCATTATAGTGAAGGTACTGTCGTGCGTCATTACGCCTGGGCGCAATTCATTTATATTGGCAACAACGTAAAACCAAATGCGCGCCTCTACCGTGGAGGGAAGATTACCTTCCAAATTTGGTCTTCTTAAAGTCCATCTCGTCTTGTGTGCGCGCTCTATCTGTGAACAGCACACCAGAGAGCGTCGTCTCCTCCTACGGATTCCCCATTCCGGATATCCCACCGCCGCACGTCCAAACACATAAGTCCTGCAGCTGTACAGGTCCTAAGAATGCACCGACTAATGCGTGTTTCATGTGATGATGCAAGTAAAATGTTTGGTTTTAGGTGCGCTGCTAACTGTTGACACTTTAGTTCAGAGTCTGAGATCTGTTCGCAGGATGTTCCACGGGACTGGGTTTGTAACCCCTCCTCTGCCCCCTCCCATCTCCCCACTAATGGCTCATGATAAGGGAGCAACAAACAGCAACCCCTCCCCTCCACACACGACCACTGCTGCGCGCGTTTCATCCTCGATTTATAACCGCCCGTGCCCTTTCTTTCTTTTCTTTTCTTTTTTTACCGGTCATAACTATGTAAAAAATTCGGATGCAGGTCCAATAACATGTTGGATAACACGCACATTTGTTCGCGACAGCTTTAGGATGCACTTCAATTAATGTGGACATCTTGAGCGCTCTTACTGAAATTATTCACAACTGCAGCTCAACGCAAAAGCAAACCCGTATGGGCTGTAAAACAAGTTGTAACTAATAACAAATAGGCTTAAACCACAAATGCGCCTGTTGGCTTTATGCAAATAATATTATTTGTGTTTTGAATGAATAACCCTTCTTGTTCTTGAGAATATGTCATTTACACCAAACAGTCTTTGTTAAAGACACTATAGTAAATTTTTTGAGTATAGTTCTTTTAACTTGAAAACAATTTCCTCCTAGCACTGATATCTTGTTAATGTATTTATTTAGATATAAATTAGTCCGAAAAGTCTGGTCAATGTCTAACCTTTCTGCAGGATTAGCATATCAGGCAAGGTCACTTTGATTATTTCCCCCCTGTAATCCCTTGGTAATTTATAGAAGATGAAGAGCTACCTAATTTGTGATGTGGGAAAACATTGATTGTTGCATTATTGTTTTAGTTTTAATACATAAAATGTCAAAACAAATGCTTTCACGAGCATGCAACTAACAGACCTGATATTTGTCATTTAGGCCTAATTCAATAGCCTACAGTTTCATATTTGTATAAAGCAGGTTCATGGAACATGTGTCTGCATCTGTATTATTAAACCCCAAGAGACGAATGAAAAACATATTAAATACCCTATATTTGATTACACCACTGATCCAGTTCAGTGCTGAACCATTTGACTGCTTGTAAACTGGCCCTAGGAAATACCCTGGCCTAAAGTAACATCCTGCAAAATGGACATCTACGAGTTTCCAAACATGTTCCAATGTTACCTCATCATTAACTTACATTAACACAACCAGGTAAGTTGTTGTGCTCTTGGGTAAGACATTGTCCCTGAATATGGTGTGTGAGTGAATGGTGGTTAGTGGTGGTCGAAATGGCCATTTGTGCAACAATAATTAGCTTCTGGCAGACTGCCCCATGGCAGCTGTGGCTAAAGCTGTACCTTACCACCACTGGTAACACACTTTCCAGAAAGCGCTTTAAATCTGAATATGAATATGATGATGATAATGATGATGATGATCATTATCATCATCATCATCATCATCATCATCATCATCATCATCATCATCATCATCATCATCATCATCATTATTATTATTATTATTATTATTATTATTATTATTTTACTACTACTACTACTACTACTACTACTACTACTACTACTACTACTACAGCAATAGTGTATCTAATTATCAGAATAATGATCATCATATTTGTAACTTATTTCTAAAAAAGAGCCGCTCTGCTTTTCAGTTGTCATTTTCATTCAGTGACGATAGGGGGCGTTTAAAACTTGCGGATTGGACCTTCCATAATTCTCACCACGGAATTTAGTTTACAGGAGAAAGACTATATCCATACCTATATATACACATATTACAAATATGCGCGATTTGATTTACTTTTTTCTATGCACGGTCATCGTTTTGTAAGAGTCCTATTTCTTTAAAAGTTGACGTAGGTTCATGTTGGCACATGCGCAGTAGGTGAATGCAACAGCCTCACCAAAAAAACAACAACAACACTACTGTGGGGCTAAGAAAGAGATGGATCTGTGAAGCACACGTCTGAGGCCCATATCACTGTACTAGTAATACTCCCAGCTGCTACTTCCACTGGAGCTGTGTGTGTCGATGGTTCCGAGCCCATGAACCTGGCCAGTCAAAGCGGGGAGGCCGGCGGAAGCCAGCTCCTCTTCGCCAACTTTAACCAGGACAACACGTAAGCCAGGGCCGGGGAGAGGGTCGATCCACTGGCCCGTGCTGTCTGGCTAACAACGTTAGCT
Organism: Mugilogobius chulae; assembly: GCA_038363315.1. Classification (NCBI taxonomy): domain Eukaryota; kingdom Metazoa; phylum Chordata; class Actinopteri; order Gobiiformes; family Gobiidae; genus Mugilogobius; species Mugilogobius chulae. The sequence goes on along the minus strand of CM076396.1, from coordinate 36,585,078 downwards.
CACTCTTCACGCCTAATCGATAGACAATTCTCAAAATTGAGAAACATGAAATGCTGAAATTGATCTTAGTACTCTTACAAATAATATTACTTTAATTTATTGTATGCAATCATCCTAAATAATTTTGTAACTTAGCTAGCTGTTTAGCATATCTGTAGCTAACATTTAGCTTTGGAACTGGATGTGATTAGAAAAATTAAAATCGTTATATTCATGTGTCAACAATCGCACTGTGTTAAAAAATGGAACAAAGCTCACGACCGAGCTTTTGTGACTAGCTAAATGTTGCTTAATAACCTGTGATGGCTTTTTTAAAACCTGGTAGCTAATCTTTATCTCTATGATGCTGGGAGAGGAAGTTCTGTTTTTTCTGCTACAGCCACAAAAAGCCTTGTGGGGATGGTCATAGTTAGACACGCGACGATTGTCACTATTTAGTTGTGACTACAGCAAATGATTTGAATCACGTTAGATTGTCTCTGGGTGTAGGTTTTTGTAATTGTGTTTACTGCTTCCAGGTCCTTGGCTGTTGGTACAAAATCTGGCTACAAGTTTTTCTCCCTGTCTTCAGTGGACAAATTGGAACAAATATATGAATGTAGTAAGTTATAATTGTTTTTGTCACCATCATACTTACAGACCATGTTACAACCAATCCAACTCTGTGCATTCACTATAGCTCAGAGTGCAACATGCTTTTTATACTTATGCAGCTGCCATGTGGGCATTCTAATATGTTTATGATGTAGTTCACAAGGAAAATGCCTGCCTGGGTTCACATTGTATTACTTTGTGGGTTTTGTTCTTTCTGCAGCGGACACAGAGGATGTTTGCATTGTGGAGCGCCTGTTTTCCAGTAGCCTGGTGGCTATTGTTAGCCTCAAGGCTCCTAGAAAGCTCAAAGTCTGTCACTTTAAGAAGGGAACTGAGATATGCAATTACTCATATTCCAACACTATTCTGGCTGTCAAGCTCAACAGACAGGTACAACTGTATCTTTATTGTTATCTACAGAAAAGTGGAGATATTAAGTTGTATGCTGTAGTTATTTTAATTACTTGTGTGCTGTAACTTGCAGAGGCTTATAGTATGTCTTGAAGAGTCCCTTTACATCCACAACATCCGTGATATGAAAGTGCTGCACACTATCAGAGAAACTCCCCCAAATCCTTCTGGTGAGTGAAAGTAATTGGTATATTAATATTTGTTTTAGTATTGTTTTACTTCATATGTTTGCAGTGTGAGGGTTTTTCCTGGTAAATTGATGAGTTTCTATTGTAGGATAGACAGAGTTGAATCATTTTACAAGCTGCATAAGGTCATATTTCTTTTGTTTTCCAACTTTCTCTTCCTGTTCTTCACCATGTCAAATAATACTCCCACCAAGCGCATCACAGTAATACTGAACATCACATAAATTGCTGTTCAGGAATATACGTATATTACAAGTAATATGTTGCATGTGATACAACTATACACTTTAACATATTAGGCATATGAATCTATGGTAAAACTCTTACATACTTGTATAACATTTGTTGTGTGCTATTAATTGTTCTTTTACAGGACTATGTGCCCTTTCTATCAGCAATGATAATTGTTACTTGGCATACCCAGGTAGTGCAACGATAGGTGAAGTTCAAGTGTTTGACACAGTCAACCTGGTGAGTGCAGAATCTGACAGTTGTTTTTCACTTTTATATGGAGTTTGTTAGTTTTCTGTGTCTCTATTATCAGCGAGCAGCCAATATGATTCCTGCTCATGACAGTCCATTAGCTGCTTTGGCTTTTGATGCCAGTGGAACCAAACTGGCCACCGCATCAGAAAAGGCAAGCTTTTTAACACACACAATATTATTACTCCCATTTTATTCTGTTCTAATATTGTATCTGTCACTTGTTGTTAGGGCACAGTTATCCGTGTCTTTTCAATCCCTGAAGGACAGAAGCTTTTTGAGTTCAGACGAGGGGTAAAAAGGTAAAAATAAAGATTGGTATATTGTAGCTATATTTGAAGTTTATATTTCACGTACTAATGCAATGTTCTTGTGCCTCAGGTGTGTGAGCATCTGTTCACTTGCATTTAGTATGGAGGGACTGTACTTGTCAGCCTCCAGCAACACAGAGACGGTCCACATTTTCAAGTTAGAGACACAAAAGGAAAAATATGTGTATGCATAATTTTTTATATGTAACTTATCACTGTAAGACGTAGATTCTTCAAATGTAATAACCTTTGCCCTGTGTTTCCTGTTAGGCCTACAGAGGAACCTGCCACATGGGGAGGATATCTTGGCAAAATGTTGATGGCATCTACAAACTACCTACCTTCTCAGGTCACAGAGATGTTCACCCAGGGACGAGCCTTTGCCACTGTGCGACTCCTTTCTGTGGACACAAGAACATTTGCGCCTTAGCTGTGTAAGTCAGAACATTTTTAATGACAAAGACACTAAGGCGCTAAAAATATATTACAAGAACAGCAAGCTTTTATTATCTTTCTAAAAGCATCACAAACTGTTGTAATGGTTGTCTTTAGATGGCTTTTGCACGATGAATGAATACAAATAATCTATAATGCATCTGTGTAATTATTTGTAAGGCACTGATAGAATGTATTCTTCTTTCTTTTTTAATATTTTTTTTACCCTTTCAGGATTCAGAAAATTCCCAGGTTGTTAGTGGCAGCAGCAGACGGATATTTGTATCTGTACAACCTGGACCCACAAGAAGGAGGAGAGTGTACACTAATGAAGCAGCACAGGTAAACCACATCAAATTTAAAAGTCATTATGTTTAGATTTTTTCTTGTTACCAGCTGCCAAATCATAACTCTATATATGCTTGTTTTCAGATTAGATGGCAGCGCTGAGCCGTCTAATGAGATCCTTGAGCAGGGTTCACATGACCGCCCACTTGTGGCCCAAACATACAGTGCCGCAGTCACAAGAGGTAAAAAATAATGTTTAGCTGGTATTTACTATGTAGACAAAGTACTGGTTTGAGCATAATGCTAGATAACTACTAAATAACTGCATAAAATTAAAAAGTATGCATACTGTATTTTATCAAACAAATGTGTTTTTTTAGCAGTTTATTATTATATAGTATAACACATATCTTCTAGGTAACTGTGAGGAGCAGGGTGCAGTTGGCGGTGCAGGGCTAGAAGAAGACATCAATGACCTGCGTTAGAAGAGGAGAATGAGCAGCCGCCACTTATTTTAGAAACTGACTGAACAAATGCACAGCTGTATCCACCAATCAGAAAGCTCCTCTGGTGCTGCAAATGTGACACAAGGGGGAGGATCTAAGGCGGGGGTGTTTTTCAACGCTTAAAAAGCCTGTCTTATGTTATGTGTGTTCGTCTGTCTACATACATGTCAACATTTTAGTCCCTTTAATTTCTACAGTCATGTGCTCTTTTATGTTCTCCTGCTGCTTTGCATGTACATGTGCCAACTGCAAACATGCTCCAACCATGTGGCAATGCTGTGAGTGTGGACATGTAAAATATTTGATTTACTATATGTGCTCAAAATGAAGGCACAGTTCCCACGACACTTAAAATGTAAGGGATGTGAAAGTGCCTCAGTGTCATGGTTAACTCTGTGAGGGAAAATCTTCTGCAATGACCCAATAAAATATGTTGCTTATCAGATCTTAAAAAAGGATGTGTTCAGTACTTTTGTTTTACACTATACATTATCACTGATTTAGTTATTGCATAGTGTTCTGCTTGGTGGTGTTGCAATCCATCGAGTTTTTGGCATGACTGATGGTGCCGCTGCCTCATTTGTGTCTGTGCTGGGCATGTACATTGGCAAATCTTCAAGCAATGATCCCCACATCTGCTTCTGTACACTTTTTATATTTCCAGGCTAAAGCTTCTTAGTACCTCCCTTTCTTTTACTTCTCGTCATCATTGGTTGCCTGTTTGATCTCCAAATGTAAAGACCTTTTTGAAATCTACTTAACCAATCGTAACCAAGGAGAAAACATGCATGGTGATGGTGGTGTGGTGGTTCTGTGTTCATACATTGAAGACATTTAAGTGACTGACGAGCAAAGGCAGACCTACTTCTCATCCTGCTGTACTTTGTATATTTCCACTGTATTATAATGTTCAGGAGTGTTTTTGAGTGAGATCAAGGATGAGTCTGCATGATCCTCTGTTCTTTTGGTTCGAAAGGATGTCAGATATTTGTAATAATTTTGTACAAAATGTGAAATATTTCATTCGAACCACAAAAATAAATCCATCTTGATGTATTCATTGAGATACAGTGTTTATGTTACTTTCTTGTAGCTGCAGTGGTATTTTTTGTGCTTTGTGTTCATTTCAAATAATTTTAGATGTTTATCCCTATTCTGTCATTATTATTATAACACCCTAAAAGCACTTTAAAACAATGACCACAGGATACACAAGGTGACTTGCTTTTGGTTTATTGTTCTACTTCAGCAGGAAAGACACGACACAGCATAAATGACACACACAGGTGGGTTCTCTATCGTTGATGTGAGAACACAGCTATCCCACCCATTGTAACAGATAAACGCACCAAGAGGAGAGGCAATTGGCAAATACGCAAATGACAAAAGCACAGCAGTATTTTACTGTAGAGGACACACACAGGCATGGTAAGTTCAGACAGAAGCAAATCTAAGCTAGGTTAAGACTATAGGTGATGTCTTCCGTTAAGACTTTCTAAGGTCATTTAAGAACATTTTCCTGCTTTCTCTGTGATACTTTTTCTGTTATTTGGGTGGGCATGTGTCACCCTAAAGAGAAAGAAAAGAAAAAATAAGAATAATTTTGCTTTCACAAACAATTAATGTGTACTGACCTGCTGCTTGGTGGGCATATTTAATCTCCCTGTGCCCCACTGCCAGGTTTAGTGACCTGCACAATCTCAACTGAGGTGAAGCCCTTTGTTGTTGATGCTCGATTCCTGGTTCTTATTTATTAAGAGCCATTTCTGCCATTTCAGCTCTTTCCTCTGCATCATCCAGTTCATGAACCGTCTTCCTGTATTTAGACAGGCTGCAGTTGGCCTGCTCCTCCTGCCATGGCAAAAAGACCCAAATTAATGTTTCAACAACATAAACTTGAATAAAAAGAAATGCTTGAACTTACAGCATCTTCTATCTGTCGCTTGTAAGACTTAAGCTTGTTCTGCAGTTTCTCCACCAGTTCCTGCATGCGCTGATTAGTCTTGTGGTCCTCCTCTGTCTGAAAGATCAATTCTTTTACGCGACGCTCCCCTTTACGCAGGTTTTTTACTGTTTCACCATGGCGCTTCTGCTCCTGGTCCAACTCATTCTCCAACTCTTTAATCTAAGAAATCAAATCACAATAAACTATAACAGACATAAACAGTATTATCATTTTTTGTAAAGAGCTGACATCTGACCCTAGTTTCCAGTTTCTGGATGGTTCGTTTGCCTGCTTTCAGAGCTTGCTGCTCGGCCTCCTCTAGTTTCAGAGTGAGGTCTCGAAGAACCTGCTCCTGGTTCTTTTTCACCTTCTCCAAATGGGAGCTGCGGTCCTGCTCCTGGCGAAGCTCCTCACATAGACGAGTGGCCTATTGTCAATATGGAGTGGAGTGTTCATAGCAAAAATGTCAGAAGAAAATTAAAATGTTTGATATTACTTACATCAGTTACAGCTTTTTTGGCTCTTTCATCTGCTGCCCGGAACTCAGAGATGAGCTCTTCATTCTCTGTGGACAGTTTGGTGAGGTCTGCCTCCATTTTTCTCTTCAGAATGGTCAGACTCTGATTCTAAAAAATATATTAGAACAGGCCACATTAAACACCTCCACAATTGTGTGTCTTTTGAACTGACTGGATACATACCTGCATGCTGATCTCACTGAATCTCTCAGAGGTGTCCACCAACTCCTGTTCGATCTGTTTACGAGCCCTCTCAGATGCCTCAAGTCCTCCTCGAAGTTCCTCCATCTCAGCTTGCATCAGACACAGGCGACGCTCCTGTAGACTGTACTTCTCCCTCAGCTCATCATGAAGACGGGCATCTTCATCCATCTGCACCTGCAAGTCCTGAAAGCACACAGAGCTGAGAACATCTTACTGGTTCTAACATGTAGTATGATTGTGTCCTTTGTTTTTTATGATAGTTTCTTATTTATCTTTTAATCACTTCTCATAATAGATTGTTGCTGTACAAAATAGTCCACTTACTTTGATTTGCTGTTGCAGCTTCTTTAGTGTTTTCACCAGCTCTGCATTGTTTCTATTGGCATGCTCTAACTGAATCTCCATCTCATTTAAATCAGTCTCCATCTTCTTCTTCATCCTTAGAGCCTCAGCACGACCTTTGGCCTCTGCCTCCAGGCTGGCTTGAAGTGACTCAATAGCACGAGCGTGGTTCTTTCTAAACAGCAATTATGAATTATTTGGAAGTGGGAGTGTGACGGTAACATTATTTGCCGTTTGTCCTTCACACTTATAAGCTCATGTTTCACACTTTGTAAAGGCCAGGAGATAATGAACTCTTGATTGTTTGTGCATGTGTGCCTGTGTGTGCGGGTATTTTAGGCAAGTAGTCACTAAGGTTAAAGTTAGGGTAAGGGTCCATGAAATGAATGTAAGTCAACATAATGTCCCCATGAAATGTGAAAACACAACACGTGGGGGGGGGGGGGGTATTTAAGCTGACCTAGTAACCTCAAACTCCTCCTCCTTCTCATGGATTCTCCGGTCGATGTCAGCTTTGACCTGAGCCAGCTCCAGCTGCACACGCACCAGTTTACCCTCCTCTACCTGAGTCACGACAACAGAACAAATACTTTGAATGCTCATAAACTATATCAGTTATTACTAGTTTAGTAATAAATGATGCACCTCAAGACAAGCCTCAGCCTCCTCCAGAGCCATTTGCAGCTCCTCTCGCTCCACCTCCAGTTTCTTTTTTGCCTTCTGCAGTTCATGGACGCTTCTGCCGCCTTCTCCAAGCTGGTCAACTAACTCCTTAATCTCCTCTGTGGTAAAATCATATCAATCACTTTATATCCATGTTAGAACACACTAATATGAGCAAGTGTGTACCTGAGAGGGATTTGTTCTCCTTGCGAATTGTTTCCATCTGATCTAAACTCTCCTCATAAGCAGTCTTGAGTTTGTAGAGCTCAGTCATGTATGAGCGGCTCTCCTTCTGACTGGTCTCTAGCTCCAGCTGCAGTTCCTCGTTCTTTTGGTGCCATTCAGCAGCCATCTTGTCAAAAGCTCTCTGTTTTTTATCCAGAGCAGCTGCAGCAGCATTTGACTAGTGGAATGGAATAATAATTAACAATTACAATGTCATTTTATCCATATAAAAACTGAACTTTTTGGTCCTTTTTAAATACCTTCTCCAGGTCTATGGTGAGGTCCTCCACTTCACCTTGCAGTCTCTGTTTAACCTTTTCTAGACTGGCTGCTCTGGCTTGAGCTGCTTCAGCTGCTTCCTCAGCTTCTTGTAGACGCACAGCCAGTTTGCGCCTATTGGGTGGAAAAGAACAGAACAACCCAAGTAAAATGGCTGGTACAGGCCAACAAGGGTATGGATAAAGAGCGGAGTGAAGATTTTAGGAACATAAGTCATTACAGTGTTTGTGATTTTTTTTTATATATCAGAGCAAAGAAAGCGTTAAGAGACGACAGAAATCTTTGAACACATTAACAAGAAAATATATTTTCCATAAAGACACAAAACATTGATGGACTAACTTGGTTTCCTCCAGCTCCTCGGTGCGATGGATTGCGTCTGTCTCATATTTGGTTCTCCAGGAGGTGACATCAGCGTTGAGTTTGGACACAAGACGTTGCAGCTCTCCTCTGGCTTCAGACTCCTCCTCCAGCTGCTCTTTAAGCAGGGAGAGGTCATGACGAGCGTTGGCCAGGCCTATCACTGCAGTGTTTCGTGCCTAAACATCAACAACAAAAGTTTAAAGAAATGCGAGAAGGTAGTAACTGACTATGAAACGTACCTTGCTCTCTTCGTCTAGCTGCCTCTTTAGCTCATCGACCTGTAAGGTGAGAGTGGCCTTCAGCCTGGTCACCTGGGTCAGCTTACTCTGCACATCCTCCAACTCTCTGCTCAGATCGTTGTTCTCCGCTTCACAGTGCATACAGCAACAACATCAATAGCTGACTGCATATATTATTTCATCTTTTTAACAGTATATATTTTTTCCTCTCACATTCTGGGAGCAATACATTTATAAGTTGTATTCTATGCGTTTTATATATTACATTAAAATCATCTAAAAGACTAGTATCTTTAGGGTTGTATTTTTACCTGTGAGGTGGATTTTGGCAGTGTTGAGTTCTGTCTGATTCCGCTCCATCTCAGCCAGACGAGCATTGGCCTCTGCCAGATTGTCTTCAAGCTTATGGACATGAGCATCAGAGTTCACCTGAAAACAATTTATTTAGTCTTATCTGTGTTTGGCCATCTACGTGCGAATAAACTGGTCACAAGTTACATTTAAAATAAAAAATAAGTTCTTCTGTAATATCTTACCTTTGCTTTGTGCGTGGCCTCCAGCGTGGAATTGAGATCTTCAATCTCAGCCTTCATGCTCAGTTTGTCTTTCTCCAGTTTAACCTTGAGTCGGGTCAAGTTCTCCAGATGTTCTCCCAGCTCAGCCATGCCGTCAGAGTGCTTCTTCCTCAGAGCAGCGGCTGTGGCCTCAGACTGCAGCGCGGCCTCCTCCAGCTCGCGCCTTAGCTTTAGCAGTTCTGCTTCACGCTTCCTGTTTTGCTCAATCTGCACAGAAAAACACACAACTATTAATTTAGTCAGAATGTAAAAAACTATTTTGATTGACAGCTCCCAGTCAAACTCACCTGAGCAACAGTTGCTCCTCCTGCCTCTTCCAGCCTATCACTGAGGTCCTCTAGATCACGTGACAGGTCGGCTCTCTGCTTCTCCACCTGTCACCAGATCAATGCTCAGAAATAATAAAATAATTAACTTTGTTCTTGGAGCTAACCCCACCTGAACAACTGAGAGATTACACAAACAATATTTAAGAATAGAGCACTAAATGTTGAAAGATGTTACCTTGGCTCTGATGGCCCGTTCAGCTTCAAGCTCCTCCTCTAGCTCCTCAATGCGAGCCTATTTGAATCATATGAGTAAAAAACAAAAAACAAACATATTTTTAGGTCAGGCAACTTGTGCCTTTATTAATCTCTATTTGTCACGTCACAAACCTGGTGCTCTTTGAGTTTACGGCTAAGCATTGTGCTTAGAGCTTGTTCGTCCTCCAGCTTTGCATTCGTGTTGTTAATCTCAAAGTCTCTCCTGCAAGAAACATGTAGATTACAAAAAGTAACTTTCATCTACGATCATCTAATTTCTGTTTGATACTCAGAGAGGATATTGTGTACGGATCTGAATCAAAGTGATCACTTTTACTACTAATATTAAAATATACAAACAAATATTTTGCGCTTACTTCTTGATGACATCTTCCAAATCCAGTTTGGCATTTTCCATGTCATTTAGATTTTCAATGGCCATCTTTAGATCACCCTCTGCCTTTCTTCTGGCTTTTTCCACCTCCGCCCTGATTCTCTTCTCCTGTTCCCAACTGTCCTCCAGCTACAAGCACCAAAACAAAAACATAATAATTTTTATAAATATCAATATTTGTATCCTGATTGCAGATTTGCAGTAACGTGCCTCATTCACTTGGGTGTTGAGCTTGCTGTTGGTCTTGGTTAGATGGTTGACTTTGTCTTCCTCTGTTTGGAGATCATCTAGAGTTTTCTAAGTTATAGTAAATTAAAGCATGAATGCAGCATGAAAAAGTACAGGCATTGTACAGCTCATTCTGTAGTTTGTTGTCAACACAATTTCCACTGACCTGTTGCAGTTCCTCTAGTGCTCTCTTCTCCTTGTGAAGTTTGGCAATAGTGTCATCCCGCTGGTCAAGTTCACCAGTCAGAGTGCGTACTCTAATGTCCAAACTCTAAGGAATAATGAGAAAACATTATTTTAAATATTGTGTGACCTACAAAATATGGTTGTGCTTATGTGCTAACCTGCTTCTCCTTTTCAGTCTTGGACAATGTGGACTCCAGAGACTCCAGGTCTCTCTTAAGTTCAGTCATTTCTCCTTCGAGCTGCCTCTTCTGGCTCTGGAGTGCTGCTGAAGTCCCTTCTTCCTCCTCCAGACGCTCACGGAGGTCCTGAGTCCAGCATTAAAATAATAGAATGACATTTCATTCCCTCACATGAGAGAATAGCTTAGCAAAATCCACTTTTAAAACTGAATATTTTAATATTTGTCAATCACCTGTGCTGACTCTTCCAGCTGGACCTTCTGGTGCATCATCTGAGTGCATCTCTCCTCTGCATCACCCAGCATATCCTGCTCCTGTTTTAAAGCAGTTTATTCTTTATATGCACAAATATTATAAATAAATCATCGATGTCTTCTACTAGAGTTGTAATTAGGTGTAAACTTACAGCAGCCAATGCCAGGGCCAAGTCATTTTTCTCCTGGGATAGTGTGACCATCTTCTCATCCAGATCTTTGATCTTTGTTTCAAGCTCCTTCACTTTTTCCACTGCCACTCTCAGCTCCTCCTCTTTGGCCTTAAAGATCTCCTCCTGACGAGCAACCATCAGCAGAGGCTTTACCTACACACAGGCACAGAAGAAAGTCATGTTCAAATAGATTTTACGAATCAGAGCAAATTTTAAATAAATACACAAGAACAAGACATAATTTTGACAACAGGAATAGTAGCATTCCCTGACATACTATTTTTGTCTAACTTGCTGTGTTAAGTATAGAATAAACACTGAAAATTGAATAGCACACCTTAGTGTAAAGCTTCCACCATCCCAGAAACGCAACTGAAGGAACTTCTTCACGTTTCGTTGGATGGCCATCAGTGCAATTCTGTATCACACATAGTATAAATAAATCTGGAAATAACTCAGCACAGATTTTCACAGTGGTCTAACTGACCGTCGATCCACCATCTTCTTAAACTCAATCCTCATGAGGACTCCTCTGAGGCGAGCCTGGAACAAAGTGATGACTTTTGTCAGTCGTTCATCACGCATGTCTTCCAGCTTAGCCAGGACGCCAGCGCGAAAAAACACCTGAGGGACAGAAAAGACCAATGTAAACACAAAAAGTGAAAAAACTTTTAAATATTTTGTTTGCTGAAAACCTTTGTATGGCCTATACGGTACTCCATACTGTCAAGGCCAATGGAACCTAAAATGAGCTCAGATGCTTTCTTGTTGTCCACAAACCCCTTTGGCATTACATTGGGGTTAAGGATGTAGTACCTGAGAGGAGACAGAAGAACTAATAAGCATCGTGCTTTTGTTCACCACTGTGTGGCAATGTAGAAATGTTCCAATAGTAATACCTCTGTTTGAACTCTGGGTACTGCATTCTGTTGGGAATCCCTTCCTACAAATGCGGATGCCCTCAAGAACTCCATTACATGCCAATTGGTGCAAGATCAGATGATTGTCTGTCACACCTTAAAGAAGACGTGTTTTGTGGGTATTTCATTCTAAGATATAACATGTCTAGATCAATTTTCACACATGTAAAAGTGCAATATTGACCTAAAATGGTCAATAGGTCTATGAACTATGAAAGTTGCAACATTTTACCACTAGGTTCTAACTAACCCCTGCCCCTTGTTTTCCCACTGACCTGACTGCTTGAACTCATTTGGCACAATGCAGCGGACAAAGTGAGGAGCAGTGCTTCGCAGGGTGCTCATCAGCTTGTTCAACTGTTCCTGCAGCACAAACACACAGGCTGTAAAAGGAGCTTGTGGGTTTAAAGGAGAGGTGTGATGTTGACAAGCTTGTTTGCACAGGTGTGTGTGCCCGGTGCCACGAGTAAGTTACCCTGTAGAAGTTGGACACTGTTTGGAAAGAAGAGCCCTTCTTCTGTTTTTTGGTCCCAGCTACAGCTTCCTCCTCTTTGAAGAGCAAAGCCAGCAGAGGCATGGACGACTTCTGAAATAGTCCCACCACTGTCTCATTTAGGGGGTCTTTGTTCTTCTCCAACCAGCCAGTAATGTTGTAACCCACCTTGAACAAATGCCACGGAAATGATTAATGTCATGTTGAGAAAAAAATATATTCTATGGGCAGGGCAAAAAGCTTGAAATTGGGATGAAAAATGGATGAGACATTAAAATTGGGTTAACTTTTTTGTTGTAAATTAGTCATGCCTTTTAGGTATATGATATGAGTGCTGTCTGAACTGAATAATAAAAAGCTTTATTTCTAATCAGGAATCGAATGTTGCACTCTGATTGGCTGTGCTTGGGTGGTCTTCTCCAATTTGACTTTGTTGCTTATAAAAAAAATATTTATTGACCATAATTGCAAACAAAATGAATACATGTTGATATTAACCACCAATCAAATAATTTTCTTAGAGGAAGTTAAAAACCTAAAATGTGTTTGCGTGTTAAAATCTTCTAATTCTCCTTTAAGCAAATTATCTGAGCAGAAAATTGATTACACATGCTTTAATTTGACCCTTCATGTTTTTGAAAATTAAAATAAAACAACAATTATAATATTAATACTCATCTAAGAATGTTTATTTATTTTTTTAATTGTCTTTGTTATGGAACATGTGTCTGCCCTTGAAACAAAAAATAACTTGAAATTAAATGAAAACACCAATAGATTAAATGGACAATTCTTTACAGAGATGTGCTTACAATGATTTGAATCTAGCCCTTTGCCACTTGCCAGATATAGTTCTCAGGAAAATTGGCTAGCCCTGTGCTACATCTTACCGTTAGATCAACTGTTGAAATACAGTTTGCCCAATGACAGTCAGACACATAGCATTTAAAGCTCATGTAAGGGATCATTGCATTTTTCTAACTTTGACTTAGTATGATTGTCGTTGTGGTAAATAATATCATACTTTTACAGCAGTAAAGTTGGAGTTTATGAAAAAATGGACAGATAAAAGATGAAAATACAGAAACAGTTTGAGTTCTAAAACTTAATTCTTCATTTCTGCAACTCACTGTGCCGGCATAGTGCACCAGTTCAAAATGGGCTTCGGTTCCTTTCTTTCCCCCTTTTGGCTTGAGAAAGTTAGCAGATTTGCCTAAATGGTTGTCATAGAGAGCTGCTTTGAAGGTAGCGTCGGTTGCCTTAGGAAACACACACTGCTCCTCTAGGATGGAGAAAATCCCCATGGGCTGAGGTTGTAGAAACAGATATCAAAATGTTAATAAACAGTTTACATTTTAATCCATAGTAGGTGTTTGTGTTCTACCTTCTCTAGCAATTCAATGCACGCTTGCAAATCCAGACCGAAGTCAATGAAGACCCAGTCGATGCCCTCTTTTTTGTACTCCTCTTGCTCCAGCACAAACATGTGGTGGTTAAAGAACTGCTGCAGCTTCTCGTTGGTGAAGTTAATGCAGAGTTGCTCAAAACTGTTGAACTAAAAGACAAGCAAAGTTTACGCTTTTGCTAAAGATTGGGGAGAATTTTAAATGTAGTGTCTTACATCAAATATCTCAAAGCCAGCAATGTCCAGCACTCCTATGAAGTATTGCCTCTGCATTTTTGTGTCCAGGGTTTTATTGATGCGCGTCACCATCCATTTAAACATTCTGTCATATATGGCTTTTGCAAGAGCGCCAATAGAGTAGACACATTGGTCCTGATTCTGACCTAGTGATTTAAGATCATTAAATGTGTTCAAGTATTGTAATATTTTACTTAGAAAACAACGATTCGGACTAACCTTTGGTCACAAACTCATTTCCAACTTTTACCCTGGGTCGTGTTAAGCCTTTTTGCAGCTCACCAGAGTTGATTGCCATGAGGTGAGCAACTTTGTCAGCCACTAGACACAAAGAAGATATTTTCAGGTTGAAAGTGAAATACTGTTTTTAGTAACAACAGGTGCTTCAAAATATGGATCATAAAGGATAGTGGCAAATAGCAAGAGAAGCAGTTTCTACCCTCTGTGGAGTCGACGTCAGCCTGCTCCTCTCTAGCTTTCTGTTTGAACTTCATGTTGCCGAAGTGCATTATGCCTCCAGTCAGCTTGTACACGCTCATCTTCTCATCATGAGTGAAGCCCAGCACATCAAAAGCTTCCTTTATACACAGGAGGAAAGAAGATAGAAAAACACGTGAGCTGCACAGTGCTGACCTGACACAACATCAACAAGATCTAAATTTCTGAGTAATTTAGACTGACAAAATTTAGACAATCTGGGTTCAGGAGATCAGAACTTGTCTCTTACATCAGTGAGGAGCAGTTCCTCCCCATCGTCCATGTTGTCCACCACAGTAACCCCCTGACACACCCACACATACTGCTTGGGATCGGGACTCAGCAGCAGAGCCTCTATAATACACAAGGATGGGAGGAAACAACAAAACAGGCAACCATTTGTTAATGTTCATTGTCAACATGCTACCAATATGGTATCCTACCTATGAGCTCTGGCTTTCTCCCTGATAGAAGTTGGTAAAAAATGTGGTAGCCTCTTTCTGCAGACTGCTGGGATATCACTCTAGATTTCTCCAGTAGATCTGAAAAAATACACACACACACAGAGTGAGAGAGAGTTTAATTCAGATTTTTTTGTTTAAGGCCCACTGTGTAACTTTTAGACCAAAAATATAAAGGTACATTTTTGTATTGCAAATCTCTTTGTCTTTGTTGTACTAAATAAATAATAAAAATGTCTGTATTTAATATGAGTAATAAAATATTTGCTGTTCATGGCTTATTGGGCCTCCTCCTGTTAATTTTCATTGAAAACCGACTAATTAAGCTATATGTGAGCATTTTATGGACATAAAACATGTTTCTCCCTTTTAAGATTGTTCAAAAGTTTTAGTTTTAGATGTCAGAAAGTTACATAGTGTCACTTAAATTTTAATTAGACTCAAAAAAAAATGTTTTTTTTTATCTTACCTATAAAATTTTATGTCTTAGGATTTTCTAGAAATAAACAAATACTCACAAGTTTCGATGTCAGCACCAGCCAGCTTAGCTGTTGGTCCAAAGTGGATACGAATGAACTTTCCCTGTAAGATACAAATAAATACATTATGATAATCTGCAGATTAAACAACAACAACAACAACAACAACAACAACAACAAAGTTATCGACTTACAAAGCGTGAGGAATTGTTGTTCCTAATGGTCTTGGCGTTACCAAATGCCTCTAGCACTGGGTTGGCCTGAATGATCTGATCCTCCAGAGAGCCCTGAGAAGAGAAAATGTGTGTCATGGATCAGAAATAAAATATAATTATTACTAATAATATATCAATATAATATAGTTAATTTACAATCCTTATTATTTGGTAAATCATAATTATTCAAATACAAATACCTTGGAATCAGAAACTTTGTTTCCAGATGCTCCAACATTGGCAAAATACTGGATGACCTTTTTAGTGTTCTCAGTTTTGCCTGCACCGGATTCTCCGCTAACAAGACAAAGTCAATTACATACAAAAATATACAACTACTTGAATACGATTGCAAACCAGTGCAACATCAGTTTGGAATTCAATAGTGTCAAGTTCCTGCAAACACTGGCCTTTTGTTTACATTTTCTACATTTTCAGATGCATTATCAACAAGATTTGAAGTGAATCAGGCTATAAGATGTACTTACGTGATCAGCATGGACTGATTTTCATGCTCTGTAAGGAAAAGACATAAGGAGGGCAGTATGAGAGGGATGGGAGTAATTCCTGATGATTTCCCACTGAGCAGATCAGTGAGCTGTGGATGTGCTCTGTCCTGTGCTTAGCGCTGCTCATGTCAGCGCTCTCGGCCACACAGACAGCTGTCTGCTTTCCCCTGACTCCACATAATGGTTTCAAAGTATTTTCTAGTCCCTTAACAAATCATCACACAGCATGCTGATTACAAACCTGAAGCAACTGCCCTGCTCCCTAGATCCCCATACAACTGTGTAACAACTCCCCGAGAGCCATCCTTATCACCACGCACACTTGTATGTCTACTTCACTGCACTGTCAACCACTTATCCAAACTGTTTTTGCCTCCACTTCACTGATTAAGATGATTTTCCTTTTTATTCTCCCTAGACCCCCTCAGTGACTCTCCTTTGACATTGTACACAGTAAAGCTTGCTCACCCAGCAACATGTCATGGTAGGCGTTGTCGGAGACTGAGAAGAGGTGAGGAGGAACTTCATTGCGTTTCTTCCCCTTGTACAACTGGGCCACTTTAGCTCCATAAATGGGCAGCCATTTGTACGGGTTGATGGTCACGCAGAATAGGCCAGAATAAGTCTGCATAAAAGAGAAAGAGAGTATAATAGACTTTAAGGCCGCTGTGTGTGGTTAAATAAAGGCCAGCTCCCATTTATAATGTTTCAAATGTGATGGAATATGTCTTTTTTTAGAATCATTTGTCTTTGTCCATGGCGTTCTATCTTTAGGTTTTAGTATAAAAGGAGTCAAATGAGATGAGTCTTTTTATGTTAAGTATTGTAATTATGATTAAATATTACCATCATAGCTGTTTTTTAAAATGTATTGATTAATTTATTTATTTACAACTTTTGCAATACATTCTGCTTGAAACAATGCAAAAGTAATAAAAATATCTTTAACAGTTTACTCAGTGATGCTGGCAATTGCATTTCACTTTTTTTTTTCCATTTTGATGTACACAAAAATGTAAATATTAGATTTATTAGCACACTTACATAAATCCTCATGCTGACATAGCGGCTGCGCAGGTTTTCCATAACACTAGCCTCATTGAGGTACGTCAGGTTAGCCATGTCACTGGCCTGGTAGAACTTAGGAGGGTTCATTTGGTGGACATCCTCCCTCTTCACAACCACTGTCGCCTACACAAGAGCATAAAAAAAATAAAACAATCAGAAAGTTAATAAGCCTGCAAAAGGAAAAAATTAAGATTCTATGTGTGTTCTCTTACAGCTCCTTTGGATGTTTTGACAGTGACTTTGTCCCCGTCTTCAGACTGAATCTCTGCAGACACAAACGCCTCCTTCTCGTCTTTGACCCAGCAGGAGCGCTTGATGTCATAAGGCATATTCATGGCATCCAGGCGCTCCTTCTCTGAGGGTACCAGGAATGGCATGGGGTCCACATCGTCCCCACATTCCCCTTTGTATCCGCCTGGCATAGCTGCTGCTGCCAAGGCAAGCCAGATAAGTGAAAAACGTACTCACACTTTTCTGGACCACTGCGTGGGCATAAAGGGGAAAGACATTTTTCACACATAAAAACATGTTTGCAATCTGTTTACTTTTTTATTTCTAACATTCCTAAACAGTAACTTGACATACGTAATAGAAATAAAAGTACACTACACGAGTTATTAGTCTATATATAAAGCATAGAAATGCATAGCATGTTTAAATATTGATTATAAATAAGCAATGTTCATTTTAAGTTAAAACAATATTTCAATTTGAACTTTACAAAAAGAGATAATTTTGTCACGTCTCAGTTCTTATTGTATATTTGCAATACAACAATAGTATCTAACACACAGACATAGGACACAGCAGATGCAAAACTCACCAAAGCAGGAGGCAGGGGTTCTCTTCAGATGTCTATGGCTGCACACAATGATAGGCTTGTTATATATCAGATCATCATCATCCCGATATGGGCACAACTCTAAAACCGGCCACTGCCCAAAGGTCTCATCCCTTTGCTCTGCCCTGACAGCCATTGTACTGGGAATTCTTCAATCTGACTCCACTCCATTTAAGGTTTCGCGGAAAACTCATCACTTGAGGCCTTCAGCTTTCCTCACCACAGTCATCTCATCCTCTCTCCCATCCCTGAGCCTGCTGACCACACCTGGGGGCTCCCAATACATGCATCCTCACAGCACTACTGCTGGGATTTGAGACAGGAAAGATATCTGAAAACAACAAAAAAGATACATTATTGCCAAAAAATGTGTTAGTGGGTTCTACATTTAGGTGGTTTGTTCCTCAAATTTGCCCAAAAACAAACTTCAGTTTTTCTCATTGCTAGTTAAATTCACCATGTAAAGTTATTTCTGTAAAAGGTGTGCACCAATGAATACTGCTGACAACAAAAAAGAGTTTGTATATTTGTCACATCCATATCTGTAATCATTAACCTTAATACCCACGTCTTGCTCATACAGTTCAAAAGACAAAATCATTAATAATACCAGATGACCAAATGACATGGTTTTTAAGTGCCTCCCATGGGTTTTATCTACAGTGGTCTGTGTATGACTGGAATGATTAAAGCAGCCCACTTGGCTGGTCCCACAAGTTCCAACAGCACTTTGAATAACATGCACACAAACACAAACTAATCACATAATGAGACCAACAGTTGCCAGTGTGGAGCGCTCTCATCAGCTGCCCCCACTGGAAGTCCGCCCACCTGTGGAGTGCTGGCAAGTTTAAGTATAGGCTACAACTATTTTATATGCAAATAAAACATGAACATTCTTAGGGTTTCGGGTATCTGGAACTGAAACTAACATTAGTCTTATTGTTAAACTAAAATAAATTTAAAAAAAAAGTTGAGCTTGCTGACAAATATGTAGTGTAGGTCAGCTGCACGTGTATTTGAGAAAGTGATTTGGTATTTGTGCCACGCTAGTATTCAAGTGTCTGGGTCTGCAATGACCACAAGCAGCTTCAGCGCTTACATGGATTTACAGTGTCCAGTAAACAGGCTGACAGAAGAGAGAGGGTCTATTGTTTCTGCTGCTAATACTCCAGTCCTGGGGCTAACCCCTGCTCTAGGCAAATCCTCTGGCCTTATCCCTGCCCTGACAACAGCTCCTCTGACCTGTAGGCAGCACAGAGAAATGTGCATGAATAAACTAGATATAAAATATAATATCACCCAAGTAAAGATACAAATACCCCAATAAATTACTAAAATTAGACCAAAATGTTAAGTAAAGTAAGTAAGAATAGGAGTAGCATTCTGGGTGTAAAAAATATTTGAAATGAATTGGGAAGCAAAGCAAATAAGCATTTTACTCAAGTAAGAGCGCTGTTACAACTAATTCAATATTACTCAAGTAGGAGTAAAAAAAATATGCTAGAAAATTGGAAGTAAAAATAATTTGGGCGTTTCTCAAGTAAATGTTACAGAATAATAGTAATTAAAATGGCCTATCTCTGCAAATAAGTGTATGTCCATCAATAAAATTCATAATAAAAAAACTGTCTATACCGGATATAATTTGCAGCCTGAAAAAAAAAGAGTCTTTGGTGGTCAATCAGACTAGCCAAAACAACATTTATCAACAAAGAAAACTTACGTAGATTTGGAAAATGTATAATAGTCACTTAAGCGATCATCTATATATGACATACAAGTGAAAAGTTGCGAATGAAAAATAAATCTTACAATTACAATTTCTCGTGTGCGCACACGCTGTTCGGACACGAGCACGTAACGCTAGTCACGTTAAGAACATGACGTCAGTACGTGCTTGAGCCTGCTCGAAAATGTTCTCCCGTGTTGTTGGATTTCGAAGGAGCGCAGGACTTTGCCATGAAATAATACAGGTTTACCAAAGAGGATAGCAACACAAAGCCGCATGATCGGACGCAGAAGTTTGTTGTGTTCCCACTAAGTTGTAAAACTTGTGGTTCGGGGGAACTCTAACTTTGGGGGGTCGTTTTCTGCGGAGTGATGTCGAATCCTGGGACTCGAAGGAACGGGTCCAGCATCAAAATCCGACTGACAGGTAAAAGCCACGGCTACACGAATGCGCTTCCACCGCATACTGTCTTATCTAAAGATTACTCTACTGGTTACTACATAGAAGCTATATTCTGTGTGTAAAGGCCACGGCCGAGTGTCTCTTTGAATGTTGTCGGGTCTTCTCTTAGCCCAAACATCCGGTTTTTGTGGCAAACACAGCAGTAGCAGTGCAATAGTCAGTTAGCTTAGCTTTATGCTAATCAGCGCAATAGAAGCTTTTACTTCTTTTGTGTAAGAAATATCTTGATGTATCTTAGCTTTGACAACTGCTGTGGTATTTGTGTCGCTGAATATATAGAGCTTGGATTTCTACTTTTATCATTGATGCAGAGTATTATGAAACTGAAGTTAGCTTTGACCGCTAACGACTGCTACACCCATTTTTGCTGCTGACCACCGGACGAACTCGCCTGACCTGAATGCGACGTGCGTGTCCTATACAGGGGAGTAAAGTGTCTTCAATAATCAATGTGTCGCTGGGTTTGTTTTTGGCATGATGGCCACAGTGCCGTGTATTTATTGGCAGTCCTCCACTATGTCAGCTGGAACTACAGTGTCAGACTGTGAACTCAGTGTGTGGGAGCTGAAAGTGGTGCTTCAAACTCGTCAGTTTGATACTACCCTGAATCTCAAAACACAGCCACAACAAAAGGGTTTACTGTAGCTAATGTAACCTTACTGGGCACGCAGCGGCCTCCTTTCACATGGAAATGACCACTGCCTCTGGACACACACACCTTGTCCTTTCTTTTGCAAGGTTTTAAAGTTGACATAAGTAATGACTTGTTTTTTTCCTAAGTTACTGTTCTTGGTGCTATCCTGTAAAAAATCATGTTCTATTGGAGACATTTGTTAATTTTAAATATATATTTTTTCTTTTTATCAAGTTTAATATTTTTCCAGAAGCAAGGACATTGGTAACATTTTAACCTCACTAAAAATAACATCCTCTTGGTGTTTGCTTATTGTGGTATTGCTAAAGATATTTGTCAGGGTCATAAACTACAATGGTCTTCACTGACCTCACAGTTCTGCTTCATTAGTAAAAACAAAACATACAGATAGTGTCATCTGGAAGCTGTTTACGAGAGGCTAGTTCTTTTAATTTCTGTGAGGGAGACACGTGTGGAATAACAAACACGTTTGGCTGAACAATTTCAGTCAAAGTTTAAGTCCTATATGGTCCAGCGGTGCAATAAGTTGAGCATTACTAGAGCTCTGATTCTACCGAGGTTATTGCCCGTCTATGCCCCGCCCCCACAGGTATGAGAAGAATCCTAATTGGGTGAGGAATGCACCATGAGCCAATGGCAGCACAATGCTGCTTGGCTGGCCACGCTTTGTTTAGTCTGTCAGAGCAAGGGGTTGTTTGGCCCCAATGAGACGTGTGTCTGAGGCGGGGGCACATGCAAAGGCCACAGATCCCACTCTAGCTGACACTCACCAACCAACCACGGCTGTAGCACATTTAGGCCACTGTTGTTACTGTCACAATGAGAGATTGAGCTCAGGATCAGCTGCTTTCGTCTATTTGAACTAGTGAATGTTTACTGTCCTGTCCACTAATATTTATAAATGTATTGTAGTTATTTTATTTTCTATTCTATTCTAATCTTAGCTAAATTTAAAATTGTAACAAACAAAATTTTGTTTAAGCAACTTTTCTCTTGTTTTTTTGTGATTTAGTGTTTTGGGTACAGGCAGCAATTAAAAGCCTGACATTCCATCAATAAAGACTCCTTTTTGTAAACAATCAAATTTATTTTAAATGTTTTGAACAAACAGTTGTTGAAAGAATCTGTGGTTCAGTCTGAGATTGGATTAATTTGCTCACGGTTGCTCCACGTGCTGCTTAGGGATTGATGCCAGATACTTGGGTTACGCTCCAAGTGCTCTTGTGCCAACAGAGTCCCGCCAATAGACTGTAATCTGGGTACCGTATAGAATGCAAGGTCATTGACATTTTTAGGGGAATGTTGTAGGGAAGAAGGAAGTAGGTCATAGAAAGAAGAAAGATCTATTAGTGTGATCAAATACACGGAAATGTGGAAAGAGTGGATGCTTTAGGAGCTGTGTAAGCACTTGTAATCCTCTCAGCCCTGTGCCATGTGCAGAGTCACACAGATCGTTTTACTCAAATATGAAGTATAGTCTAAACCGCTTCATGCTGACAGGGACACAACACATTTCACAATATTAGTAGTGGTAGGGAAGTGCGTTGGCCTTCTGTTTTGATGGCAGCGCACACAGGGTTACTAAAGTGTATCTGCTTCTGCTGGTTGTGTGTGAGAGCCAAAAAAAATCACACTCAATTTAATACTATATACTTTAGTTATGTCTTTTAATGAATCAGGCAACTAACTAGAGCAGTGACATGATCTCACCATGTACGTACACTTTTATTTGTGGAGCGCCTTTCACAGAGCGAAACTCACCATGTCTACAGAATAAAACAACTATGAGCAAATACAAACAATAATAAAATACAAAACAGCAACAATGTATTTGTGACTAAACTCACTTTTCATTCCCAGGAAAATGAGCATTCAAACTGCAATTTTGGTGTGTTTGAAATTGATCTTCCAGGTCTACTTAAAACAAAATATTTTAATGGCATTCAAACTAAAATTCAAGAAGTTCATGAAAGGTCACTAAAGGTCACTATGACATTAAACATTAGAGTTATTGTGGATTGAACTGAACTTCTATTTGTTGAAATTCAGGTGAGGCTTCCGTTTATTGTAAAGAAAATATTTCACATAATTGTTGCATTTAATTATTCAATTTGGTGAGCTCAATGACTTGAAGTTGAATATTGTAGCAGAGCATTATTGATTTGACCGGGGAACATGTTTTGACTTTACATTCCTGTGGGCTCCCCGATGATTAAACGGACAGCGCTCTTTCCTGTCTGCGCTCTCACAACACAGAAAGACAGAAGGAGTGGGGAAAATGTCTGCAGCAATGACCTTGGCAGATTTTGAAATTTCCTGAAACTTTTGTCACTTGTTCAGAAGAGCTGGTCAAGAGGAGGCAAGAGAAGAAAAAAATGAATTAGTTAAAGAGTATCCTTGTCTGAGGCTGCAGTGAAAAGGACTTCTCATCAGGCCGGTTGAATGAGGAAAAGAAGTGAAGAGAGCACAAGAAGAAGAGTCAGTCTGATTCACCACCAAAAACCTTCAGATTGGCGGATATCCTGCTGCCATTCTTTATTGGTTGGTCACAGGAAATAGGCCCGGCTTCACAAGACAGGCCCTCCACTGACTGAATCATGACACATTGCCAGTACCCCTCAGGGCACTGCTTTTGTTTTAGACACCATGGCGATTCAATTAGGCACAGCATGTTCAGCTGTTAAAAAGCTCTTTGTTCTTGTGAGCGGTGACATCAATACCATTTTCTACCTGTAATTGTGTCTACGTTATCTTCATTGTTCACTCAACAACACTGATAAAGAACATCATTGTTTTCATCATATGTTATTCTCCATCTAAGGATCCTTAGATTCTCCTCTGTCTATTCTACTTTAATTATGTTCTGGAGTAGTGTGTGACTTGTGAAATGAGCTCTTCTGGATAATCTCATGTAATAATTGTGATGCAGTAATGATGTAATGATGTTACGAGCTGCTGAATCAATGTACTGTCATAAATACTTTTCATATGTTTCATTAAAAGAAAGTTGGGCTGGCACTTCCAAAAAATGTGGTTGCATTTTTGAAGCTTGTATAACTAGTGAAATACAAAATGTATTAACTTGATTAATAACAACAACAACAAAAAATATATATGAACATGTCGTGGTCTAACAAACTAATGATGATAATGAACAAATGATTTGTATCTCATTTGTATCTTAAGACAATAATAAATGTCGTATTATGCTTTCATGGTAGTGGTACTTTATTGAGTGTTGCATTTATTATATTCTGTCAGGATTATGTTACAATAATCTTGATAGTTTATTAAGTTCAGTATTATAATTCAAAAAGATACCACTACACCCCCATTCCCACATTTTCTGAGCAGTATTGTCATTGTGATTAGATAAGCATTTTTATGTTTTAAAAACAGAATCTATATTGATATCAAAATTGATGAAGGGTTGAATTGTAATTCTTCACAAGCCTTTGTTAAATCCTTTTTTAGGCTCATCAGAACTACAAAACTTCAGTACAGAAAAGCTTTGTTGTTACACGCTGAGGTTGTGTCATTTGAAATGAAAGAGTTTTATCTTAGTCATGCTTCAAGGTAATAACTGGTGCGTCTGGAAGATTGATATTTTGAGTAAATGATCTCACTGTGGTGGTTGGATCATACGTTATTCTAGGTTGGAAAATGATGACCAATGTGACATGCGCTTGGCCTCTAATCGTGAACTATCTCTTGCACAATTAACAAAAAAAAAAATGCTTGGTTGTCATTTTTGGTTCTCTGTGGGTTGTGATCATGACTACTTTGCCCCTGTCAGCAGCCCTGTTCAGTGATATTCATACATAACTCGTCCTACTCAAATACATTTACTTACACAGAAGGACAGTGTATCAGCCTACACTAACTCATTTACATATTTACATTTTGCATCTAGTTGATAATGGCTCTTTTTTTCTCTCTTACAGTATTATGTGCCAAGAACCTAGCGAAGAAAGACTTTTTCCGTAAGTACCAATATTGATGTGTTTCCTGTAACACAATAGGAAAAATGTAACATTGTACAAAGCGAAAAATATGTGGGTATGTTTTTTCTATATTTTTTGCGCTTTGCTGTTGCTACAATTGTGGGAAAATAATTACATTCTCCTATTTAACGCACATTTCAAGCATTGGCTGTTTTCTCTAGCAAGCTGTAGCCTTTCTGTGCTATAATTGTCCTGCATCAACCTTAATGATTGACCCAGAATCAATTGTTTGTTTACCTCAATCAATTCGACTGTTACACGTGAACTAATGCTTTTTTTTTTTTTTTTTTTAAAGCGCCTTCTTTCTCTTTCCAATTTACTACTCTTGTGTTTTGCGTGTTCACGTATTCTGTTTTAAATTCTTACAGGTTTGCCAGATCCGTTTGCAAAAGTGGTTGTGGATGGATCGGGTCAATGTCACTCCACAGACACAGTCAAGAGCACACTGGACCCCAAATGGAACCAGCACTATGACCTGTAAGTTCTCTCTTTCCCCTTTTCTTCTCTTATCTGTACTCATAAATGTTTATTACTGCTAAAATAAGCCCAGTCAATATTGTTGCTTCATCAAAAACATAACTGGAGTTAGCTTTATTTATAAATGTTTGGTGTATCTATGTGTGTGTGACTTTGTGCTCTCAAAATTTCTGCTCTGTTTTTAAGTTGATAAATCATCACCAGACTCTCACTTTAACTGGTTCTTGGCAATATTGACAAAACATATTATTATTATTATTGGGGAATATCCCATTTATGATATTAATTAAATCCATCAGAAAGGTGTTAAAATATGTCTTTAAGTCTATTATTTGAGGCTTAATTGTCTGACAAATGTTAAATGTCTGCAAAACAATACAATCTTGGTAAAAGATTATTCTTTTGTAGCTATATTGGTAAAACAGATTCCATCACCATCAGCATATGGAACCACAAAAGATCCATAAACGACAAGGAGCTGGTTTCTTGGGCTGCATACGACTTTTATCCAATGCCATCAGCCGGCTAAAAGACACAGGATGTGAGTAAAATCAAAATATGAAGCACACTCAACTAGATTTTAATGTCCATTTAAATATACACTTTGAAATACATAATGTGTTTACTTTGTTTCCAGACCAGAGGTTAGATCTATGTAAACTCAACCCCTCGGACAGCGACGCCGTGCGGGGGCAGATTGTAGGTAAGGCAGATGTATTCTCAAGCTCACCTTGGCATGCTCTCCTCATCGTTATGACAGTGAGCCACTGAATTATGAGCTAGTCTGTGAGGAACACTTTACCATTTCTAATCTTCACACACAAAAAATAAACGCAATTACGCTACTTGCCAAAGGTCAGTGTCAAACGAATTTCAGAATTATAATCTATATAATTATCCCCAATGAATTTCAGTATGGTTCACAGATGAGTAAAGGATTGCGCATCACTTCCAAAATTTCTGTTATATCCTTGGGGGGGAAAAAAAATCCATCTTACTATCATCGTACTATCCATCATACAACAATGACGTTATCATAATCATCCATTGTTATTCAGGCTTCACAGTTGTTTTTTCTATGTAAACTTCCATCAGATTACTTTCATGTAAAGAATATTTACGCTTACTGGATTGTTTTTTTTTTCTGTTTTCCAGTGAGCTTACAAACACGAGATCGTATTGGCAGTGGTGGCCCAGTGGTGGACTGCAGAGGACTTTTAGAAAATGATGGGTGAGTGTGAAGCTTTCCACTAAAGTTCCCTCATTAAAAAAAAAGAAATTTATCAATTTTATTGCTTATTTAAAGAAAGCCTTGTGTGATTTGACGATTGCACCAACCAAAATTGTGCTTTTGCCTCAATGGCGTGATCTTGTGCAGCTCTACTGTAAATCTAGATGTAACCAGATCAAAAACATCCAAAATGTAATGTCAGGGTGTGCTGTGTCCTTGTGTTGTGTGCAGACCTATGTTTGAGGGCTGTTTTAGTGAAGAGCCTTTGCCCTATTCTGATCCTACGGGAGCAGCTGGAGGGGGAAACTGTCGCCTGGATTCACCCAGTCAAGAGAACCGGCTCCAGCCTCAGCGAATCAGAGGGCAGGAATCCCGAGGCCATGCCCACACACCTCAGAACAGGCCACACGGACACCAACCCCCTGACCTGCCAGAAGGATACGGTCTGTTAGAAAGCGATAGAAAAATCAAATTTACAATTTAAATTTACTCATTATTGAACAACTTTAATAATGTCTTTTGCAGAGCAACGGACAACAGTACAAGGTCAGGTGTATTTTCTTCACACACAAACTGGTGTGAGCACCTGGCACGACCCTCGAATACCCAGGTGACTGTTAAACAACAATAACAATTGTGCTTCTTAACCCGACATTTTTTGCTGTAAAATAGAAAATGTTGTCTTTTTTACTAAAAAATTGTTCCAAATGCAGCACTATGGACTATTTATGAAATTTAAAATTTCACAAGTAGTCACAGTTTTGTGTGGGCAACTCTATCTGATCTCATAAAGCCCCTAGAGATGATATTGGCTTTAGAGACACGTTTGTTTTGTGACTATTTTGACCTGAAACTTGCTCATTTGCTCAGTTTGCACTAAAATTGCTAAAAATAATAAGTTCAGAATAGTAGGAAATGCAAGTTAAACACAAATTTTCAAGTAATTTATGGCAATGCACCTAATGAGAGCCTATTACTGTATTCTCTGTATGTAGGAAATGGTGGAACAGGTCAGATTTTTTTATATTCTGGAGAATAGGGAACTTATTAAAGCTGTAATTCTAATAAAATTTGTAAGAATAAACTGCACTAGGATGATTTCTGATGGTATGTAGGGTTTGGCCGGGACAAAGACTAGTCCACCTCAGTGCTCACCAGATTAAGTTGAAGTGAAAGTGGAATGGATTACTTGCTGGACTGCTGACTAAAGTCTGCTCTTGCGCAGGGATCTGGCCAGTGTGAGCTGTGAGGAGCTTGGTCCGCTGCCATTGGGCTGGGAGGTCAGAAGCACTGTGTCCGGCCGCATTTATTTTGTAGATCATAACAACCGAACCACGCAATTCACAGATCCACGTCTTCACAATATCATCAGGTATAACATTCTATGTAGGAGCAGTATTCATACTTACTTTGCATACTCATGCATACACCAGATATCTAATTCTTTTTATGTCCTTCGTTCTAAACGCAAAGGTAGTACAGTTAATTAAGTGATTAATTGTTTACTAAGTTAACGTAGTTGGCGATTATTCCAATAATCATTAGTTTCTATTAATTAATTCACTTGTTGCAGACCTAGTCTTAAGTGGACTGGAACAATGACCAAAACTGAAAAAGCATGACTAGACTACAAATCTGGTAAAGTATAACTTTGTGGACTGTGTGCATTCTTTTGACAGCCAACAATCCCAGCAAGTGAAAGAGCCATCCCAGGTTCCTCAGATGGAGGTGGGGGGTGAGGAAGGTGGGGGAGTAGTCGGAAGTGGAGGAGAAGGTGATGTGGCTGCCCGCTATGAAAGAGACTTGGTTCACAAATTGAAGCTGCTTCGACATGAGTTGTCCTTGCAGCAACCTCAAGCTGGCCACTGTAGAATTGAAGTATCTAGAGAAGAAATATTTGAGGTGGGTCAGAGCTTTGCTCAAATTCTGAGAAACAAGGAATTTGAAATGGCTTTTTTTGTGGTTTTAGGAGTCATATCGGCAGATCATGAAAATGCGCCCTAAGACCTCAAGAAGAGGCTGATGGTGAAGTTCAGAGGAGAAGAAGGCTTGGACTATGGGGGGGTTGCTAGGTTAGTAGAAATGTTCATATTCACTTGTAAGAATGAATTGAAAAGTGATAACATTCTTACTTTGTATTTTTCTAGGGAATGGTTGTATCTTCTGTGTCATGAAATGTTGAACCCTTACTACGGCCTGTTCCAGTACTCTACAGACAACATCTACACACTACAGATCAACCCAGACTCTTCCATTAATCCTGTAAGGGTACAAAATAAAAAAGAACTGAAAAGACTTGTCATGTTAAACTTCCAAATTTGTATGTTTCCTCAGGACCATCTATCATATTTTCATTTTGTGGGTCGTGTGATGGGTTTAGCAGTGTTCCACGGCCATTACATCAATGGCAGTTTTACCCTTCCATTTTATAAGCAACTGCTTGGAAAACCCATCCAGCTAAGTGATTTGGAGACAACTGACCCAGAGCTCCACAAAAGTCTTGTTTGGATATTGTAAGTACTTAAAACATTAGCAAAGTTGTATATTTAACAAAATTGATGTTGTCTCTTGTGATCTGTGCACAGAGAGAATGACATCACTTCGGTTCTGGACCACGCGTTTTGTGTTGAACACAATGCCTTTGGAAAGTTTCTGCAACATGAACTGAAGCCTAATGGGCGTAATATTCCAGTTACTGAGGAGAACAAAAAAGAATATGTTAGGTAAAGGAAAGTTGTGCTTGTTAAAGCAATTGTTAAATATGTTTCCCCCGCTTCAGAATCTTAATAAAAGAATTACACTAACTAATTGTAATAATTAATTGAATTGTGGCTAAGAAGTAACTTGTGTTTACAGACTTTATGTCAACTGGAGGTTTATGCGTGGAATTGAAGCACAGTTTCTGGCTCTTCAGAAGGGATTTGGTGAACTCATTCCTCAGCATCTTCTTAAACCGTTTGATCATAAAGAACTAGAGGTTGGATCTAGTTTTCATTCAACTTTATTATAATTATTACTTTTATAATAATTATCATGTTACCTCATTTTATTTTTTTTCAGTTGATAATTGGTGGCTTGAGCAAGATTGACCTTACAGATTGGAAGACCAACACTCGACTGAAGCACTGCACGAGTGAAAGTAATGTAGTGCGGTGGTTCTGGCAAGCAGTGGAGGCCTTCAGTGAGGAGAGGAGAGGACGTCTGCTGCAGTTTGTGACCGGATCAACTAGAGTCCCCTTACAGGGGTTCAAAGCACTGCAGGGTGGGTCAGCCACTGACATAAAGCCAGCACACACCCACATAACATTACCATTTAAAGTTGGGGTGCTTGATTTGTTTTATTTGTTCATTTGTAAACAATATCATTTGCATCAAAATGCAGCACTGTGACACCACTGTGTGCTGTTACAGTCAAAAATTAATGTGGATATTAACCATGTGCCGATGAATTTGTGAGGGCAAGAAATAGTTTAACCAATTTGTTTCATGAAAATCAAGTACCTAACTTTTAACTTGATGCACTTACACTATGCAAATAAAATTAACATTTAAACACACAAATGGCAACCTACTGCTTGAAATATTTTTCTGTCTGGCAAAGCAGAGCAGTGATAACTAGAATGTATGTTTGTAAGGCTCTACAGGTTCTGCAGGACCAAGGCTTTTTACCATCCATTTAATAGATGCCAATACGGAAAACCTGCCCAAGGCTCACACGTGGTATGACCATTTTACTAAATATTTTTTTCTAGTTGAAAGTTCCTCATTTACTGATTTTTGTGCTGTTTGTAGTTTTAACAGAATAGACATCCCTCCATACGAGACATATGAGAAACTCTATGAGAAACTCCTAACGGCTGTGGAGGAAACCTGTGGCTTTGCTGTGGAATGAAAATCCACAACTAAAACCAACAGACTGTCACACTTGAGCTTGCACTTGCACACAATGACTTGACATCTGACCTTTTAACACAACTTTGAGTATACAGAAGTATACCAAGCAGCCAAGCATTACAAGAACACACAGTGTCTTGCCACCTCTTGACCATCGAACTGTTTGGACTTAAGGAGGAAGCACAGCAAAGCAGAAAATATGTAAAAGAAAGTATTTTAAAGATTTTTCCTATGTTTTGGAGAAACATTTTTATCGTTTTAACAAACTATGATGTCATGTCTTCAGAATGTCAAGCACCACAACAAATGTGACTGCAGTCACACTTAATGCACTGAATCACATCAGCAAACTCACAAACAAGCCTGCAAATTCAAACCAGGAAGAACAAAACAGACACACTTGTCTGACAAGCTGATGGACTGAGTTGTATTCATACTCCATGTTTAACCACTGGTGTGTTCTGGACGTCTGTTATGTATGTGTGCATGAAGTTCTCTGTCTGAGACATGTTTGCGTGTTTGTCTGGCATGGCTCCCCTTTACTCTGTAAAAATGATCAAACGCCTGCTTTTTTGTTTAGTTGGCTCTTGATTCCTGTTTATATTTACCACCACTCTACTTTATTATTTATTACCAAGTGATTACTGACCAAGCTGCTATATGCTCTCGCCTGAGCTCACACTAATCTCATAAACCCATATTCTCAAGACATAGGGTCTATTTACACAAGTAATCCACATAGTAGTGGGTTTTATTCAATATTGTTACTTTTTTAACATATTAAAAGCAGAGAAATTCTCTTTAAGTATATAGAAACTGAAAGCGTGTTCGTGTTTTGAATACCTTGTTACCTTTATTGAAATGATTGGGAAATTGCCTTCCCAACCCTTGTTTTTAATCGTATGTTTTATGACATATTGGTTTTCTGGATAGGTCAGCGGTCACAAGATGAGCTAAAGGAAGCCCTTTTTTCTTTTCATTGTAGATGTAACATGTACAATAAAATGTGCTTTTATATAGTTTTCCTTTGCCCAGATTGAACATAAACTTGCCTGTCTTTTCCTTCTTGCTTGAATGTTAAAGAGGGTTCCTTTATTACAGGCACACTCCCATGGTCTATGAATGAACAAAGTTGCTTTACAGTTTTGAATTTTCCTTCAAATAAACTTATTTCTTAGGAGAGTGATGATGATATTGTGGGATCTGATGTAGATTGAAGATCAAAGACTGTTACTGCAGTATTTCAATCTGCATTTTCTAGGTTCTCAGTTCACTGTGTAATGGATGCAAGAGCATTGCAACTTACAATGTACTTAACATTTATGAAAAATACTATGTAAATAAGATTATATTAAAATAAATTAAAGCAAATTATGTGTATTTTATTATATGTATTTTCAAAAAGCTAAGATTCACTCAAATCACTGATTCACGTTGCATTTTAACACTACAACTCCCACAAATCTTAGCGGCTACGTAGCAACAGCGTACGCGTTGCGTCACTCCTGCTCTTGTTTTGGCAGTTTGTTTCGATGTTCTCTGCATATCAGTCCACCAAGAGGGCGGTTTTCACTGGATCTACTGAACAAAGCCGTGGTATTTTATACATTTGCTTGCATATCCTAATATGACCATAACGCGCATCCCTGTTATATCTTTGTTCAGCTATATTATGATTAATCTTACTAAAAGAAGCTAACTACTCACCAAAGAGGCTAGCCTACGAAGCTAATTGCCAGTAGCTCATAAAGTATGGTTCTTCTGTAACGATAGGGTGCGGAAATACCTGCGATGTTTTTCTCAAACTTGCTAGCTAGCTAATAAGTAAAAGAAAATGCTGCCAGTACTACGTTAGATCAAAACAACATTCGTTGTTTTTCCAATCTAATGAATCTTTCTTGTCCAGCTTACTGCCAAGTTTGATTGATTGGTTTTGCGTTTGGGCGATTAAAAGGTTTCAGTTCAAACATTGTTTTTTGCTTTCTTTTAGCTAAATACTCTATTTTAGTTGTGTAACTAGGTTAAGTGTTTTCTTACGAATGACGTGGTGTCATTTGTGGAATCACTGCATCGATCAAATGT
Source organism: Mugilogobius chulae (assembly GCA_038363315.1). Lineage (NCBI taxonomy): Eukaryota > Metazoa > Chordata > Actinopteri > Gobiiformes > Gobiidae > Mugilogobius > Mugilogobius chulae. The sequence goes on along the minus strand of CM076396.1, from coordinate 36,552,929 downwards.
ACTTTCAGTTTCCTTTTCCCCGTGTAGTCTCTTTTAGTGTTGTTGCTTCAATTGTCAGGGGAGAAAGAAAATACATTTCTCTACAATAATTCATTTTCTTGATTTATGTAAGGAGAGAAGGGCGTTAACTATGTTTAATCCAAAGTAGTCTTTATCAGTGGCAACTGCGCGTGGCTTTGTTCTCAAGTAACTGTTAAACACTTTTTTTCTACTTTTGTTTAACAGCTGCTTGCTTTTCTGAGAGGAACAGATCTCACTGCTCACGTTTGACAATTGATTTTACAGGGTTCCACCAATTTTTCAGTTAAAGCCCACATGACAGATTATAACAATTTTTCTAATTTTGACTTAGTTTAGTGTGATAGCTTTGTGGTAAATATTGATCATAGTTTTGCAGCAGTTAAGTTGCAATACATGAAGAAATTGACAACTAAAAGTGGAAAATTACAATAAGTAATTTAAGTTCTAAAATGGAATTCCTATCATCTATCATCAAAAAGCGCCCAAATGCAAAGACAATTTACACACAACTGACACAGTGTCCTGGAGTTTAACCAATCATTTAACACAATTAAAGTTTTATAGGTATAATAATTTGTCGCTCCTCTGTCTCAAATTTACCCAAACAGAAAAATAATTGTCCTAATTTGACTGTTCCTACAAAACTTATTAGCGGTTAAATCAGTTTCACAAAACAAAAGAACTGTCTTTCAATAGAATGACAGGAGATTAACAATCAATAATCTAACTAATATAGCTTCAGATATTTTATTCATGTTCAAAAGAGTTGTGTGAACTGCCAGATGGCATTTTTTTCCTGTTTGATAGGAGGTATAAAATCTTTTCAATTGGACTTTTATATGATGTTACAGTTGCTTGTGTTTTATGTGGAATAGACTGTTGCCATGAGTGTCTGACTGGGCTGCTGCATAGTGTCACACCATGGCAGATGGAGGAAGCGATGATGATGTCATTCATCTCAGAAGTTTCAACATTCATCGCAGTCAAGGTTTGAACCGCTGAAATAAGTTTCACTTTCTACAAACCTTTTAAAAAAAATGTTTGCGGCTCTGACACTGTTAACAACATAATAAGACCTTTTGACTTAAGTCAACTAATGAAACCTATTGTAGGTTCTCGGCGACGGCAGCATCAAAGGGAGCTGATCACCATTTCTGATGATTCGGATGAAGAGCCTGTGACATTGGTACCCTCTAGCCCTGTTTACGTCCCTGATGACGATGATGTCAGCATACTCGGGGTAAGTTCTTTATTTACTATGCAGCGGAACTCACAAAGTTGGGAACTACATTGGACTCTTCAGTTGTGCACCTCTCTGACCACTCTTGCCTCCAACTTTCACTCTTTGCTTGCCAACATAAGAAATTAGATGGATATTAAGAAATAACATAAAACATTTTGTAGTAATTATTAAAATATTATGATTCAAATATTATTTGATTGAATACTAATCTGAAAACAATCTGTGGCAATTCTCATATACTGTAATTTCTGGCCTATTGAGCGCACCTGAATATAAGCCGCACCCACTAGACTTAAGTGAGAAAAATGAAAAAGTACTTATATAGGCCGCACTTGTTAATAGTAAGTCCATGAGAATCTATAATTTTGCTGCATTGCCTTATAAGCCGCATAGTTCAAAGCTCATGAAAAAAGTAGCGGCTTATAATCCAGAAATTATGGTAATTACTTCTTTAACCTGACGCGCATTATTTATCTCCTAATTGTTTGTATTTACAGTCTAATACTCCGTCTCGCAAACAAGTAATTCGCCCAGCAGCAAAATGGAGTGGGTCTTCATTTAACTCAAATCAAGAATCAGGTGAACCTAAGGAGCAATGCGAAGCTCCAAAAAACCCACCTTCAGGCTCGTCTATCACCTCTACCTCTAGAGAGACCAAGGCCACTATAAGCCACACCATCTCATCTGTAGAAGCAGTCCCACAAGCTGGTAAATCACGGCCTGAACACCCTCAGCCTGGCCCTTCAACCATTATGGCTCACTCTACCCTTCACATGGACTCACGGCAACATGTCAGTTCTTTTACACAAACTTCACCAAACATCGAGGCTAGTGCCACTTCATCAGGAACACTTGACGTCCGGCCGAGCACATCTGGACTCTCTCGGTTGAAGACCGAGTCTCAAGCTTGTACCTCCAGTGCCTCTCGCCAGTCTAGTTCCCTGGCAAGTACTGTGTTCAATACGTGTGTAGGAACACAGGTAAAGACTGGAACAGGTGATGTAACACAAGACAATCCTCAGGCCAGCACTTCATCTGCACAACCACAACCTGGTACGTCCAAGCAGGTACAGCCCAATCAGACCTCCACACCCCAATCCCTTGTGTTACAGGTAAAGATGGGAAATGTTCATGTGCTTCCACAGCAGCCCAGCACACAGGTATCTGCTCTCATCTCACAGCCTCACTCTCAGAGGAGTAATCTTATTCAAATTGAACCTCAAATACTTGCCCAAGCCCCCACCCAAGCACCCCAGACTGCTAATGCCACACAAGTTATACACACCACACCTCCTCCAGTGCTCATAGCTGCTGCCCCTGAAAGACTTGTGCCACCTACAAGCCACAGAATCACTCTCGGGAGCATGGCATCCCACCCTCAACCTGGACTTGCAAACACTTTACCAAATCAACAGACTCAAAACCTTCCACCCAACAATTCTACACAAGTTCCCATTCCCCAGGACCGAGCCCCATACTCAGACAGAGCAGCACCCACTCAAGGCCTGGGGATGGTCCCTGCAGTAGTGGAGGATGTTCCTAGAATAGAAGATGCCAGGCCTGGTCCCTCTGCACCAAGAGACCGAGTGGAGCAACAGCATGACATCAAAGACATGGTTGCAAAAGTAGTGAGTAAAGCAGCTTACCTTTATCACCTAGAGTTAATGTGTGATCTGATCTCATATGTGGCGTTTTCTTGTGTGTTTTCCAGTTGGATCTTTTTCCTGATGCCCAGGAGGCCTATGTAGCAGAACTGATCCAAAAAAATAATGTGAAAGACTTGAATGTGTATGTGTTCAGAATGTATACCAGGCCATCTCCTTTTTGTAACTGCTGCTTCTTTGTGCATTAAACCAGGATACTTTTGTGTTTTTAGTATTTGTAACCTGCTGTTGGAGAACCCACAGTATCCTCACAGAGAGATTGCTGCAGCCTCTAGTATCCTCCTGGAGCCTGGAGACACCCAGTCTGAGGCATGTGCAACTTTTCATACTTTTCAAGTGATGTCATCAATAGTAGTAGTGTTGATAGTAGCTGTAGTATAAAGAGATTGAAAATCTTTACACTATTTCTGACTTTGTCATTGTTATGCTTTGTCATTGAAATGCTTCCTAGGAGACGGAGGATCTTTTTGACTTCTCTAAGCTGGAACTTGTGGGACATGGAGCTATGATGCAAGCTGCTGATTTGCTCATGTCTGATTTCCGTATGCTCAGTTGTCAGGACATCAAGTGGGCTCTCAATTCCTTGAAGGGACACTATGCAATCACACGCAAGGTACATCTCTCTAATGCCTTGATTCTAAATGAACTGCTGAAACTGAAAGCATACTCTACAGGCCTTATGGGAAGCTCTAAAGAAGTGGCAGAACTCGAGTGACCCCTCAGGGAAAAGGCGACGGAGCAGAACCTCTGCCAATCGCTGTCATGTTGATTTTCTTTTTGAACATGGTATGCATTCATTTGAAAAAAGGTGTTTAACTTTTATATTTTTTAAATGATTAATTTATTTGTTGTTTTTCTTTACTTTCAGGTTCTTTCAAGCTCGGTAGAAAAATGTACTTCTTGGAACAAGACCGGCGGTTTTGCAGAACATACATTAACCTGGAACCATCTGTGCAAAAAGAGCTTTCCTTCTATCAACAGAAAGCAAAGGAATGGGCAGAGGTAAAACTTTTTCTTATCTAACAAAACTTCAACTGAGATTATATTCAAAATTTTGCTAAGTAATACAAAAAGCTGCAAACATGTAATTTGCTTAAAATAATAATTATTAATCATGAATTCATATGCTTTTCTGTCTTTAGCATGAGGACTTTTTGTTGGCTCTTCAGGTCAATGAGGATGAATACAAAAAGGTATGATTTTCTGGAACAACATATTTACAGTGGTTAATGTCTACAACACATCAGTATATATTTTAAGTTTATGTATCTTTTGATTATGTTCTAGGATGGTCAGCTGATTGAGTGTGGTTGTTGCTATGGGGACTTTGCCTTTGAGAAGATGACACAGTGTTCAGATGGTCATTTATTCTGTCAGGAGTGTCTGGTGAACTATGCTCAGGAGGCCGTTTTTGGCTCTGGAAAGGTAGTAGAACTCCTCATTAGGAATTATAAATTATCACTGAAAATATTTGCCAGAGGTCTACAGTATATTACTCAACGTTTGTTTAGATTCAAACCACCCTGACCATGACTGAAGATAAAATTACAAATTTTTGACTAAAACTGAAAGATCTATTTTGTTCCTGCTGAAAGTAATTTCATTCTTTTATTTCTAATAATGGACACAAAGGTGGCATAATCATTACATTCATATCTTGTGAAAAAGACATGTTGAATTAGCAAAACCCTCTGAACATCAGAAAACACTGTTTTGAATATCCCAGTTTTGTCAGGTCATAGGTCATAGGAGATCCTCTGCACTTTTTAAGTTTTTAAATCAGATTCAGATTTAATTTCTCATGTAATTTCATTTGTCTCTAAATTCCTGTAATGTCTATTGTATGTGCTTTATTGCATCAACAAATACATTTCAACAACAATATACTTGATATCACACAACTGAGTGACCTCAAGTACATTTTTACTTTTTAATTCCATAAAAATATATAGGTGACTGTTAGCTACACAGTGTTGATGCAGTTATTTTATTGTTGTTAAAATAACACACAGATTTAAAGGGGTCCTAGTGTGTTTTTTTTATATATTTAGTAAGAAACTAGAACATGCACAGATCAGTAATTGACCTTTTGTTCTTTGTAAAACACAAAGTTGAACAAAAACAACTTAAAAATAGGAACAGCTCTATTGACTTCCTGTTCAAAACTGCAGAACTGATAAGCCCCGCCTCTTCACTTTAAAATGTAACTGTAAAAAGCAACAGATTTAAAAAAAATATTTTTAATTGTTGGAAAGTGAATTTGGGACAGTATTGAACCATATAAGCTTCACTTTGAGTATTAATCTTTTGAAATATACCAAGTAAATACAGGAAAGTGGGAGGGGATAGGTGGTAGGTGAGAATGGAGATTTATGAGGATTTGAGCTGCAGCTAAAGAACAACACAAGATTACTCAAACATGAATGAATCAATTTAAATATAACTCCGAGTAAACTAATGATGAAGGAAGGCCACCATAACAAGGTTAAAAACTTAGAAAAGTGAATTTGACATAATAGGTCCCCTTTAATGCTGTTTATTTGTGAGCGTGTAACCTAAAGATTTTTGTTTGTTGTGTGTTTTCAGTCAGAGCTGAGTTGCATGAGTGCAAACTGCCCATGCTCATTTCCAGTGTGTGAGCTGAATAAGGTGTTGCCTGAAAACATACTGTGTAAATATTATGAGAGGCAGGCAGAAGAGGCTGTTGCTGCAACTTGCGCTGATGAACTGGTCAGGTACGTGAGGCTTTCAGAGGACACAAAATCTAAACAGGCAATGGGATTTCTATTTTGCTCTCGGCTATTGCAACAAAAAATTGTCAATGCTATACTCAACAAGGGGTTCACCAGCAGTTTGGTGGTGTGTTGTATGTCTGTTACTCCCACCCCAAAGTATAAAGGGAATAATGGGGAAATAATAATAATAATAACAACATAATTTTTTGATTGTATGTTGTTATTCTGGTTGTACATTTGGTTGATTTGAGCTCCATTTGTTTTTGTACTTCCACATTTGCAGGTGTCCATTTTGTAACTTTCCAGCCTTGTTGGACAAAGGCATCTCCCGGTTCAGCTGCCCCAATCCCCGCTGTCGCAAGGTCAGTCAGCTCAACTCCACATCTATTTTTCTTTTCGTACTACACACACAAAGTTGTATGTAAAGAATGCTATTTAGAGATACTGAAGCCAATCTCCTCCAGTCCAGGCTATAAAAGACTTTCACAGTTGAGTTGAGTTGAATCATAAATTACCAGCCCTGACATACTGTTTAAATTCTTTGAGGAAAAAAGACTGACTCTCACATCTAAGGAGGCTGATAAGAAGGTGCTGTGTGGTGAGGTCGTTTGTTTGGTGTTTCAATGGTTCTCCTCCCTCTGTCTGAGGAATGTTGGAGAGGTATTAATCATACTGTTCTGGCCTAATTTACCTGAACTGTTTTGTCATTAGATTTAAGCTGCATTGTGTTCTAGTTTTCGCAATAAGAGCTGTATAAATATTTTTGTGGTTGGCTTTTTTGCTAATGTAAATGACTTTGTTCCACCTACTTCACTGAGGTTGATTTCAAGGGCTGTAGTCATTAAGTCATTTAGTTGATAAAGCGGTCAATGAAGTCGACCAAAGATTGTATTAGTCGATACATTTTTTTAGATAGATTTTAAGGTTTTTTATTGAACAAGGCCAAAAAAGCAGTGTTGAGTATTTGGGGCCAAATCATTGGTCTGACCTGTCGTATATTCCATTTGTGTATGAATTATTGTTTTTGCATGAACTTCAATTGACTTTTTGGTATTTTTGTTTGGATAAAATAAATAGAATAAAACATACTTTTTTTTTTATTTCAAAGCTTTAGCCACAACCTCTTTTTAGCCGATTAAACTGTTGGTGGAACATACCTTTAGTCGACCGAGAATACACTTATGCAGGCGATTACTTAAAATCAACACTTTTTTTGTCTGCAATTTCTTCTGCCAACCCATAGATGGTGCCAAAGGCCTACCAAATCCACACTAGTGTATTTGCACATCTGCATGAAATTACACTATGCACACGCCCTAAAGATTCAAGAAAGTTAACCAGAATTGTATTATATTCTGTATCAGCCTGTGTACTCTTTTTGCGAAGTTATTTATGTCACATTTCCAATAGCTTTTAGAAAACTATACAGTACTCACCACAGTATAAAAAAAATAAATAAAAAAATGCTGTTTAATTGTTGTTAAATGCTTTTGTGCACATATTGTATCCGTGCACAAAAAGCACATTGAGTAAACAATAATTAAAAAAAGATATTTGTTTTCCAAATAAAATAAAACTAATTGACAGTATTAGGTAATAGCAATTGATAACATTTTTATTTTCCTTAATATATTTTCTTGCTGCTTTCTACATCCCAACTCCAGCTGCACACTGTTGCTGTAGAGTGCTGTGAGGGAGGGGCTAAATTATGTAACTGACACACTTACCTAGGCCCACCTCCTTGGCGCCATGCTAGTTCCTGACTGGCCGCATTTACGCTCTACTCCCCTTGAACTGGTTTCTTACTGGTCCGGCCCTCTTCCTGTTCTGTTTCAAATGTGGTCCAGATTGCGCCTGACCCACTTTTCCTTGTCTCTCTCCCCTGGCTCTGTCTGACCTACACATCGCTCTAATGTATTCCACATGTGCTGAAGAGAGGAACAGACCTGCGTGTGATTATTCCATCAAGTTTTCCTAAATGTAGGTCGTTCATACTGGACCGCGGTAGTGTTTTTAACATTACACCAGAGTTGAATCTCATTTTGAAGGTCACCACTATACCTTCAAAGCCACCACCCTACCCCAAATCTACCACCCCCAATCAGTGCAATGCAAGCTTTCTGCACTACCTTATAAGGAACTACTGCAGAGAGTGGAGAAAACGCTGCATTCAAAACAGGGAAGATACTACTAGGAGGTGTGGCGTGGTATTAGTAAAGAAGAGCGGAACACATGTCAAAATTTGTTTCTCCTTTGTCTATATAAAGCCATGTGATAGTTCAGCATTGACTGTTAAAGATGTAAAGTGGACACGCCCACAAGTGAAAGGGTTGAGTGTGATGTCATGACATATTTTTAGCCTTGGTATAAGAGCTCAGGTGCATTCTTGTTTTCTTTTTTAGAGAGCCTAGTCTGACAGGTTGTGAACGCAGACAGGCGAGCCACAGTGCTGCTTTCAGCTGCTGCTTCTTCTTCTATTTACGGCTTTGTGTGTCACCACTAGGAGGCCATCTTTCACCATGCTGCCGACCCCCTTCACATGCTCCTAGCCTTTGTGTGATCTGGTTTTTACTGACTGTTGAAATTTGCAAATTTTTTTTTTCTTCTCTGTCTCCAACAATGCCAATATTCATTTGATGAAATTACTAAATTTATAATGCTTCTTTTATAGAATTATGTAATAATGCCTAATTTTGACTAATGCATGCTTTACACAGACAGTTGACTTCAAGGTGTTTTCATATTTACAAGATCAAAACTCCTTCACCTCTAGTTAACCTTGACCTCTACTGATTCAAGCACAAAAAGAGAGTGAAGACTTACTTTTTCTGAGTACTTTTTCTCTCTGTGTCAGTTGCCGTACTACAGGTTCCTGTCATGTCAGACTATTCAATGTAGTGATTTAAATATTAATGCTTTCCCAGCCAACTTAAGGGTCAAAGTCATGGCAGTCTGTGCTGGAGGATCTTTCTAGCTTCACGTCTGGAAAGCCGACATGACAGAGGATGTAGTTGGGCTGTTTCTAAGCAACCAGGCAGTCGGCAGCGAGCACACATACACACTCTGAGAGCCACGCCTCTGTCTGCAGTGGCAGCAGCAGGAGCATATAGAGCAGATACAGTGCAAAGAAAGGGCCAGCTAAAAGTGTGCTGCAAAGTCAAAATAAAGCTAATCCAAGTTTATTGTATCTTTTGTGTCTGTGAAGGAGAGCTGTCGGAAGTGCCATGTGCAGTGGAAGGAGCACGTAGGGAAGACTTGTGAGCAGGTGCTGGAGCAAGACGAGATTCGCATGAGAGTGGTTTTGTAAGTCACTCATGTCAATTCTTCACACACTGTTTTCTTCTTCATATTTTAATAATCAGCTTGGAAAAAGATGATTATTAAAGGCCATATTTGGCCAAAATTTAAAACCCAAGTTCTTCAAGCAAGTTTACTGAAATGGAAGTTTCAAATGTATCTATGACTACCACTCATTGACAACACATGCACTGGCAAGGTAAGTGAAGAGTAAGGACCAAATTACCACATGCACTGGTCCAAAACTATCACTGTTGCTCATTTTTCCTTAAGGAATACCTTTAAGGCTTTTGTCTGCGAAGTATATCTACTTGTGGATCATTATTTTATTTTGGACGTGTTAAATTGCAACATTGAGATAAAACAACTTGGTAAAAGAAAAACAAGTGTGCTGATTTCAGTATTGAATTGGGCACTTTTACATTGCCCCTTTGTGTTACATGGTCTTTTAGGCCTCCACATAAGTTATAATATATCAAGGCCAGGAATACATGTATGAGACCTTTCAATGTGTAGCCTCTAGTGGTCACTCTGTAGCTGGTTGACCACTAGGCTTTGGCTGGTGATGAAGAGCCAGTAGCTCTTCATCACCAGCCCAAGACGCTTGCCAAAGAATTTGGATCGGACATATTTTGCTTTATTATTCAAGTTAAATTATATTTATTACATTTCTGTTTTACCTTTGAAGATGCCTAAGTCTCCACTTCTTGAATGGATAATGGCTTATGTTAGACATACTTATACCTGTCCCCCATTTAACTTTAACTTTGTGCTCAAAAATAGTAGTCACTCACTGTCAGTTTTGGTTTGCAAAATAAGCTCTCCTTCGGAAAAAACATGGTATTATATATCAGTATCAGGAAAATGTGCCTAAGACAAAAAGTGAAAAAAAGCTTCTAGGTCACAATTGACATAGGAACTTCAATAAGTAGTATTTAGAGTGATTACATTTTTAGGGTGCAGTCACATCTTTGTTATTCCCACCTCTTATGCATTAAAGAGGTGTCACTTTCCGAACACTGTACAAGGAAGTGGAGACGGCTGCTTCCTGTAACTCAGCAGGTCAACACTCAGCACTTCCTTTTGTGGGCCGTTCTCAGCTCGACTTCTTTCCCGGCACTGAAAACATAAGGAAGCAGCCTGGTGTAGTGATCAGTACAAAACATTTGTGTAGCGAGACATGTCCAAGTCAGCTATTTTGTTAGTTTTACACCCTGTAAAGCACATACAGAGAATCTATAGAAAAGTCCAATCGCAAACAAGACTACACACACTATAGAAATAATCTGCTACAAAAAAGCAATATTTAAAGCTAAGTAAAGCATGCGATTCATTTAAAGCGATGCAAAGCATGTATGATTTTAAGTTTTTCTTGCTCAATTTAATTTCACTCGGAGAGAAGCTTTGATATTAAAAATATTGTACTTAGCCATTTTGTGAAATTGCATGTTAGGTAGGCCCTAACATAGAATGATTCATTTCATGTTATATATGATTGGCCTCTAGATTTTTGTTATGTCATTTGAACAGAAACTGCCTAACAGTAATATTTTCTGGCCATGTCCAACCAGAAGATAACATCATGAACATCACAAAACTGACAGCTAAAAAAAAAAGTTTAGTTTCTGTGATATGTACTTTCAAATCATTTGATTCACTCTTTGACCCTTGTGTGTATGTTACCCCACAGTGAGGAGCGAATGACCGCAGCTCGGGTGAGAAAGTGCACAAAGTGTGGTACCGGCCTGGTGAAGTCAGAGGGGTGTAACCGGATGTCCTGTCGATGTGGTGGCTTCATGTGTTACCTCTGCCGAGAGCCCATCAGCGGCTACAACCACTTCTGTCAGCATGCTCGCTCTCCCGGTGCACCCTGTCGCCACTGCCGCAAGTGCTCCCTGTGGACAGACCCCACGGTATTGTTCTCTATTGATCTGCTTTTGTGTGATGGTTTTAAGCTTGAGTCATCTTTTATGCACACACATTTCTCCTCCCTCTTTGACTCTTGACTGTCTGACTCCATAGTAACCCACAGTGGCTTGGCTGCAGTATCATTGGCAACCAGAAACTACAATTAGTCCCCATGCTGGTAATGAGATGGAACTAGTCCAGCTGCACAGCATAAGTACCAGACCATCCAAGAAAAGCTAAATATTTGTTTATCCTGTATCAAAGTGAATGGTGGACTCTTTAATAGCGTATCCCATGTACAAGTAGGATTCAAGAATGTAGACATATTCATTCCTTTCACACTGTAAAAAAAAGTTTTACTATTAGAATGTTGTGTGTAGTAATAATGTGACAACTGTTCTGTTATAAGACAAAAGTTTTGGTTGCCCAGATTATTACTTCTCTGTCTTTTTCTGCAACCCACTTAGCTAACCCTCTCTGTTTAATTTCAACCAAACGTATTGCTTTCCCTGCAGAAACTAATGCTACTGTCTACAAAAAATACTCTCAGACTGTTTAGTTTAGGAGACAGGCTGTCGAGACTCGAATGTGTAATTATAAAGACTAGAGTGTAGATCTGTTTGTTTGTGTCTGCAGCAAGATGACGAGCGAATCATTCAGGAGATCCAGAAGGAAGGGGAGGCTGAGCTCAAGAAGAAGACTGGAGGTTGGTGCTCAGAGTTATATATATATAATCAAATATATTTCTTAAAGCAGAATTGTTTAATTGTTGTCATCTTTAGCGTTACAAGCAAATTTAGTTTAAAACAACAAAAAAAGAAATATGTTAAGAGAATTGTCTGATCAGACCAGTAAATAACTACAATTATTCTCTTTCTCTTTCAGAAAATTCAGGAAAGCGTGTGGGCCCACCTCCAGAAGCCATTGTTGAAGCCAAGCATCCTCGTGTAGGACCCCCTCCGGACCCTGCACTTGTGCCCAACCAGGTGGCCCCTAATCAGCCACAGCCTGTGCAGGCTCCACTGTTTGTGCCTCCCCGGGCCCGCTATGCTCATGCCCCCCTTGGCCCCTTACCCCAGGTTCCTCCTGCGCCCTATGTACCCCCCCTCATGCCCATTTTGAACAATAACAATAATCACCACCACCACCACCAGCAGCAGCAACAGCAGCAGCGACAACAGCGGCACCATCAAAACCCTAATCCCCACCACCACTACGTGCATCACTGGGACATGATGCCCATGCACTATGGACCTCACCGTTACTACAGACGCTTCTGACACTGTAGCATTTTGCAGGTTTATCTTTCAAAATAAAACTATAAAAATAAAAAATAAAAAAAATAGGTCACTCTGTTGGAGTTAAAACAGAATGCAATGTACTGCACATATTGGGCCTCATTCATGACACATTTTTTGAAAGTTTGGCATTCACAAAACTAGTTCTTAACTAAAAGTGTTTGTAGTATATTAGTGGGCATTCCCTAGCAAATACATAGTCATTTTTATTAAATGAACAATTTTCCCATCTTAATGTAGTTGCAAACATAAAAAATCATGAATGAGGCTCATTATTCATACTATGTCATTGAGATTTGATTAAAGCAATTAGGAACCCGTATAATCTAAAAAGAAAAAGTAAAGAAAGTGAATCAGAAAAATCACAGGGTTAATTAGATAATATTGAATTTTTTATCACGACATTTTATTTGAGACCAGAGAACACATTTTATGAATAAAACTGCAGAACAGTGTGATTTGTTTATCATCTTTAACACAGTGCTCAGTTTAGGGTTGTAGGTTCACAATTTCTACTTTTGCTGTCCTACTACTGCTGATGTGAACTTTGCTTTTTCTTCAGTTCAATCAAGTAAAGCTCAGTTATTTCCACTTTATACTGATATTTTTGAGTAAAAAGATAAATAAAGCATTCCCTTAGTGTGATTTTTCAAGGCACACAATTTTCTAATAAAAGTTATGTTCAAAAAACGTGTGCAAACATCCTTTCATCAAAATCCCAATTCATTCACCGTTCAGACATTTTGTGCCCCTCCCTCATACACTGGGAGAAAAAGGGGCTGACTCATGATAACTGAACCCCGAGGCACAGCTCCAATCACATGATGGTAGACTCCTGTTTTTGACCAATCACGGCTCAGCGACTGTCATGCTTCTGATGTTACCAAAGAAAGAGGAGGAGGGGGATTCTTTTGTTCACCAAAGTGTGCTGTGAGTGTGACAAATCACTTTGCCACACGTACACACATGGCGTCTTGGTGCAGTAAAAATGGCAGCACAAGCCCCCACTTTTGCCTGGGTCCTAATGGTTTTAGTCATGGGCAGCGAGGGACAGACGCTGTTTGTATGAGAGGACCAATTGGTTATTAATCACATTCGGTATCTTATTACACTGGCCATGAATTAATAATGTAGCGTTTTCTCAATCTGAATACACAAGGGCATCCCCCAAAGTGGCTGAAGGTCAAATATCTAATATTGCTATAAACCACTCTTTATTGGTTTATTGGAATAATTAAATTGTAGGATGTAACTTGAGTTGATGATCACTATTGAGGAGAAATTTAATGTCAATTTTAAAGATTTGTTTTCCAGTTAGTTTCCTAAATTTAGACACCAAATTTTCAACCAATATGAAATATTTAAAACTTTTTAAAACTACATTTTGAGGACCCTTTTGTATATTTGATTTAATTGTGGGATACAAAGTCGTTGTTTCTCATTCTGAACAGTTTTTTAGCTTGTGTGTCTTCTGAACATGACTCCCACTTAACATGGTCACACCAGTTGATGCAATCTTTTTTAAAATATTTTTTTTTCTTTCGGCTTTTCTACAGTCTTTACGTGAACTTAAATGCATTAGTGTGAACTTGGCCAAATCTAATTTACATGATGCATGAGGTCAGCTTGATGGAACCCTCATGACTTCAAAAGTGCCCATGCCCCTGGGATGCTACTACTATCCATCAAGTGTTGCTTTTAACAATAGACGACTAGTCTATGAGTGTGGTCTTGACCAGCTTTTGTGATTTACTATTCCTCCTTGCCCCATCTACTTATATTCTTAAAAATAGCAGCAGAAAACAATTGCCTTTTCACTCTGAATGACTTTTGTGATGGAAGTTGTTAAAGATGCCTCCAGGCCTCTCAGACAAGTGTGTGGGGATTACATTTGAGGTATTATAGACTATTATGTGCTAATTACCCATTTAAGCTTGAGACAAAGACTGTCTTATGTGGGGACAATGCAGGGTATCTTTTTGAATATAATACCATGAATCAAATCCAATTTGTCTAAACTTAAGATGTGGCTCATTCAGTATAATATCAGTTTCTCTTCCTGCCTAACCCTTTGCATTAAAGTTTGCAATCTACAATGGCAACAGAATCAACAATACATTCTTTCAACAAATCATTTTCCAGACAAGCTGTTGAAGTCACACATTTGAATTATCCACCGTGCTTGACCTCCATATTTGTGTGTGCACCTCTGCAGCAGCTTCCTGTCATTTTATATTAAACTGAATGTGAGAGGTCTTATCTTTTATAACACGCACGCAGTGACCGAGATGACCTTCACACTTAGACCAAACAGTGGCAGCACACACTCGCTCTGTTTGTGTGTTTTATGAAATGCTTTATGCTCAGTCCTCAGGGAACACTGGTGTCTGGCAACATTTTTTCCCTCAGAGAATTTTATTGCTCACAATAAGCCTCTCCTGTCTGTTTGTGTTAGAGATTGTGATGCTTAGAGAACAACATGGTTTTTACAGGTGAAATTTCACTGCTCAAACAGTTCGGTTGTATGCACCAAAGAGAATAAATCATCAAGTTAGGGCTAGGTCATGCATTTTACCTAACAAATGAAAAACAGTGTTGCTAAACAAATGGCTCTATGCCCAAAATGCCAACAACTGCATGTATTTTTAATGGAGCTTGGTAATTTTTATTTTAATCAAAAATGTATCAGAAACTTAAGAAGGTTGTAGTCTAACCTGGACATAAGATGACCACCTCACAAAGGAATAAATGGGCAGTTTGATGGGTACAAATACAATTTATTTATTTATTTTGAGACAAACATCTAGGCTATCATGTCCATCAGAGTTTCACGGGTCTACACATACTTGCTCATTTTCCCCACAGTGAGTCAGGCTGCAGCTGAGCTATTCATTTTGCACCCACGTTACTCATCCTCGCCTCTAAAAAGATTACCCACCGGCTGACCCACTGACCCACACTGACTGGCAGTGGGACTAGAGTTCGTGTAGCCAGTATTACCTATGGGGAAAATGACCAACGCTAACCTGTTTCACCAATTAGCGGCTTTTGATCAAATTAGTCTCGTTTTTACTTCTTGCCCCTTCTTTATAATTGATCCTAGCTCCCCTATCATCTTTACTGCCTTTTGACATTCAGCCAACTATTCCAGATGCTGTTTCCATAGTAACACCGGTCGCCCCAAACCCTGCGTGACTGGCGTGAGAAGGCGTGGTTTACCCGGCGGCCATTTTAAACTTTAAAAAAATCATTACATTTGCACGGAACCAGGGGAAAACCTGCTAAGTAAATCTTCATGTTCTGTATGTAATCAGTCAACGCTGCACTTAAATTAATTTTAATTTGACAAGATTTTGAATTGGTTAAGTAACGTGTTTGCGCTGCCGTGTGGACATTCCTCCGGGAGTTCACGTTTTGAGTAACGGAAGAGGCATCTGTGAGTCAAGTGAGTCTCCATCATTGCATTACCACTGAACAGTGGACATGTGTGTGAATCATGAAGGCACAAGAGGAGGTAGGAGTTGTGGGGTAAGGCATTTGCCAGCAGGGTAAATGTTACACTAAAATACTGGTTAGGGTTAGGGTTAGAGAAAAGGCGATTCTATGTGATATACAGAGCAGACCACGCACACACTGAAGCTAGGCTTCATTCATAAACGTTTAAAGTTGCAAAAGTTCTGTAGCTAGAAATATGTTTTAGATCTGATCTATATTTGACCCAAACTGCTCGAAAATACAAAAAATACAATGGAGTTTAGGCAAACACAATTTTAATTTACACAGAAATGAATAAGAAACAGTGTATTTGCGTGTCTCTGTAAATCTGTAAATCTTGAGCTAATAATTCTAATACCAATAGGCTATTACTAATACTATTTATTAGTAACTATTGAAATCTAATATGATTAACAGTGGTAATAAAGGTTATACATAAGCTACAAATGTTTTGTTTTTTTTTCAGAATTTGTATGAGCCGTACTTTTTCAAATGAGAACTATTTGTGCCAACATATTCTGAAATTAATGGAAAACACTGGGTTTAAAATGACACATAACCACTTTTCAAAAACTATGCTACAGTAAAATAGCCTATATTATCAGTTGTGAACAGGAAGACATCGTTGGTCTAATGATTTAGCCTTTCTAGATCAATATTGCAACTTACAAAAAAGAAAATTTATGTTGTAGTTAAATTGTAAAAAAAATAAAAATAAAATAGTATTTCTCCTTCAAATGAGCACATTCTTTCTTCACACGCAGCCTTAACTGAAAGTTGTCTCTACTTGGAACATAAAACAAGCATAGAGGAGGGAGTTATAGAATTCCACCTGCATCATAAATCCGGATTATCCAAATGGAAAATGGGACAAGGCAATGTCCCACTGTGATGGTAATGAGGCACCTGAGCTAGTCTATGAACATGAACACAGAAATTATTTTTCATTCAGAGTCCGTTCCTGTCTCCTTTTTTTGCCCCATTTTTATTCATAAAGATTCATAACATGTAATTAACATAAAGTAACATATTACCCAGATAACTGCCACTTTTAGGTTCCCAACTTTGAGGTGGGTACACTTTGACTAAAAACTAGACTTGAAAACAAGTTTTTGTCTTCCGACTGTTATTCAGCCTTAAAGCCATTTTTTTTAAGGTTTTAATTTGTTCACATTCTGTCATAACACTATCACTTAAAATGCTTGAAAGTATGGTTTTAACTATTTCTACTGAAGTGTGCAGTTGAGCATTCACTTACAGAAAGTTACACACTGACTGCACCTTTAAATATAATATTCAAAATGAAGAAAAAATATTAAATGAAGGAGTCAAACAGCATTCCAAATCCCAGTTTTTATTGGTCGTTGGATTTCAGGAGAACCAATGGCACAAGAGAGATTTATCCACAATATCAAAAAATTATACAAAATAATACAAAAGGAACTTCCAGTTATACAAAGCAAAGATGTGGACTTATTTTTCCTTACATTTCCCTACTATGGCCCAGAAACCTTGCGTGTAAGGCACAGTCATTACCACATGTTTAATCCTCCCCATCCTTTTGACCATGCCTTGCTGTCTGTTACCAGGGAGACGATAACTATCATGGCAGACAACTGTACAAACCTTTGAGATGAATAGCTGGGAAAATGTTTGGTTTTTCACATGGAAGGAGTTGAGATGAATTTAAGACTACTTTGTCATACTATAAAAAGCATGAAAACAAAACAGGCCCTCGTGTGCAATGGTAAAAAATAAATGTATACTACACGTTAACAAAGCTTGATTTGAAGATTAGACAGGAACAAGGATGATAAAATTCTTTTTTTTTTTTTAAGGCTGTCAACATTCAGACTGTAATGAAAACCAAAAAAACAAACAAATTATACATAAGGCTTGCACATGTTTTTTTTGTGCTCGGCATAATATGAAACTGGCATCATTTAGAGATTTAGCACCAGAAAACAATGAGATGTTCAAGATATAGTGCAGTTGAAGGTAAAAACTTTGAACAGGGGCCTATGACATTCGTAAACCGATCTAATATCTTCACCAATGATAATGTCTGTGCCTTGGACATAGAAAAACTTTTTTAATCCTTCCAGTAAAACAGGTGAGTGCAGTAAGCATAACCTGCTGCGCTATTTTTACTTTATTTTAAATTCTGGACAATGGTTATCAGGGTTTAAAAAGCGGGTGGGGGGTGGGGGGGTTGACTTCCTACATCCTGTTTAGTTCAGGACTTTCAGACTGCCAACCAAGGAACACAGCTAGAACAACACAGGATATTGTTTTATAGTGAAACATTTTTACACTTGAGATGAAAGTCTTCCATAATTTTAAAATCCAGTTATATCATAGTTTTTTTTTTTGTTGGCATCATGGCCAGCTCCAGAAACATACATCATAATCCGACATTGGGGAGGTGCTGCTACGAGACCAAATGAACGAACAGAAAGTTGTGGTTGGGTTCAAATTAGATCATGTAGAAGCATCTCCCAGTCAGATGTCATAAATACTGCCATCGTGTGCTGCTCACAATAGAGACATTAACAGGAGGGTGGAGATAGACAGGGGCTTTATTGTGGTTCTGCTCTGCTCTGGTAAAAAGGACCGAGCCACACTGGGAGGCCCAATCATAAGGCAAGGATGGGAGGAGTGACGGGTCAAGCAGCCAACCAGATCGGAGCAGGAAAAAGTGCACAGCCCCACGTAACTATGGCAACAAATAATACAAAATGAAAAAAAAAAGGTTTGACACTGTAGAGCAGAGCTGGGAAGGAAGGAGATATAAATGATCCTCCTTTTTAGTGTGCAGTTCAACATAAAGAGCAGATAGGTAGATGGGAGGACGGTAGTGCTGTGCACGCGCTCCACAGCAGTGATGGCGTTGCCGTGGTTTTTGCTCAGTATTCCCAGAAGGTGGCAGATTCCAGATCGTCGGCGTTGGCTTTGAGCACGCCGGCATGGTCGCCTCGGAGATACTTGTTGTCAGCAACGTGACGGATGGCCAGCTTGTTGTAGTCGCAAAACTCAAACAGGAAGTCAACGGGTGTGTCGCTGCTGCTCACCACTGACTGTTCGTTGCCCACCATCCAATATTTACCTGTGGAGTCTGAAGAGCGGACAATAAACTCATTATTCTATGTTCTTTGGTGAAAGCATAGTATAGGCTGGCTAGTTTTTTTATTACGCAATATATCTTATGCAAAAACAGTTCAAATATGGTAAATTTTTAAGTCTATAGAATCATACAGGCAACTTCCCACATCCAGAAACTTAAATGTGCCTTTTAAAGTCCGTATGACAGGTTTGAACGTTTTTCAAATGTTTATTTAGTTTGGTAGATTAATACCTGTTGTGATTATAAATGATAGTTCAGTCAATAACAAGTTTGTAGAGAAACATGTGAAAATATGTTGAAAATACCAGGAAGTAGAGCAGAGTTCTAAACTGATGACATCACATTAGAGAAACAAAAACAGTTTCAATTTTCTCACAAGAAACTGATTTTTATGGCCCTGTAAACAAACATTTAACAAAAAAGTGAGTTCTAGTGTATTTTTATGGCTCAAGTTACATTTGAAGAGGCCCAATTTATTAAATGGTCGCTAGGCAACTACCTAACGTGATGCCATCATTCATGAACAGGAAGTACATTTTTAATGCTAAAAAATTGCCAAACTGGAATGAAATTTAAAAAATGTTTTGTAAAACCTTAAATATATTGATCTTAACTTTTACGTCTTTGTGAAATATGAGTAGTTCAACCTGTCAGAGGCACTTATAATATTATTGATTGTAAAAAAGGACAGATTTTTATACTTTCAATTAATAATAACCTGTGATGTTCATGCATAGTGTTGATGTCTAACATATGGTTACAGAGAGAAGAGAGAATAGACACCTTGCAGGCTGTAGGCTCCATCCCTGAACTCCAGAGTGAAGTAATCGTAGGATGAGCGGTTGGAGTCCAGCGTTCCTGTCACTTTCCTGCAGCCGATGAAGCCATGCTCTCCACGCAGCACGATGATTGGACGATTGATCAGCTTCATGATGAACTCTTCACTTGGACCTGAAGAACCACAATGAGTTAGGTATATTGGAGATCGATTTACTGTTTTTCTTACAGGGTTGGTACAGATTTTAACTTGAGATTTCCCATGACTTTTCCATGACTTATCCAAAACAATTCCCCACATTTTCCATGACCTCGTCTAACACACATTCAATTAATTATTTTGATTGGCTTTCATTTACTGAGTAAGACCAAAATACAAAGATTTCAGGGATTTCTAGACATAAAAAATGAAAATTGTGAATTTTAATTAATTCTTCTCTAATATACTAAGCGACAAAGATACTGTATTTTCTATTTGTGGGCACATATTTAAAAACATGATTTTTCTCTATCCAGCTCAACATGAGCAAGATTCAAGCAAGATCCAAGTTATTTTTGAATCCAATATTTTGTTATTGGCATGCTCTCTTTGCTCACACTTTTAGACATCAGAAAATAAACATAGAACAAATTTAATTGAGCACAAAGTGTCCTTGGTTTTAATAACAATTCAGGAGAAAAAAATTCCAAATAAAAAAACATTTGGGAAGTACCTTTACCCCCATCTTGTGCGGTTTACATACCTGCAGCATCAATGGTGGCTGCTAGCTGTCCATTCTTCTTGGCAGCAACATATTTCCCGTTGGCGGCCCGGAGAGTCAGCCTCTTCCCACGCCACTCGATGTCGAAGTAGCAATTAGCTGACCTGTATGGACAGGGAAAGCGAAGGTGAGGCACTTATTAAATTTACATGGTACTTCGATATCCAGGGCCTAGGACAGTGCTGAAGTGTCACATCTCGTAAACCCATTCATTTTTGCACTCCTGTTGCTTATCGACAAAGTAATTGTTGGGTAATTGGATTGGCTGGCTCACAGCTGAGGGATAAGCTTCACTAAGTAATGCACGTCAAATAGATAATTAAATGACTTTCTTGTGTTTTGTAGTAACTAGAGGAGATAAGGAAAGTTGAGCAACAGGAATGTGATGAAGGAATGCAAAAGGACTTCCTGCAGTGAAAGCGTAGAGTCAATGGCTCATCTTTCTCCTAAAACAAAGGACAGGGGTGTACCACGTGTTGACAACCACATTTTCTTCTTTTAGTAAAGATGAATATACTGGCTCAATCTGACAGACAATGTAAAATATTCTACACTGTTATTATTTACACACTGTATAACATTTTTCAAGCATGAAAAAGAAAACATTAGTATAGTAAGTAAAAAAAAAAACAGTTATGCAAAACAGACACAACTGCCTCCTAACTGAAAAAAAACACAACAAAAACAAATACAGATGTTTTCTAACTGGTTTTACTGCATAAAGTATCTCTGTATTTGCTTTTTGGGGGATGATGTAAAACAAGTCAGTTTTTGTCAGTAGTAATGTCGTCAATTTTTGCCTCAAGTTTTACAATTTGCATTTGTCAGCTGAACTTTCATTAAACTTTAAGTGCATAAGAAAAGTTTTCGTGTTATTGCTTAGGAAGGGCCATCCTGTCATACCTGTGTATTTCTCATAGCTTCACTTTAGTGATGTTGCATTTTGTGAAAAAAGCAAAATTATATGAAGAAGAAAGAGTTCTAAAACCCAAATTGCTTTACCCATGTCATCAATTAGCACCATTCTATCAAAATTGCAGCAACAGTTTAAACTAATATTTAACAAAACAAACAAATATGGTTTCTGTAATGTCTTATCAACTAATTGTGTTCAACCAGAAGTAAAATTTTAACTTCAGGAAAATGGTCAAACTGGGGCAAAACAGCCAAATTTTATTTCAATTTTTCAAAGGTTTTTGGACTTAACCGGACTGCTAAGTAGTAGTTAGAGACTTTTAATGTCAACATTAACTTTAATTACATGAAACTAAAGTTCTTAAATAAAAAAAAACTTTAACTAAAAAAAAAACTAAAAGTGATAAGCAGGGTGGCTGCCCTGTTTGTAGAATAGTAGGGGAAACATTGTTAAATGTTAACTAAAACTAGGTTTGCCTTGTTTTAGTGAAATATGTAGTCTAAACTGGTCTTATGGTGGGGTACCTAACTATTTAGTTCTAACTTACTTTAACTTTCCTTTTTCCTCAAAAAATATGTTGTAATTACACCATGTTGTGACAAAATCAATCAAATATAAAACATTTTAGTTGTCATTGATAGCAGAAAGCAGCGTTCTGATTGGCTATTCTTGGTTGGTCCACTGCAGTTTTACTTTGTTGTCTGTTTTTAAGCTATTATTGCACTTAAACATTTGTGAGAGCCAGGAAGTGGTCGAACAAATTTTAATACTTGCATCCATAAAAATCAAGTACACCTTTAGGTACATTTACCTAAGCCTTTGGACCAGTGTGAGAAGACCATTTGTATTGCCAACAGCTAATTATTCAACCATGGCTAAAGTAAAAGCAAAAATCACTTAAGGGATGCGCCCAGAGCCAAAGGTCAGAGTTCAAGAGAGAGCACTGTGGAGGTACAGTGATAGAACAATGAAAGAGTCCCATACACACACACACACACACACACACATGTCCAAGATGGAAATGTGGTTGGGCATGCCACGGGGATGAGACAAGCTCACTCACTCCACACCTCCCATTCTTAACATCCAGTTCGTCAGAAAAAAATGCTAGCTCTGGTTACGCTTAAGAGTAGTGATTAGGGACTAGTCTGGGAAAATATCAAATTCTCCTGTTTCTGTTGCTCAGAGAAAAAACACCACTATTTAACAATTGTTCATAAATACTGACATGCATTTTCTTTTAAGTCAATCAGCTTTTAAAATCTTGCTATATCCTGAACTAAAATGCCTATTTGCTTCCAAAATTGTTACTTTTCTATAGATTATGTAAAATCCTAAATTTGTTTCAAAAACGGCCACCTACATTTGACTTGACTACTCACAATTATTGATTAACCAATAATCATTCCTAGTTGTGACATTTTGTGTGTTGACCTCCTCAATCATAAACACTGATATTAACATGTTATGCTGAATTGCTAGGGACGCTTACTTGGTGGAAGCAGTGCATTGCAAGCCCCCGTTGGCCGTAAGGGTCCAGTATTTGCCCGCAGCGGTCCGGAATGCGCACTTCCTGTTGTCACGGCAGATCTCCACTTGGAACACCTCCTGGTCGCCTTCTTCGTCCTGATTGGCTGACAGGTCCATACCTACGCAGGGCACAAAGCAGATGGTAAGTTATACCGAACATGTTTTCCTTTGGTCAAGATCAGGCAGGGTAATAATGAGCAGCAGGAGGGATTAGAAGGGGACTGGGCACAGCTGCACACTTAGGCCCACGCACATCTGTCACAGTCCAGACAGACCAATAAAGTTCAAAGGATTAACTGCTAAAGACAATAAAAAAACATACGGAATCAAGAACCAACTGCTAATGCTATTTAAATACAGAACATAGAAATAAGCATCGTAGTGGCCACGTTTAATGTGACAAATCCATGACCGCCACGGATCATAGTGCATGCTATTTAGCAATAGGAATTCTAACTTGTAGTTGACACATTTAAACATCATTTTGACGAGGCAAACTAAACATTTGTGAACCCTGTCAACGAGAATTAAAGATTGTATTGTTGTTGGTTTTCTTACTGGCAAAAAACCCTTGATTTAAAAGTCCAAAATTACAAAACCTGCAACGCGAAGATTACAAATGGAACTCGTTCAAAATGTGTCTGTAATTGGTTAAAATGTTTTTAAAATTATGTTTTCTGCAACCAAGGTGTAGTTCCTGGAACTCACTGCTCAAGTACAAATTTTGCTTAGTCTAGCACAGACGTCTCAAACTGGCGGCCAGGGGGTAAAATCGCTGAGATGTGATTATAAAACTTCTAAAATGCTCTAGAATACAGCTAATTACTTACAATTTGTCCAAAAGTTTCCAAGGCAGACTAGTTGATTCTGGTTACCCACTTGATATTTACTTTACCGTGTCTGTGTGCATGATGTAAAATGTAAAACAATGGATGTGGACATATTAGAATATCTTCTACATTATGCTTTACATAGCCCAATATGCCTATTACAAAGATATAACATAGTGAGTCCTGTTTTTAAAATGTGGCCCTCGACCAACCCGACTTTTATTATTTTGGCCAAAGCTCCATTTGAGTTTGAGACAGATTGTGAAGATTGCTTCTATATTTTCTTTAAGATTATTTTAAAGTCCAGAATCTGCCAAAAGTAGTATCTATCCATCTATTTATTTATCCATCCATCTATCGATCTATCCATCCTTCCCTTAAAGATGTAAAGTTACTTCAAAGTACCTTTTTGAAATACTATGTAACTTCGTCTTCTTCTTATACAAGGTAACATAATAAAAGTGTTCTTCTCTGTTATTAGTAATAAAGCTATAACACAAAGCTCAGTAAATTACATTTTTGCTTGATGCAAAACACAAATGTTTTTAAATTACTTAGAATTAGAAACAGGTCTACTTCTGTTTTAAAACTGCAGAACTGATGAGTCACACCTCTTCACTGTAGAACTAAATTGACATTTCTGAAAACATTTTGAACTCTACACGTTTTACTTGGAATAATATTTTTTGAAACATTGCAATTAAATGCAGACAAGTGTCAATAGTTGGTTTTGTGAGCACTTGAGCATTGGCTTCAGGACAATAGAAGATTACTCAAGCATGGAGAAATACAACGTTATTAATTGTATTATCTGGAAAACGTGAACAGAGCCTGTTGCTCTAGTAGCAACAACAACAATAGTCTCTTCTTTGTTAGTTGTGCATAACTGTCTAAGCTTACGTTCGTCCAGCACATTACATTCAATTGAAGTGAATTGAATATGTAGTTTTAAATTACTTCTCTGCTACTACAATGAATAATATCGTATTACTTACTAAGTCCTTCCATCTGAATGATTGAGTTTGTACATGTATACAACACAAGTGCAGACCTCATTAGCCTCCATCAACCCACTTAGAGGGCCACAGAAACAAAGAGATAAACATCATGAATCACACTACTATAGCGAGCCACTCCCCACATATAGACACACACTTAATATCACACAAAGCATCTATTGTATATGATGAGGTCAGCTCGGATGGACCTATAGCCTCGAGCCCAGTGAGGAAAATACATGGACTGTCTGTTGCAGTGTTGTGTAAATGTGTGCAGAGCCAGACACAGAGAGGATTCAGAAATTAAAACTGGTGTGTGGCTAACCCTTCCCCCAGTGCATAATTTTATCCATGTTTTCGGTTCTGTCTGATTGGATTCACTGGACAAATATATGAGAAGCATGTGACTACTTTTGACAAACAGAGTGTGTGTTGAGGGATGTTATTATTAAGAATAGCTGTTCGTGTGTACAAAGATTGAACAAGCCTATTAGTCAATAGGCTTGTCACAATACCTCATTTCAAAGTGCAATATACAGTACGTTGTTACAGAAAACTTTTTGATGAATGATTATATTCTACAATAACATCAAAGTAGGATAACCCCAGCAATCCTTTCGGTTCATTGCTCATTTACTGAATCATAAGTCAATATAGTTTTGTGACAGGCCAATTTAACAAGTCAACTTTGGACTTCACTTAAAATTCTTTTAGATATTCTCCTTGATTATTTTCTTAGATATTATTTCTATGAAATATTTGGCAAATCTTAGCCAGTTTAAAACATGTTAGTTGGTTAGTGTGGTCGCAGCCACTTACGAACTTTCAACTGGATTCATGGCAAATCTGTGAACTTATTGACATTAGTAGATCTAGTTTTCATTATTTAAGACCTCTTTGGGAAGCCCACAAGGAACATTACATAAGTTTTAAGCTAAGTATTTGTAGAAGAAATAGACACTGCTGCTCTCCCACTGAGGCCATGCACAGAAGATTGAGTTTCGGGAGAAATATGTGGGATGAACACACACATGCAGATGACTTAGAAAAATATAAGTAATGAGAACCACATGGCGCAGGGAAGTAAAGGGGGCGGAGGGGCAGAAAGAGCGAACAAGAGGGATGAGAGTGAGAGCCACAGTAGCACAGTTTATCACTACAGCAGCAGCAGCAGCACACACCATCTGTTGTACGTCTCTGCCCTGAAGGAGCCCATACTTACACTAGCAAACCACCTCCTCCACAAACTAGCCTAATGCTAAAGACACACTTGTAGTAGTAGTAGTAGAATCAATCAATTTTGAATAAAGAGCTACATTTAGTCCATATTTATTAGTCTAAACTTTAGCTTGGTGGCCTTAAAATAATGTATATAATGTAAAATGATACAGCTAGAATTCTTTTGTCTAGGCTTATTTTAAAGTTAAATTGTCAAACATGGAACAGTCACAAGATTGCTGCATGTTTAAATAACATGAGCAGAGCCAAGTTCCATGCTAATAAAACAGCACTAAACAGCTAACAGTCAAGCGGCAATACATCATAAAACAGTTCATTGTGGATGCAAACTGTGCATTTTAGGATCAGTAAACAGCTGCAACATTTCATCACATGTTTATGGGTATTACTCTATATAAAGAGTTTAATTTAATGCATGTAATAAAATAAACAATGAAAAGTAGTTGAGTCAGTTTTGCTTTTACTAAATCCAAGATCATATACTTTTGGCAATCATTAGTAGTAGTTAAAAAAGAGCTTATGTCTGCTTTAGTCTACAGTGCAATAATGTGAGTCAGTAGTCTGGTTTGCCAATGTTTTCTGGCTTATAAACTACCTTGATTTTAGATTCCAGCATCACTTTTTTATGTCAGCAGCGTAAAACCATTTACAATGTCAAAAGAGATTAGTCCAAATGTTTGTCCAACCCTGTGTTCTGAATGTTTGTCTGCTCTGCATAGACAAGGAATAACATTTGTACAAAAACTACAAGGATAACTGCCTGTCGCTGTCATTTATCAACTGACAATTATCAAGATGTTGTTCTAGTCCTTTTTTTGATTCGTTAACTGTTTTAATGTTAGTTGGACAAATGCTTTAGTAGACAATTAATTGTATTAGTATTATAAGGATTTATAATGACCACGACAGAAAAGAGCAAGCATTGAGTGTTAGCTAGTGTTTTGAGACTGAAAAGTTGAAACTAGGGAAGAGTGATATATCTGTATCACTATTGATATTCAAGATATTTTTACAAATTTTACATTTTTAGAGATGGTTTTTCTCTCTAGTCTCTGTATGGCAAGTGTCAGTCCCAATTTGTTCTCTAAAATAGGGATGCACCGATCCAACTTTTTCAGTACCTATTGACCCTATTTTGTCCCGCCCTCTTGGCTTGGAAATGCACTTCCTGTTTAGCTCTGTTAAGGTAGCTAACGTGTTTGTTTGTCTGTCTTGTGAAGCAATTTTAATGAAATATAATGACAGTTAAAATAAACCCATCGACTGAAATCTACAGGCTAAATGCAGCTAAACAGGAAGTGCACGTCCTAGAAAAGTAGGCGGGACAAAATAGGGTCAATATAGATTCCAATACTTTGGCTTTAAGTATCTGCCGATACCCAATATCACCATAGGGACTGAAATTGCTTTTTTTCTTGACAAAACAAAGAAAGAAATTTGGTCATATATTGTTATGTAACTATTACTTATTGTGCAAGTCACAACTTAACATCTTTGTCTGAGAAAAAGTCAAGTATTATGATTTGAGAGATGTTCTGGAGCAACACCAGCCAGTAGATTAGTCTCATTATGTCCAATTAAAGAAACAACAATGGTATCGGCTGAACCAGTATTATAGAGCCGATAACCGATCCAGCAAAATTTCCTGGATCTGCACAGATATCCAATCCCAGTATCGGATCGTTGCATCCTTACTCCAAATATCAAATTTGGCTATACATTTACCTAATTAGTCACTGAATATTTTATATTACAGATACATTTTTTATGCTAAATTGAAAAGTAAGTTTCTGATCTTGTGAGCCTTGCAAAAAATATTGGCATGGGCAATTATCGGTTATCGGCCAAATATTGAATATCGGTATCGACTCACAGCAAAAAAATAGATAAATTTATATTGGTACCATCTATAGTTGAAAAAACGCCATGGCTTTTTTGGTTTGTTTCTCGACTAAATCATGATCGTACGTAGGTCTGTAAATACCACCATTATGTTTTATACTTGAATAACCTGCAGAGAAAAGGTTTTTGCATTTTCCTTGAACGTGCCTTGTAGGATCTTGATTATAAAGTTGTACAAGTAAATATACACACTATAAAAACACACAAGTGTGACATGGAGAATTAAACAATGGCCTACAGTTGGTGTCACTTTTAATTCCGACTGTGTGCCACTAGCTTTTAGGTAACTCCACATCAAGTTAGCACATATACCTCCAACCACAATAACATACACCCCGCCCATAGTGATTGGGCCTCATTGTGCAGATTGCAAGCTCTTGTTTTGCCTTCTTGTGAATGGGATAGTTGGTTCTATTGTCGAAGGTGACTGGGCAGAGGAGGTGTCCAGCTGGGGCCCAAATGAGGAGACAAGAACCAAGCCTTTTGTTTGGATCCAAAGCACACGGGCATGTACAGTGGAAACAGTAACCCACACTTTTATGTGGAAATGGGGTCAAGCAAAGCAGGGGGATGTCCTAGATATTTTAGCAAAAAAGGGGAAATCGATTTGGATTTGAAAGTGCAGTAGAAAATACTCAGAGCGACACACCCAGACAGATGACACACTGGGGAATGCTAACCTATAATAAAGAGCAGAGATGTTTCGCTGCAGCGTGGTCATCAGATGGTGGAACCTAAAATTAGTCTCAAATCATTTTATTGTGAGACGTAAACCTCATCACTCAAGTTCAAGCTGTTCTGACAACTATTGAAAGCAACAGAAAGAGTGGGTTTGACTCATATTTGAGTATTCAAGTGATGTGCTGAGGCTGCTTTGGATAAATCCCATGTTTGCAACATTAAGAAAACGTTCTTGGTAGAGCAATCAGATGTAAAGGTTGTTGATACAAGTGAGTGGCTACTTGATGAACAGTTCTTTTAGTGTTCAAAAGACATAAAGGCTCTTGGCAAACTTAATACTTATGTAAAAATATTTAGTTACATATGGTCATTTGGTTGTCAACTCATTCCGAAACCCTTAGATAAACGTTTGACCACTGGAATGTGCAGTCATTGAGTGAATGAGACATTTTACTAATGCTAACTGCTTTATAGTCATTGTGACATTTAGCCTTCACCTTTCAATGGAATCCCCTTTGAGCAATTTTATATTAAGTGTTAAGCAATTTTAGGTGTTTTAAAATGGACAAATTTACCATAATTAGGTGCTGAGAAGTAGTTTTACAATCAAGCAAATAGTATAAATTGGTCTGGCTAGATACACCCCAAAAACATGTTGGGATGTATCTTGCCCTCTTGTGAGCTGGTAGAAATGTGAAAATAGAAGCAAGAAACCAAAAATGTACCAATGTGGTTTAAACAGATTGCCAGGTCACTGTATTAATAACGTATGTGTGTGTTTTTGACTGGACCCATCACCAGCCACACAGCCTGCAGGGATTATCACAGCAGCCAAGGTCTCATTTCCTGCCCTGGGAGGGGGTGAAGGATACAGGGAGGGTGTCACAGCTGAACCAGTGCCAAATATAACAGGGGGCTGCCAGTTGTTCTCCATTTTTTATTCAACAGAAGATGACATTCTGATAGGAGGAATGAGGCTGTACATGCTTCAGCAAATAGGTCATGGCATTGTGGTCCTGTCTGACCAAACGGGCATTGTAATTGTTTAGGAACTATGCTGCCCATTTAGAATGTGCACAGGTTTTATAAATCAATCTCTTTACAAAAAAACAATCTAAAATGTGACTCATGTTTGCTGACTTTCAGAATTGTTCCTATAGGAAACAGGAGAATGTTCTTAGCAACCAGCTAAACAAAAATGGTTTTCATTATACTGCTGATGAGACAAAAACTTCCAAATCAGTCTACAAAATGCCGTACTTTTTGCTTTATGGGTTTCTTAAAGCTTATAGTACAAGAGTTGAAACCAACTGACGTTGCTTGTGTAACAGAAGAGCAGGTTATTTTATTGACAAATTCAAGTCAAAAGATTTCCCAACACAAATTGCTAACTGACCACTTGTCTAGACAGTATTTCACTTTAATCCTACTACAATGTGAAATCATTTGCATATGGATTCAAAACTCGTTTATTGATGCTGTTCATTTATCCAGGCTTGGCACTGGCACAAAAATACATTGCCCCTGAACCTCTAAAGTTATTACAGTCTTTTTTTTTTTTGCAAAAAAATTAATGTTTGGTATTGGTTTATAGCCTTCACATTGCACATTCAATTCCCCTGTGAACACACATTCCCAGGTGCTAGGATTAGAATTTAGCACAGCCTGCATGCATAGATAATTCACCATCTCGTTATCTTCCTGAAATTCGACTCTGGGTGCTGTGCAAAGAAAAACAAGCTTTCTCCACACACAATTAGCCAACAAACCAACAGATTCTCTGAGGGTTTCCATTCACGATTCTTTCTCTGATAAGACACTAAGAGCAGTGGGCTCTAGCGGTTACAATAGTCGCCAAGAGGATGTGTTGTGTAAATTAGCTAACAAACTATCTCTAAGCTCTTCTGCAGCTGTAAAGGGCAGGAAAGACCAGTTAAGAGGCCATTGGGCTCCGACTAACTGGACAGTAATGGCATCTGTGCATATGAGGCTGTTAAAAGTCTCTATATGGGAGCTAGTGTCGCTTTGTATCGATGAGCAGAGTAATGGTCTGGACATGAATGGCGAAAACAAATCAAGGCATGCACATTGGAAAGCATAGATTACAAAAAACTATTGAAAGGAAATTAATTTTAGCTTATTAGTATGTTAAAAACTATTGGATATGCAACAGTAGAATTTTGCTCAAGACCAAATCATTGCCCGTTTTCTTTAGTCATCATATCATTAAAAATAAAACATTTTGAGTTTGTCTGTTAAATCAATAATGTGCAAGTCATAGTCTAATTATTTGACTTTTTGCTTTACAGTTCAGTTAGAATACTACTTATTTTTCTCTAGACCTACTAGTTGAACAAACCCTGATGGAAATTTTTTAAGATTCAAACAACACAACCATTGTCCCAAATAAAAACCTCGTGACCAGCTGGAAGCATTTTTGGACTTGAACTCAAATCATAATAAACTTAAGCATTCACAAAAAACAACAAATACTGCGAGTCTATTGTAAGTTAGCTTTCCGGTGTCATAGCTTAATAAGTTTCTGGGCTTATTGCGTCTACGGACAAGATATGAATCTATTAAATTTGAGCTTTTGGCCTGACCTAAATGTTGCTTTTCTAATAGAAGCCAGGCCGACTTTACCCGCTAACTTGGCTCAAGTCTACCCAACGAATGGCCACCGTCTATGGGAACTATGTGCAGCTGTCGGACTGCAAAACATCTGGAGCCAGTTTTATTTCACTCAACGTTAAATCCACATCACAATCATCCTCGTACTTGGCGGGCAAACACGGTCATCCTCTAAGACTTGGGCACTGGTCCGATTTATGTGGGACAGAGCATCAAAGTGGATTGGGTTATAGAGGGAATTAAGTTGAAAAATACTTTTCCTCATCGTCTGTCACCATTTCCAAATGCATAGTCTGGAATTTACCCATCACTACCTTAACAGTGACACAGTGTCAGAATTCTTCCCACTGTACAGAGAATGTTTTTATGTCATGTAGCTTAAAGGTGTGTTTTCCACCATTTTATCTCAAAACACCAAAACACACAGAGACAAATCATTTTTCTGGAAAAGGTGCAAATCATTTTCTGACTTGTAAACAATGTGACAAAAAGCTGTTCATCTAAGAAAATTCCAAGGAATGACAATGACAAGAGCCATACTTTCTTTGATGGTAAATCACCAAAACCGCATTGCATTCTCCCCACTGTCCACAGGCTAATTATAGATTTGAAAAGACTCAATTTCATTCCTGCGCTTTATCAGAAAGTCGACGTGCCCTGCCTAAAACAAGCATGGATTCAACGCCTTTCAATCAGACTTTTCATTTGCTTATTCACATCTGCACTATTGGATGAGTGGCACTGCTGACAATGGACCTCAGAGCCCAGACTAAAGGATGGAGCAGTGGTTTGTGTGGTGGGGGAGGGGTGTGAGGACGAGGTAGATTAAAGTGATAGAAGAGGTGCTTTAGATGGACATTTGATGGAAATGAAAGATCAGGAGAGCATCCTTCACACATGCTTCATCATTAGTTCAAGTTAGTCTGCCTCCTGTAGTGATGTTCACAATTCAGTATGGGCTTTACATGCACACACAGGATCTTGGGATGGATTTGAAAGATTGCAATTCATATATTAACAATAATGAAATAAGTTTTTGAAAGGATTGTGTATGTGCAGTGCCTCTTAAGCATCAAATTAGTTTTAAAGTGCAAAGAGGAAGCGGAAACATGCCGGTTGCCATGACAACGGGTCCTAAAATGATGATGATTCAGGCCCTTTAAGTTGGATAACTGGTAGTTTAAATGGGGCCAAGTGAAAAGCAAAGAAAATCCTTCTAAGCCAATCACCAATTAGTCAACTTTTCGTTAGATGTGACAACAGGACTGGCTGGAGCTGTTTTACATCTGAAAGACCACACGCGTGCTCATTAGGATCCATGTGTTTACTCAGATTAATACACTGCTTTGTTGCACTGGTTACATTTGTTGTGCCAAGTCATCGTGTTTGAGACTGAGTCAGATTGTTCAATGCACAGAAATCTTCAAAGCACTATTTCCAGTGTGTCAGACTGTGGACTTTTTCTGTGGGAGCTACAATGGAACAAAGATGTTCCATCCTTTTGTTTAAAGGTGCTGTTCCCGGTGTGGGTTTGGCTTCTGTCCTTTTAGACTAAATTCTTCACCAAAATGTTTATATTAAACACCAACAGATGACAGAACGAGATTTATTTTATCCACAAAGGCAAGAACATCTTGGTTCTAAATAATATGGCAACAGGACTGTTGAGTGTAATGAGCTTGTTACATTGTGTGATGTATGTAGGCCAAGTACAGTGTCCTATATCTGACTCTTTTGGGAGGATTGGGGCAGACCACAGGGGGATGTTGTCAGACATATCACATTAACCCTCTCACTGCCATGGGCCTCAAATGCCAACACACACATGCACCACTCAGGCCTGCATAAGCACCACACCCACCTTGCCGGGTAGAGACGTTCCTCTCGTTGGCAGCCGTGAGGACCACTTGCGGGTGGCTCTGCTCCAAGACGAACAACTCGTCCTTGCCAACACGCCCGCTCTTCCCGGACTTCATGGTACCGGAGGGCCCGGATGGAGCCAGGTACAGGCCATTACAGTCTCTGAAAGCCACCTTGCCGGAGCGAAACTCCAGCGTGTAGCCCGTGGTCTTGTCAGGGGTGGCCATCAATGCGCCATCGTTGCGCAGGAAGCGGTTGTCGGAGGTCTGCAGGTGGTACCGCTGGTCCCGAAACACCAGAGTGATCATGGAGTCCACGCCCCATGGCACATCCCGATCAATGGCGATCTCATCCACCTTGGAGCTCAGGTGAGCGTAACGTTTACGCGTCATGCTGAAAATGTTGACCTGTGGGTGCATAGCAATGTGCACACTCCATTTCTCCGCCACGGAGACGG
Organism: Mugilogobius chulae; assembly: GCA_038363315.1. Lineage (NCBI taxonomy): Eukaryota > Metazoa > Chordata > Actinopteri > Gobiiformes > Gobiidae > Mugilogobius > Mugilogobius chulae. The sequence continues at coordinate 36,519,562 of CM076396.1, read as the reverse complement.
TTTGGGCGAAGCAGATGATGCGGTCCTCGGTGCCGCCCAGGTAGCGGCCAAACTGCTCGGACTGCAGAGACCAGCGGCCGTCATCGTGCGCCGTGATGATGAAGCGACACTCGGGGCCCGGGCTCTCACTGTCGCCTGTCACGTTACCATCTTTATCCGCACCGATGTACCGGCCCAGATGGGACTTGAGGCAGAAGACGTTGCTGTTGGACTCGTCCCCGCTTTGCTCCAGAGTCCAGATCTGCTTCTTCTTCAGGCTCGTGGCTGACGCGTTGATCTTAAAGCCAAATGTTTCTGCGGTCAGGTATTTGTTTCCACAGTTGATGAGGCCAAACTGGATCTGCAGCATGTCGCTGGTCCCGTTGGCCGAGCCGTTAGTTGTCATGGTGCCTGGTCCGGTTCTGCACAGAGGGATGCGGCTGAAGGCTGGGATGCTGCCTCGCGTGCTTCTCTTTGTTTGGAAGTGTGTAGAAGCTGTGCGCGCGCGCCGCCGGTCCTCTCTGTGTGCCTGTCTCAGCAGCGCGAGCCCGCCGCCACAGCTGCAGCCTTTATAACCATCAGTGACGTGGTGACTGAAGCCACGCCCCCAGCAATACTTGTGCATACACAGAGATACAACTTTTAATACAACACACACCCGTTTTTATGAGTCAAAAATGACCATCATTACATTTTGCAGTTTGCTTAGAGGAAAGAAGACCGTTTTTCAATCTACTTTGAGTATCAATAAAACATTCTGATTACATGAGTACATGTGATGCTTCTAGATTCATACACATCACAACTTTTTTGTTGTAGCCTATAATAACATGATAAGATCTCTCCAAAATGCTCTTATCAGATAAACTCAGCATTCAAATCATGAGGAGGCACTGTGCACAAAGCCTCATTCATGTCCACATCAGAGGCAGGAAAAGCTCAGCTCTACAAACAAAGAGGCCAAACAGATCACACTGGCATCTCCTCACTCAGCTACTGCAACATATCACAATTATATGGATTGTGCATCAAACGGAAGCACTATCATCACAAGTATTTTAACTTTACTGCTGAATAACATATGCAATAATAAAATATACAATACTGTGTCTTTTGCATGCAGTGGTTAATATGCAGTTTCATAAGCAAATCCGGGTGGTGAATTGGGTTTGGAAACATGTTGTAGTGCCTGCTGTTTGCACGCCATGGATGGGTTATAGAGGGAGCACTGGTGTAATCTGGTCTGAAACAGTAATCTAATGAAGCGAGGGTCCCACAACAGGGTACAGTCTGGTAAATCCAATCAACAGTGGATCTTTGAACAAATCAAATTCCCATGTAATCCAGCCTTTAATAACACTGCAGACTTTGCAAACTTCATATCTTTAGTGAAAATCTACTTTAACAAAACAAGGAGTCAGATTTCAAACCTTTCTATTAACCCTTGTTCAAGTCTGTGCAGTTAAGTATTCTCCTGATTTGTAAAGTGATTTCTGAGGCTTCACCACAACTTACAATTCACTGTCTGACCTTCCGAGTATTTATTCATTTTAGACTGATGTAGTCAAACCCCATAGAAATGAACTGAACAAGAAATGAACATAAGTAAAGAGATATTTTGAACATAAATAACCAAATAGCATTATTTTCTGAAAATTACAAAACTTAAAGCACCCTTTCCAGAAAATGCACGTCATAGTTTAAAAGTAAAAGTGCTTATGTATTCACCAAAAAAAGGCATAAATGTCAACTGCAGCAGAAATGTTGCAGAATGTGAAGAAGCTGGACTGTAACAGTAGATTTCAGTAAAAAGCTTTGTGCATCGTCTAAAGTCTATCATATATCAACTTCCAACACCAAACTTTGCACATCAAAACTATCAAATGAAAAGAATCAGTTGCTTTTTCTCTGCAGAGACAAATTAATCTGTTTTTTTAGTCGTTTATCTTACAAATCATCGATGTCACTTGTTGCTGTCCTAAAGTCTTTAAAGTAAAACTAAGTAAGCAAGATTGAGTTTATCTACTTTATTGAAGAATTACCGTTACTGAAAGAAACTGCTAAAAAAAAAAGCCAGAATCATAGTTTTAGAATTGAGTAATGACACACTTTCTGAAGCTTTTATATTAAAAGAACTTTCATTTCTTTTAATCTGTTAACAGCAAATATGGCACACTTTCTGACAGTTTTTGTTTTATAAGGATAGGCAAGTAAACAGGGCTGGAATTTGACAGTTTAACAGCAATGAAACCATCAGCATTCTGACCAACTTTCCAGCTCAAATTTAAACTATACAAAATGTGAAATGATGTGTTGTTGATACTGTCAGATTGTAGATGTGTAGTCCTTTTTAATCGCTCATATTTCCGTAGCTTCTGGACCCATCCTCAACATTCCTATTATAAATAAACCAAAGTGATTTTTTTTCACATCAGCTTCAGAGATTCAGTTCCAAAGATGAGAGCTGGTTGAACAAATTTCAAAATGTTTCTTTAAAAAAACCTTCTAATCTCTCCTATGAGGTTATGACATCACCAAATACTATTATGTGTGGATGTCACTTATTTAAAAAAAATTTAAATCATTGAGTCAAGGTTGTAAATTTTCTTTCAGTTTGGTTATCTCTGATGGAGTACGTACAGCAGCTATTACACCACTAGAAACAATCTTGAGTTCACTTGGCATCATAACTCTCTACATTTTCTTTAAAATTGAGTTGGAGGCAGATCAGAATTATATGTTTATTTACCATTTGTCATTGTTGCCATAGCTACATTTTGCAGTCTGTTCTGTTGTGCTCATTTAGCTCATGTACTTCTCCTTGGCCCTCACACGGACCCCGAAAGTGACAAGATTAACAGTCATTTGTATTGTCTGCGCTGTCCTGTATTATAATATCAGTCCAACAGATTAGAGAGGGGGTGGCCATCTTTGTTCCCTTCAGCTTTGAGGCAGTTGCCATGGAAACGGTTCTGATGAAGGGCAAGGAGCGGCGCGTGCAAACCAACACACTGACACACTGACACACAAAAACCACTGCGACACTGCGTCAGGACACACAAAGATCGACCAATCTGATCCCGTCTCCATCACACACCTCTGTGCTCCAGCCAATCACAGTGCACGCTCACATCTGCTTTACATTATCCACCAATCAGAAAGCAGATTTACTCTACGTCCAACCAGTGGCATTTACATACTGGGCTGTATAGACTCCATTAAATTAATTGGGATCAGAGAGTTCAGTTGGATGAATAGTTGGGATTTCCTTATTTATTGTCGCTTCTGTTAATGGAATAAACCATGGCTCATAAATTAGGCTAAATGCAAAAAGATGGATTTATAAGGAAACGGGCAAAGGAAAAGGGAGGATGGCAGTAAATCTCAAATAGGAAGGAGAGTACGAGCAGGGAGAATGGATGTGACAGTAACACAATAATGACACCTGTAATGGAAGCACTAGGCTTTGTGTTCAATGCAGGGAGAGATTTATTGGAAACTCAAATGCAGCAGGACAAAATTTACAGCTTATAAAAAAATCATTGCAGAAATGCTAAAACATATGCCTGCATCAAGACAGAGCTTAAACTTTGAAAAACAGGAGTAGATTCACTGTATATTATGTAGTGTTGAGGTCAGATTGAAATTCATTTACTTGAGCTAATTTTCTAGAGCTAAATCAGAGGTTCTAAAACTTTTCATAGTTGTGTAATGGATAAAATGTTTGACCAATCACATATTAGCAACTCTGCTGCACTAAACATGACTGAGATGCTGCATACATCATTTAGAATACAGTATTTTACTTTATTAAATGGAAAAGCACATTTGCATGGCATGTGAAGCATAAAAGTTATTCTTAGATATCCAAATAATTCCTTGGTACCGCTAAATGAATGGAACATTTTAGTCCCGATGTCTCTCACTTTGTGGGCCTCATTAACACAACATTAAAACTGGAAGTACAAATACTTGGCCATATCATTAACTAAATTAGATCTGTTTAATCTTCTTCATCTACAGCATCATCAAGGAAAAATATATTGTATGTAGTGTTTAGTTACAGAATACTGAGTTCCTGTATTAAAATGTATGTTATGAAATATTCATAGTCTAAAACAGTCCTTCCTCATTGAATTGCATTTTAATATTTTATTTAAAATAGGAATACATACAAAATAACTGTATGCAGTCCGCACAATTGCAATTGAAAATTTGAACCCTTTAAATACCACAAAATCTGTGCTGTCTTTTTTCTCACTAGTAAATCTAAGTCAAAATTGCATGATGACTGAGCACTGCCATTTAGGGAAGTTGCAGTATTTTGAATTCCAACAAACGAAAGAATAACTACTTTTGATCACATGAACTAAAAATATCCATACATATTTTTGGTATGTATTTAGCCAGTGTCCAGCAGCTGCCCCGTTGAATGGACACAAATATGATGATATGGTTAACATGGGTTTTATCTCTACAATATTAACCTACATTGCACAGCTGCTTTTCACGCCAACAGCCCCGTATCTTGTGATGAGGTGGTCATGCTGTGGTCACATGATGTCTCAGGTAGACCAGAACACGTTAGTCCCATTTAGAAAGGCTTGATGCGGTGACTCCCCATCATTAGTGATTCCCTGGAGGTTCCAAATGCACTACTATTGATTATATTGATCATAACAATGGCAGCACATGCTTAGGGACAGACACCATCTTTTTTCTTCTTTGTCATGCTTGTTAGGGTCAAATTAATGATAAAATATGACAGACTTTACTTTTACCTACATTTAGGACCTGATTTCAACTGGAGCACCGAGAATATGTTAGTGTTAATTAAAATGTCCTTTTTGTTATGTAAAGATATATAAGTGTGCACTATTTTTTTTACTATAAATACCTATAGACTTTTAATCTCCATTAAAAGTCTATGGGTAACTTTTCCATTCTACATTATTTCATTATTGGTGCTCTGGTTCTCGTGGACAGAGAAATCAGATCTGCTGTCATCCTGGTCAATGTTTGAACACTTCACAAGAGGATTCCTTTATCTAAGAAACCCTGCCAAGAAACAGACATTTGGTCAACCCTCTGCTGAGCCAACACTTGGTCTCCTCTGACAAAACACTTCAGGTCTTAAGCAGGATGAAAGATAGGTATTTTATTTGGGAAGTGGGGAGGTGGCCAAATATTTGTTAATGTTGCTTGGTAGAGTAGATAACAATAGCTTCTGATTTTTACATAGTTTACATAATTCTGGAATGGAGTGGAGAATATAAGTGAAGGTTCTTAGAAGAGGTAAAAAAAAAAAACACCATTGGTTTGTGATAGTCTAAATCATGTTTTTAATGTAATCCATTTAGTTTTTTCCATGTACTTAAAAATAAATGTTGCAAGTTGATCAATAATTAAAATGTTTTTTTATTGTAAAACACTAAAATGTATTTCAACTGTTTAAAAACAGAAACAGGTCCACTGACGTCCTGTTCAAAATTGGCAAAGTGATAAGCCCTTCCTCTTTATTGTAAACTTTAACTGGAACAAGCAGCAGATTTTGAATAACTAAATATTTATTGGGTAGTTTCTACTTGACAATTTTGAACTCTGCATGCTTTAACGAGAATCACTTTTTTTTTTAAATAACCGCAAGTAAATACAGACAGTTTCTGGGAATAATGTATGTGGTAAACCAAAACAGAGTACTTCCACATTGAATTGAATTATAATATTTAAAGTTTATTTTAAAAATACATACAAAAATAACTGGCCTTCCGCACTGTTTGTTTTGCAATTGTCACTTACTGTATGTAAAGGAAAATTTGCTGTATTTTTGTTTCTTACTAATAAACCTGATTAAAAGGGCCTGATATATCAAGCCAGGTGCTAAATTGCGAGTGCAAAAGGGTTATTTATGAACATTTCACACAAACTTGAATATTGGAAGAATGGTACAATACAACATACTAAAACTAAACAGATATGAACCACCTCAAATTCTTCATCTTTAGAGTGGGTGTGACAAAAAAATGTCACCTCTGCCATGGTTTTGATAATTGTTTCAACTTTTTTGTAGTCCATACTTTTTATATTTTGTGAGTAATTGAATGTTTGTTCTAAATTAAATGTTATGTTCAGAGAATAACCTTTGCAAATACTTTACTGAATAGTTTTCCCAAATACTATTTTGCTGTTACTTAAGCCACTTCTTGAACCACTACTTCTTATCTCCAGGATAATGTAAATCCCACATGTCAAATACTCAACAGAGTTGTGTTTTTGTGTTCTTAGCAGCAGATGCTCAGATGCGTGTCTTAGCATTCAGAGGAATGTCAGGGACTGCTGCTCCCTTCTCGGGCCTCCTCAGACCTCCTCTTCACTGCACAAAGAACTGGAGGTGATGCCAGAGGGACAAGCCACTCTCCCTATTCTCCCTTTGGCCCTTGGGTCAAAGGTCAGCCATGTGTGTGTGCTGTGGGGGGCTTTTCACTCGCATATTGTCATGGCAGCAGCCAAAGCAGGCGAGGCAATATCAGCAGGCCAGCAAAATGAATGCAATTTTTCAAAGTAAACAATGTAAAAGTCTTCTAAGATGGATACCATTTTAGTCCAACTTAATAATGAGATCTATTGAAGTGATTATGATAGAGTTACCCAACCTATTTTATGTTTTTAAATTTTTACTTCCTAATTAGAATGGATATGAGATGTGACATAAGTAAAAATATTTTCTTAACTGTTGTCTTGGAATCAAAGCATAAACCAGGCCAAAAGTTCAGTGTAAACTTTCAGAAAAATGTGTTGTTGTTTTTAATAGAATATTGTGGGCTATAGCACATCAAAAGTTGTCAAGTTGGCTCATGGGTGTTTGGAACATAAGTAAACAGTTAACGATTATTCGATTACTAAATTGGTTGACGAACATTTCAATAATCGATGAGTTGCGATTAGTCAATTAACTTGTTGCAGCCCTAAGCAAATATTCCATTTTCTGTTCAATATGCAATATTTAATATGTCATTTTTGTTTTTGTATTGTTTATTTCAGTTAGCGTGTCATTTCGCAACAATTGTAAAATGTTAACCATGGAAAATATTAAAAGTAATCTGCCTACTAAATGAAAAGTTAAACTGAAAGGCACTAATACTATTGACAATTCAGTTGTCCTGCATACACACTGGGAGAGACACAGCAAAATAGAAAGGAGTAATATGGTGGCTTTTGCAATTCACTGATAGCAGAAGTTAATAATGTGATATCGTTTTGATATATCGTGCAGCCCTACTTCACGTAACCCTTTTTTCAGTTTAAAATAGCTTCACTGTGTACATTCTCTTCTCCTTAGATATTCTCTCAAGAACAACATCTGTAGCCACATCTTCCCTGGGACAGACTGATTAAAAGTGGCTCCCAATCTGTGTCAAACACCATTATCAGACTTACGATGCAAGAAAGGTGAGTGAAGTGCCCTGCCCTCGATAACACAACATTAATGGTCAATTTTATTATGATATGCAGAAATTACCTGTCTGATTAATGATCATATATATCTATAACAGAGTAGAGTGCCAAGGTTACTTTTAAATAATAATAATAATCAAGTAAAGGTGCAAACTAGTGATACAGAAATGACTGACTGTATGTGACTGACTGAGCATTAACCACTTCTGACATCGACTGAATTATTACTGCACACTCTAATGCCCTCTTCACAGATATTATAGCTGACATGCAGATATAGGTCAGTGTGGTGCTGCTGGTGGAAGTGGAGGTGGGGGGTAGTGTTTTGAGATGTGTGTCAGTGAGCCTGTCTAGCCTCCTCAGCTTATTCTCCTGTCCCATCTCCCCATTCCTCCACTGTCTTTGGGAGATGTAACCAAAGTCTGACTCAAGGTTGTTACAATGCATCGCACAGCATTTGTCTGAGTGGGCATCGATCGCCACCCTCACGCCCCTACACACTCAACACCCCCTCACTGCTCTCTGACTACAGGGAAACTGGATCAGTAGTGCACTATTAATACTGTTCTCTTCCTGCCCTCGCTGAGACTGTGACATCACGTCCTGTTAGTGAATGAGCCCCATTGGGATGTGTGGATATCCCTCTTCCCCGCTCACTTCCTTCCTCGTATCAACTACCTGTTTGATGTGGCAGTAAACAGGCAGAATTTATTTGTGGACAGAAATAAAACCAATAATAATGGTAGATGGCCTGAATGCAGCAATAGCACTTTTGTGATCTCTTTTCATCTATTCAGTGTGTTAGTTAAAGTTGCACTGTGTCTGCATTAAAAATCAATTTACATGTGATTTGTTGCATTGATCACTTTTTCAAAAGAATAATTTCCTGTGATTTACCATCCTAAACATAGAATTTTGGATAATAAAGATACCTTTGAATAGAATCAAGTAATCCTGTAAAAATGACCATAAGAAATTAACCATTTATTCCAATTTAATATATAACTTGGCTTTAATACCAAAGCGAAAAGTGACAGGGGGTCCCAGATTTTGACTCATAAGGGGTCCCTGGACTGAAAAAGTTTGAGAACGCCGACACTATGGCTACTAAAAAGCAATCCTTTTTTTTTTTTTAGACGGAACTCTTTTTAAATGTTGAGTTTTTGATTAGATACAGACATTTATGTTGATGCTACACATATTAGCACAGGTGGGTAGTACTCAGTTACTTTTACAATTTAGCAGTACTTTTCTAGCAGCTTACTTTTTCCTCATTACTTTAGTAAGATTTTGTTAGACTTTTGCTTGAGTCTTGGGTCTTCTTCTCACTGTGAATATGAACATGAAAGATGTTGAGCATTGTTAATGGTTTGTTCTTCCAATTGGGAGTTTTAGTAATTTGAGTAATGACTTTTACTTTTGTGATACTTTTTTTTTTAAACTAACTTAGCGAGTAGACATTTTTCAATTTCATGTTGGTAATATTATGTAATGTTACCTCCAACAAACATCACTACCTTCACCTATTTAAATTGTGGTAATAATAAATAATGTTCCTTATTGTTAGGTTGGTGGTATACCTTCTTTTTTATCTACAGTTAGGTGAATGATCTTTCCCCCTGTTTCAATAGAACTCTGTAGCTCCCTCATCTGGCCGCCTCAGTTCACTACACGCCTCTCCTCTTTCACTCTCACTTCTGCAGAGACACACATTACCACCGAACACTGACCTCTACCTCTGGCTCTCACACTCACACTCACACAGCAAACACTACCAGATGAGATCATGGCAGGTGTCGCGACCACTTCTCCCTTGAGTCCCCCATATCCTGTCCTCGGCTGCGGACCCCATCAAAGCTACCGGAGCCCACCCAGGTCCCCTCTCTCGCCCCTCATCTTTTTTTTTTATTCACGAACAATCAGCAGTTTTACATACTAATGACAGACTCTTATGCTACATCTATGGGGCCCTATAGGTCGGTCTTTTTGGAAACACACAACACACACGTAAGAATAGTTCCAAGTGCAGCAGCTGTTCTCCTCTGGACTCTCATTATACTCACAAGGATGTTGGATTGTATATTGTCCACACCTTTGGCTGTGAATAACGGGGCTGTTTTATTCTTAATTGGTATAGTTGATCTTGTAGACTTTAGTTTAGGCATTCTGTTTATTTGTTATGGATAGGTATAAATTAGTAAACTGGTGAATAATTGACAATTTTGGTGTTAATGGAGATGAGCAGGGGACAGACACACGCCATCTGTCACTAATGGACATCAACGATACATTGGATCAAGCCTGTGAAAAGAACTGAATGTTTAAGACAAATGATCCACCTGCTTTGTCAGCAATCATTAGCTCACATCTGACTACCAAAATGCAGTGAAACGGGTACTTCCTGTGTATAAGAAATAAAAAACAGGCTAAACAGCTCATGTCCGGTTTGAGAGATATTTATGTAAGCTTACAGTTATAAGAAAAAAAAAATCTATTATGTAGCCAAGTCCTGATTAATGTTTTAACTATCATGTGCACTGTAAAATAAATAAATAATATACATGTGTTTATAGTTTATACAGGCTCTAAACTTAGAATGAGCTGTGGAGAAGTTTCAGAATGAACAGACATGACATGAAAATTGTGTGTTTTTGGTGTAAAACTAGTTTGCCTATGACTTGTGCTGTCAATTTACATACTAATGAATAGATTTGATTTTTGATACTAATTAGGACACCACAAAGAAAAAGAAAAATGCTCTTTTAACATCAAATTTGCATACAGTAGAGTAGACTGTAATTGTCTGCAAATACTTTATTTTTAAAACATTTTGATTTTACACGAGCTTTGATTAAGCTCAGCAGTATTTTAAAACTCCACAGAAATTATCACATTTTTTCCTGTTCATTTTATTTTTTTTATTTTGATTTTTTTCGATTATCAAATGAGTATCTAGTTTCCAATACCCGTTTTAGTATTGAATATTTTCTGATTTCCGATACTTTTGACGTTCTCAAGCGACATTGAAAGTATTTTTTGCATTCTAAACAGCTAATCAGTTAATCGAAATAATAAACGCCCAACTAATCAATTACAGATATAATCGTTAGTTGCAGCCCTAGTTTATAGGAATAGGCCTATAAATGTTGGGTGCCACATGTAACTTTTCTGTTGGAGTTTCGGGAACCACTTTGTTTCCATTGCTTTGGAGAGAATATTCTGGCAATTTTGCTTTGTGTGTGAAAACAAGCAGGTGACATAGTGGCCATACCTGCTCGTCAACGCCTGCTCCAGTCAAATCTCAGAAGCTAAGCAAGTCAGGGCCTGGTTAGTAGTTGGATGGGAGACCGCTGGAACATCAGGTTCCACAGTGGGACAACAAGTGTAGACATTGTCGTCGTGTGTTTGGGCAAGACACTTAAATCACATTACCTCAGTGTCTGTGTACACTGGGTGAGTGAAAACTATATTGTAAAACGCTTTGAGTGCCTGGAAAGGAAGAAAAGTACATATAAATAGACAATTTACCACTGTAGAATGCAAGTTTTGCTTTATGTTTTTTCATATGAAACAGAAAATGAATAATTGAATGCCAAACAATCTGAGAAAGAGAGATTAGTTACTTTACTTTAAAAAAAAAAAAAGCAGAAACGTGTTCCCCTATCTGCAGTTACACAGAACTGCAACTGATTTCTTTCAACTTATTCCTATACTGTGACCTATTTTACACTGGCCGCGCCTCCATAGCATGAAACATACATTTATTTGCTCCACGCAGATGGAAAATCCACCATCATGCCCTACTTTTGCAAGAATGTTGCATTTTGAGCATTTGTTCTGCATTCACTGCATCAGTAATAGATGCAGTTGACCCTCTCTCTTAAAATGAATGACCTTTTCAACCAGTTTATCTAAATTATTCAGTCCAAATGCAGGCCCCCGTTTCCAAATCTTGAGAAAGTGCACATGCTTCTCAATTATTTACACATCCTTTGAGTTATTTCTACATCAAATCTTAGCCTTCTTTAGCTCTGATATGATACATTTGCAGTTGTGATCTATTATGTATACCACTTGTAGTTTTTTTATGTAATGTGGCATGTAGTGAAACTGGGTATATGGGAAAATGGGACACCCAGCATTCTTTAATGAGTGCCTAACCCGCCGGCGAATGTTAGCGTTGCCAGAGAAACAGGAATAACACGGGGGAGTTGGCGCGCAGCTCACTGTGTCACTATGATTGAGATACAGAGACTGTCCCTGAGCTTCTCCTTATGTAACTGCTTACACTTATCGGCTTAGGAACACTCCATCCAAGATATCTACTATCTGTAAGGCCTGACATAAAGGAGACATTATACACACTTAACTTTCATGTTAAGCCGGCCACACCTGCTTGTCAAAGCCTGAATCAGTCAGATCTCAGAAGCTAAGCAAGAAAGGGCCTGGTTAGTACTTGGATGGGAAACTTCTGGAACACCAGGTGCCATAGTGGGACGACAGGAGTAGATTGTCGTCGTGTCCTTGGGCAAGACACTTAACCCACATTGCCTGGATTCCTGACTCTAAAACACTTTGAGTGCCTTGTAAGGTGGAAAAGCGCTATATAAATAGAGACCATTTACCATTACCATGAGCATTTAACCTTGTTACAACAGTGTTTCTTCATTGTTAGTTACTCAAGAGTTGTGTTTTGACTGATTCATGCTTGTTTGGGTAATCCTGTTTTGTCCTGCTGCTGAGATGTAATTGCTCAGAAATTTCCACACCTACCCCCTATTTCCATCTATGTCTTCTATTTTAGAAGTGAATATTTAAAAAATTCAAAGTGATAAATGTAGGGTTCTAAAATGCCGCTTTCAAAAATAACAATCTGCTTCTTGTTTCAGTGAAATGTCACTATAAAGAGTCGAAGTCTATTATTTCTGCACTCTTGAACAAGATGTCAGACTTCTCTCTATTTCTACACAGTTCAATTAACAATTCACTTAATATAATTAACAAAATGCTAAAAAACAGTTTATTGTTATAATTCAATAAGTACCCGAAAGTAGCATAAAATCATTTTTTGCACCACCTAATTGTCGTTAAGAAATGCTTTCTGAATAAATTTCACAATATACCAATATATATTCAATAGCAACTATACTTAAAACTACATTGAAAAACCACATTCTTTCTGTGAGTGGAGTCACCTTTCTACAAATCTGACCTGTAACATGGCGTTATCTGTTTGTTTCCACAAGAAAAGACACTAAAATAGTTTAGTGTCAGTGGACTATTCCAGGCAAAGCGATACCGATCCAATCTCCATGCAGAAAAGTTAGGCGCTCCTAAAGTACTTATGTTGTTTTGTAGATTTCATATCAGGTGTTTGCATCGCTTGACTTCTCTGATTGAGAAAGACAAAATAGCACTGTGAGAATGGCATGGCCTGATGGGATGGAAGTGACAGGTAGGTATTTACAACAGTTCTATGAAAGTATCCATAAAAGGCAATGGCTTTCAGGTGATTACCTGCCGCGGCCGACCAATCACAGCAGAGAGAATAGTCTACCTGTCCTATCCTGCTCGTTGCTTCCTTGAGGTAAAAGGTTGCCTAAAAAGGTTGTGTGCAGATCTCTCTTGCAAACATAGGTTACACAATTGTGGATTTAACATATAGTTTGAGTGGTTATGTAAGAAAGTGCTTGACCCAGATTCAGGATGTTGGGAGTCCCAGAGGAACATACATCAACATGCACACACCCCACCATATGTCTGCAAGTGTTGCACAAGGATTATTTGCTGTTGGAGTTCCTGGTTAGGTCCCATGACAGAGAGAAATGTGAAAGGGTTGTATTTAGGCCACAGCTTTGAGCAGCTATTGGTCGATAAGACAAAGTTAAACTGAAGGCAAAGGAAAGTCTACTAGAGGCTTTTTGGTTGTTTAGCTACTACAGGTAGTGGCTTAAGTTATGACTGATGTAAGTAGGACAAGAGTTAAAAGAATATTTGTGACAATTTGACTTTAAAAAATAATAATAATAAATAGTATTATTTTGAAAACTGAAATCAACTTGGACAGATGCTGAAAGACTATTTTCCTAGCAAAGACAGTGACATTATTGAACATTAACAAACCATTTCAGATTGTCATTAGCAACTCAAATGGGCCATTTTAGAAGTGGTGGAACTGAGTATCTGTGGATCCTTAAAGCACATCTGAAAGTATTCTCTGTTTGGAAACCTTCAGTCGATTAATATTTTAAACTAAACATTCAAATGAATGAAACTGAAATAATTGATAAAGAAAGTGCTAAATGACTCAATTACTGTGTAACTTTTTGAACTTTTTGGATGTAACGTTAGCATAGACATATCATATCAACATAGCAAATTGGACCAATAATTTTTATGACAGATGAAAAAATATAATATTGAAATGCAACATTTAGCTGTAATACAAAAAATAAATAGAAATCATCAGACAAGATACTGTGTTATTAAAAGGAAAAACACGCAACCTTGTGCTTGTAGTACCCTAACCGGTTCGCCTTGAAGCTCTTTGGCACAGTTTGTTCTCATGTACTACGAAAGATCTAACAGGGAGGGCACTGTTGTGTTGCTGACTCAGGAGTGGCACTGCTTTGGGGACATGAGTGAAACTTTGACATGCAGCCAAGGAGAGACACATGACTAAATTAGAAACTGTTAGCTCGTATCCGTCATACAAAGGGCATGTTTCTATATCAAAACTTTTTAACCATATTGTGTAGGTAATGATGGAGCCAGTAGTTTTACTTCAGTAGCAGCAACTCCTAATTGTGAACGTTTAACATGAAACTTGAAATAACTGCAAATTGTTTAGTCATATTAGTATTTATAGAGGTGGTGGTGATAGGGGCACTGTTAGTACAAAAAGTGCTTGTTGTAGCAACTGGCAGTTCAAGTTTGGCCAATGTATGAGCTATTTTTGATCAAAGCTGCAATTTCTGCTTTTGTTGTCAATAACAGTGATGTTAGCTCATGTTATTTTAAAATACATACAAGCAATATATGTACATAATCTATTCTGAATTTAGTAAGATTATTTTTGAAGTACACCAGATTCGGAGTCAGTCTACTTCCTTCCTCTAAACATTTGAGCTCATCATGCAGCTATTACAACAATCTAGTAGACTGGCAAAAAATACACCTGCAGATGTTTGTTGCATTGTTGGAAAAACCTGATTAGTGTAAATGTGATAGCAGGACTCTTGCCAAATGTTTCTTGTCCTGACATGCACTTTAACATGCTCTATAGAAAATATGCAGCAGACCGTCCCAGCTTGCAATGCCCCTGTAACCATCCCAGCTCCCATCATATGCACTGCACGGGGAGGGTCCCGGTCTATACCTGCTGCTGTTGGCCTTATATGGTGTTGCATATACTCAGTGTAGAGGAAGTCTTGTTTTGTTTTGTGTGTGCGGTGGAAAAAAAGAGTGACAAAGTTGCAGTTCTGGCTGCTATGGGAGGTGTCTCAAAGCAGCCCACAAGGAAGTAGCTTGGATTTCATCTCCACTTTTATTTTTTAGGCTGTAAATTTTAAGTGACGGAGCAAAAGAAAATACTGTAATGTGGGGATAATGTAAACTTAGTATTTGAGTTGTTGAATATTTGTCATAACAAACAGCCTTCTTAGAATAGTCAAAAATACTGGTTTGGCCATTTTTCTGAGAAGGAAACTCCTCCTCTGTAGTTTCCAGTTAGCGAAACACACAGAGAGAAGTGAAATCTATGAAACTTCATTCCTTTGTAATCGCCGACGACACAAAAAACAAAAATTGCACATTAATTTTGACATTTTACAATGGATAAAAATAGTGATTTGAATCAATCAGACACAAAAACATTTCAAATAGTTTTAATTAAAATAAGAGTATTATATAAAGCTATTTATATGGAGTATGCAGGGCCTTAAAAAATATTAAAAGTCAATCAATCAAATTAACTAAGTTTAATCACAACTGCTAGTCTTCATTTTGTCTGGTATTAATGTTTTGTTAGAAGACAGATTCTGATACAAGTTTGTTATTTATATATAAGCTTAATAATAGGTGCACACAGTATAAGGTGAATTTAAGTTTTAGTCCAATAAAGCTCATGGTGTTGTAATCCAGATATGATCTTTAAAATTCATTACATTTCTATTTTGCGATGCTAGATGACAATCATTCAAACTCATTCATTTACAGGAATTGAAAACCAGCAATCTTAAAAAAAATAGAAGACGGTCTTGTTAAAGTAGGTGTGGCTGAGACCAAGTTGTGTTAGTGGTAGCAGGTTTAGAACTACAGTAAATAATGTGCCAATCTAAATAGACACGGTAGAGTATAAATGACAGGCACGGGGGAGGGTTAAAGTTGATTTCCTTGAGAAGTTGTCCCATGTGAGTAGCATTCCTCAGATTGTTGTCATGTGACCAACATAAAGATGTCCTTTTATGGATGTTAGTGTTAACAATGGGGAGTGGCTTTAACTAATACACACCATGCTTGATGACTATACACAAATTAAAAGTACACCACGGATATCCACCTTGTGTGCCGGCTTATAAACAATAACATTAGAAACTTTTCAATTGAGTTCTTTATTTAATGTTTTGTTTGCAAGAAAAATGATGGAAATACAGAAATGATTCTGATTGGTTTCTCTCTAGCTGTAACAATGCATCTCTTGTCATCTATTTTTCCACAAAGTCACAAGATTCTTTTTCTCATAATATCATAAGATTGCAAGGCTGTGTATTAAGCCATTTTCATGCTTAATAAGGTTAAGTGTAGTTACAAAGCTGGACTAGTGTGTTTTTAAAGTGTTCTGCCAAAAGACGCTAAAAGGGCAGACATCATAAACTTTATTAAGAGTTATAAAATGCTGTAGTGAATGCCAAAAAACAAACAAACAAATACTGTTTTTGCTATTAGACCTATATATATTTTAGTATTAAACTACTTCAGTTGTATGCAAGAAATGACAGTGAGAAAACAATAAGCTTGTGTGCGTGTTATCAAATGCATCCATCCATGTTCTGTGTACAATAGCAATAGCTTTCTCACACACATTACATCATAGTGTTTTAACAATGTACCGCTAAACAACAGCCTCACATCTCTTGCATATTTGCTTGCTGGACTTCGACCGACCCCTGACTGTACACCTAAGCTCAAATGTAGCTGCCATGTGTGCTTTAAGAGGCTTGCTTGCATTAACATTCCCTTAAATACAGGAATCACCACTGAGCGACTGGCACGTTTTTCAGGCGTGCTAATCTAACCTGGGAATGACACTTCAAAAGAATTGTAATTCAAATTTTCCATAAAAAGGTGTGGCATTTTTTTGTTTTACAAGCTTAACACTCATGTCTCTAGAAGCCGGCTGATACTTCCTCTTTCCTCCACGTCCTGACTCTACTGCTGGCCCCATGACCATATATGGCAGCTGCACACAGCCAATCAGAGCAGGGCAAAGCTCTCATTCAAACCGGCAAGTTTGTAAGAGAGGAGAGAGGGTGGGAACTGCAAACAGAAATGAACAGTGGCCATACAAAACAATACGACCCCTGACACAAAATGATGTTAGACCTCCAATACAGTAGAACAAAGGCAGAAAATGACAAAGCGTGTAGAGTTTAGTGAAAGGTTTGGGGGGCACAGACTAGGGATGAGAGAACTGATTTTTGAAGGGGATTTCAGAGGGGTTTCCAGTTACCAGGCAGACAACAGGAAGAAAGCTAAAATCTGGAGAGGAAGAGGCATGATTTGATGCCCTTTTACTTATATGGTACATTTGAGTACATTCTACTAACTACAAGAGTTATTAATACTCATGTTAATGTTAATTTTGCTTTTGACTAGATTGCAAAACCTACTTTTTTCTACACCTTTAAACAAACATAACAACACTGCATCGCTTACACTGACTGGCTAAAATGCAGATTACTCTGATTAAAACAGCCTTTAGGTATATTAAACATTGTTTCCTCATCAAATACAGCTGGAGGTTTGATTGTTTTTTCACCCTGCTGAGGCCTGTTCAAGTTATATTTTTACTCATGGACAAAAAAAACATAAAAAAGCAAATGTTGTTAGTTGTTAATACACAACAAATGAAAGACTCACGGTGACTATCTTAACTGAATAAAAGTACAGCAAAAATATTCAGATTTGTTATTGAGGACAAACATTCCAACAAGTTCTCAGGAGGAGTCAATATCTATTTTTTAAGCTGTTTCATTTTTCAATGACCTCTCCTTAACTGACTCAAATTGAAATCTGCCAACTTTTTATGCATGCTTTTTACTTACGTTCAAAGTTTTCAGCATTAGTTTTAAATTGTGCACTTTTTTTAGTTAAGTCAATAACAAAACATTTCATAATTTGAAATTTTTTAAGTATTTGACAATCCTATAATTAAATGTTTTAGTTCTTTTTCAAAATTAAACATACAGTAGTATTTGTTATAGACAGTGTTGTAAAGTAAAGGCAATGTAAAGGCCTTCTGTATTTCATTACTCATTGCCAGCACTGGTAAGTGATATTATATAAGCCCATGTCCACAGAGTTGGCATAGCCAATGACTAAAGTGCATGGGCGTGTGGAGGTGGCTGACCTCTCTGTGGTGTAGCTGTGCAAAAGCATGAGGGGTCTAGAGCAATGAAGATCAAGTATATTCAGTTAAAATGCTTACAACAATGAAATGAGCCAATCACAAGACAAACCTGAGCTTCAAGTCGCTCCTGTCAGTCAGAAACAGATGGCACAGGGCAGATAAGCTTTGAGTTCCCCTCCATGTGGCTAAAGGAAGGAGCAGAATTGTAGCTAGTGCTGTATGTGTTGTAGTTTCTGCTGCATGTATTTTCATCATTTTTTTTTTTACCTTAAAGTTACACATTTTATTGTGTCAAAATATGGTATGACAACCAACAAAAGCCCCTGTTGAAGACACAAGTGTGTCAGAGTTCATCAGAAATTATAGAAAATTCCCCAAACTCATGTGTTGCATGCTTGTAGTTCTGCTCTTGACTTTCCTTAAAATAAAAAAGTGCATCACAAAAAGAGTGTGATAGTAGTGATGCATGAAAGAGTAGTTAACAGGTGAAGGACTTACCCAGATGAACAAATTAAAAGGAATTATGTGATTCTTGTAGGTTGATCAATGCAAGATAATCTGGATTGTGAGATGGGACGTAGTAGTAAAGTGTGTCTCTAAGAAGTTGGGGGGGTGGAGATAAGGTGCATTTGGGCCGTAAATGAGGAGCTAATCCAATCGGCATTACGGGCCAGCTGGCAGACACACGAACACACACACACCACTCACAGCTGGTAACTGGCCCGTGCTTTGGAGTCAGACTGTCACCACGGCGACCCGCGGATCAATGACGCTGCAGACAAGCCCTCTTGGAGCTTTATCACCGGACTTAGGGGAGAGAGGGAAGGGGGCCAGGAAGAAGAGGAGGCCAGGGGAGGAGTACTGGTGGTGAATAGGGTTTCCCCTCTCTGAAAACTACCAGTCACAGATGGCACACAATTGGTTGGTCAGTCACTTTGTGAGAAGTGATGTGCAAAGAAGTGGAGAAGAAATGATTTGACATACTTGAAAACGTCATAACGCAAAAGAACGACCTCATCTGTCTGTCTGTCTGATACTATGAAAAAAGATTTAGTTGTAATGTACCAGTATATTGAGTAATGACCAGATTCAAAAATATTGGTTAAGCCTTATCAGTGACTGTAGTAAAACTATACCAGTACTGGTTGTGTTTAGCCCAGAATTTATTATACTGTAGTGTTTACATTTCTATTTATAGAATGCTTTTCCAAAGTTGCATGTATTACATTACAGTGAATGTGGTTTGTTTTGTGAAAAGTTATTGTTAAAATTTTAGTCAAAGTATCAAAACTGTATTAGCAGCCATGATGAAAATCAAAAGATACATCAAATTGTGTTTCAATAGTAAAGCAAATGTAATTCCTGTAAATCATTCCACCATAGCCTTCCTCCTCTCATACTAAGTTCTATGCTTTTAACTCCAGACTAATAGCGGTTAATGTCTTGCAGAGTATAGGAGCAAATAGATTTGGAGGCGGCAGATGTTTTAAATGGAGAGTGCATTGAGATAGACAGAGTATTCATGTCAGTGTCCACCCCCTATGGCCAGCATTACCACATTAGCAACAGGCCTTTTCATGCATGTGCCTCCCCTCCCCCATATTCAAAAGAACTCCCAGGCACCCAAAAAGCTCTTGTTTCATAATGCAAATAATACAATGTTTACTATTTGGTTTTAGGTACTCTTAATGTATATATTTTTTTCTGTAATAGAATACATATATCATGATAGCGTCCTGTTAGGCTGGTTGCAATAAGATGATAAATCAGGCTTGGAATAGTATTGGTAATGACGGGAGTGGCTGTTTTTTGTGCCCCGGGCTACATGTTGGATTACCTTATTTGAAGAGAAAAAACCTGTGCTGACGTCACAGTGGGGTGTCGCCACCAGATGTATTTCCTTAACTTAGCACATATTTCTGACGTAAAGTGTAAGGAGCTGCAAAAGGTACATTGAAAGAGAGTAATAGTTGAAACATGTTGTTACTTCTGCTCTTGCTATCAAATTAGTCACCAGTTATGAGTTTTTGCACATGACCTTTGACCTGGAGGTATAGAGACACAATCTGAGTTACTGTTTGACTTGTTACATGGACCTATAATGGCAGGCCAATAGCAAATGAGATCATAAAGCTGCGACTGATTTTAACTTGACTGTTTGTACTAGAGATGGATATCAATTTATTACGTATCTTCTGTATTGAAAAATGACACAAATGCTGTAGGTGTCTCCAATTTCACTGGCACACAGCACATCATAAACAAACTTGAACAAACTGTTATGACACATGAGAGGAGGCCACCAGCAAGACACTATTCCAAGCACTTGGCTAGTATCATTTCAAGTGAAGTGTTGACAACTATACTTAGCCAGAGTCCTCTCACGGTCAGTAGTAAACATACATCCAAGGCAGCAAAGGCGTGTCCAAGGCATCGCAAACAAAGTCCACTTTTTATGTGCTCTGTGTGCTGCTCAATGATTAGTCATAGTTGTATTGCACTTTGTTGGGATAGTTGTGAATGGCACTCCCTCAGCCAGTTGTATCATTTGTGAGGCATGTCAGTCATTAAAGTTTTGATTATGTCAGTAACGTTACCTAATACTTTTAAACAGTGAAGCAATTAGGGAATTCATATTTGTGCCCATTTAAAGTCAACTATGCAACAATAAGAAGACAGTGAAGTAAAAAAAAAAGTGATGCAGAGGAAGTGTTGCAACAGAGAGGGAAGAGGAAGTGGTGAAGGAGGAAGAGATGTTTTTGCTGTATATCAAGTGCACATTAGCTTTAATCAGCACTGATTATACTCCATCTATAAAATATCATATGGGCTAGACTTAGGCCTTTATTGTTGTTTTTTTGCAAACTGAATAGAACATGGGGCCACAGAGTTTGTCTTTCTCCAGGCTCTAACCAGCAGCTCCACTTATGTTATGTGTGTCATGTGTTTGAGCTGGTGGTGCTGCGGAGACTCCCACAGTCCCAACTGAGATTACAACTGCTTTTCAAAGTAGACGGCTTGCACCCACAGCACCGTGCTCTTATAATTTAGATTAAATTTAATAGCCCATATATATTACATATTTTATGAGAGGCTTGGTTAGGTCTACTTTAAGTCAGGAAAAGCTGACCTACAAGCATAATGATAAATTGTTACAAAATATTTGCAGCATGCATAACAACATAGGCAAACCAAGGACACATTTTATTCTTCGTATGGACATGTACACGAAACACTCAAAAGGATTAGACTAGTAGGCCTCAACAGCATCAATCCCTTCCCTTTTATTTTCTACAATCCTTTGCTGTTATCGCCTGCCTCTCTCTCTCCCTGTCCCTCAAATCGCGAGCGGTCAGTGCGCCAGTGTGCACGCGACGTACCCCAGTGCATGACGCTGGACCAATCAGAGGGCGCCTTTCCGAAAGTTTACCTTTTATGGCGAGAGCCGGGCAACTGGCTCGGTATAAAAAACTAGCGCCCACAGGCTACAGTCACTCTGAGCGTCGTCACACACAGCTCGTGCGGGATATCACTGCCTGAAACCGATTCCCTTGAAACGAAAAGCCCCACACCCAAAGGTAAGAAAAATATATATACCTACACTTTTCATTATTGAATAACTGCTAGTTTTGACATATGCTACCTGTCTGAGTTATTGATGGATAACTGCATGTATTTCATTGAAAGCATGGGCCACGAGGTTCTTTTGTCATGTCATCTTCAGCAATTTTAAAAGGATAACATGTCTGATTGATACATTGAGCCTTCTAACTGCACATCAATGAAATTTAAACAAGAGCTTCAATGTAGCCTCCCATTAAAGGCGCGATGACATTATTCAACCGGCTTTTCTCAAAAAACATTATTCAAAATTCATTAAGCTACTTTAATTGATATACCCATTGTGGCCGTGTACCTTTGATACTATGAGTTGATGTTACTTAAACATTTTGTCCATCAATATCTTTGAAAACTGCGTTTGATTCTAGTCCGGACCCGGCTGCTCCTTTTGTGCTGGCTGCGACGGGGTGTGACCTACTTTAGCACATTAGCTTAGCCGCACCGGTCTCTGCTCGCTTCATTCAGCAGTTTAGATTTTTCTGTAATTATTCATTTTTCATACGTGCTTATAGTATTTGAGACTTCATAGTCATAACTTTAAAGCTTTATTTTAATGGCCTTTCAATCGGCATGGGCGCTTAAAGGGATCTATAATCGAAAGGCGTGGTCTCGAGAAAATGACCGTTATACTTCTATCAAACCAGATCTGAAATGTACTCTTCTGCAACAGTAGTAGTAGTAACAGATTGAAGCGTTAGTACGCCGGTGAATAAAGTTATTAAGCTTGTGACGCAGTCTTCTTAGATTAATTTCTTGAGCAGTGTGATTAAGCAACACTGGGAGGGTCCGGTGGAGGCTGGACTTTATTAGTGGACCGTGGGAGTGGTTCCGGGACTAGTGTGTGTCGAATCCTGGTGGTGGTCTACCGTTGGCCTTGCGCCATAGCACCGTTAGCCGCAAAGCCGCTCAAAACCAGACCATGTCCTTATATGGTAATGACAGAATGCAGCGCACTTCCTTTGTGTAGCGCGGAATGCGTGCTAAAGGCGCCACCTAGTGGCTCAAAGTAATATATACAATGACTTAACAGGAAGTGTGATTTTGCATAACATGTGCTTTCGTTAGGCGGCTGTTTAATGTGATTTTTCTTTGTTGCAGTTCAGTCATGGATGATGAAATCGCCGCACTTGTTGTTGACAACGGATCCGGTATGTGCAAAGCCGGATTTGCCGGAGACGACGCCCCTCGTGCTGTCTTCCCCTCCATCGTTGGTCGCCCCAGGCATCAGGTGGGTGGAGCTCTCGTCAATTGGTGCAAGAACCACATGTTTTAAATCACTCTTAAACAATTCGGGCAGTATTAAAATTAAATGCTTATTTTTTTGTTTTTTTAATAGGGAGTGATGGTTGGCATGGGCCAGAAAGACAGCTACGTTGGTGACGAGGCACAGAGCAAGAGGGGTATCTTGACCTTGAAGTACCCCATTGAACACGGTATTGTGACCAACTGGGATGACATGGAGAAGATCTGGCATCACACCTTCTACAATGAGTTGAGAGTTGCACCTGAGGAGCACCCAGTCCTTCTCACAGAAGCCCCTCTGAACCCTAAAGCCAACAGGGAAAAGATGACCCAGGTAAATTTGAGTGTCTGACCAATGGGTCTACTCTTGTCTCTGGGACCTCATCTGTGGTTTTTACATACTCCTTCCTTCCCTCTTCAGGATCTCTGTCCCTTATGATGATCTATCAACAGGTCCTGAGTGTTTGTGTTACACTTGTGTTAAATAACTTTGCTCAGCATCCATTCTGACATGCACAAGTGTGAAGGAATGTTCTGCACTTTTATACTAATGCATGTTGATGAAGTGTCAACAGCTTTTTGAAGACTAATATTTCAACTTAATTTTGTGGTTTCTCTTTTAGATCATGTTTGAGACCTTCAACACCCCCGCCATGTACGTTGCCATCCAGGCTGTGCTGTCCTTGTACGCCTCTGGTCGTACCACCGGTATTGTCATGGACTCCGGTGATGGTGTGACCCACACAGTTCCCATCTATGAGGGCTACGCCCTGCCCACGCCATCTTGCGTCTGGACTTGGCCGGTCGCGACCTCACAGACTACCTCATGAAGATCCTGACAGAGCGTGGCTACTCTTTCACCACCACAGCTGAGAGGGAAATTGTGCGTGACATCAAGGAGAAGCTGGCCTATGTGGCTCTGGATTTCGAGCAGGAAATGAACACTGCTGCCTCCTCCTCCTCTCTGGAGAAGAGCTACGAGTTGCCCGACGGACAGGTCATCACCATCGGCAATGAGAGGTTCCGTTGCCCAGAGGCTCTCTTCCAGCCATCCTTCCTCGGTAAGGTTCTTCTAACTCCTCATTTTACTTTGTCTTGCACACTTGTACTTATAAGATTTTTGTCAACTAAGGTATGGAATCTTGCGGAATCCACGAAACCACCTACAACAGCATCATGAAATGTGATGTCGATATCCGTAAGGATCTGTATGCCAACACTGTGCTGTCAGGAGGTACCACCATGTACCCTGGCATTGCTGACAGGATGCAGAAGGAGATCACAGCCCTGGCCCCCTCAACCATGAAGATCAAGGTGAGTGCCCTTCTGTCTGTGTTGTACTTCTTTGCAGATTACTGTGTTGTAACATTGGCTTTGTATTTTTCAGATCATTGCCCCACCTGAGCGTAAATACTCTGTCTGGATTGGAGGTTCCATCCTGGCTTCTCTGTCCACCTTCCAGCAGATGTGGATCAGCAAGCAGGAGTACGATGAGTCTGGCCCATCCATCGTCCACCGCAAATGCTTCTAAAAAGACTGTTCCTCCTTCCCCTTCCCGACCAAACGCCCAACTTCAGCTCTGTGCAAAACAACCACACACATTTCTCATACATTCTCAGGCGCAGAGCCTAAATGACCAACTCATAGGCATGGCTTCAGTTATTTTTGGCGCTTGACTCAGGATTTTTAAAAAAACTGGAAGTGATGGCTACAGTAATGTTTGGCTAGATTAAAAAAAATATATCCCCAGGCAACTGCATTTGCATCTGGGTCTTAAATGTACATTTTGTTTTGAGTCATTCCAAATGTTTGTTAACTGCATTGTTTGACACATGATTCCAAATGTTAACTGCATTGTTCAGACACGTATTTGCCTCTGTGAAGGCTGCCCAGTGGTTGGAGCATACTTAAACATGGTTGTAGTATTGCTTGTATGTAAATTATGTCTGGGTTTTTTGTACTTTCAGCCTTAAAATATCTTGGTCCTGTTAATTTTTTTTGTTATGCAAAACCCAATTGTGACCTCTTCATCCCCCTATTGGAGGTTTCATCCCTGGGTGGTGGGGCAAGGGGTCTAAGTGATGGGATGACAAGGGGTGCCAGCAGACCAGTGGGGCCAACTTGTACACTGACTAAACAATCCCAATAAAGTGCACATGTGTTCCAACAATGTCTCTTGTGAGTTTTTAGTTGGTACATTATATAATCAAAGCCTTGAAATTTTCAAAATAAATTTCTAAGGTAAAGAAACCGTGGTTTAAGCATATAAACACCTGTCAAATAACTAAAATGATGCAAGAAGTTAAGAGGCACGTCATTTTTAAACGTGTTCAGTTTGGAGTTGCATGCTTTTGACACCAGGTGGCAGAGTAGATCTACGTGTCAAATAATGCACTAGTGCTACTACACTCAATCCTAGGAATTGAGAAAACTATAAACTATAATAAACACAAATGCGAACAGCTCTTGTTTGTTCATAAAAGCTCAATTCCAACGACAAAGGCCTGTTATATGCTTTAACAAGTGAAATCAAGTTGGACTAATTAAGGTGATAAGAGTACGCCCATATAAGCATGCACTCAATAGGGAAGTGATCGAACACTGGCTTGAGTCTTTTCGCTTTGCGTTCTTTATTCACATACACGGACTGTGTTGAAAATGTATTCCATCTTCCTGCTGTTCTTTGAGATTTTGCTGAGGCTGCTAGCCCTGATATCAGTTTACTGCCACGCCAGCAAATCACGCGCTGGTAGTGATTGTGCCTTGGTCTAATCGAGTGGGGGCGGGCGTGCTCGCCATCCTCAGTTTTCTGCGCCTGTTTGGGTTATTTCTGTGCTTGCCAGTTTGTGTATGTGGCTCACAGGTGTGCGCAAAAGTGCCGGTTACAACAGTATTCTTTCCCGTGAGAGACGACGCAGAGAGAAATACTTTGTCTGTAAAGGAATTGGACTATATTTTACCATAAATGCCTACCACAGCTGTAGCGATTTTTAGCTGCTTCATCGGTCATCTTCATGGATCTGTTAAAATATCACACATCTTATGTAGTTGCGGTTCACATCCAACAGAGGGGGCAACTGCACCGCTTCACTGAACGTATGCGACGAAAGGCGAAAAAAAAGACAGAAAGAGGCCAGTAGAGGAAAATACAATCTAATAGAACAAATCGTCTTTCTGCGCTTGTGCAAAAATATTTTTTTTCTAAATAGGCCTATTGTTATTACCCTACTATATTAGTTATTTAACTATTTAGAACAGTGTTTCTATTTCTCAGCGATGAAGAGCCACTCAGCACCAACGCATAGCCTACAGCAAATAAGCTCTGAATATGACTACTGGACAGATAAATGAATAATCGGGTGTAGAATGCCATGCACACATCTCCTTATTTGTGACTGTTGCATCAGTGTTTCTCTCTGTAGATTGTGGCAAAGTGCTTGTCAGAAGAAACCCTCATGAATTCTCAGTGCTGTCAGTGCACAGCTTACTTGGATGTTTGAGGAACCCCTGCCCCCTACCCCCACACAGCATGCCATGTTGGCTCTGGGGAACAAGCAGATGTAGATTACTTTCTCTTGATGTTCTGTCCCTGGATAAAATTATAATAGCATTTTTGTTGTATTGTGTGCTCATAAAACACATGATATAGGCCCAGCCTATTTCAAATTAAGCCTAGTGGTATAAGCTATATGGAAAAAGGATACTGGACAATTAGTCATACATCACATTTTATACACACAGCATTAGATATTTTCTTACAAAGTAAAACATATTTTCTTTGTGCTTGTGTCCAGAAGCTTAAGTCAGGAGGATAAGTTCTTTCTTACCCAGGACTGTAATCTCTTTACAAGAAACACAAGGCTTTGGGTTAACTATCTTTTTAGACTGTATTATTACACATTTAATAGTTTGAGGAAATATGACACCAATATTAACCTTCTTCACAATCATCTAACAGATTAGCATTGGTGCATTGCAGCAGCAGTGTCTTCATAAGCGTACAGTGCTTTAGATAAGGCGTGATGAATGATTTAGCCCTGCGGTCATGGTGCTCTGTGAGGATGTAATGGTGTGCCTGGAGGGCGTTGGGAAACGGGTGGTGGGTCGACGAAATTACTGCAGTTATTATTTATTGCTACTTGTGTGCCATTTATGGACTGTTGTATAAAATATGTGCACTTGAAAAAGCAGACTGCTAAAGTGAGGCTGTGTGTCTGAGAAAGGGCAGGTGCTTACACAAGGGACACGTCTTACTGTTTATTTATTTATGTATTTTCTGGAGAAGACTGAACCCCAGCTGAATTAATCAATGATGTCTCAGAGGCTGTCCCCTGTGGTTCAATGCAACCACATGTGCAGAAATCAGTCAGTTGGCCACCAAATGTAATCAGTGACCTGATCCTGCAACCCAAACAATGGACTGATGCCTCAATAGTGCAATTAAACGTATTATTAGGGGAAAAACAAGGCTGTAACATGAAAAATAAATATATATCCTAATGAACTGTAACGAATCAGGTGTTTGAATAGGCTACAGAATTAAGAAATATTATCACCAAGTGCAAACACTTCAAAAAATAGCTTATTTTCCCTTACAGCTATATCTAGTGCCATGCAAAATGAGAAGCCTATGCTAACATTTTTATTTTTAGCATACACTCTAGGCTATTTTCCATTTCATGTTCCAACCATTTCAGGTTTGAACTATTGACCATGGGGAAATCACGAAAACAGTAAATCGCGTTCGGGCATTTGGGCCATTGACCTTCCCTTAATATAACTTTAGGTTAAAATGTGCAACACAAACATACAGTGGCTTTAAAAGAGCGCGGTGTGCTTTCTGGAGGTGAAAAGTCAACTGGCACACAATTTGATAGAAATAGGAAGTTAAAACCATAATTTGAAATCTCATTTGTTTAGTGAATCAAAGAAATTTAAATTGCAAAAAAAGGTTTGTTTGTTTGTTGTTGTTGTTTTTTTTTTTTTTTTGCAAGTTTTTTTGTCAATACGTTAAGCAGTTCACTTTAAACTTGTTTACAGATGGCCACTCACAACCGCATTAGGCTATCTTACCTACAGCCTGTTATTTACTCCAGAAACAATGGTGCCTAATCTACGATAGTGTCTCCCATCTCGAGTGATGTAAACTATAGATTCAAAACAAAGAATCGAGTCCCCATCCTGGGACAGCACTGTGCCCAAATCCATGGCCCCGGTGATCCCTTCAGGACGACAGACGTAGCGCACAGGAGAGAGAACGAGCCTCGCGTGTGGACGGTGTGGATGTTATGTTGGTTTCCATAAGGAGATCCTTTGAAACTGGTACGTGTGAATTGTAGATAGGTGCTGGTGCTGCTTCCTTCTGTGCCTGCGCAGTGTTTCAGTGCTGTCTTCCTTCTCTTTCCCACACGTCCTTCTAGAGGGCTACCTTGAAACAGCTAAGGAGGTGGAGCAAGGGTGACTTGAAACAGTCGTAATTTTAATCGACATTTTCTAAAACAAAATAAAAAAGTTGCGGCAGAATATTCGCACGTAAACTGTCTTTAAACTACACATTGTATCCTGAAGTACTTTTTTAAGTTTGCAGATAATTCACTGTATACCTTTTCTTATGCTAATTCAACCCCGCTCAGACTTTTTGCACATTGTGATGCACAGCAAAGCCCAGTGCTGGTTGACCCGCGACTTGTTTTTGGTCATTTGCATAAGAAGCGCCCTGTGAAACAAGCATAGTAGACTAGCCCGAGTGAGGCAGAGGTCATAGTGAGTAGTGACAAGTAAGCTCACCTGATACTATGTGTCTGCGTGCAGGCCCTATCTTTGAGCTAATAAAACATGGTCACTCTAGAAAGTTTGGCCAAATGGCTGTCCACAGATTTAGGCTACACAAATTGGCGTTTATGCAAGCTAAAATATGTTTATCAAAAACCGATTCAACTTTAGGATTTTGTAACTCTCGAGGATATTTTAAACTCTTTGATGTGTTAACAACGAGATTCCCACGGTACGTTTCTTGGCCATTTTACGCGTCACTCTAATCAGCGTGGAAATGAGAAGAAATGGTCACCCATGGGGGGCAATGAAAGGGTCGCCGGGAAAACACGCTTCAGCTACCCCCATCGCCATCACCTTTCAAAAAAAAAACTCTTGTTTTGATCACTCAGTCTTGAAGGGAGAGGGGACCTTGAAACGGCTCAACCTCCTTGCTCCATAATTGGTTTTATAGTGCTGGCGATCGGCCAGAACAGTTTTTTCAGTAACGCAATTGAGTTTGAGTGACAGACTTTGCAACCAATAAGATTTCGTCTGGCGTAGACGTTTGGGGCTGGGTGGGGGTTTGGTGGAAGAGAGATAGATGGGCGGGGCGAACTGAACAATGCTGTGTTTCATTGCTCTTCAGTTTACGGACTCGACGGAGGCTTGCTCTCCGCTGGTTATCTACCAGTTTGCCTTTGGAACAGCATGTAATGGACTATCTCACTTCCCCGGCAACCAGGGCATAAGCCAATTTTTTAGAAAGTTTATGGATTTTTAGG
Organism: Mugilogobius chulae; assembly: GCA_038363315.1. NCBI lineage: Eukaryota > Metazoa > Chordata > Actinopteri > Gobiiformes > Gobiidae > Mugilogobius > Mugilogobius chulae. The sequence goes on along the minus strand of CM076396.1, from coordinate 36,490,099 downwards.
TGTCGTCTCGTTTTCAGTCTTCAAGTAAGCGCTACGTAATTTTCTTGTTTGTCCAGTTTTAGCAGTGTCTATCCACGTTGTACAAAAAAGGAAAAAACACAATATTCGCAGAACTAAAAAGGGCGCGGGGCGTTCTCGCATTTTGGTAAACTTTTGAAGTCGGCTCGACGTACTATCCAAGTTTGTTTCGTATTTTCAAGCGAGAAAGTTTAGTGCTCTGTTAACCGTGAAAAGTTTGAAACGTGGCTGCTGCTCCTCTGTGTTCCCTACGGTCGTGTACTTGAGTCGCGTGGATTACAACCCGTTTAGCAGTCGCCGCTGCCGTGTGCGCAGGGGAACAGCTATGGGAGATTTGCGGAAAAATAAGTTGTGGTTTGTGGAGAAAATTCTTTATATACCGCGCACCTGGTTATCACGAGTCTCTTTTCGCTCTCAGTCTCTGAATCTTTAAACGAGTTTATGTTGTTTTGCACATCATTTTGGGAAAGCCTAGAGTTTATTTAATCGCTTTTACAATAGAACTAGACTACTAAATGACGCGCCAAGTTTCAGTCCAAAAAGACAAAGTAATCCTTGATCGTTTCAGCAACCGCGCGCCCTGCCAAAAGATGAAAGTCCTGACTTTTAATCTTAAATGCACTAGCCTAATGACCACAGCGCAACATCTAGTATTATTGTTCTGTCGATAGTTTTATTTGCCTGTAACGTACCTACACGAATAAAGAGTTTATAGCGCGGACAATTGACTTGCACGAATACGTTGTGGTCAGCTTCATGTTTTTTTGTTATTTTGTTGCGTTTATGCCCAGCCAACAGCAGGTCAACTGGGAATAATTTACATTTTTTTGGCTACAACAAAACCCCACTAACTCAGTTGATCAATGATGCAACCTTTTGAAGCCTTATTTATTTTTAACCCGTTTGAAATTTATATTTGATGCGCCTTCAGTATTTATGGTGTATTGGCTTACCAGTCTCGAGATGCATTACTGGTTTACGGTTAAGAGTAAGAGCGGGTTGTTAAGAAATAAACAATATGCTGTTACAGATGTAGAGGAATGTTTAAATCTCGGATTGTTTTAGAGAAAGGTTTAGAGCCGCCCATCTGCAGATTGCTTCCCCGTGAAGAGCAGCCCTGGGCGGCTGCAGCTCGGTTTGCACTGGGGTGGAGCGCCGCAAAGAGTTCCCGCTTTAGATCATCTTTTAATTTGTGTTAACTGCAGTATGTAAGGGTAAAGTAGTTTACATACACTTCAAGGAACGCAGGTTACCTTTCTAACGCGTTGGAAATGGTGTGCGTTTAGTTTTTGAAGTGTTTTTCCAAACTGCGTCACTGCTCATTTGGGCCGAGCGCTCTTTCGAACAGGAGGAATCCAAAAACTGTCCGCCCCCAGCCTCGTGTTTGGACCTGATGTATACCATTTGAATCACCGCATTTTGTTGTTGTGTTTTGTAGGTCAGCAGTATGACTGAAAAGAAGCACGTATCGCCCGAAAAACTAAGGACATTATCACAGCCATAAGTGGCTTTTATTTTTGAGTAACTTTTTCTATCGTGGATAATGGATGGCAGAGATTTTGGACCTTCGCGTTCCGTCCACGTACCACCGCCGCTGTTGGCCGGGCTGGCCATGGAGCAGCACCGGCTCGGAGCTGCGGCTGCAGCCGGGAGGATTCCTCCCTCCCCCGGTCACTTGGGCGCAAGTCATCCGCCGCCTCTTCACTCTGGAAAATTTTTACCATCGGCCATTAACCTACATTCACATCACAGTAAGTCTATTCGGTTTTAAAGCTGCAAATGTTTATGCATTCAATTCTCAACCTGCATTATCGAATGTGCTACTTAATGTGGCTTTCTGCAGTATTGGCTTTTGGTCCGGTTCCTAGAGATGTAGTGGGTTTGTGTAGAATCTGGATGTTGATTTTATGAGGAGGTGTGGCTGTTCAGCAATCGTAAGCTAAAGTCGCCATATAAGCCTGCATTAGCACAAGACGAAAAGGTTGACATATTCTCATACTGTCTGTATTTTAGATTTCCAATAAATATGAAACATAGGTTCTATCTCAATATTGTATAGGTCGGGCTGTAGGACTTTTAGATCTGCGGACAACACTGTCATCATTGCTGAACGCAGATTCAGGTTGTTGATGAGTTAGGGGACAAAGTCTTTCTCAATCAAAGGAAATTGTCAGAATGACTGTGGCTAAGTTTGAAGTATTCTAAGTACCACACTGGAATTGTAGGCAAACCCTTTTTTACATTTTATTCAGACCTATAGCCTCTTGCAGAAGGCTGAAGATTTGGAAGAAAGCATTTTGTTTACATCATTTTGTATCTGTGTTGTGGATGTGTGAATGGGCTCTACTGTCCATACAGAACATTACTGCTACTCTCCACGGAGCTGCAGATTTTGTCTTTACTTCCACTGCTTGCACACCAAGGTTTTCCTCTGCCATTAGTAATGCAAGACTTGTAATAACACAGCTCAAAAGATAACTGTGTTTACATACAGTTTTGTGGTTTAAGTGCCGTCATCCTTGGTCGATGGTGTATTTAGAAAGCATAGATCTACTGCTCTTTGGAAATGGAAAGTCTGACAAACATTCTCGTCGGGTTACTTTTCACTGAACTCATGTTTCTCTAGTTTCTTTTCAAAGGTAAAGACCAGAGAATCGCACCACTTCTGCTCATCCTTTTTAGTGCCAGTTTAAATGCGACACTTAGCCATTTGGAGCCCACAAAGGTTTAGGTGTGCTGTGAAAAGGAGGTGCGTCAAACAGGCAGGGCACTGGTACAGCTGGGCCCACACACTCCCCCATCACACAGCAGCACATGAAAAGCTGTCAGGAGATGAAATCAGCTCGCAGTGGGTCGTGTTACCCTGATTGATGGCTGTGTCACGGCAAAGAGAGGAGCCAGTGCGCTGTTTATTGCTCTGATTTCTGACTGTGTCGACTTTGAAGCTCAGAAGGAACACCTGAATATTTCCACTCTAAACCTGTTGGATGTAATACCATTGCGACGTAGCACTTCATCTGCAGTGTATTCTGGCTTCCCGTGGCTCGGAAATGAGCTGAAAACTGCTTGTGGTGGGTGTGTGCGCAGCGTGTTGGCATGTGTGGAGTACTGGATGTGTTGCCAAGGGGCTTGAAGTGGAATTGACCCAACCGCTGTAGAGCCCAGCTTGGCACTTGAAACAGATTTTTAAAAAACAGTCCATAATATTGTATTCTGCCCACACACAGGCTTCTCTCTTCTCCCACTGTACGACACAGGTCACTGAGCTTTACGACACTCTTCAATATCAGATCCCTGCACATTACATTAACCAAAGCATGTAATAACACCTTCAAGCCCATTACATGATAATTATGCTGTAATTTGAAATCTTTAAATGTGATTCTTTTTAATTGCACCAAATGGTTTGAATCAAGAGCTCAAGGGCTGAGTGGTGCAATCAAAGAGCAATGGAGTCACCCACCACCGCTGTTCTTGTTTACATGTACTTTATAGAATTCACCGCACACTCTGCACTGTTGATGTTGGCTCTATTCTCCATAGGGGTGGGTCTTTATAACTGCCAGCACAGTCTTGTTTGGCTCAGGATTTTGTTTTAGCAGTTCTTGTAGTTGTAAAGAATATTCAGGTAATCATTGGCAAATCATCTTGTCAGTTGCGGTTGTCGACGTTGCTTCTTGCCGCTGACAAAAGCCTCCATTTTCAACTCTACCAAATAAATAACAAGTGACAGCAGTGCCTCTCTTTGAGTAAGTTAATTTAGTTGCGATCACGTTATGACTTAGACCAGATGTTTTTTTCTTATTAATACTTTGCCATGAAACAACTGTAAGGTCATTTAGCTTTTTGTTGTTATTGACTAGAATAGATTGAGTGACTTTTGTATTACAAGAGCATTTCTGTGTTAAATAGTACTGTCCTGTAGAATGTTGTGAGGTCATGTAAATTGCACCTATAATAAACTATGGTGATGCAAAATTCAATAGCATAATTCCTATTGCAAATATTGTTTACCCTTTTTCTCACTTTCCTCACTGTCTAAGATTAGTTTTAACTTGACTCTTCAGTAGTTCTCGTTGCTCGTTAGTCTGTCATGCCCAAACCTTGTTTTTTATGTTGTTAATATGAAAACAGGATTAGTTATTAGGCAGTGTTTAGAGATGTAAAATGATTGTAAAAGATCCTCTGTCTATTGGAGACCCGCTGCTGCTTCCATCACCAGATTGGGGCCATCTGTTCTCCTTCTCCTGCACCTTTCCTCCCTTCTCTCGACGTATTCGATAGGTACAACTATAGTGAACATACAAAAGGCTGCAAATGCATTTTTTTTACTCTGGTTTTCCTGTCTAAGCAAATGAAGCCATATTGTCACAACCGAAGGGAAGCCAAAATACATTACTTCCTGTGCCAGCAGTGTTATCTAACAATAGAGTGGAAAATAGTAAAAAATATGTGACTGTTTAGCTGTTTGATGAAAAAGAAAATACACTGTGTATGAGCTCTACAAACATTTGACTGCCCTGGGTTCTCCCTGTTAAAGGGACCGGGTCAGCACCAAGGTGATGGAGGATGTCTAATCCTGCAAGTCTCAAATCCAGAAACTAATTGTGAAAACATTAATAAAAACAATAATGACACTAATAATCTCTCAATCTATTCTCAAAAGTGACATTTGTTTATGTCACTTTAACTTTTTATCATTCAGAAAGGAAGCTATTCACATACTTGCATTTGCATAATTTTTTAGACTCTGTAAGTAGAGGTAAGAAAATTCCCATTTTTGCACATCTAATAAACTGAACATGCCTCCTAGACTGTTCTCATGTCAGGTCAAGGTTATCCCAGTTTAGAGGGGGGACTGTTGTAACAATATATTAGGGAAAAAAAGGAAACACACTGAATCAAAGCTGCTAAGTTCTGAAGAATGGCCAATCCAAAACGATTCTGCAAAATATAAGCAAGTTATTGTTTATACAGCAAACAGACTGAAGGATGATCTTGACAACATAAAATGGTTTTCTTTCCAATTATTTTTATAGGCAGAAGCTGAAATAACAGTCACAGTGGAGGCCATAGATAGCTTTGTTTTAGTGTGTCTTGGCAATAAAAATGGTGATAATTGTTGCGAGAATTGAGTGTAGACAATTGCTTCCCTTTTTTGTATGTCAATACCAAAAGACTTCTGAGCAATGGCATTCATAATTTTCAACTCGTTATATGAAAATGTATTAGATTTTCTTTGAAAGTTTAAATTCTCAATTGCTAATGAGGAGAATATACAAGTGGGTCCTGGGTCTGGGACAGTTTTTAGGACCTTGCAGTTGTTGGAATGGTGAATAAGGGTTAGTAAGAGATAAAAACCGCTAAAGAACATTTTGAATGTGGGTCTAAATGGGCACATTCCCAGAAGTGAAGTATAAGGTTTTGGTTTGGTTATATGCAGGATAAGAGCTTCACTGGATGTTTGTGTGTTCAGTAGGAGACAGATGAGCGGATTGAGAGCTCTTGTGTTTGGGACTAGAAGCATGTGATTGTGCTTAGTGCAGTTAGGGCTGGGATTTCCCCTCGAGACTCACTGTGCAGGGAAAAACAGAGATTTATCCGCCTGACCACAGCAAACTCTTACTTGGCTAGATAAATGTGGTAGCCTTTCAAACTCCCTGTTTTTAAATTATATATATAGTCTATTGGAACCTTGAGATTTAAAGATGCCAATTTGAGATAATTAGAAATTCTATTTGTTAGAATGGGAGCATTTCAGATTTGAGAGTAAGAAGTTGGTTTGGCAAAAGTATACAAAATCAGATACAAATCAATACTATAGTTTGTATTGAAACTAGAAACTTATTGATACTAAAAATAACTTTATTTGAGCACAATGTGGACTTTTCTGAGCTGTTTTAGAACAAACTTCCACAAGTATGTAATAATTAGTACAAGACCACTCTGCAATTTTTAACTACAAAAAGATACATTTGTGATAGTATTATTATGACATACCATTTGTGCATCATCAGCAGTACCTGCTCTACATTTTGAAAACTACTGCTTCATAGCACTCAGATATACACAGAAAGGGCAGATGTGAGAGCATAATTCATACAGCTTGTGGGGCAGGGCTAGAGTTGCTTTGCTGCGTTACCAATTTGTCATCCACACTGGCGGGTCTGTGTGTGTCTGTTTACGTTTAAATTAATGTGGTGAGTGTGTGTTTATATATATTCAAGACACAGGACCTCTCCGTGTGTGTGAGTATGCGGCCTGGACAGGTCCAGCTCTCAGATTAATTGGATCCTTCAGGAGAGAAAACGGGCTGCTTAAGAGAAAGCACAAGGCAGCGCTGCCCTTCTACAATAAACCTGTCAGATGCAGACAAACGGCACGCACAAACCTCTCTCACATGCACAAATACTTGCACGCACGCACCAGTGTCACACCTAAGGAGTGATAGTGTGTTTGAATCAATCGTGCTGTGGCATGTCCAAATACCCAGTGCATTAGCTAACCTGTTCTCCCTCTGCCAGAACCTTCCTTAAGTCAAACAACAGCCTGCAGCACACTAAAAGGTCACACAGAGCGCTGTGACTTCACTCTCATCTCATTACATAAGATTGAATGTGTGGCTCAGGATAATTGGGTAACATTTTTAGGTAAGGTGTAAAAAGCAGGTATGCTATCTGTGGTTTTCATTAGCATGACTGTAAAGTAGATGTGTGCTAATTTTAAATCAAGTTCACCTGGGACTAAATAAGCAGTGAATAAAAAACAAATTTTAATGATTTTGTGGGATTGTCCCAATGACTAAGGTGTACATGTCTGTAAATGAATGCAATGGTTGATTGTTGTTTATAAGGTCATATTTTTGTAAGAATATATTAAAATTTTGTACACTTTCAAAACCATAATCGATTTTCAACATGTTCCAGCTTAGCTAAGGATGATCAATTTAAAACCCATGTCAAATATAGCAAACCCTAAATCAATCTAATTGTGAATAAATATGAGGATTGGTCAGTTTTGTTTTTGTTTTTTTGTTAATTTAGCCTACTGTGATAATGACTAATTACAGTTCTGTTGTCAGATTGTGATCTGTTTGACTTGTCCATTTGTTGCACTCTCAGCAAACAGCATTAATAGTGAGAGGAATGTGCTGATAAGATAACGGTCGCTGTTATTTGTGCTTCTGCTGGTTGCATATTAAACCAGGTTAGGTTTAGCAGTCCCATCAGACCTCACATATTTAGTATTAGTGCATTCTGTCTCCCCATGTCCCGTGTGTGCGTGCCTGTTGTCACAGCGTTCCCATTTGTTGCTGTTTAAGATTGTGTCAAAACAACACCTGCCGTCTTCACAGGAGATTTGGGAGCGCGATCACCACAAGGCTCCAACCCACATGAGGGGGACTTCCATCAAACTGTCAGGGACAAAATCCACAAGTAAACTAGATGCTATTGTACCCGACAGACAGAGTTGTGCTGAGCTCTGAAGAGCAGCTGTACCAAATGCTAGATACCAAAGATGTCTTGGGATTTTTATGAGTATCTTGGTATGTGGGTCAAGCATTTCTATAGATTTATGCTGTAAATTTAAAGGACACATTATTCTTAAACATGTTGTTTGCTCAGGTTTTTTACTGCTGTTTTTTAGGTGAAATATTTGTGGGAACTATGCATCTTGATTCCACAAGTTGGCTGCAATTTTGTGTTTGTGAAAATTTCTATGTTATTGCTGGTTGTCTGAAGACTTTTAGGTAGTAATTGAGTCAAATTGTATCATTAATTAAAATAAGAGATCAATACAGTTTTAACATTCAAGAGTCCATAGCTGTAAATCTTCAGGAAACATTGGAATGCTGTTAAATATAAAACTATTCAAGATATCCACATCCCAAAGATTGTTAACCTCAGACAAACACACTTCCACCACATAAAATCTGTCCTAACTGGTGCATGACATAAGCGGACACACATTTACGCGACTTGAAAAGGGCTTCTTGTTCAGTGTCAAACAAAAACTGCACTCCTTCTCGACAGGAACATTCTGAAATGATTAACTCGCACACAGAGCCGCACATAAATCTACGCTCACATCTTCCTCCTGTGTTTTTGTGACCTTTCCTGTCGCGCTGCATGGTATAATGGTTACCAGTGTTGGATGAGTACACGTTTGTGCCAGAGAAAGACAGAATTGGGAATATGAGGGGAAAAAACTTGGATCAATAGGTATCCCCCTCCAGCTTTCCCTGCCTTGATTCAAAACACATGGATTCGCTTGCTATGATGTGTGGCAAGTTATTTTGTCTGTGTTTTTGTGGATGAAGTATTGCTGTTTTTAGATCCCAACAGATGATCTTCAATCAATATGTCCTGAGTTTGATTTTTACCATTTGTGTTAGTGTATTTCTAGACAAGCTTGTCATGAGGAACCATAAAATGGAGGCTTTGTACACGCTTGGAAGTCGGGGTGCATGTGTTTTGGCAAACTTTCAGCTTTGTGAAGTTGGAGCCAGTTGTGTGTGTGTGACGGGGGAAATCGCAAAGGAAAAGGGCAGAGGGAGAGAAAGAGGGGTAATGAAAGTCATTTCCAAACATTAAAAGAGGCACTTTTCCTCTCAGCTACCATTTGGATGTTGTTTCTGGAACGGGAAGTGCAAATGCCCCCCCCCCCCTCTACTCCTACACTACACTATCCTCCTCCTTCTGTACTCACTTTAAACTGTTCAGAACCAGGAAAGGGGAATTGATTTGTTTCTCAAGCTCAAAGCTTGGCAGTTCTCAAACTGTTGTTGTTGTTGTTGTTGTCTTTAGTTGACCAAGAACTTCTTGGTCAACTAAAAACAATATAGTGTGAAAACAACGATTAAACGTCTAAAAGGGGACGTGGCAAAGACTGTCAACCAAAAAGTATCTTTTGGATCTGTTCATTTATCTGACCCTGACAGTGCTTGAAAAGTTAAAAATGCATTGAAGTTAATGCGTAAACAACATTGTACACAAAAAAACAATATGTAATTGTCTGTGTTTGCTAAAAGCCATAATAACCCAATGGCTTGCACCCAGATTTTCAGCTCCACGTTTCTGCTGTTCTATATAAATCCTTATGATCTTAATTAAAAAATTAGTCGACAAAGAAAAATGTTGGTCAACAAAGACGTTATTGATCAATTAAGTGATGAAGTAACTAAATACCTACAGCCTTACTGATATATATGAATTATTATACACTTAGACAATGGTTAATGTATTTAGAATTATGAAAAAAGGATTGTTGACATAGGAATTAATAATAAAATATCTTATGTTTAGAAAGACAAGATTCTTGTTAAATACAACATTTTTCAGACTTGATCTCATTCTAAGGAAATGTATTTTTAAATTGCAGTCAAAAGTCTACGTCCTCATCATTCTGAATCCAGTGGATTGTGAAGTATTTAGCAGTTGTAGTTGTAACAGTGGCTACAGTAGCTGAACATTCAGTTGTTATTTAAAAAAACGTAATCAAAAGGTTGAGAGATCGCAATCTAATCATATCAGAAAATGTTCCCCAAATCGCCCAGCCCTAAGAAAATTTACCTTGTTTGAAAACACACATAATATGCACATATTCATGAAAACTGCTCCAGTTTCTTTACAAGCAGAGCAGTGCAGTTTTTCTGTTCTTTTTGAAGTAGTTATGCAGAATCTCTAGCTTTTGAAATTATATTTGTGGAAGTTACTGTTTGCAGTCTTTGCAGTACTCCTAAAATATTTAATTCTACACCTGAGATGTGCGTCCAGCAATGTTAGAATGGACATATTGACCCAGAGCCTGGAGCGAGCAAGTGTGGGGCGTGTGACTGCCCCAGAGACCCCTGAGGAATGGAAAGTGCTGACGTGTGCTCTGACTCTGAATAGTTGACAGTTAATAATCCGTCTGTGTTTATGAAAGGACTGGGTCTGTGCGTGGTCCTCTGCACACATCAGGCAACAATTAAGAAGTGTTATTGACCAGAATACTTAGCAAAAACATCAATTTGATGATCATAGAATGAATGATTGTCTAAAAACTGTAAAATTATGAATGGGTTCCATATGGTTGTGTGATTAAAAAATCTGATAACAATTTGATCCACTGATATTCTTTGTTTGATTATTTTGTTATCTATGTTGCTTATTGCAGCTAAACAACTGCGGACACATTTCTCTTCTTTCTGGTACTGGTCCTTAAATATAATGAAATGTGCATAAAGTAGTGTCCTGTATTCTACTGAATTGTGATGGACCCTGTGTCCTATCAATGCAGATGGTTTACATGAAATCTCTTTTATTTAACACAAAAAGATTGCAAATGCATTTGTTTATGGAGAAACTTATATTTATACAAAAGTAGTAGAAACCAGGCTCATGGCCCCAATGGTTTTCTCCCAAATCTTCAGCTAACTCATTTTTTTTGTTACTGTTGCTACATTCAATAAGTCCGTAAAATATAAATAAAAATTAGTTGTCTTATGTCGTCATGTGATGTTTGTTAATTTTTTTTGTCTGTTAGAAATTTTCCATTTCTCCCAAAACATTTTTTTCAGAGATATTCCCCCACATTCTGTCAGACAAGATCAGTTTACTTGTTTACTTTGTATAGTTTCCTTTATAGCCGTAGACACAGCTCTAATACACTTCTTGATGATGTGTGATTTACTACACTTTTTATTGGTTCAGCTGCCTGGAATTCCAGAAGTATGTTTGAAGGACAGAAACTACATAAAAAAGCATCATATTTGTTTTTTAAGAACCAACTGCCTCCACAGTGTCATTTGAATGTTTAATGTCCCTTAATTTATGTTACTCTGTCAAAGCAGTCCTGCAGAAATACTGTACATATGCAAATTATGTTTCTTTGAAAAACAACCAATACCTTTAGGCTACTTTTGAACCAGTTAGCTTGTAAACATGTTTTGACTGAGTTTTAATAATCACAAGGTCAAATTTCAAGGTCTAATTTAAGAAATGTCCGTTGCCAAACTTAGTCACCGTTTCAGAGTTTTAGTACGACTGTTTCCACTCCATACGTTTTGCAGAATGTGGTACAAAGCAGCTCTTTTTTTGTCACTCTTTGTGATCTTATAACCTTTTAACCTAAATTTCTCCCACACATCAACTGTAACACAATTACATGCTGGACCGATGGCGCAGATTTCTGTGCTTTAGGACTACAGTGTTTTGGCACGTGCATGTACTTTGTGTGTACTCTGTATGTGTGTGTGTGTACTTTGCGCGTTTTTGTAGCTCCCGCAGTGTTTCTGACTCATAGGGCATTCTGTGCAAACCCACTCTGAACTGTTTGCACATGTCGGCATTCACACGTGCAGCACAGCCACCCCAACACTAAACCAAAAGATCACTTCTAATGGAACAGGACACCTACACATTTTATTTTAAGAGCAGAGAACAAACGCACACAGTGTTTTTGATTAATGAGAAAAGCCGCGTTACGTTATAAATTTACAATGCAGTGTTTTTAATGCACTGATTTAGATGCAGGGGGGTTCAAAGCGTCTCCTCTATTCCCCAGGATCCGTAGAGAAAACCAGTCCCTTCCCCCTGGCCCATATGTAGACACCACCTTTCCCCTACACACATGGTTAGTTTTATCAGCGTAATGGCTGCGCCCTGTGTCCAGTAATGGGGTTGGTGTAGAAGGGGAGGTGGGGTTTGAAAAAGGGGTACAAAACAAAACATAAAGTCACTTTGCGGCTCTTATAGGCTGTGGTTGGAAAAAGAAGCCGCACAGGTTCAAAGTTTATTCAGGATCAGATTGCACACAGCCAGAGGGTTCAATAAAAACAATAGATCCAATCATGTGCAGCTATGGAAGGCTTTTCAAGGGTCGACCTCATTTGTCAAAATCCGTACTGAGAATCTGATCTGTACATCACACAAGAATGGTAATAATAAGAACTGACTGATCACAAACTTTCAAAATAAGGTAAACAGCAGCATTGTCAAATCAAGATAACAATATAACAAAATAAGGCTAACTGGGCTTTGTGTTGTTGGATGTTCCTCTGAAATGTTTGTGGCATTAGTCATGACATTCATGATTTACAAAAGCAGCTAATAAATTAAATGACTAAAAATGACCATGAGAAGTGAATCTCTCAAATTGTGAAGGACTGTAGTAGGTCCATGAGATTTCTTTGTACGGATAAGGCGGACATGTGGTCTTGAAACATTAGAAAACAGTCAGAGGAGAAATTTTAAGCTCAGACGTTTTTTTTTTTTTTTTTCATACAGTAAATTAGTTTTTATTGGACACTTCAGCACACATGCAGAATTTACTATTTTTTTTATTATTATTAATTTAAAAAATAATTATTTTTACTGTTATGATTATTGTTGTTGTTATTGTTATCCTTGTCATTATTGTTATTATTAATCATAATAATAAAAAATCTTAACCCTGTTCAAACATTGCTTCCTTGTCAAAAACACTATAACAGTATTGTTTTTTCACCACAGACCTTTACTGTGGTGTCATAAAGAGATAGATTTTTTTTGGACTGTTTTTAAGTTAATAAGTTATTTTTTTAGACTCGCTGTAAGCATTCCTGCAGCAACAAAACTCTGAAGCTAAAAGTAATGTTGTCCAAAATATTCATACTCATTTGAACAAGTACAGATAACATTAACAAGAATTTGAATTTGCTCCAAAAGACTAATAATTTTATGTAGTTCATGCAAAAACTACTTTAAACAGAAAATGAAGAGGAAACAGTGAGTTTATGGAAAAAAGGCAGTTCAGATCAATGATTCTGTTACTGTTGAATACAAACTCCTTATAATCTAAATAAAAGAATTAGTTGACTAATAAAATGTTGGTCGACCAAGACTCTATCAACCGATTAATCAGCCAAACTGCTAAAGCACTTCAGCCCTTTATATTTTATTTATTTTGTATTAAAAATGACATAAAAAAAGAAACCATGAATAAAATATTATCAGTTATTGTCAGTCTACACAAAACTGCAGCTTGCTTGACTCTTATTATATTTGAACAGTTTTACAGTCGTCTTTGAAATCTGAAATATTTGCTTTCCACCAATGTTTGATTCATCCAGTTCTGTTGATGTATGGTTGAGTTCTGTCCTCTGCTGACCATAGTCTCTGAAAATATTGATTTTAGATATTACTGTTGACCTGAGCAAATATTTCTTCTGGAATCATTGACTACATTTCTGCTCTCTCCCGAAGATTCATTCTGCTGACACACAATGAGAATAAAGGTGGAGGCTCACCCATTCATTATTCTGACTGACTTAAATCAAATTGTGCGCATCGACTTGGGAATTACACGTCTCACTGTCACCATACACACATTGTCAGGCTCAACTTGCTGGTACAGGATGTGCCAAATGGGTCCCCCTTGGTGCAGGCCACTTCCTCTTTCACATTTTTTTTTGAGACACCCTCCACATGACCTATGCGGTTTAGCTCCTGTTGTGATGATAGTATTTTGTTTTGTTTTTTAGTTTTGTGGTTACATTTCTGAGTGCAGTGAATTTGTGGTCTGACAGAAACAGAATGCAGGGTGACTCAGTAATAATGTGATTACTACAGACTTCCTCAGCACTTATTGATTGCACACACAAACACACACACACACAGCTCGTGAAGTGACGGCATGTACAGTATGTATTGACCGCCATGACCGTTTATCAGGCCGGTCTTTGTGGTTACCACGGAAACTGACAGTCTTCTATCTTTTTTCCCCCCTTACAGGCGATGCCTTCCCCGCAAGCTCCAGTCCTTTCTTGTCAAGTTATCCAGGCCCCTCCCACTTGACCTCTGACCCAGCATACAGATCGACCAATCCCAGCAGCCTTCAGTTGGCCCAGCTCTGGGCTTCACACGCTCATGAAGGTGAGCTCACTGTGTCTCTGGCTTTTTTACACCACACAGAGTAAACAAAGTAAACACTGTTGCTTGTGTATTTGGTGTTTGCGGTGCATGTAAACGAACATATACTGATGAGGTGTAACCATTGGCTAATTTTCATTCATTTTCCAGTCAGCATTTGACTTATGCTACACTTAAAAGCTACTGTCATTTTAAATGGAACTTCTATGTTCAATGTGAGTAAAATTGTACTGGGTTGCACAGGTTAAAAAAAAAATCCTCTTCACAATTACCCTAAAAACTTTGATTGTTAAACAGGGCTTGTACAAAGAGATCTCATGTCACAAGACAGGATGTCACATGATCCTGCAAAAATACAATTTCCACACAATTATGTACATGTAGAAAATTATTCTGTGATACTGCATTTGTCTTGGATGCACACAAACTCGCCAAAAGCCATTGAGTTAAGCATTTAAAGAAGCTGTAGTTTGAAAAAAAAATACGGCCACGACTCGGCTTTTCATGTACCACCTAAATCTAAGAATCTAACACTAAAATCTATTCCAGATATAAATTAAGTAAGTGAAAACCTGTGTCCATACCAACGTGTGTAATTACGGTATCTAATTGTTTTAAGTTCTGTTCAGCTACCTCTGCCCCTCCCGCGCGTCTCTGCTGCTCACTAGTGCATAATTCAGAGGCACAAACTAAAGTCACATCATATTTTAATGACCCATCTTGCGGCCGTGCTGTCCCGCTGTGCGCCCAGGAGGCTTGCTTGTTCCTCTTGTGTTTCTCATTGCTTACACCAGTGGGATTCTGCTCTAGTTCTGTCTCTGTGCTGGTGCCCACTCCACCGGCACTGTCCCACTTCTTCAGTCGTCCTCTGTTTCCTTACTTTGGCCTGTCAAACCAGCTGTAATTCATCTTCATCTCCTGGGCCTTTTTTAACCTTGATGTCAGCTTTTTTTTCCCTTCCTGATCTACTTTTTCAAAGATTTTCCATCTTGGCTTATGTCTGTTGCTTTATACTGTATTCCTTGTCCCCAATTTAGGGAAAAGGATCTGTCCGTTCTTTTTCCCCAAGTGTCCTTGAGCAAGTCTTTATCAAATCTAAAGGAAGATAAGGGTCAGATAGTCGCTGTCCCGCTATGTATCTTTCCCATGTAATGGTAGTGGAAGGATGAATAGATTCCTTTTAGGCTAATTTAAAGTGGATGGCATCACAGCCTTTCAATCACAAATCTAATTTTGTGCTGTTTAAAACTAGCCAATCAAAATGAATATGACTTTGTCTTCTTTAGCTAAAGTTCATCATACAGGATCATACATATCAAATTATTAAAGGCATTTTTTTTTTTTACATTTTGAAATGCAAAACAAATTTCAGCGTTGTATAAGCTTTGATTCTGACTGTAGCTGCTAAATCTCTTGGTGGGCAGAGAAGAGGACTCAACTTGCTCTGATATAAAATGAATCCTCCAGCCTCAAGGAGATCCCTAATACCCGGTGGCTGGTGTTAGCAGCCGCTAAAGTTACTCTGAGCTGGAGCAGTTTCCAGGCAGAAGCTGAAAGCAAGACTGGAGCTTTGTCTAGGATATGCCATTGCCATGCTGCAAATCTTCACTTCAGAGCTGTAGAGATCAAGCCCAACTCATATTCTAGTTAAAAGAAGCTTTATGAGAAGCATTTCCAGCATGCCTGACATCATAACGCTTATATTTCTGTTCTGCTTACACCCTAACACCAGCTCCACTTCTTTTTTGCACTCTGCGTTTAAACCTATTCTGGATTTATCAGAGGCTTCATGAAAGATGGCAACATTTCTGATATTTCTTTGACTGTTGTAAATGTCCACTCTCTGGTTGGCTAACTTTTTTATTTGCTGTCAGTGGCATAGCTGCAGCCAACCCAGACCTAACACAGATATCCAAAGCATGAGGTGTGTAGAGTTGTCTGCTATATTAAGAGCTAGTCTCTGAGAGCAGCAGCTGACCATAGGGCAGACTCAGCCATCAAGATGACCCAAGGAACAAAATGAGCTGTTGTTTTAGGTGACATAAGGTCAACCAACTTGACCCAGGCAAGGTTTAACAGAGCCTAACTTTATTTACATGTGCTCAAGCCACTTTAAGCATCGTGATAGGATAAAAGCTTTGGAGGTCATTGCCTCAATATACTGCAATTGTTAGAAAGTCTTTATTCTTTTCTCTGATTAATTCACTGCAGACGTGTAGTAAGGTTGTACTCCGCTAATCTTAAATCTACTTAACCAGGACTACAAAGCATTGCTGCACAAAAGTTCTTGACTCTTTAATAGTACTTTTCATTTGCTCATTTTTATATTTCTTCCATAACATTTTCAAATCTCGTCCTATATGTGTCTCTCCTTAGGCTACCCCCCTCTGCCGAGCAGCCTATACTCCAGCCCGTACCTCTCCCTAGGGCACCTGGACCCTCCATCACTCTCCCAGCACCCGCTCTACGACTCCCATAAAGGTCAGTCCCCAATACGAGGGGAATTCACGCAGACAAGCAGGGGAATATGGAGCCTGTCATGTAATACATCAGAAGAAGTAGGTTTTATGTGCCTTTATTAGTGAGCGATGAGTCAAGAATTGAGCAACGCTGAGCCAAAAGGCAGACAGATTATTTTTTTTTTTTTTGCATGTGTGGTTAAGCCTTTGCACTACAATCTTACCAACATTGTCACACTAAACTAATATTGACTTTTAAATTTTTAAGAAATGTGAAAATAAAAAGCCTCTGTTTAATACTGTTTAGCAATGACACAAATAATGTGTGTGTTTTCAGAATATGTAAAGAGAATTCTTTCTCTGTTTAGATGGATTTTACCTGCCGACTTCACTGGGTAGTCTTCATCCTCCACCACCAACCACTATCCCATCCAGCTCCACCCCACCACACAGAACATCCCGGGACTGCAGAGACAAGCCCTACCGAGTGGACAGGGAGAGAGACAGAGACCGCTCAAGAGATGATTCAAGGCCCCATAGTGTTGTTGATCTGACACAGGACAGCAGAGGGGAAGAGGAGCGCAGAGCAAGGAGCAGTGAACGAGACACGGAGAGAGACACCTGGGCTGTCCACTCTCACCTTAGTCATCAAAAGTCCTCAGGAGAGAGCAGGCCCAGGCTATCACCTCCTCGGCATCATGGCTCTTCACACAGACTGCCCGGGACAGAAACAGACAGCCATCACTCTACCCTCTCCAGCTCTGAAAGACAACGGAGAAATGAATTGGTTGCTACCTCAGCTGGGCCCCTCCACGCCTCCTATGGCGTTCCTCCTCTTTTATCAACGTCCAGAGAGTCTGTTAGAGAGCAGCGGGTCAGTGCACCAACATATGTGCCTTCTGTGGAGGTTTACGATGAACGGTTAGGTCCTATCCAAATAGCCTCTCAAGCCCGGGACAATAAAAACGACAAAACCAGAGAACAGGACAGAGCGGGAGAGCGAGGCCTGTCAGAGCACCCTCGCCTCTCTCAGTCCAGCGACAGCAATCACAGAGAACAGGGCTCTGTCATTTGTTCTAATGGTCCAAAAAAAGGACAGGACACACCGAGTCAATCAAGGTTTAGCCCTGAAGCCAGAGACATTCCCAAACACTCGCCCCGTCTGGCATCAGAGAGGGCGAGCATAGATTCAAAATGGAACACAATCAGCCCGTTGGCGAACTATGCCACGAGTCACATGGCTGCCCTCGCGGCTCAGCACGGACATGCACTTTCGTCTCCTCACAGCCAGTCCCCCGCCTCCCAACTTCCCCACTCTCCTCACGGTGCGCACAGGCCTCGGGTTAACTCCAGCCACAGCCACTCCCCCCACACGCCCAACGATGAGAGCAGTCAGAGGCGCTACCTGGACCCATCCACGCTGTACAGGCCCGGGGCAGGGTTGGTGGGGGGATCCAGCAGCGGAGAGCGGGGAGGAGGAGATTCAACTGAGGTCTCAGCCATGCAGAGCCTCATTAAATACAGTGGCAATTTCAGCGCAGAAGGTGGGGGCTCCTCAAGGCTTGTGGCAGATGGCAGAGGACCCTTCGGGGGTCTGGGGAATATAGGCACACAGGAGCGAGAACGAGACAAGGAAAGAGAACGTGAGCGAGACAGGGTGTTTGGGCCCCCGACCAGTGGTTCGGCTCTACGGGGGCCTCCACAGCTCAAACGGGAGCAGGAAAGACCTGACAGCGCTCGCTCATTTGGTCGAGAGGCAGAAGGGGAGGTGCGTCACCCTCCAGTGGGTATCGCTGTGGCGGTGGCCCGACAGAGAGACAGCAGCAGTAAACAGAGCAGTGGGACTGAGCCTCAAAGAGCTCTCCTGCCAGGCGTCAAAGGTAAAAAACATGTCACTATTAGTTTATTATGTTTTGAAAATAATTTCTCTGTTGAAGTTTAACACATTTTTTTATTGTAGTACAGCTGTTTTGTTTTTTAGATTATACCATGGGATTGTAGAATAAACTAAGGGAATGAGCCAAGAAGCAAATGAATCTTCATTTTGGTTTCCATGAATAATAAAGGATTCATTTTCTTCAAATAAAAGTCCTATTTTCTCAGCACTGTTTGACTTTGAGGTGTTATGCATATAACGTGACTTGAATAGTAAAAACTAATCTTCTTATGAATAACTAATTGTAGTCCTTTGGTAGCTCTGTGGTCGCTGTTCTAGTTTGAGCTGTTGTAGTGTTCAAGGTCACACAGATACTGTAAAAAGTTTGTTGTTTCTGTTTCCTTTCAGACAGCTCTTGCTGTTATTCACAGTTCAGCTTCTTTTCATTTCAATGAATGTGTCCTACTCCGCCCCTCTCAGAACTCCTATGTGCAGGCACTCTTCCTTGTTCTTCCTCAGGCCCCTTCATTTAGCTTCCCCTGCACACCCCTCTACTCCTCCTCTGCTGAGCATGTCATTATTACAGACTAAAACTACAGCTACAACCAAGTTTGGTGCTGTATCGGAAAGAGCTTGTTTGTGTTGCTTTGCAATGAACCCATGATATAAAAGTGAAACAGTTGATGGAAAATTGTGTCAATTTCTCCAGTTTGTCTTTAAATTTTTTTTTGAAATCTCTTTACTAAAGGGTAGTTGACTAATAGCGTAATTTTCTTTTTCTGTTGATGCTATAATAAAAAAGCCTGCCACAAATTTGTACTACGAACACAAAAGGAGTAGAGAATGAATTATCTAAAGATGATAAAAATCTAGAGGTAGAGGGATGGACTGATAGGACAAATGGCCAGATCATTCTGATAACTGAAGAAAGAAATTCTGAGAGTTGAAGGGTAAGATTAGGACTAGCGGTGGAGAAATGGGGAGATAGTTGGAGGTGGAGGCGTTTGGTGCTAATCTCTGGCCATGTGCAGCTGAGAGGATGGCATGTGGGACACACTCCCTGTAACCTTGGTAACAGTCTTGAAACCTTTGCTGCGAAGCATGTCAGGGATTGTTAATGTCTCTTGTCCCAGCGCAGCTGCAGTCACATTTCCAGTACAGCACTGAAAGGTTCAGCACACTTGTATTAAACCTTTCTCTCCATCTCCGCTGCTCTGGGACCTCCAGTCAGACTTGATGAGCTGGAAGAGGGTTAGCAGGAGGAGTGAGGAGGAGATCTCATGTTTATTCTGGACTGCTTCACTGCGTGTGGAGCGCTGTCTGCTTGAGTGCCATTTCTTTTCTCCATAAATCTGTCTTTTGCCGCTGGCTCTTGAGTATGCTGAATGGGCTTAGGCTCTGTGTGCACAGAAAGGCAGTGGTGGTATGTTCACACATCACCGGGGCTCCGGCCTAATAAGTGAAATGAGCTGACACTCTGAGTGAGAGCTGTCTGTCTTACACGGAATATTTCCACAGTATAAATGCTCACTTGTGTCCCGGCTGTGGCTCTACATTGTATTTTTAGCATTTTCTTGTCCTGAATGTCACCATTATAAAGTCACTGTCATTAAGTATTCTTCTTCTCTGCATTTTCTGTCAGACATTTCAACTCAAATCCCCAATACATTTTTTTTTCTCTAGAAAAATAAGACATTTTTATGGTTAACATACATAACTGGGCAGAAGTGTTAGAGCACCCCAATTTTCCCAGTTATTTCTTGCTGTTACAGTTGTGAATAGTTTAAAAGGGTTCAAAGGTAAGTTCTGAACAGCTAGAGGTCAAAAATGCTAAATTTACATTTATATATTACATCTCTATATGAAAACTGCATCAGGAAGTTAAGATGTTGAGCTTAAAAACATGGCGTGGCCAGCACAGTCTCCAGACTTAAAAACATTAGCTGGTTTGGGATGAACTAAACAGAAGAGCCAAAGAATCTACAAGTGCCACATATTTATTGGAACTTCTGCAACAGAATTAGAAAGAACTTTCTCAAGGATTTGAGGTTTCTAAGAATGTGTTTGCCTTTTACCAAAGGTGATTACTTTGATAAGTGAAAAGTTTAAAATACATTTTGGTCTATAAATTGATTCGGATTTCTTTTTCAACTCAAGTTGCTTATTTGTTCTATGCTTTCATTTCAGACAGAAAAGTGAAAAACATTGTAGTAAAGAAATGGTAAAATGTGGTTTTCTACCACTTTCAAGTGTTTGTGTATATTCAGTAAATTTCTGCTGGTAACTGTTTTTTTTTTTTTGGGTCTGCTTAGACGAAGAGCGAGGGGAGGAGAACACTCGACACCATGATGACAGGCTGCTGGGAGGCAGGTTGGAACGTGAGCAAGAGAAAGTACTCAGGTGAGGGACCTTCCGCACACCTGCACACAAAGACTATTTCATTTAACAGTCAAGCTCATCTTAAAAAGAGGGTCTCAAAACTGTGTAATGTTGAATAAAAGCTGTGGTGCCTATCTTTTTAAGTAACTTTGTGTTTTCTAACTAAAAGCTTTTTGCGAAAAAATGAGACCTCTGTGTAGTTCCTCTGATTGGCTGTGCTTGAGTGGTCCACTCTAGTTTCACGTTACTGTTGGTAAAAAAAGCCTTATTTGCAGTCAAAATGAATACATGTTGATATTAACCATATGTCTTAAGGTTTGTGAGAGAAAATTGTTAGATTTATGTGTTTGCAGTGTAAAAAAAATCAGCTACCCCACCTTTATTTTTTTTAGATTGAGAATTGTTCAGATTGTTCAGTACTTACTCCTCAAAACTCAAACCAAAAACTTTTGTTAAAATGGTCCTACAGTTCATACAGTGTTTCATCCACAAAATCGTCATAAAGTATTCTGTATTAATGCTTTTTTCCCTGCTCTGTTTCTGTTGTTTAGAGAGTCCAAAGAGCTGGCAGAGTTCACCCAAATGCACCCCACTTCTCTGTCTGGTAGCCTCACTCCCAGTATGATGACACCCTCACTCATGAACCCCAACCTAATGGTGACAGGAGGAGCTGCTCTGTCAGGGGCAGGACGCTGGCCGCCCGACCCCTCAACTCTAACGTCTCACCCCTGGATGTCTCGCCCCGGAGCACCTCCAGTTTGGCTCCCCAGTTCCCCTTACAGTAAGTTTACCTGATTTTGCTATTATTATTAATTTGTGACAAACGATGCACATTTCCTCTGAAGATGAAAAACAAAACTAAGCAGTAGCATCTGATCTGATCAAATCCATTTACTTTTGTATAGCCCAAAATCACTACAACCCTAACCCTCACCCTCCCAAGATTTTTAATTTAGCAAACATGAATAGTAGGAAACGAAAATAAAACAATACGCATTCAAGGAAACAATAAACATTCAGAAGCAGTGATTGATCAAGAATGTCAAGCAGATTATAAGTAAACAAGCAAATGAACAATTGTCCAGAGCATCCCTTGTCCTTAGACCCTCCTTCCCCTAAAGGGAAAAAGAGAAACCTCGAGGAGAACCACAGTCCCATGAACGGACAGGCTGTAGATGTAACTAATGCAGATCTAATTGCAGATTATTGAGATTAGGTTTGTAGAGCCAGAGTCCATTAGCAGAGGGAAACGACTCGTCTAGCAGGACCAGGACAGGCTAATCCTGGAGAGGGAGGTGGGGCGAATGTCCAGAAAGAGGAGGGGGTCAGATGCTACTGGCTCTGTATTTAAGGGCAGTGTAGATAGATTTGCCCTGCAGCTATATGCAAGGGTCAAGTCCCATAGACATTCCCAAACTTTGCAGGACATTCCAGCCCTACTTGCGCAGCACTGCCTGCCCAAAAATAACACTGAGGCGCTCACACTCCCACCTCATGTGACAGTCTTTTTTGAACCGGACATAACTAAAGCTAACCATTCGTCTGTCTAGACACCTACTAAAAGTAAATATGAGTTATGACCAAATATTCAAAAGCATACTTTCAAGTACATTGTTTTAATCTAGACTGTATTTTCCCTCAGGCCTTGGACCTTCTTCTCTTCACCAGACCCTTCCTCCTGCTTATCCCCCTTCTCTGGCCAGCTCCATACCTTCTCCATACCAGTTTGCCCGAGACCCCCAATCAGGACAGTTGCTAGTCATTCCCACTGAGCACCTGCCACACTATGGTAAGACTTGTGAATAATGTTAATTTTGTCACACCTGTACAAAAGAAAGTGTTTTATTGTTATGGGTTAGCAATTTCCAGACAGATGTTTTGTAACAACTGCAAACATCAAGACAATTGCCACATCACTGTCTGCCTGGGACCATATGGCAAATTAGGCTAAAGATTTATTATGCACAAATCATTATAGCCATGCTATTGTTTAGCAGGCAATTCATGCTTTCTATCTGATCCCAAAGCTGGTTATGAAATGGACTTGTGTTGTGTGAGCAGCAGGAGGTGACGTTCTGGAGCGGGGAGCCCCAGTGTGGTCAAGTGTGTATGGTACAGGCAGCTCCCTCCAGCATGCGGCCCAGCTCCAGCTCCTCTCACAGCAACAGATGTTGCGCCAACAGGAGTTGCTCATGATCCAGCAGCACACAGCACAAGTCCTGGAGCTGCAGAGGAACGCTCAGCTCGTCGTAAGTGCTATTTTGGTCACAAAAACCTCATTGTTTTGAGTATGTTTTAAAAAGAACTTGATATTAATTTTATCTGTGTTTTCTGTGAGTTCACTGTTACTCACTCAAACATGACTGACCCATAAAACAAACAGTCTCAACCAGCACAAATATAAAGGATCATATGTGCACTGCAGTGCAAAGGAACGTTGTCTTCCTGCAAATAAACCACAGTTTCATGTTAATGATCCAATTATTCATAGCAGTCAGTGTCACAGGTGTGCAGCTTTAATAGCTTTTGTTGGGGCAACACAGGTGGACCAAGCCATTATTCTCTAGTAAAACAGCAGCGCTGCATTTAGGGCTCTTGTTCTTCAAATAACTCCGTTGCCTAGTAGCACAACTGGAAAATATAACTGCTGTGCAAGAGCAGCTACAAATATTTGAGAAATTTCTAATACTGCTCAATAAATAAAACATATTAAGACCAGTCACAGAAAGGGAGTAAGACCAGTCCCCGCAAGGTGTTTCAGAGAACCTCTAAAATGCTTCACTTTGTGGTTCACTATGTAATTATTGAAGGTCAAAATCTATAGAGCTTATAAAACGCACCAACTAAAAGGATTGTTTTATGCAAATTAATCACTGTGTCTCACAGGTGTGCTTTAATGGCGTTAGTTCTTGGTTGACATTGATTATGGTCCTTGCCTCCAGCTACTTCCCATATGTAACCCTCTATTCCTTTTTCTCTCAGGAGCGTTTAAAAGCTGCTGAGCCCCGTCCAGTGGTGGAAGACAAACCGGACAAGCGAAACACTGACTCCAAACCCCAGCCCCCCTCGCTGTCCTCTTTGTCCCCCTCACCCACTCTTCAGCCCCGAAAACCTGCTCCCCCATCCCACTCTCCATCCACATCCTCTCTAATTTCACTGCCCCCAACGCCTTCGCCTGTGACCACCCTCAAGTCAGAAGAGGTGAGCCAGAGAGCATCGTCTCATCCACCCACACCTCTGCTGCACCCATCATCCCCTCACTCCGCATCCCCTCCACCGTCTTCTCCACGACGACCAAAGCGGGAGCCAGCTGAAGATGGAGAGAGTGGAAGAAGAGAGGGTCCAAGAGATGTGCAAAAACCTCCCCATGCTTCATATCCGGATGTATACACTGGTGAGATAGTACAGTAACAGCAAATATTGTAAAAAAAGTCTTGAAAATTACTCTTCAGTCTCTGATGCAATTTTATTTCTAACAGATATCCCTCCAGGTTACCCTTACCAGTCAATCACTGCGCCATTTGGCTCTCCGTTCCCTTCTTATCACGTTCCTCCTCCCATTGGTTCAAACACAGAAATTGTCCCCTCTCATCGGGCCCACTCACCATCCAAAGACAGTATTCTGCCAGCGGCCCATCTGCAGTCAAGGCTACTAGACTCGAACAACAAGCCCCCTAGACTAGAGTCCTCAAAAAGCGATTCTCTCTCACCTCAAGAACCCAGTGCTGAGCAATCTCAAATGTATGTGGCGACAGAGCCCATGGGACCTCTTCGCCGTACTTCTAGTCCAGTTATAATCAAGAAAACAGATGGAGATGAGCCTAAACCCCAACCAGTGACTTTAAATGCATCCAGTCCTCCTCCACTCAAAAATGACAAACCAGAAGAAATCACAGAGGAGGAGAAAATCAAAATAGAGAAATTGCCTTACTCCTATCATGCATATCCAGCACCTCCTGCCCTCACAGACGCAGAGCCCAAGTCAGAAATGATCAAAGTTCCTCAGCGGACGTCATATCCATTATGTATAACTGCAGATGCTGACAGACATGAATCGGCTCACAAGCCCCTGGATCAAACCCCAGTGTGTCAGCCCGAGCCACAGAACTCCCCAATAAACCTGCATGTTCCCATTGATACAGAAAAAGTTGATATTCCGCCTGCGTCCTCCTCTCCTCTACCTCATATCGCTATCCCAGAAGATGATCCTATGGCAGGGATGCTCGCACTGTTGGCAGCCACCGAGATGGCTCGGCCCAGCTCACCACCAGCACCGACTCTCACCCCACAAATGGAAAACTCTCCAATGAGCACCGAATACAGCTTGACTGGTACACTGGAGATGGTTGCTTTGGAGGGAATGGCCCTGCTGAGTCAGATGGCACAGCAAGAAATGGAAGACATCAACAACAAGGAAAAGGGTACGTTTTTAAATAAGCTTGGTTTAAATGTAAAGTGAGATTGCTTTCATGTCAAGGTTATTATTATTTTAGGAAGTAGACAGTGAAAGATAATTGTGTACCTTTATTCTGTGTATCCTGTCCAGATGTGGCCTTGGAGGGTTGGACTGCTTACTGGAAGCTAGTCGGCAAATACTGTTGGAAGCCATTGAAAAACAGTCTCACAT
This sequence comes from Mugilogobius chulae, assembly GCA_038363315.1. Taxonomy (NCBI): domain Eukaryota; kingdom Metazoa; phylum Chordata; class Actinopteri; order Gobiiformes; family Gobiidae; genus Mugilogobius; species Mugilogobius chulae. Next base: position 36,464,848 of record CM076396.1, on the reverse strand, counting down.
TCAGCTGCCCAGAGACTTGGACCCAAACAAAAAGTACAGCTGGAGACAGAGGAAAGAGGAGCCGGTAAGAACAATTACCAACATTGTTCTTTTTAGGTCAGTATTTACACCTGTACTCCCCTTCTTATTTTACATGTTCCGTCTTCCTTGCAGCTGTTCAGTAAAATGTCAATGGATGTATTGGATGCATTTGAAGTGGAGTACCGGGTTCGTCTTGCAGAAATCCAAAAGACCTATAAGGATAAACAGCGGGAGTTCAGCAAACTGCAAAGGCGTACAGACAAGCAGTGAGTGGTGCTTTCAACACATTTATAAGCAAAACCTCTTATTAAAGCATACCTTCTGTAAAGTGCTCCTCATGACAAACAATGACAACAATATCTACATGTTCTCTCAGTGAGCGCCAGCAGGATGATGACAGGCGTAGTCTAACGCGAAGGGGCAGAGGAAGACCCAGGAAGAGGAAACAAATGGCCACACCCCCCAAACTGGATTGTCGGCCTGGAAAGTGAGTGACTGGTTTTGAAAGTAAAACTGTTAACATTATTGACATTTTTTTAAATACGTTTCATTTTGTTTTAGGGTTGGAAGAACAGTGCAATACTCAGAGGACTCTGAAGCCGGGGAGGGACAAAAGAAAAAAGTTCGATTGTCCAAAGAGGATGAAGGGGCAGAGGCAGGACCCGTAGAAGTGAAAATCAAAAAGAAGAAAAAGAAGAACAACTGGAATGATCAGAATTCTTCTAGTTTAGATGTAAGCTGAATTGATTAGTCTTGTATTCAAAATATATTCCTTATGAGAAGAAATAATGAGATGTTTTGTTTGTCTTCATCAGCTCCTAAAGGCAAAGCGAGGCCATTTGTGTGAGCAGGAGCAGCTTGCATGTGATCTCAGTAGGGCTCTTTCACTCTCACAGCTCAGTTCATTGGCCTCATCACACAAACTTACCTCCAGTAAAATGTCCAAAGGCAAGTCCACTGAAAATCGACTTAAGGAAGAAGTATCCATGCCTCTGTCAAAGGGGCAAAACACAAGATGAGTGGCAAGAAGCATTCCTTGGATAAGGTGAAGAGTGAGAAGAAGAAACCAGTGTTCTCTCCGTTGAGATCCGAGCTCAGCAGCTGCTCAAACAGTGAGTGAACCTGCACATGCACTTGCTGACATCTCAAGTAGACATGGCATTTTCCAAGACATTTATTTTTAATCATTGTGTATTTGTCAGATGCACTACTTTTTATTGCAGAAATGCACAGATAATTAATAAATTGTCAGATATAAGAATTTTGAGGCCGAGTCAGTTAATGAGTTTTTGTTTCCACCCTTATGATGATTTCAATTATTAACCACATTCTCTCTGCACCAGACTCTGATTCAGAGGAGCACATATCGCCCCGAGGGGGCTGGCCCCCACTTTCAAACTCTCGCTCCTGTGATGACGTGACCAGGAAGAGGAAGCCTACTACATCGCCGTCTTCACTGCTGTCCAATAAGAAGTCTCAGAAGAAGAAACACAAGCACTTATCCCTTCTGCTGGAGGAGGCAGGCCTCAGCTCCTCTGACGACTCCTTTGACCAAGGTTACTGAGCAAACTCTGCCATAGAGCAGACATAATGTCTTTGAGCCTTGTCAAACATCTGTTTGCTTTTGTTAAAGCAGCTGCTTCTGGACTGTGACTTAGCTTGACAATTTCTACCTCATTGCTGCTGGCTTCTCTATGAAGTTGCCTTTTAAAATAGTGAACTTATTTCTATGGTGCTTTTATATTGCTTGGGTTGCAACCTAATTTGTAGCATTTGTACACTTGAAAATTGTGTGATTTTGTGAGATTTTTTCCTAAAGTTGTATTGCAGTTTGGATACAAATAAGCTTTATTAAAGGTGTTGATGTGATTGGTACAGAAAGCAAAGCGCTGTGGTCCTTTTGTCTGCTTCATCTGTCTGTCTGTGTTTGTCAGTCTGTTCTGTAGCACGTCACACATCTTTTAGTGGTTCTTTGTCAAATATCCCGCTAGAACTGGAAAAACCTCTACATAGTAGATATGTACTGCTGACAAAATATTTCACATGAGTAGATCTGTTCACATAAACAACAAAAGTGTTAGTGTAGCATTTTTGTTTGTCTGGTAAGCAATGTTTTGTCATGATAAAATACGGAAATGATGGTCTGTGAATGTTGATGAGAAGAATGCGTCACTATTGTTCTTGTGTTGTACATTTGGGATATTTGCACAATAGAGCTTTGTCTACTAAACCCTCAAATAACCCTTTCCCCTGTGTTGCTCTGACACCTTGCTCTGTCCTCTCACTTTCCCTCTCCCTTTTGACCTTTGACCTGTCCTCCTCATGATGCTTTAAGTGTCTCTCAGCCTGTCCCATGAGCTTGTACTGATGCTGCCACGACATTAAAGAAGCTTGGCAAGGACTAGCGCAGCCTTGAGCCTATGCTACCTCGCTTATAGCTCGTCTATGCTGTGGCCCAAGCTCTGCTCAAGCTAGACTGTGCTAAGGCCAGGCCATGCTATGGTCAGGCTGCGCTCTCGCCGCTGCACTGCCCAGCCCCGCCCTGTCTGAGGCCACACCCTGTCACCTGTTGAGTAAGTAGGAAGTGCCCCTCCCTCTATTCTTTATTGACCTCTAACATGAAAGAAACTGAATTCATTAGATCTTAAGTTCTTTTTATTTCACTATTCTCACTATAAATCAGCACTCAGGGCCATGACTACCTCCTGTCGCCGAAATCCCACTTCTGAGAACAGGACGGTAACCATGGTTACCTAAATTTCAAGTGAGCATTTAAACTAGGGGCCTCACAGGGCTGACCTCTCGGTGCCTGCTTGTTTGTCTGCTTGCTTTGTTAATACAGTGGATGCACCGTACACATTACCAGTAATATTTTGAAAACATGAAAAAATACAAAATGTGATTATCTAACTATATAACATTTCACTAATACTTTTTACACTTTATTGTTTTAATGCAAATACAAGTTTGTTTTACGCTGTACTGTGCATCTACCCTCCATGTTAACAGTCTAATCTCTGAGGAGCTGCTCCTCCTGTTTATCTGTTGCCATGGATCTGCTAACTACCAGCTACTCACAGCTAACAGTTCCTACGCCACTGTGTATATCTGTGTGCGAGCGCTTTGTGTGTCTAATGCTATTGTAGCCTGTCAGACTTCTACATCTCCTTCTATCTCCAGCTTTAAATAATACATGATATTTGGGATACAAAGGCTTCAGGAGCTGAGTGTGTTAGTGCGTGTCACATGCATGTCTTAAACCCCAGTCTTCTGCTGTCTTTTGGTCACACAGTGTTACAAAGGTCAGGGTGCACTGGTGTGATTAGACACCTGATCATAACCTCTCACATGTGCTTTGTTTTGCTCATTAATAGACAACTCTAACGTAATCTTGTGTACTATAAATTATGGTGGTTTTGCTTTTATGGATTTTTTTCTCTTTTTTTACTATACCAAAAATATCTGATTATAAATATATATATGTATTTATTTTTTATTTATTTATTTTTTTTCTAAAAACAGATTCTTCTGAGGATGAGGAGGAGGATTCATACTCAGATGGTATATGTGATGAGAGTGGCTTGGGACTTTTAGCAAGATTTGCTGTTAGTGCACTTCCTGCCACTTCTCCTGCTCTGGGTTTCTTCACAATGGAAAACAACGTAATCGACAGAGCACTCTGGGTACGTGTGGCAATATCAGTAATCCTCTCACCTCATTCACGATGCGAACTATATAAGGTTTCTGAACCTTGTTTCTTTTTATTCATTTGTTATTTATATTAATTTTTATTTGCTACATAGGGTATTGATCTAGTCTAAAATTATGTTTTTCAGATAGATCAATTTTCCACTCACAGGCATAGTGAGTTGCGATTGTTACACTAATGTCTATTACAGGGTTAATTTTCTTTTTGTTTTGTTTTGGCTCATTCTCCAGGTTCCTCAGAGTGTGAATGGTCAGACTCTGACCTGCGAATGAGAAAGTTTCCTTCTCTGCTTCACGGCAAGCGCTCCGCTCCTGAGCTCCCCTTGTTGCCTCCTGTTACTCACCGCATCAACCGGTTGAGCCCCACAAAGAGAGACGACTCTCTGACCATCAATCGCAAGGCTTCATCCAAGCCTCGTCCAGCGCCTCGGTCTCCACGAAGATTCAGCTTCGAACACGCTAGTGGCTCTGGGTTGGAGGATTCAGTGAGGACGAGGGCTGGAACCGTCGACGAAGTGAGAGGATCTTCCTCAATGATGCCACAACTTCAACCACTCAGATGTCTTTGTCGACCTCCACATCAACCAACCAGATTACTTCAGTTGTCTCCAGCTCTGCGTCCTCTCTATCGCTGAAACCCGCCTGCAGACCTAAGCTTGTACCTAACAGAGAGGGAAAAGATGTAGCAAAAGTATGTCAATAATTATTGGCTGTTTTTCACCTGCTGAGCACAGATGAAAAACACTTAACATTAGCACATATTTTCTTTTTATGTTCTTTCTCCCTCTCCCAACCTAGCTTTGATTCTGTCCTAGCTCTTATCTCTATGGAAGCCTGATGTGTGTGTTGTAGTGTGTGCATGTCACAGTGCCAGCAGGGCTCCCCTGTACATCAGTCATTGCAGTCCTCCCCTGCTGTCCCTGCCATGTTGCTGACAAGAAAGGACAACTGCAGGCTGCCTGCAAGCATCCTTCCCTCCTTCAGAGAGTGTGGGTGTGTGTATGGGAGAACTGTGCCCAGCTCAAACTACTCTGTGTTGCCATGCTTACACATGTATTTTGTTTGTCCTGTCTTTAATAAGCACCAGAAAAAGAAGCTGAAAGACTGTCCCCTCCCTCTGAGCCCGTCCACACTGTCTTCTTCAGTCACAGACGGCACTGGGCCCCTGAGCCTCAGTCCTGTTCAAAAGAGCCAGCCAAAAGTTAAGCCCAAGGCCCGAGAAGTGAGTAGAATGACACATCTACTGACACGTATTTCTAACTAAACATTTGAACAACAACAAAAATGTAGTTCACTGGTATTCATGTACCAAACCAATCACATTTATTGCTGTTGTCTGTGCAGCCCTCCAGAGGAGCAGTGAGTCGCCTGATGGAGAGCATGGCTGCAGATGAGGACTTTGAACCCAACCAGGATAGCAGCTTCAGCGAAGATGAGCTGCTCCCTTCATATGACAGCAGTGCAGCAGAGACGTCCCCTCCACCCGGTCAGAATGCACATATACTTTATCTACTGTGTCATCTATGTATTCTAATGCTCGTGTTTGTGACGTGAACAGCTCCCGTCCAGTGTGTGCTCGACAAAGACTCTTTGGTAGATGGGCTACGAGTTTTGATCCCAATGGACGACCAACTGCTGTATGCTGGACATGTCAACACAGTGCACTCACCTGACATGTGAGTGCTAGAAAAACACATTTTCCTTGAAACAAATGCACTTGTGTAGTCTTTAATATTATACATCAGATAGTTAGACTCGCCAGAAATATCGCCAGAAATGTAAAAAAAAAAAAATTCTTACCACAGTACTCTCTTTCTGTAGTTATAGCGTGGTGGTGGAGGGAGAGCGAGGGAACCGTCCACATATCTACTGCTTAGAACAACTGCTACAAGAGGCTGTAAGTTGTTGACATCATCGCATCCTATGCACACAAACCCTCAGCATGCCACTGACTGTTTATTTCCTGTACATGTGCAGATTATCGATGTGAAGCCTCCATCTGTGCGCTACCTCCCTGAGGGTACTCGCATCGCTGCCTACTGGAGCCAACAGTATCGCTGCCTCTATCCAGGCACTGTGGTCAACGGTACATGCTGCACACCTCCTACTTACATGAGATGATTCATACCGCTCTTATAGACTGTGTACAGCAAAATCAGAGCTTACTGTTTTAGAATGTATTTGGTAACCTCTCAATTGCTTCTTTTTAGGAAATTCAGACACTGATGAAGATGACAATCTCATCACAGTCGAGTTTGATGATGGGGACACAGGTCGTATCCCCCTGTCTCACATCAGACTGCTGCCACCCGACTACAAGATTCACTGTAAGTATTGGCCATTACCACACTGCACTAAACCAACAGTGTTGTCCCACTTCTCCTGTTGTCCTTTCATGTGAAACACTGAATTTACAACTGAAGCAGATAGGAAAGGTACAAGTTAACAAAAAAGAGGAGGAACAAAGGCCTTAAAATATTTTTTAAGGCTGTTCCAGAAAGTTGCTCAAAATAATGTTGAATTTCAGTTTTATTTGATGTGTTACAAAGCTGTTCAATAGACAATGACACACAAGAACATGCCTGCTGTTTGCATTTTCCTTCAGGAAGATGGTAAAGTTTTCACTTCCTGTCGACATAATGAAAAACACAAAGCACATTGGTTGCATTCATTGTACCATAAATGTTTATGGCCCTTGTTTGGTTCCAGGCGCTGAGCCGTCCCCTGCTCTGCTTGTGGCCAGCTGCTCCCGGAGAAGGGTCCGCAAATGCAGCAAAGAGGGGAAAGAGGCAGGGCCCAAAGCAGATGAGAACTCTCCCAAGATTAAAGGGAAGCCTGGTCGCAAACCTAAGCCCAAACCAGGTGAGTAGCAAACAGTCAAAATACAACTGTGTGAAAGACCACCCACAATTATCTCTACCAATTTCACCAAATGTACTATTTGCGCATTGGTTTGCTGGTGTCAACGCTTAATTATTATAATTTTTTAACTAATGCTGGATTATGTGTAGCCTTCTGTTGTGTTGGTAGTCATACATTTTTTTTCTTTTTACCATTGGATATTATAAATAAAGTCAAGTCAATACATTCAATAAAATAGCTCAAGGGTTTAAAAAAGAATATTTCCTGTTTGTCCATTGTGGTCGTCTGATTCATTTGAATGAGCTTGCTCAAGCAGCCTATTTGTCTGGTAGTGTGTTGCCACAGCTGTGATGTATGGCATGTTGCGTGTGTGATTCGCTGACAGCGGACGTGTTTTGTGTGAGTAAGCACTTCATAAATGCAGTGGTTTTCATTTCAGAATAGTTTCCTAGATGATTTGACTGTCGTTTGTAGCTTGTGAAAAATCATAACACCACAGACTGAATGCATCAGCATTTCATGAGCAACCCCCAAAACAGCTGACCAAATAACATTTTTATTTTTCCTTTTTGAAGAGACCACCCTCAGCCAAGATGGTCGTATGAAGAGTGATACTTCCACTATGCCACGAGCATCAGATGGGCCTCCTCCTAAAGTGACCCAAGACAGGACATCATCTGTGCAGAAAGTCTCACAGGATAAGCCCAGGCCTGCCTCTCGACCCAGCATGGAGATCCCATCTAAACCAAAAAACAAAAGCTCCTCCTCCAGTCCAGCTACAAGCCCTACTCTGTCCACTCCACTGCCTAGAAAGGAAAACCCCAAATCCAGCCGTGCTCTCCCTTCATCGCTCTACCCATCCACTTACGGCAAAGTCCTCACAGTAGATCTTTACACTGAACCCAATCTGTCCTCTTATAACAATCAACGAAGAGACAAAGACAACACCATGAGTCCAACGTCACATAGGACAATGTCCAAATCCTCTTTGTCCAAACCCACTGGTGCACCCAATAATCATAAGCCATTGTCTTCTTCCAAAACCAAACCCTCCTCAGATAAGCACAGTAGACCCAGCCACAGCTCTGCACTATCCAATTCAGTTAACAGACTCCCAACAAGCAAATCGACATCCTTGAGCAGACCCTCGTCATTGTCCCTTTCGTCCGCTTCTCGGCCCAAACTCAAGATGGCATCTGACCAACTAACCTCAAGAACAAGCTCTCTGCCCAGACCAAAGTCGGGTTCTTCTCAAAATGAACTGAGACGCAAGCCATCTGCAGAACCTTTGGTTAAACTAGATCACGAAGGAGTCACTTCACCCAAAACTAAGAAGACAAAACTAATGCTACTAGAAGGACGTGGCGTCAGGCGGGACCACACCCCAATCACCACAGCAAATCAGAAGACACCGAAGCCTAAAGAAAGAGAAAAGGATCCAATTGAAAAAGATTTGTACAAAGCACCAGTTCTAGCAAAGGAAAAAACAGAAGTGATCAGTAAGTCACTCGCCGTGGAGAAGAGAGAGGAGAAGGAGAAAAGGGAGGAGATTAAACAGGAATCACAGAGCAGCAGCAGCTCGGAGTCAGAGGAAGATGGACACAAAGACAAAGTGAAGAAGAAGAGAAAGAAGTGCACCTCCAGCTGCTCCTCTTCATCTTCATCCTGCTGCGGCTCCTCCTCCTCTTCCTCCTCATCTTCATCATCATCATCATCCTCGTCCACTGACGACTCATCGTGCAGCTCAGATGAAGAGAGGAACCCCAGCCCTCCCCAGGTCCTGCTACTCCAGCACCAACACAGGACAAAGTCAAAGAGGAGGTTAAAGAAGAGCCCAGGGAAGAGGTATGTTCTAACACTTGCTGTTCATGGACTTACATCTCATTACTTCTTATGTTATTGTCTCATTTCATTTCACCAACAACAACAAAACCCTAGAGAGTAATAATTTGTATGTGGTAGCATTTCTCAATTTTAGTCATGTTCTAAAGCATCAAAACGTTTGTATTTAATATTCAGGTGAAGAAAGAAAAAGAAGTGAACGAGGAGGAGTACACCTCTGCAGAGTCTCCCTCTGCCTCTCCGACCACCACAGCCTCTGCCCCGGCCAAACCAAACAAACCTGCCACAGGGAAGGGCTCTGGACAAAGGGGTCGCCCCCCAAAACAGAAACCAAGTGGAGGGGAGGGCAAGGTGGGACGTCCCAAACGCAGAGAGGGGGTCCACCTCCCTACCACAAAGGAACTGGCCAAGCGACAGAGGCTCCCCAGCGTTGAGAATCGGCCAAAGATTTCAGCTTTCCTTCCTGCCAGACAGCTCTGGAAGTGGTTTGGAAAGCCCACTCAGGTAATGAGCGCTCATTTGTCTCCTTTTCAGACTGACAGATTGTCTCAAATCAACACAATTTTATTACAAAGGTGAAAAGGTGCACATACAATGACCTCATCTCAAGTGTTGTGGGGAGGAAATGAGTTCTTGATCAATTTGAATACATTTTATTATTCAAGCCTCAATTAACAAAACCAAATCGAAGTGCAAAACGTGACGCCTTTTAGTCAGAATTATTTCTAATCAGATGAATCAGCCTTAAGTACTAGACTTGAAGTTTTGGCTGGTGGCCGTTCTTAGTACTAAGTAGTCTTAGTTTAGTTTTTTTATGTTGTATCCTACTGGTAATGTATTTTTATACCACAAAGTAGCTTTGAGTGATGGTGCAGAACATTTGAGACTTAATTTATCAAGCATTTGCTCAAGTGCAAAATTGGTTAAAGGGAGAAAAATGTCAGCATTTTTATCTCATATAGAAATGAAAAATGCGTGTGTGTAATGTGCATCTTTCAATATTAAATTAAATTTTAGTTTATGCCAGCAATTTATCACCTACTTTTATAAATGAGGTCGTTGGTTTGTTGTTGCCTATAGTTTTATACAAACTTGCACAGTCGTGATCCTGGTCGTCTTCTGCTCTTCACAGAGGCGAGGTATGAAAGGCAAAGCAAAGAAACTCTTCTACAAGGCGATAGTGCGCGGGCGGGAAATGATCCGAATTGGGGACTGTGCTGTGTTCTTGTCGGCTGGACGCCCCAACTTGCCTTTTATTGGCCGTATCCAGAGTATGTGGGAGTCATGGGGCAGCAACATGGTGGTCCGCGTCAACTGGTTCTACCACCCCGAAGAAACCAACCCTGGCAAGAAACTCATCGACAAAAAGGCATGAAGCTGACACAATACCTCCAACCATAATTTGTGTTAAATATTATTTCTTAATTTGTCCTAATTTATTATAGAACTGGGATCAAATGTGTGGTCAGTCTATACCTGCTGCTCTGCACTCTACAATCCAGAGGAAAGATTTTGTGGAGGTAAGAGAAGATTTCTTGTGTTATAATGTTTCTAATATTAAAATTGTGATATATCCTTGCCTTGTGCATTATCAAGGTATTTTAATTGCATAAATATTACATTGAATGTACAATATCAATGAAGTGTAGGTTACAAATCTATACATTTTAAAAAGACGTTCCATTGTCTAAAATCTAGTTTTCTAACATTTAACATTGTTAATAATAATATATAGAATATATAATATAATTGTCTTCTCTCATGATTAGTTTGCTTAGTGTTATTAAGAATGATTCTGCGTGTTTGAGAAATCTTGTATTGTTCTGCAGCTGATGATTGAGTGCTCAAAAGAGCCCCACCCTCATCTACCACCTACCCCCGCCCTCTTATCTGTAATTCAGATTTTTAGTAAAGCATGTGGTTCAAAATCTTACAACAAAGAGGCGGGGCTGATCAATTCTGCAGTTATTCAGAAGTAAATAGATTCTATTTCTGTTTCTAAGCTGTTTTTTGTGTTTTATAAATAATAAAGTGTAAATTACTGATCTACAAATATTATAGTAAAAAAAATGCAATAAATTGTGTAGATGTTTTTACTATTTAAAGCCATTTATGTTGCATAAATATATGCAATCTATGTATTTGCCAGGTGGTTCTCATGCTCTTTTCTCTATTGTGAGATACAATTCCACAAAATTGTCCTGTTTTTTTTTATTGTAAGAGACCTCGTTATGTTGTTGTTATTATTATGGCCAAACAATGTGCTTTTCTGTAAACTTCACTTCCCTCACTGCATCGCATAACAATACTTAAAGGTGGGGTAGCTGATTTTTACACTGCAAACACAATTTAGGTTTTAAATCTGACAACTTCCTCTCATAAATGCTTCGACACATGGTTAATTTCAACATGTATTCATTTTGGTTGCATCTATGGCTTATAAACTTCTTTTTACAAACAACAAAGTGAAACTGGAGAGGACCACTCATGTTCAGCCAATCGGAGAGCTGCATTCATCTCCTGATTAGAACTACAATTCTTTATTATTCAGTTCAGACAATACTCAGAGGCCTAATTTTTTCACAAAGTGCTCTATTTACTATATACTTTTTAGCAGAAAGCTCAAAGTTAACTTATTTACAACTAAAAAAGTTAGCTACCCCACCTTTAATGTCAAGCTTGCATGGTCTCCAAAGCTTAATACTAACTCTTCTCTCTTCACCTCCTCCCTGCAGCGAGCCCTGTACCAGTCGTCCCACAGCGATGAAAACGACGTGCAGACGGTGAGCCACAAGTGCCTGGTGGTGAGTGTGGAGGAGTACGAGCAAATGACCCACACCAGACGCTACGCAGACAGTGAGGACCTCTACTACCTGGCCGGCACCTATGAACCCACTACTGGCATGATCTTCAACACAGACGGAGTCCCTGTCATCTGCTGAACAAATGTCAACCTACCACATTTAGACTGACAAGAGATGGATTTTGTTCTAATATGAAAATGTCAATCTCTGCACTGGACCAGCTAGTAAAAACACTACAGTATTATCCAACTGTTTGCACACTCCGTTAACAGATTACAGTGCTTGTTGTGTTCCTGGGAAAGTACATATACCTTTTACATGTAAATATACCTTGCATAGACGGATATTCGCACCTACATGCATGTAAATACAACAAGTAACAACGAGAATATAGAGAATATATGAGTGTTTTATTTTCTTGTAATAGATTAAAATCCAGAGTAAGTTTTCCTAAAAAGGTGAACTGTCAAGAAGCTTTAAAAGAACTGTGAAAGATATTACAAAAGAGTAAGCGACCCGTGTCCTGGCTTAAACTGTTGTGATTATGATGTTGCCATGGTGATGTTACAGTCATTTACATGTTTCTAGATGGAACAGCAACAGACAGACAGATATGCACAGATTTTAGAGGGATACTCCTTCCACTGCAACAGAGAGCACTTAAAAATACTAATTTAAACCCTACAATTATCTACTTAGACAATCCTAACTAGGACAAGTCGAATGTTCGTGTGCAACAGAAAACTTTAGACTCCCTCAGAGACTCAGGCAAAAGAGAGAGGAAGGAACCTTGTAGTATTTTAAAGCACATGTCATCTTATGTTTTCTCTTTAAGGAAATAATCCACCCACAAACACTATGGAGGAAGCTGCTTTTCAGTTGTTTACCAATGTGGTCCAAATCTAAATGCGTTTCCTTGTAATGCAATAGAGAATTCTGGGAAACGTAAGACAGCTTTTGTGAGTTGAAGACTAATAAAAATAAAGTCTTCATCACAAAGTAACTCCTGCAGCTTGTTTATTAACGGTTTGGGAGCCGCAGCGGGTGGATTTTTCCTTTAAAATGTTTTCAGAGCTGTAAACACTGCGGTTAGACCCGAAAGCCTCAAGGCTCCAATTAAATCAGCATATATCACTTTTTAACACGAGTCTCCTGCTTTTAGATGTTTAATCATAACCGCCGTGCGTGCAGCCTCTGTGTGTATCCTACATATTTTACTTTGCTTTTTTATCTCTGCTGCTTAATATGTGCCCAATTTATGCTCGATTATCGTCCTACAAGCAATTACATTTGACTAGAATGCACTTTGAATGAGACTTTGTGGTCTTGAAAGTCTTCCTAGAGTACTTACAAACATCCTCCAAACAGCACGCCCAGCCCAGTCTGATCTGTCCTTAGCTGCTTACAGTGTTTTGTTTTTTATGTGCCTCGTGCGACTGTTTTGGCCTAGACAGCTGAATGTCATGCTCAGGGGTGTGAGCATTAGAGCGGCCTTTTCGATGTCCAAGGCCTTACAGTGATAATGATGAAATGATGATTCACCAAATCTGTCCTGGGTCCTAACTTTTAGGAGCAGTAGACCCCTGTTAACGTGAGGATCATGCTCACACTATTCTGATCAGTTTTAAAAAGTGGAGTGTACATGTTTCTTCATGTTGTGGTGTTGCTCTCTCTGCTTGGCTGCAGAGGCCGAAGATTGTCTTGTTGATATTCAATAGGTTTTATATTTTCTACTCTTGAGATTGTTTTCTTAGACGTGTCTCATTTTATTATAGTTAACAGCGTTGTATATGTCTGGCTGTACAGATTGCTGCTCGAGATGGATTTCTTGTCACATTCAAAAAGAGTACATATTCTTCAAAGCAGATACTATATTAGCAGCCATGAAAAATGTAAATAAATGCTGCTAGTCTGTTAGTGTTAAGCTAAGTTTTGTGGTTTGAGGTTAGGTAAATATTACATTTGAATCTAGCTGAATTATTATTCAATCACCTGTTTTACCAGCAAAAAAAACGCCCCTTTTTCTTATGCTGCTGCCATTCTGTCACCTTATGTAAGACTTTGCTGAATTCTAAAGCTCTAAATATAAATGAATAACATGAATTCACAGGTCGTGTTTTGAACAAGTTTTTAAAAAGTGCCCGTTGTGAATGTTTTGTTTCCCCCTGAAGCTGCTAAAGCACTTTTTGTGGGCGTGAGGGTAAATAGATGGTCAAACCTTGTATTCACCACACATGCACACAACAGGCTATCTGTGAGGTGTGTCATTGCCTTCCAGTCTGTATTTGACCCCATCCAAAGCCCCCATTAGGCCTTCTAACAGGGTCCAACAAAACACTTATCCCTACTTTGCCTTCACTTTGATTTAGTGTCATATCTTTCAAGTGTTCTTTTTTATGTATTTTACTTTGGCTTGTGTTTTTGCTGTGACATTTTGCCATCTTTTATTACACCATTTGCATGCTTCTTTTACTTGCTTCCCCTCTCTGAACAATCGTCCTGCCTCTCACGCGTTATTGCTGACAGGCCCTGGGAGCTCGCTGCTAGAAAGAGAGGAATGGGAGAGACAGAATAAGAGAGAATGAGAAATGGAGAAAGAGAGAAAGAAAAGAGAGAGAGGTGGACTGGAGGCTGGTTCTTCGTCTGCTGTTCCTTCAGTATCTTTATTGTCCTGTTACAGATTGCAACAAAAAGATTATTTTGGAAAATAAATATAAAAATCATCTAAGTTTTTTAAAATGTACCTTCAGTGTGGGGGGAGAAAAAGCTGTCAGAGTATACTTTGTACACATGTTTAATCTTGTAAAAATGCAAAAGAACACATTTTAGAGAGATCTGCATTGGATTTATTCTGTTGAACTATACTGTATTGTGAACTTTTCTTTTTCTTTTTTTTTTTACAGGCAACAACCATGTTTATCAGTGTTTTTGTTTTTCTCAGTTGTTTTAGTAACTTGATATTTTATAGTTAATCAATAAACAAATGGAAGTGTATATATAAGCGTCTTTGTGGTATATGCGCTTTTCCTAATCTGTCCTAATCTCAGTTATGTCCAGTTATGGCTGCTGTTCACTCCTGAAGTTTAGCAAAATTCCATCAGATTGTTACTCATAGACCTCTAATCAAAACAGTAGTAAGTATACAGTAAAGTGTTTCTGAAATCCTTCATTGTCATGTTTTGTGCTTAGCCTAAATATACTGTATCTGATAGTACAGGGCCTTTAAAAAGCAGAAAGCAGTCAAAGCATCCTTCATTTGTGACTTTGTAGATATGAGCATACTTTGTTCATAGGAGGGGAATATAGATGTTCAACACATGTTTCAAACATGCCAAAAGTACCTGTCCTTAATCGTTCTGTGGCTTGAGTACAGGCACTGGACTAGGTCATGTAGGAAAGAGCTTTCACTCAAATACAACAGAAGCTGCTTTGAGAGAAACTTCACTGAAACCAAACAAGATAATTTCTCCTTTCCTTCCAGTGTCTGAACTGTTTGTGGACTGCCCCTTTAATCACCAGTGGACTCAATAAGCCCTCCATTTTGGCAGCCTTGTAATGAAGCTGCTGGTTGTGGTAAAATGGAGGAAAGTTCTGCTTCTCCTTCTTCCTCTGCTGCATTGCTGTCCACAGGAGACCGCACATTTTCCACCGTTTGACCGTTCATGATGAGCTGACAGTGGTGTGTGTGTGGTTTGAAATCCTGCGTGTCCACGTGTAATTTAATCTTTGCTGACATGCTGAGACTTTGTGTGTTCCGGTTTCAGCAGTCAGGGGCCCGACCTCTGCTAAACTGGCCCCCAGGGGACCCACATCAGCATAACATCCCAACCTGCTGCAGGGCCAGTCCTTCAACACTGACTGTACAGCAGCAGCAGAAGGAGAGGGAGAAAGAGAGAGAGAGAGAGGGAGGGTGTGTCGGCACACTGCCATCTGATTGGCTCGCAACTCACAAACGCGTGCATTTTATTGGTTGAAGATGTTCCTACAGTGTATGTGTGTGCGTTTACTAACTCACTGCTGTCTCCTTCAGCTCTTTTAGGCATTTGTGTGTGGGTCGCCAACACCAGTTTCCCAGGAGACAGGTAGCTGAGCGAGGGGGCGTTCAAAGCACAAACTGTTTGAATAGGCTTGTTATTCAGTCACACACTTATCCAACTCAGTTTGTCCTTCAACTTTTCTGTTTAATGAATATGAAAATGAACCTAATAAAAAAGAAACACAGCCATAGTTCTTCTGTGAGGTGAGAGTTACTTTCCCTGTGTTGACTTTGAAAACATCAGAGGATAAGCAATCGGTCCGCCACCAGTGCAGAGCAGATTGTGATTTTGCGTTACTGTATCCAGCTTGCTTGTAAGCATGCAAAGATACTTCAATCCAAGTGGCTTTCAATCATTACTTATACATGTGTTGTACAGCCACAAGTGCCCTGGGGCAGACTGGCAGAAGCATGGCAGAGGTTCTGAACTCTTAACATCCGGTCACATTCTCTGACCCAATCCTGGCCTTTCGTAAAAACTCGCAGGTAAAAGAGAGAGTTTGCTCAAGAATTCAAAAGCAGAGACCACATACGTACTTACATACTGTATAAACAAAACATATTCAAATACAAAGTGTGATTGTGAACTTGATTATTGTACTAGTGAATGTGCTACAGGAGAAGTTGAGTTTTGTTGGCTCATTTCCTGCTTGTTTACCCGCTCATACATACTGCTATGGAAATGTCTATGTAGGATGTGTGCTTTTTGTTTTCCACTGCTTTCATCTGGCTCTGTTCCCCCCTGTGGAGCCTCCTCTTCTTCTGCATCTTGTGGTAAATTTAAATTTGAAATGACAAGTAAACCTCACTAACCTTAGTTGAGTGCAGTCCCACATGGAAGAGTGTGTGAGTGTGCGTTTGTGTGTGTGTGCTGCATATCAATTAGCTATCTATTATTCATGCTGACAATGTAATGAATGAAACATCACAGTCTTTGTACCAGCATGTTTACTTGTCTCCTGCTGTCGAAGATATTTAGACAGGACTGACAGTGTGCACCAAATCCCATTGTAACCGTGAAGGCAAAGTGATGCCCCATGAATAACTGACAGCCCAAGTCTATAATGAAGTTAGTAGAAAGAATGTGCCGCTGCAACGGGACACTTAATTGCACTGGTTTTACAAATGTAAATAGCCAAAATTCCTATTAGGAGACAAGAATATCCTGCACTCGATCATTAAAGTCATGTTTTTTTGTGCTACCATACTAATGCACAAGTTTTTGACTTGCAAATGACCTGTGACTACATATTTCACTAAAACTCGGTGAACAAGCATTTATCCTGTTTATGTTTTGTGTTTTACTTCCTGTTAGACATGAGCAGCACGTATGACGCAAGTAGATGACTGTTACCTAGCAGCCACTTTGTAAACAACGGCCAAAATCTATAACATGTCATTGATTTTCTAGACTTTTTAAACTTAACCACCTAGAATAATGGGAACTAATATTACAGTCAGTTACTATGTATTATATTTAGAAAATAGAATAAAATTCAATGGCTAAAAACAGTATTCTTACTAAATTTGTAGACCAACAGTAACACAACTATAAATCTCTAAAGGCTCAAATCTAAGACAACTTTCTTTAGTAAAGCAGAACAAAATGTATCTTTTAACAGAAATAAAGTACCAACAATTACATAAAAATCACCTATTGCCAAAGATAAGAGGGACAAGAAAACGTTGGCCTAATTTAGAAAAAAGAAGAGCTATAATAAGCTGTAGATTGTTCTCTGTCTCTGTTATGAGATTAATTTGTGCTTCGTCTGTCACTTGAGTCGTCTCCCTCTCTCCCTCATCCATGATCCCTGCTTTAGTCATTGTTTTGTTTCTTTCAAAATACAGAGAAACAACTTAGTCATTTTACATGCTGCAGTCTTCTGATAGAAGCCTGATCTGCACTACAAAGGCACCAGCAGTGAGAAACGCCACAAAGGCATATCAATGTGTTTCTCTGTATGAAAATGGAAAACTGGCAGCCAACACAACGCAGCACTTTGTTTGATATTTCCTATTGCAGATGGTGCGCAGTAAGGCAGGCAGGTTGCCATGGAGCCATGGAGTTCTTTATTTAGCCTTGTCATTCTCTAAGTAATCATTGCACTAAACTAACGATACACGATGGTAATATGTAAAAGAATGGACTGACAAGTGTTGTTTTGTTCCACTAGATTTGAAAACTGGTTCTACAAAAACAACTGTCAATCACGTCAGATAAAAACAGACATTACCAAACACCTTTGCTCCTATCTACATGTCCTTTTTATTGTTACGACCAAAATAGTCTACCGCATCCACTGACTGTTCTTTCTTCCAGAGAAGTGATGCATCATTTAGCATTAATAGTTTGATGTGCACACATTTTGGGATCTCTTGTCTCTTTAGACATTGGTCAAAAACCTAAAGCATTTTAATCTGCCCAATCAAATGAGCTTCTTTTGCTATTTTTTTATTTTTTATTTTAAGAAATGCTGAAAGGAAAAAGTAATGACCAATGTTAATAAAAACTACTTACAATACCAACATTACATTATACCAACATTACAGTTATGGAGTCATGTGGGCTGACATACAACCACTAACAGCAACCATAAAGTCAGCCTCTGCAATATCTTAGGCCTATTGACTATTGTCCGCCATTCTTGAAATGCTTCTTTACTTTAGTACTAAGTTTTTGTCTGTCTTGTGCAAAAAAAATAAAAAAAAAAAAAAAAAAAAAAAAAAATATCTAAAAAGACAAAATATAACAGTCAGACTTACAAGAAAAGTCTCAGCTCAAAGTCTTTACTGAGAAAGTTTGGGGCTAGGGTTTTCAGAGTGTGAATCCTGAATCTCACTCTCTCTTTACAGCAGAAAGGCTCAAGTTTCTAAACCTAAACACGCATCACAGGATTAATTTCTTCATTGAAAATAGTCCTTACCAAGCATATCTCAAGGCCTGGAGATGAGTCCTCGGGCACTGGACTGGGGTGACTAGTGACCCAGACGCACAGAAGACACAGGATATATGTCTCTATGGAAACAAAGTGTGCACAAAACCTTAAAATCTTTTGAGCAATATTGAGTTGGCATTTGCACCTCAGCTGGGTTTGTGGCTACCAAGTTGACCCTATGAAATGTACAATAATCTCCTAACATCAGATTGTTTGGATATTTACTACAACTTAAAATCCATGTGAGACCCTATGTATGTATGTATGTATGTATGTATGTATGTATGTATGTATGTATGTATGTATGTATGTATGTATGTATGTATGTATGTATGCAGGGTTGGCAAAAGAAATGTTGAGGTCCAGGGCAGGGCTGCCTATGGGTCCCCTGCAATATAAATTATGGGAAGGGTAACATTCTTGGCCCCTAAGACCCTGGGGCCAAGATCAACTTGTGCATAAAACATCTACGCACAATCCAGCAGCACAGTCCAGTTATGCGTCCTAAAGATCAGTTCCGCATTTCCTCTAAACACGTTTTTATATTGACATGATCCACACAGATAACCAAAACCTACTGTTGTCTTAAACAGTATGTCCATAGCTATTCATTCTCCCACTTACTTTTCCTCCTCTCGCTGAATATGGAGCAGAATGACTAATGATCGTCACACGCGGGAGACTTTTTTCCCCCGGAGCTACAGCCGAAATTAGCTCACCGGGTCCAGAGGAACACAGCACCTGCACACGAGAACGCTGCGCCCTCTGCAGACTATAAATACATGATCAACGAGAGACACGATCCAAACATGAGAAGAGGTGCGCGCACGAGCTGTCCTGCTGCGCGTGGCTCAGATCAGAGGTCAGACATCGACCTACTTCACAAACTGTACCTGATGGGTCAGTGTCGCGGTGATTCTCGGCCTAACAGCGCTCTCTGCGGGTAAAAGTGGCTGGTGCAATAATGTGGACTGTGCCAATTTCATTTTCTTTATTGACTTCTGGATCCATAAAAGCACAGTTATAATCTTGATGGAGGTTCAGAGTCTTCCTCAAGGACAAGGAGGACAGACTGCATGTGCACACGCGTCAGTTTGTTTAAATCTAATGAAACTAATAAAAGAAAGAAGCACATTCTTAGTTAGTACGGAAACGCAGAGCTAAAAGAGCAGCGTTTACGTTTTTTTACATTACACATTTACCTTTTTTCCCAGCTTTTGTCGATTTATTTATTTATTTATTATTTATGATGATGGTGATTAAATTTTTTTGTGATTACAATTTTATTCATTTATTTGTGATTATGATTATGATGATTTTATTATTTATTTTATACATTTATTTTTGTTTCAACGACGTTCCCCAAACTAGCACAGTGGCAGCATGTTTACTTTACCCCTAGGGGTGGCTTAGAGTAATAATAATTAAAATGTGTTGCACAGAAATGTCACTGTGCCAAAATAAAATGTTTGAAACAGATTTTTTTTTTCTTGTATTTTTCTTCTTGCACAATTAATTAAAGACATGTAAGGATGAAGTCGGGCAAATTTTGGCACTATGTTTTTTTTTTTGGGGGGGGGGGGGGTAGTCTATTATAAATAACATATTAGCATATTGTTGTTATATTTTCAGATGAAATTCTGGCAATTAAACCATCTACATGCTAAAGCTTTTGAAGCCTCAGCTACCTCAAATAATTAGAATGTATCATGTTCAGGTAAAATGAGCCACAAAAATCAGTGTAAATGAGAATAGCTTTAATTTTCAGTAAAAGATGCATTAACTTGAACTGGATTTTAAGAGCATAAAACATTCCAAGAATGACAGTAATAAAATAACCTTAAAACTAAAATTGACAAAGTATAAATTTATTCCTGATTAATCAAGTCATCATCTCTGCAATTGTCTTCTCTCTCATGGAACCAATGTGTAAAGTTGTGATGACATGTGATCATATTGTACTGTGTCGTCATAAAATCTTTAATCTGATGTTTTATATCAGTGACTAGACCCGTTCACTTTTCTAATACAACCACAATCTGACATTAAACAAGATTCATTTTAGCTGCTAAACATATTCATCAGTTTGAATGTTGTGACGACACTTGAACACAACCTATTTTTACAGATTCTATATCTCACCAACCCTCAGTGGCCTGTACAAACATTACAAAGTGGATCTAGGCTACCTTCGGGTCACGGGGGTCCCATACAGAGCCTCATGCTTTGTATCACTGTCTGGCTTTGCAGAACTCAAAACTAAATTCATTCAAACTGTTTGTCAAGAATGTGTTTTCGCATCATATTTTCTGTAACTCCTCCTGTTTTCATGTATCTCTCAGATTGTGTTTGCTCTCTTTTTTCCAAAATCTTGTTCTTGTCCCCTTTTATTCTTTCTGCCTTTTTCTTTTTAGTCTTCTCCTCATATTTATTTCTTGTTTCCTGATAAATGTAATCCCATCATACTTTTGACAGTAGACGATATTTCACAAACATGATAATAAAATAAATAATGGTTCAATATACCTGACTTCAGCCTTCAGATCAACATAAAAACAAAAATCAAATAGTCACTTGCAAAAGGCTTTTTGTGAATGAACTGAGGCGTTCTAATGGACCATTGAAAGCAATGATAGCTGATATTTTACCTGCAACATAAAGATTACATTGTAATGTAGCTAAGCACGCACATAGACAACTATCTTTGTAAATACTTACATTCAGCTGCAGTGTTTTCTTCTGAGGTGCACAGTAGCAGAGTGGTTAGAGCGCTGGCTTCCCAAAAAGATTGTGGGTCAGATCACAAACTAGACTTTGCACTTAATTAAACTGCACATTTGAAAATATGAGTAAATCTTTATTTTTTTCCACGATGAATCCAGAACAGAATGTAAACAGAACCACATATATTAAGGCTGAGCAAAGATGAAACAATAAGAAACAGTGGCCTTTAGTGTTTCTTAGCGTACTAAAGGCCACTGTACGTCGGATCAGTCGAAACACTAAAAGTCCCTCAGTGAATGATTTATGAGCAGTGACACTATCTACCTTCTTTTATACTGTCATTAGAAAGTGGCAGTGCATTTACAGTGGCACTACTTTTTAAATGGCCCATGTAGAATCTCCCAAATAGAGCCGTAAAGACAACTACTAAAGTAACTTCCCATGTCCTTAACGACACAGATGACCAAAATAAGTAACAGACTTCTTAAAAGGGAGATAAATATGGCACATACATATGGTCATGAGGTTAGCTCCGGGTCAGGGCCAGATTCCCACAGTGTTCACTTTAGTCTCTATTCAAGTCTAGTCTTTTCAGTGTTAATAAACTTCAACCACCCTTTAGAATGTATTTAACTGAATAAAAATGTGCATGAGCTTGAGCTACATAGAATGATGAAATATATTGTTTTGTTTTTTTATAAATACAAATCTGTCACTGCCTAGAGAGCACTTCTTCTTGTATCTACAAAGTCTCTTGGTTTATATAGAACTACATTCTGTTCAGCTGTACATACGTATGCACACATATTTTGTTCTCATTTTACATTGTACAGGTTACTCATAGTGCATTTTGGTTTCTTTTTCACCATCAGGGGGTGCAAGTTATCACACTTGTCTTTTTTTAACTTTTTAGGGGAGATTTTTGGTGTGACAAGCTGCATGTTGGAGAGTAATTCACTGACCTACATAATATGCTGTCCAATTCAAACCTGTATGACAAAAAATATATCTTTGGTGTGCAATTTACTTCCACAAATAAATGCCCCAAATTTTTGCTACTAAAATAGGTTCAGGGTTACCACAGGACAGTTTGCTCTACTAAGTTGTTTTTGTTTTCTTTAGACACAAGATGTACGCAACGAGTGTAAACAGTCCATAATCATTGCTCTTCTTTAGTAGCGTCCTGTTAGTCATTTGGCATTTGTGAAAGTGGTGCTTCTTTGTTCGTTCTTTGTTGCTGCAGCATGCTGGCACAGTCAGTCCATTTTACACTGTACAAATGTCACTCAGAAACCACAGAAGTATAACAATGGGGATACTGCTTGTAAAATCCTCTACAGAAAGTTGGAAAAAAGAGAATTGCGTTTTCTTTTTTTTAACTCAAGTAATGGTTTATACAGTCCTCTGTTCTGCTTGGACATCTTCTTGTAAGTGCTGTAGAGTTCTGAATACTATTGTCCGAGGGGTAAGTTCAGAAGCCCGTAGAGTTGCGTGAGTGCAGTGATGCTAGGCGCGTTCCTGATCCTGGAGCGGTGAAGCTGTAGGCAGCGTAGGCCACAGCCGAGCCCACCATGAGGCCTGTCATGTACGACACTGTCATGGTGTTCCCTGCAGAGGCACAAGAAGACACAGGAAGAGGTTTGTGAAGAACAAGAAATCTCAAAATATTTAACTGTTGTTTTTACACTTTCATGAACAGTATTACATCTGACACAATGTGAGGAACTATGACTCTGGTGGTATGTCCAACATTCAAGTTATTTAGATACGATGTCTTTGTCCTCATTGATGCTAATTACTATTTAAAACTATGTTCTTCTAAGCTTAGTCTCATTTTAATTTTCTTAATGTATTGTATAACTATCTATTCTTTATTGTCAATTAATGTGTGGCACATTCTGTTATTAAAACCCCTTAAGGCACCAAGGGAACAGGTGTGGTACCTCTCATCATTTTTTTGAATTTTGTAAGTTTCCTCATAAAAATAAACTAGCTCTGTATATTTAGAAGAAAGGGTCAGTTAGTTAGTTAGTTGATGTAACCCTCTTGGTTACAGTCAAATCAGTGATTCTAAGACGACTCTGTGTCTGTTTAAATGCTCAACTAAAATATCTAAACATTTTGTAAAAAAAATAATGGGCAGCATCAAAACCTCTTAAACGTATTTTAAGTCCCTAAAACTTAATTTTTGTAAGTTTACCTTAAGCTTCTAAAGAAGATTTGTCAAAACCCAAATTTTGCTCAAACTAGTGTTATTCTGATTGCAGCTAGTGCCACCAGCTTGATTTTGTTTACAATTACCAAAGAAAATCTAGCGTTTCAGTGAAAAAAGGCTGCTTCCTTGTGAGGTTAAGATAAGAACTACACATGAGGACAAACATCTAAAATAAACTCAGTTTATACTTGTGTCTACGCTCTTCAGCACAGCTTGAACATCTGCTGACTTTGCTCTCACAAGGTGACCTCTAGATTATTATGAGCAAAGATGTGCCAAAAGGAGGACGGATACAATTTAAAAGATGACATCACTGTGCTGGATTGTGTCGCTCTCTAAAAATTACCCATGATGTATGAGCTCCAAAACTCACTTTGAGCCAAGACTTCCATTAGAAAACTGCCTAGAGTGAGACTAATAAAAAAGGCCTGTCACAATGATTACATATTGACAACTTGTTTAATAATTAAAACATACACAATATTTTTAGTTTAATCATTTTGTCTGTGATTTTCTTTACACTACTCTTTCTTAACTTGGTGGTAAAATGGTAGATTCATTATAATATGTATTGCTCTTTACTAGTAGTACTTGTCTAATAAGGTAACAGAAGGGAAACTACACTGCGCTCTGCGTTTGACCCATTGCATTGTTTACTGTGTTTCATCGTACCATTTTATAATTGCCTGAACACTTTCCAAACAACATGATTCAAAATGGTCTAACATACTATTACTGTTAAAATAATTACCCATATTATGTTTGTTTTTTTCCGAAGCAATATATTTCATTTCAAACACATTTCTCATTATTCTCTAGTTGTACAATTTAGTGGAGAATAATAACACTCTCTAAAATAAATAAATATTCTTAATCAAGCCATTAGCTCATATTATATTTTGTTGTTTGTCTCATACCAGCCAGTTCTCTTTGTTCCGGAGGCACTTTTCCAGCTGCTTGGATCATTGGCACAGATCCGAAATATCCGTTGGTGACGCCCATGAGGAGGGAGAAAAGGCATGGCCAGGCGGGGTGCGACAGAGTGGGGGCACTCGCGGGGTACACACACATGACAAACAGAGGGATGAAGACCACTCTGAGGCAGGAGACGAAGAGCAGCCGCCCACCGGACCAGTCGTACGGCACGGCAGCCAGAATCTGAGACATAACGGATGATTGGTTTATTTATATAGCACAATTACACAAAGTTTCACCCAGTAACCCCCTCACTCTTAGCAAGCAGCCATGGGGCAGCTCAGTCTCCTAAACACCTGGAGCCTCAACCTCTGACCAACACCAAGCGTTCTCTAATGCATGTTATTGGTTGGTGGGGAAACCGGAGTGTCCAAAGAAAACCACCCAGACACGAGGAGAAACACGCAAACTCCACACAGCCACGTTCTGCCACCGAGCCACATAAGAATCTAAAGTAGTAAGACTGTACGATTTAGGAAAAATATCTGATTGTGATTAATCTTGCAGTTGCATACAGCAGTATTAAAATGATGGAGAATAGAATTTTTGTGCTGAGCAGTTGCCACTACTGTTCAAAGTTATGTTTTTTTTTTCAGTAATTAGCAACAAAAAAATCAATATGGTTAATCTTTAAATTAAATTATTTATTGACAGTCATAAAATCTGCTTCACTACAAATATTATATGTGAAAGTGAATTCGACACACTTTGTTTTGTCTCTCCTTCACTCGCCTCATTTTCCATTCCCCATTTTCCAGTTCATTTCTCCACTGCCATCTTATCTCATTCTTTTTCAACAAAACACTAAATTGGGCATGAGGACAAAGTAAAAGCTTATACCAGAAGCACTCATTCAGGCACATTTCTCTTCAACATCCAATTTAACTGGAGGGCTGCAGATAATGCCTTATTCCTGATTATTTAAATGAAGTGACAAAATAAAAACTATGTGCGGAAGAATGGCTTTCCTTGTTCAAGGTCAAGCCAAGCACTGCTTCATCTCAACAGAACAGTGCTGCTCAAGAAGGTCTTTGCTTATTTATGAACACCAGGCTAGTATTGGCATGATTACTATTTAATAATTACTGCAATCTATGTACTATTTAATTACTACTGCGATCTATGTACTATTTAATTACTACTGCGATCTATGTACTATTTAATTATTACTGCGATCTATGTACTATTTAATCATTGCTCAGTCACTCTTTTTACAAAAGGCACAAAGCTAGTATTATTCAGTTGAGTGTCAGCTGATTACTAAGGTAAAACTACTTTTACAATATTAAAAAAATAATAATCTTGTTTCAGAAGCAAAAGAAATTTATCAGAATAAATCGACATTTGAAGAGCTAAGGTATAATATTGTTCTAATTAGGGATTTACAATACTGTTATTATATAAACAGAGGCAATATAATAATAACTGATATGTTGTGATATCACAACGTCAAATGTCTCACTGTCACAATATATTGAATTATAAGCTTTGTTTGCATTGTTTTGTTGCAGTAACAGCTACAAATATAAGTATACACAGACCTTTACCCTTTGCCAAATGTCAGAGAACATGAAGTAATAAAGCACTTTTTAATAGAAATTCTTTGAAACATGTAATTACCACAAAGGCGTGTTAATCTATTCTGTAGGCGCACATATACTATAAAAACACTGATTGTTTTTGACCAGTTATGACAAGATTCTCTCATCATTTGTTTACCTAAAATTCTATTTGGATTGATTCATGCATGATAACATATTTCAAATAGATACTTACAGTACTTCTTTTCACAAAGATAAAAAATAAAAATCACTACAACAACTTGAAGTATTCAAATTCTGTTAAGACATATCCCTATCTATAACCCTAATACCAAAGTCCTCTTTAATAAAACTCTTACCTTCCCCACAAAGTCAGACATGTTGAAAGTAGCCATGATGAGGATAGGGAGCCATTCTCCTAAGGTGGGGTTGCGTATTTCTGACTCCAGGCCCGGGAACAGGCACAGTGTGATGCTGTAGGTCACTGCTATGGACAACATATAAGCCCAAATCACTCGGGACACCACGTACCGATGCAAGATCATGTCTGTGTCAAGAGAACAAGAGGTTAGGAGAGAAAATAAAACATTGACATATGCTGATTATGAAGATGTATTAGTACCACGAAGGCCAGGCCAGCTCTTTCTAATTTTGGCTTTTGGGGCGTCAAATCGTACATAAGTTCCTCCTCCAAAGTCATCTACACCCTCTTCTGTCGGTCTGTCTGAAGGCATTGTCCCTCCGTTCCCCTGTGGACACACAAGGACACTTTTAACTTTTAATCGCTCACATAAAATACTATAAAACACTGAAGATGAAGGACCTAGCCTGGGAATAGGCTTCATAGTTACACTTTCAATTTTGGATGCTTTAAAGTAAAAAAAGACCACGATGAAGGGCTTTCTCTGAAGTGAGCCTTTCAGGACGCATTAGAAAATGTTTTAGAAAAGAGACTTGAGAGGTGACTTATATTAAACTTTAAAAAAAACAACGCTTTGGATTCCATGTAGTTTCCAGGTGCAGCAGTGTCATTAGGATTCTATTTGGTGTGAATGAGAAACAGAAAACTGTTTTATGCTCACATTATTCAGGCAACTTGGACAATCTGTTGATGAAGTAACTTTTACTTTAATAATCTTTTGTTGGAGAAATTCCTTCTGTGCTTTGGACTTATTCTTCAACAACTTATCTTGAACTAGACCATAAAGAATAACCTATTGTTCTGATTGAGTTATGCCAATTCTAAAGTCTGGTATTTGTTTTTTGCAGGTAGACTTTTGTCAAAACAACTAGAGGACTGTGTGTGTTTCATCAAGTTCAAACAACAAGTTGAGATTCAAACTGCATTTTATGGAAATAGAAAGTTAAAACGATGCTTTGATACAAAAATTTGTGCAATGTAATTTTTATCTATGAACAAATGAGATTTATTTCTTAAAACCTTAGGACAATAAGAAAGAAAATTTAAACATACATAGTGAATCTCATATATTCAAATGAGTAATCTGTGTTTATTCAAAAAATGAAAAAGACATAACATCATTGGTCTGATCAACATTTAGACATACTACCTGTTAGATTACGCTTACTTAATGATAAAAAAAAAATAAAATATGAATAAAGGAACTGTAACTTAGTCCAAAAAAAAAAAAAAAAAATAAAAAATAGTTAATCGAAAAAAATAATAAACAAAATCCTTATGCATAAAAAAAAAAATATCTTTTTTATTTTTTTTTGCTAAGTTACTACTTAAGACTCCTCACAGCATAGATATCTGTACTTGATGAAAAGGAGTTTTGTAATAAACCCAGCATTATTTCCTTTAAACACAACTGCTCAAAGTATAAAATATGGGGCCTGAACTATAGATTACTAGAGCGCACGTAACCTTTCATTTGTGCCTCTTTTTATTTCCTGTCCCTCCTCACTTAGTGCGTGGCTCAAAGCGCACACACACCAAACATGCGCACACAGATCCATTAGTTGATTAGAGAGGACTCAGGGCCAGAAGGCACCACTCTTCTTGATTATCCATAACGTGGAGCGCAGCCTCGGTCTCCCCCGGCAACCAGAACAAAGAGCCGCCTGAACCAGCCCCCAGATGCACACGCACATTTACACACAAGCACAAAGCTGTCAATCACTGCGTCTGGTGCGTAATAGTGAACAAACACAGAGAGATGAAAAGAGCAGAGCCCGAGGTGCAGCGTCTGCCTTTGAAGCCCCAGAGCAGTGCATGTGTTGTGAGGGGAATATGAGTGTAACAACATGACTTTTACAGCACAATGCCTCATCAACAACTGTTCATCGGTCAATTGTGTAGTCCTCCACCACTGGACCGTGTTTCTGTTTTGTCTCTGCTTGATGCTTTCCTCCCACTCATTCTCTTTCTACCTTTCTGCCTCATGGAAAGGAGAAGATGAGTATTAGTCTGCCCTGACACAATGATGCACTAGCTCACTGTTGTCTCCCAAATAGTTTTAATTCTTTCAAATAAAATGCAAAATACAATTAACAAAAATACAAATTACAACTGGCTTTGTGCACAAAACGTCAATTGCCTTGTATATACGTATTTAAAAAATATTAAAATCTTACCAACATGTGCACTTTTTATGATGTTTTCACTACCTCAGTCCAAAAAAACCCAACTATAAGTAAATAGTGAGTTTGGTTTTGTCTGACAAGGTGCTAATCACTTTACAAATCAGGAGAATATATCGTCAAAAGACATTTGGACATTTATAAAATTAAATTATGTTTGTCAAGACATTAAAATAATTATATGTTCATGAATGCTAAGGCCAAAGCTTGACAATTTAAAATAAACAGCTTCAAACAGTGAACAAAAACATTTCAAAATAAAGACTGTATGATTGCCGCATAACATGATTTCAGTTTATTTCAATTTAATTGTTTTATTAAATAAATGCTCAAAAGTAGAATTGGCTTTAGTTTGAGATAAGTATCTTTATAAACACACACATGTCCTTAAAGTCAAGTTTTCTCCTAATTTGTCTTTATCATGTTGGCAGGGACATCTGCAGCTTATTGTTGCTAATGTTCAGTCATAATAAAGTTAGCATTAGTCAGAGTTGGCAGGTAAATAAGTATTTTTACTCAAGTACTGTACTCTAGTAGTTTCTTTGCATATCTGTAATGTACTTGAGTATTAAAAAATAAGGCTACTTCCTACAGTTACTTAGTTAGTTACTTTTTTAAGTCCACCAACTTTTTTCCCTTTTTAAAGCGAGTAAGGCCTGCAGTGGTGTTGCATACATGTGATATTTTCCCGTTAAACAACATAAAAATCCCCAAAACGTTCTAATATCTAACAATTTCTCATTTGCTACATGATTAAATACACATTTTGAATAATTGTCTCTTGTCTTTACACTATGATACACCTAACACCAATTTTATACATTTTCTTTTACTTTTTTACTTCAGTAAATTTGCACACGTTAACTTTTATACTTGTACTCAAGTAAAGTTGCTTCAACAAGACTTTCACTTGACTTATATCAGAGTCATTTTTCAGACAAGTAACTATACTTTTACTGAAGTAGTGAGCTTGAGTACTTTTGGCACCTCTGGCATTAGTGCACATAACACCTTATACAAAACCACAAAGCATCAGCTCAAATGTTTTGCTTTTGTCACTTGCACCATGTTTTTGCTCCTCTTTTAGCAGCGTGTGAGCAAATGCTTGATAAATGAGGCTCACGGACTAACATTGAGCTAAGATGTTGTTGTGCACAGAGCCCATAGTAGCAAAGGTAGAAAGATTAACTAATAGTAATGACAAAAGAGGCAGAAGCAGTAGTAAAAGCATAGTTATAGTGGAAACAGTAGTTCAGCAAATCAGTGGTTGCAAAACCTCTAAAACAAATAAGAGAATGAGTCTAATAACACAAAGCCTGCTTCAAGTAAAATCCACATTTGAGTGACCTGCACTTAAAGGACCGATTTCGATTTGATTTTGATTGTTGCACCTGCTCTCTACTGTTCCTCACACTTCTCTGCTCTGAGCACCGGGACGTTCATTTGTGGAACTGGTGGAGGCCTCTGTCTCATCTCCATCTGTCTTCTACCTGTCTCACCCTCCGCTGCGCCGTCCACACATCCCACACAACAAACACTCCCAGCGTCCCAGACACCTCGTAGCTTCAATACAAATCAAGGGTGAAGCACTAAAAGCCCAATACTTACTAACTCTGAGTTAACAGTTACAATACACAACGCCAATAACTAGTAAATACAAACGCAAGCGGAAAAAACTGAAAGAAATACATGATTTAACATTTTCTAATTTTCTGCATCACAAATATTGGTTTACATTTGTACTTAGAATTGCACATTTAGCATTATTGCAGAAACAACTTGCTTTAACAGCAATAAATAAGTATTTAACGTGCAATTGATCCACACTGTGGATGTAAAAATAATTTAGCATTTGTGCGCGGTCTGCGTTTTGTGCAAGATTAATTTATTTAGGACATGCCGCTTGAAGTTTTGGAGAAAAAACAGGGTCCAAACAACATAGTCTCCAGAGAAAACGTAGATATACAACAAAATGTCAAAACGTACAAAAAGCACGTTTTCACACCTTTTTTACGTAAATATGTTACAGAAATCCAAAACGTAAAATAACTACAAATTTTGGTTGAAGCCATGTGGCGACGTTTTCTTTTGGTTTAATGGTAAGTTTAGTAAGTTACTAAAATGGGTAAGTTTAGGACTGAGGTTTGGGTTAGGTTCAGATTTACTTGTTAACCCCAAAGAATAAGTCGCCATGTCGTTCAACCAGAAATTTTATGTTTTTGCTTTTCGTAACATATTAACGTTAAAAAAAAATGTGTGAAAACTTACTGTATTATCTACATTTTCTCCAGAGACTGGGTATAAACTTGACCGCCAATCAACCATCGTTATTGAAAAAGCCCAAAATATATCTTATATTTAATATTGAAATAATATTTTTCAACTTTTTTTTTTTTTTTGCACAGTTTGTTTGAATAACATTTGCACAGTTTGATATTGCACTACATGTTCCTGTGGCACAGTAAAATAATCTTATCAATCATTTTTACAGCGTCTGGATCCTTTCATTTGAGGAGCATTCCATTAAAGGTGCACTATGTAACTTTTTGGCCAAAAATAGAACTGAATAAAAGCATGTTTTTGTTATGTAGATTTTTTGTTGCACTAAATAAATAATGCAAATCTGTGTCTTAACTTTGAACTGGCTTGCAGGTCACAAAATAGACTGATTTTGTTGTTAGCTTAGCTATATTTTTTCACATTACGGCATAAAATGTATTTAGACTCATTCATAATGGTTTTACCTTTCTTTGTGCTCTACACTTTGAATCGTGTAGTTGACTTTTCACACCCAGAAAGTTACACAGTGCACCTTTCATATACTTCTAAGCTACAAAAAAAGTCATCATTAGCTGATAAATGTGCAGTTATGTTAAAAAGAAAGTTAAAGGACTTACAAATCTGACTTCCTCAGCTGTGACATCATGATGTACCCTGTAACCTGTCCCATTGTCACGAGGGTCATGACCTTTGCCTGGCCCTTTACCCTGGGCGTGGCTGGTGTAGTAGCGCACAAATCGAGAGCGGCGCACAAGCAGGTGAAGCAGGAAGCAGAGCATCTCCATGCTGATGGACACCAGGAAGAAGATGAGCGTGTTCCTGCGTTCGTCCGGGATGAGCAGCTTGGTGAAAATGCGAGACAGCGAGATGATGACCCCAGCAGTGCCTTCACACCAGAGGACAGAGGCACACAGATTAAAATGAAGAGTGTGATGGATGCAGCAGATAAAAATAGCTTTGTGAAAACAGGTATGAGATTAGAAAGAGGTGTGTGTGCTTACTCTCTCCTGTCATCACCCCCTGTGTGTACCTCTTGGGAAGCATCCCCATGTAACCATAGAAACTGGACTGCTGCACTGAAGAGACAACAGGAAGAGCTTATGTGAACAGACAATGGCTGGACACAGTCAACACAGCACAAACTCAATTTATTTAGACACACAAGTCGCGAAGCACAAGAGAGAAGCAATGGTGACCTTAGATAATTAAAATAGTACTGTTGACTTCAAGGTGTAGCAGCAGGGGACAGGCAGGAGTATATGAAAGTCATTAGCAGTAGCTGTAGAGGCCGCTGAATGCCCCATGGATTCTACGTCGCAGCTAGTTCGTTGTTGTAACTGCCTTGCTATTGATTGTAACAGCATCACTAAACATTATGGTCCATTTGTATTCAATAAGAAGCTGGACGACTTTATTTGCAATGAGGCAAGGCTTTCCACATGAGGCTCACTCTGCTTATAAGCTTAATTCGTCACCATTGTTTTATATTTGTAATTAATAAATGATGAAGCAAAAGTAATTAGGCATATTTTTACTCAAGTGTGAAGAGTTTGGAATTGTGCTCAAGGCAAAGATGTCTTAACGTTTTATTCACCAAGATGATATTAAAACATATTCGACAGACTAAAATCATTCAGATGGGTGCATGAAATGCAGGCATGCATCTTTTGTTTTTCAGTGTAATTAAATCTTTGAAACTACTAGTGTCCAATACGTACGTTTTTAGAGAAGGGACAGTCACTAATTTGTCTCTACGGAGATGTTTTTGTTTTAACCTTAAATTTAACAATGTTTATCTCTTTCTACAGTGAGAAGGAAGTGAGGCTATGTTACAGGTAAGATCTGTGTAGAGGTGACCTTGTTCACAGTAATCATACGGAACTTATGTTAATTCTTTTAGAAGTAAGAAAGCATGTTTAACTTAATGCTAGATCGTTTAGATAAATGGCCTACTGTGGCATAGCGATGACATAATGATGACCAGGCATATTGTCGAGACTGCAAAATGAATAGTAACTGAATCAAAAGGTCATTTGAATGTATTCAAATAAGAGTTTTAATCTTAATCAGTTTTTTGTTTATCCTGGTTGATTAAATAAATAAATAACAAACAAATAACAAATTACAATACACCATAATTTCCTCACAAATAACTAAATCCACTGTCATATTCTGTATAAAGCAGCTTTAATGCATCCTTTCCTACTTTGCTAAACACTTTGTATTAGTTTTTATTTGTGCTATCCGAATAAACTTTGCCTTGCCTTTAGAGCAAGGCGATATATTGAATTTTAGATATATCATGAATGTGGTTTTGAAGATATGCAAAATTGAATAACAACTTATCGTTTATAATGAACAAGGGAACATGCTCCCTGTTCATTTAAAATCTGTAACAACGCTTGGTCTTTTTAAAAAACAGACTAGATCTTGGATGTCAGCGACAGCAGTGCACTCATGTTTAATGTGTGTTCTCTCTGTGTTTTCATGTATTTCTCTTTTCTGTATTTTCTTGTCTGTTAAAAGCCCTTCTAAGAACAAGTGAGGCGAATTAGCTTTAGATATAAGCACTATGATGCATGCATCGGATTGCTGTATTACAGTAGTCAATGTTTATGTATCTGTCCATATTCAAATAAACCAATAAACAAAACTAATTGTTAAGGATTGCACATTTCAAATAACTGGGGAAGCTTTTTTCTTTCACTGTTATATACAGATCTTAAATAATTTAGTCAATGTTCATGTGTTTTTTTTTCTTTTAAAAACATTATTATTTAAAAGCACGCTACAAATCTTTTTAACATTTGAAAATCTCATTTATTTGCATTTTTTTGTCTGAATAGTTATTCAGCATGAACATTTGGTCAAATCACTGAGACAAGTTTTAAAAAGAGGGCATGTCCTTTTTAGTCCACTAATCCATCAGTAGATCATGTCTTAAGTCCAGTAGTGTCATATTTGACAATTAAACCCAAACAGAAGACAGAGAAATGTCTTTAATTATAATAATTAAAGACATTTCTCTGAATATCGTAAGCAAGATTTGCCCAAAAACTTTCAAAATATCCATTTTTGTCAATATGGCCCAGCCCTACTTGCTCAAAGCTAAGATCTGTACAAACATGTTTGAAAATACAGAATGAATGTATTAGTTCAGTCAGTTCAAGGTCTTCAGTCTTTTTATCATTTCTCTGATTCAACTGTAAATCATTAACTTTAGACAAATTCCTATATTGGAATTAACTGAATCAAAATGCAATTCAATAAGTGTCCTAACAATTGTAATTATATACTTTTCCAGACTGATCACCTCTCTTGTTAAGTGTGTAGTTTACATATTCTTACCTGTACATCCGAATGCCACCACTCCCACAGACACCAGGTTTATGATGTACGCTTGTCTTGTGGTAAACTTTTCCAGCCACACATCAAAAACACTGACAAAGACCAGCGGCCCCAGCGCCAAGATGTAACCTGGACAGAAAACAAAAAACAGAAAATACAATTAACCGGAGCTATGACTCAACTGTGTGACTGAATGCAAATCTGACATGGATGACACGTGAGGAACATTGCTTTTAACTAGCGCCCACTACAATCCTTATCCCCAGAGACGAGCTGTGGTGCAGACAACATACTTCAAAGGATATCTCCTCAAGGATGAAGCTGCAGCTATTTTAATACTAGTGCAGAGAAACACTGATCGTACAAGTGTAGATATCAAACACTTCCTGAGGGAACATGCATATTTTACACTAGTGCCTCGAAAAGACTTTTTTTGACTTTTTGAGTGGGCTGAGCACTGCTGTATCTTAGGAACTGAGCCACTCTAAATTATGGGTTTTGGGCAACATATTAAACATATTAGAAAACAAAATTGTGTAAACCGGAAAAAAAGGATTTAAATATACAAAAACTCAGATGTTAAAAGTAAAGACAATGATTGATCATTGTTAGAAGGGATTTACAGTTTACAGTAGGCCTATTCACTTAAGGCCCTGGGGCCAAATCGGCCCTCCAGAGATTTGATTTGGCCCTCAACCATTATCCAAATATTACAAAAAGATACTGCTTTACAATTTAAAACTGGTCTACTATGCCTTAGACTTGATTTGGTCTTATTTAATTCTGGTTTAATCCTGCTTAAGACCTTGTTTCGTTTAGTCCTGGTTTAATGCTGAGATTTTCTTAGTACTGATCTGGTCCTTGTTTAGCAGGTTTTGTAGAGAATAAAAAATTAAACATAGACTATCGCAGTGTTATTTTCATTACTGAAACAGATGCAGTGCTGCAGATATTTGGCTTAACCCTAAATGTGTCAAAAATAGTGACATTTTGTGCTACTGTCCGACCCAGAGGTCTTCGGTAAATTTTAGCCCTCGAGAAACATTAGTTGAATAGCCATGGTCTACAGTAATGGAAAAAAAATGTTTTGTCCTCAAATTAAGACATTTAAAGCTACACTATCTGTAGCTAATATGTGTATTCTTGAATATTGTTTACAGACAGACTTTTAGGATACTTATGTTACTGGACAATAGGGCTGTAGTACTATTGACCAAGACTTTCTTAGTCGACCAGAAATTCTTGGTCGAATAAAGGTATGTCCATGGACCGATTCATCAACTAAAATGGGGGCGTGGCTAAAGTTTTGAAGCTAAAAATTATGTTTTCCTCTATTTATCTGGCTCAAAACGAAAAGACTAAAAATCCAATGGAGTTGTGAAAATATTTAACAAATGAATAGGAAACATGTTTACAATGACAGATCAGTGCTTTGGTCCCAAATCCTCAACTAAATCAGTACTTTTTGGCCCTTTTATGTAAAACCTTATAATCTATCTAAAAAAATGAGTCGACAAATCAATTTTGGTCAACTAAGACTCGCTTCAACCGATTAATCGGCTAAATGAGTAAAAGACTACAAGCCCTACTGGACAAAACTCTTCTATTAGTAAAAAAATGCTTATTTGGTGAAACTGGTGTTTTTTGTGTCCCATAGACATATTTACCACATCATTCGTGTTGCCAGTTTTTATTGTATAAATCAAAATTTGTTTTTAACAAACCTATTTAAATAAAATCTACAAGTAATCTCTTTTCAATTTGTCTAGCATGTATTATGTCTTAGCTAACTTATTGCTAATTACAGTTGAAAATAAGTAAGTAAGTAAGTAAGTAAGTAAGTTATTGTAAAGTAAGTAATAATAAGTAAGTAAGTTGCAAATTATAAAAGGAATGTCAATCATCAGTGGAATAATAATAAACATGGCTTAATGAAATGTAGACAAAACATTTCTCTATTGAAAAATATAGAAAACAGATGGACTACTTACCCACAGTGATTCTGGTGTGCATACTGAGCCTCTCCACCAAGACGTTGTTGAGGATAACCGCCAGCAGAGCCACGAGAATGTACGTCAAGCTCATATCGAACACAATCGACGTCCCTGAGATAGAAATGTTTCAAATAACAGGTAATTACAAATATTCACAGTAGCTATATTAGATGAATATGTTTATTGTTTATACCCTCAAACTTGTGATGCAAGTAATCCACATCAGTGATAAAGCTGTTGTAGGGTAACAGGAAACCCACTCCGGCCAAAAGCATTGCAAAGTAAATGCCATGGTAGCGGTCATCGGGAATTGGCTCCTCGAAGTCTGGGCAGGGAAGTGGAAACAGCCAAAGGTCAGGGTATTGTAAAGGCAACAATATGGAGCTCATAGGAAAAATGCCACTGGATGGATGAATTAACCAAAGTGAAGCAGAACACTAGGTTACATAAGGGTAACCAGGATGAATGGGGCTGCAGCTGTGGCACGTCTGGGAGCACTGGAGGACCTTCTTGTTCAGGGTGTGTTAGTGAAAGATTGATCACACAAATCACCGATCACGAACCAGCTTCAAGTAGTTTTACTCCATTAAAAACATGGGACTTGTGAGTTTTGCTGTGGATTCAGTGAATATCTGACGTGTGAGTTCTTTGTACTGCAGTTCATGAGCTGCTACTAATCCTCTGAGCCACTTCTGAATGGTTTAAATGATTTTTGGAACATTTAAACATCTCATCTCAAACATTCTGTGAGCTCCAGGTTGTTCTGAAGGAGAACAGGTAAATAATTATTTTATAGCAAGTGTAGGAAGGTAGATATTTCTTGAAACATTTTGTAAAAAATATGCATTATCACAAAAACACAATATTTATTTCTAAGGTGTATGTTAGTTTAATTCCTACTAAAATATTTTATGGCAAAGCTGTGTTTTGTGTATTTATTTGGGTACAATATTGGCATTTATCGTTGCTTTTTGTTTTTGGTCAAATACTTATATGCATTTAAGAACAAAAGCATCAAATTACTTCTTGACAAAAGACAGATATGTTGATATTTTTTAAGTATTCAAGTATCAACAATGTTTAGACAATATTATGTCAACTTAAAAATGGAGATTAAACATCAGAAACATGTGAAAGGAGTGTGAAATTAGCTATGCATACATAAGATACAAAATGCTGGATTGGGTATTGGTCCTATGATATTGATTTAGCCAAAATTCTGGTTGAGTTTTTAAAAAGATATAATAGGACTATTTGTTGGTTGATGCTGAAAGTGGGACATTTTATTGACACACAGTTTTTCAGAAGGTACTTTGCTTATTAAACAGAATGTGCCATTGTAGCATTTAACTCATTTAACTGTGTTTTAAAAAGAAAGAGGCTATTTTCTGTAGCTTCACTGTATCAGTTGTTATCAAGCATTGGCCTAAGTTATCAATGTTGATATTGGAACTGAAAAAGCAGGATTGGTGCATCTTTAGCCATAATAACTGTTACAATTTATGCGACTGCTAAAGCCTTCTGCACACTACAGGAGTTTTGGCTAATTTTAAGCCTGATGTGTCCCTGTGCGAGTTCGGGGAGGTGTGGCCAGAGTAAGGATTTTTGTAAGAGATTTTTTGTATTTCTTTCCTTATGTCTGTGCATGTCTGTTTGTCAGGGAGCATTACTGTGAAATCCACATGCAGCACGAGAGCAAGGACCTTTACAACAAAGAGCATCTGCATTTGTCTTGTTTGTGTTCTAAAAATGTAAAATGTAACGCTTTGTGCATATAGTCAAAGGGCGTGAGTCTTTTTTACGAGCATTACGCACGCCATCTCCAGCACACCTGCTCCTTGAATTATCTGAGAAACACCTTTAGAAAATAGCAAACCCGAAGTTTGTGAAAGTTTTATTTTACGCAGATAAAAACTTCTAACCTCTATGACCCTGGTTTAATCCACTGACGTTTCATCATCATTGTTGTTGTTTCACTTTTATAACTGCGAGATAAGAAAACACTCGATCACGTGACGCAGGCACTGTTCTCCGCTCGCTGCTGTGCTCTACAAGTCTGTGTCGTCTCTGTTCTTCTGCCACATGATTTGACTGTGAGACAAATAATCGGTGTAAATGTCCTTATGTCTGTGGCTTGTTCTTCTTTGATGCATCTGAAAATCTTAAACTCTTCTAGTGTGCAGCCGGCCTAAGAGAAGTAGATCTCTGCTTGTTTGTTTTGCAAAAGTAGTTCTCTGGTACAAAAATGGAGACACCTGCTTTATATCCTAATTTAAAAGTTTACAATGACTTAAAAAATTTTAGCAGCATTTTTGATTGGGGGTGTGTAGGTCAAAAACAAAACAAAAAAATGACAAATTATTGGTATTGCTGTGAGGAGGTAAATAAGAGCTAAAGTGTCTTTGAGCATAGAGCAGCTTTACAAAACATATATATTATTTATTAAATTATAATATATTGCAACAGGAAATAAATCACAGTATGATTTTTATCACCATATTACCCAACCCTACCCAAACACCAACATTTGTTTAACTTCACCTGGCACTGGGGTAAACACTGTGCATTGAGCAAAGAAAGTAAATGTAATCTACACCCACTATGCATAACTATGATACAAGGCCTTGCAAACAAATGATCCCAGTAAAATTGAAATGATATTATGACA
Organism: Mugilogobius chulae; assembly: GCA_038363315.1. Classification (NCBI taxonomy): domain Eukaryota; kingdom Metazoa; phylum Chordata; class Actinopteri; order Gobiiformes; family Gobiidae; genus Mugilogobius; species Mugilogobius chulae. Next base: position 36,426,290 of record CM076396.1, on the reverse strand, counting down.
ACATTGCAGGTAAACAGGCTGAACATTCAGTTTATGCAGGCCCTCATTCTGCATCGTCAACAGAATGGATCACAGACAGAATCACTGCATGCACTAACTCAAACCTCATTAGCACAAAGTTCAACAAAGAAGACATCTCAGCACTGTTAGTAATGAATGGCAGTTATTTAGGTTCATTGTGCTGTACTTGGATCTCAGTTTAAATGAGCAGTTTATGGACTCTGCTGGTCTGTATTTTCACTGAAAAGAAATGGCCTACACAATGATATTTGGTGAATATTTCCTGTTCAATGTGGAAAAGCCAAGGTATGAACAATGTTTATTTCATCTCCAAATGTGCACTTTTGTTGAAAAGCAGAGGACAAACACAAAGCAGTTAATGAGTCTCTGTTGCCAGACTCTTTAGGGCCCTCGCTGTGAGTAGCTGGTCACTACTGATTAAATTAACTTGGCCTTTGTGCAACAGGAGTAACCTGGCAACAGAGCAATTTTCTCTTCACACAGCAGTCTCCTGTATTCAACATAAACTCTGCACTGTTTCCCTCTCAGACACAAACCACTTTGAATATAAATGTTCCGATCTCACATCGTGCTGTAGTGGAAAACTCCTCACCAGGTTCAGAGAGAGCCAGTACTCCTCGCTCTGGGGCGTCTTTACTCATCTCCTCCTCCTCCAGCTGGTACGAATCGAAGCTGTAGCTCTGCACCACGCTGCTCTCTCGCCCCTCTCGCCAGCCCATGCGCCCGGGGTCCCTCCACATGTCCCTGTCGTCAGGGGTCACAGAAGGAGCAGGTCTGCGCCGCTCCGCCGCCACTGAGCCTAACTCTGTACTGGATGTGTACATGACAACACTAATGCTGAACTTCACTCTAGGCTCTGATTCCCAGGGGTCTGCATGGTAAAAGATACGCCCGCTTAGGAAAAAGCCATGCAGGAACCTTCAGATGATGGAGGATCTGCAGAGAGAAAACAACAGGAATCCTGGGCTGGGTTTGAATTTAAATGCAAAGTGAGAAACCAAAAGTATAGAAAAAATGACTTCTGTCACAGACGCACTGAAAGCGAGCTTGGCAAGAGTCAAGGTGAGACACCATAAAGAAATGTCAGTGTGAGAGGCATACTGAGTGTGTGACAAAGCAACCATGACTGAGTGTCAGGCACAGTGAGGTGAACTGAATAAACAAATCAGTGTATAGAACTGCAGCTTCTGGATGTTATCCTTATATCAGAAAACTCCAAATGTAATGTGTTGAATATCTGGGTAAGTATGATTATTAAAAAAAACTGGAAATGAAAACAAGCCATGGACGAGGTTTTAATACTTGTTCTTTACCCATTAGTCATGACTCATTTAAATGTCACTGCTTGTTTGGAGCGTGTGTTGTTGTTTTTTTTTGTTTTTTAATGCAGATATCGAGGGGCTGATTGTGAAGAAATATATATTGCACTCTGTTTTACAGGTAACACTCATGCTACAATCCACATATACACCTGCTGCTTCATAGTAAATTCAAACATTGAATAAATGTTTTGTGAAATTGCACCCTAGTGAGAGAGTAGCTATGAAGCTCAGCTATAAACATTGTTTGATAGACCCTTTACATAAAGTTAAATGAGTGTTGAATTCTGGAGAGACAATGAAAAGCATGTATTAACCAGGAGCCCCACTGCTGATCATCACCTCACTAAGTGTAAAAGTACACAAGCACCAGTCTCATGTTTAAATTTAGATGCTTTTCAATGTCTCTTTGTATTTGCATTCACCAAAGCCAACAGTGAGGGAAATTAGATAAAAGTATCAATCAATAGAGTATTGACTTAGGTCCAAATGCAAATATGCTTTAGAAACATGAACAAAAGCTCATCTGCTTCTGTCTCCTCTGGGTACACAGGCACTCTGCCATCAGTAATGTAAATGTGGACAGTCAGGCCTGTCACTCCAGCTCAATACTCTTGGAGCCAAATTTATGACTGGAATTGAAAATGCAATATGTGTGTCATTTGTACTTTATTAAAGGCAAAAAGCAGATGACAGGGAACACAGTAGGATCTATTATCAGACTGTAGGCGGCGCTCTCGACCTCGCTTCTGTAAATTAAAATGAAGGAGATAATTGACTTGCAGTTAATATCACGCTGCAGTCCCATTGTTGCTCCAAACGGCGTTATTTACACTTCCCACGGGCAGCTACACGGATCATAAATCCGCAGCTTATTATTGGTCGCAAAGGGCCAAATCAATTAACCTTACGAGAGCTGGACGATCAACAGATCCGCTCAAAAAAATGTTACATTGAAGAAGAAAAAACACGACAAAAAGGACGCGTGCGCAAAATTAATGTCGCTCCACGCGCTTTTTTCTCCTCGCTGGATCAAAGACAAAAACACAAAGTCCGAGTTGTGTAACATTTAAATGAGCGTTGTTTTTTTTTTTATTTAGTTTGACGTGTTTTATTTCTGGAGAATGCATTTGAAAGCCGGTGTTTGTCGCACGCAAACATAATCAGACAAACAACAGGTTAGCACAGCCTTACCTCCGTGTGTCCACTCCTCACTTTATATGGTCTGTTCCGCTTCAGCAGGAAAAACCCGGGTCCATGAGCAGCCAGAACCAGCCACAGGAGTCCCGGAGAATCCACAACCCAACCCTCGGTCCAGGGGCAGAGACAAGGAGGAGAGGAGAGAGGAGGCTGCTGCTGCTGCTGCTGGGATGGATGGATGAGAGAGAAGCGAGGAGAAGGAGGAGAGAGAGAGAGAAAGAGGCGGGAGGGGGAGAAGGAGTGACTGGGGTATGTTGCCTATGGTGGCTGTTCATCTTTTGCAAACACTGCTTTTTAACACACACCATTAGTACTGAGGAGAAAACAAGTATTTAGCCACTTGTACTGCTTTCATTCATTCAGAATTAATTGGCTCATGTCACATTTAAAATCCTGCTGAAAAGACTGCTTAAAGTGATATGTAAACAGAAGGTTGAAGATGCTGATGAGGGAACTGTAGTAAAAATGTAGTTTTTAATCGTGTTCTACAGCGCTAACATTGGATTCTCATCAAAAACACAGCTAGAGATAAAATAAAAAAGCTATTGTGGGATCAACATTTCAGTTTGTTATGTAAAATTTAAGAAATCTAACATTTTGTCTGCTAAAAGTTTATCATTATCACTTAATTAAAAACAAAAACTGATCTATATACCTTTAAACCTCATATGTATCCAACTACATTAACTTTGACAAAACCACCTCATGTTGTATATCGTACATCAGTTAATTTTTCCATATTCTTCTGACGTGACGTTAATTTAAGTTTCTCGATTGAAATAGCATTGTTCCACACACAATATGGGCTTTCATGATTGATGTCTATGTCTCTCGTTTGTAATTCTGGGAATTAAAAGTTCATCTTATTTAATAATTTTAATCCAGTTACACAATTCAATTGAACTACAAACATACAGTCATGTGTTACCACCAACATGTAAGACAGTGGTGTAGTCTCTGCACTAAGATATTAAACTGTCAGTGTTCTTTAGGCAGTAGGTTGGCCACAAAATATTGGCTAGAGCAGGGCAATAGATTGAATTTTAGAAAATATCATGAATGTTGCTTTTGAGATATCCAAACATTGAATATCGTTTATTGAAAAATGACAATTAAAATTAAATATTCTTTCAACTAAGCATAATGTTTTTGCACTTTTGGTTATTTCCATTCATTTCCATTTGTCTGATAATAGATTCACAAAATGTTATAGGCCTAAAACGTTTACACAGATGAAGACTGAGCAGCTTCAATTTGTGCAATGAAAAACATGAATAGTCTAACTATTCATAAACTCCAGCCCATGGAAAATGTGTGAATTTACAATGATGTACATTGGAAAAACACAATATCATCATCAATACTGCAACTTGAACGCAAACCTACTGATGCAAACACAAAGTTTCAATACATATTTTAACACATTCTGTTGGGTTGACATTGCCTGATTATTGATATTGAAATAAGCTGAAAAAATATCTAGATCTTAATTTTTCTCAATATCGCCAAGCCCTAAATCGGCGTTATTAAAATAAGTGTAGAGAATTGAACAATCTATATAAACTGTGTGTGCGTCATGCTCAAGCCAGAGCTGACAAAACTGAGCAATCATTCAAGGTTAAATAAGTGGAAAAATCGCTAAGTAGATTAAATTAAGTTCAATCAATTCATTGTTGTACTGAGCATCCCCAAAGGACGCATGAATATTATAATGTTTGGCTATTCATAATCATTTCTTTTAACCGATTTAGTGATTCCAGTCATGCTTTATTGTGCTTATGCTTGTCTGCCCTGAGCCCTAAAGGGAGGAGGGAGTAAAAGAAGGGATCTGGTCTCTCTGCCCTCACTGTCTCTGTCTGGCACATCACAGTCACCACTGCTGGAGCTGCTATGTGACAGACATTTTTATCAGCTCATTTCAATATGTTAATGCTTGAACTCAGCTGTCAGGGAGGAACTGAGCCATATGGACATCCACTAAGCAGCACCATAGAAGGCTTTATTTTATATATTTGGGCACAAGTAGCCTCTGCACATGCATTGCAGCTTTAAATAACCAACACACATTTTGAACGCTCCCTCCCTGTTTCCTCTCTCCTTGCTTTCCTTCCTCAGTCCACCTTCTTTCCACCTTTCAGTACATGTAGGTGAACTAAATGTTAATTAACTCCGAAGTCTGCTATGAATGATTTATCTTTTCTTTTGCTGATGTAGAATGTAAAAGAAATAGCTGCTAAGTCTCATGTGACTCAACAAACACCAGAACAAGTCAGAAATCATTTGCTCCAATAAAACAAAAAAAGAACTGGATTGTAGGACAGTGAATGAGGACAAGGGCGTTTTTTATGCTGACATTCACAGCACTAAACTTTTTCGTTTTCTCAGTCCACACACGGTCTTTTCTTTGTGCTTTTGTAGATGTACTCATTCACACTTAGATTTGATCACTATATTATCATTCATTTATTTAGGTTGTTTATAGTTACATATCATTTAACCTTTTAAACGTCAGGGTGTTAATTTAAAATCAATTCAGTAATTGTAGAAACTTTGAACTGTAGGAATCTCCATGAAGCGCACAGATCTTTTTGGGGGAGTAATTGCTTTGTTGTCATGAAATGTAAAGCGAAAGCAGCATGTAAATGTGTGTGTCTTTTATTCGTCTTGGTGAAACCAAAGGCAAATTTCACATCAGTGGACATAAGTTTCTTTTCTATTCTATTACACTTTAGTCTGGAGAATCCAACTTTTACTATTTTATACGACCACGGGTTAGAGAGAGCAAAAACTTGGCATATCTGACATTTCTCTCTCACACAGACACTAATGATGCAAAATCTCAGCTATATTTGCATGTTCCATCATTAAATTGAGTGCAAATTGCTCACAAACAGAGCTGTAGTCGACCAAAGAAATTCTTGATCACTAAAGACAAATCCCATCAACAGATTAATCCACTAAGAAGGGCGCGTGGCAAAAGTTCTGATGCTAAAAAGTATCTTCTTAAACTAACCATTTCTTCAAGCCAAACAGTGTTCGAAAAATCTAAAAAGGCAATGGTATCCATGCTAAAGCAATAATTTATACAGAAAATTGTTTGAATATTGTATATTTGTATCTTAAAAGGCAGATTAGAACACCAGTCGGTCCCAAATCTGTGTCCATTTCTTTTTGTTGCTATTCATTTTAAATCTTTGTAATTCAGTAATATAATAATCAAAAATCTAGATGTTGGTCGACTAAGACTCCATCGACCGATTAATCGACTAAATGATTAAAGGACTACAGTACTACTCACAAATAACACATGCTTTTCTTTTATTTCAGTTTACACTCACAATTTAGCACCTGACTTGTTAAATCAGGCACATTGAGCCTGGAAGAACTACTTTAATAATTTTGATCATTTTACTTACATATTGAGAGCAATATTTTATGTAAAACTTTTGATCTACAAATCTGAAACTATCATATTTGTTCATAGTCCTTTTAACTGACAATATTCAAACATTTATATATTTTATGTACCTAACGTTGGAAAAACTTGTACTGACATTTGCATCAGCTTTTATTGCATGTGAATAGGCCCAGTGAATAGGCCCAGTTGTTTTTGTAAATATGAACCATAAACAACAGCAAGTTCAATCTGATGATATTTAGTGACAAGATCATTCACATTGTATTATAACATAAGATTTACCTTTAGGGCTGAGCAATATGGCAACAAACTATTATCACAATTTTCCTGGAGACAGATCACGATTTCGATTTTATCACAATTCTCATAGACTATTATCTTTTGCCGTCGAGGTAAAGACAATCATCTGCTTTTTCTAAAAGTTCCTACTTCACTGTGATTGGTTTAATCCAGCTGTCACTCACCCAGATCAGAACAAAGACTGACCAGTGTTGCCAAATTTTCAAAACACGACCAAGCCTTTGAAAAAATCCCAAGACAAGTGACCTCAGCCCATAAATAAAAGTTATATAAATAATAAGATAGTTTTCGAACGATTTTGGCATTTCTAACACTAATAACAGCTTTTGAAAATCTGCTATAAAATCAATGTTTCATTCATAAGTAAAAATATTTTTGTAAATCAAACCTGAAAGATGGCTAAAATTCACCTATGTCTGTATTTTAACAAACAGATGCATTAAACAGAGAAATGGGAAATCACGATTTGACGATTTCACCAACAAAGCAGATTGTCACAACAGTGGGCTCACGCTTCAATTTTTATCACGATATTGCCCAGCCCCATGTTATGGTGTCACGTAAAAAGATATTTTACATTGTCATGCAGCCAGATGACCATAGTTTATTGCTTTCTGTAGATCAGACAATGTGTATTTTTTGTCATTCCGTATTTACCCTTTATCTGTCTTGCTGCTCAGTCTGTCCGATTTTTCTGGCTGTCCAAAGTTGTGTCTATCATCACCAGACTGTCTCGCACTTTTTCCAGTCTAGCAAAACGCTGTAGCTTTTTGTTGTTGATGTGCTGCTGGAGGGTTATTGCTCTGGATTTGTGCTGAGTTATGAAATGTAATAAATTGCCATATTGTGTTAGTCTAAAGCAATCTGAGCAGAAAAACTTGCCTGTGTTCTTGCCTAAAGACATTGCACTGGTATGAATGTGTAGAAGTCATGAACTCTGGTAGTCCATTTCAGCTTTTCACATGAACATTCATGCATTTTCCAACTCTTACTACATTTTGCAGTGTTTATTTGCATCTTTCCTCCCGTACACACTCCCACCTCCTCTTTCTCGCAGCCTGGCAAAGATGCTGAGCCTTCTCTCTGGCTATATTTAGCATTTGGTTCAATCAATGGAGGTAGAGCCATAGCGCCATGACTCTGCATACTGATAGTGCAAGAGCCTATCGCCAACAACACTCAGTTCCAGGAAAAGAGATAAAGAAAGATGTACAAAAACAGAGCAGTCGTGAGTGAAGGAAAAATAGAGCTAAAGAAACATCAAAAATTCAACAAGAGACACAGACAGATGGGGCCTTAATCCAATCACACAACTGGAGGAAGACAGGAGAAGTGTAAGAAATGGGTTCTGGGAGGGAAAAAAGCAGGTAATGAGGTGCAAAGCGTGCAGGTGAGGTAGAAGGATGAAAAGAACAAGACAGGTGTAACCATTAAGGCACAGGGAACGAGGGATGACAACAGATGGAGGAATTGGATGGAGAGGATAAGCAGAGGAGTGTGGAGTTGACAGAAGATGAAGACGGCAGAGAGAGTAGAGAGAGAGGAAGAGGGAGAGAGAGAGAGGGCTGAGCTGTTTAAAAAAGAGATACCAGAGAGAAATCGTGTGTTCATACAAGAGTAAAAACTGGAACATTGTAGCTAAACCTTTGTAGGAGTTTTGGAATGCCATATCACTGTATGGATTCAGAGGAAAATTAAAGTTCAGAAAGGAAAGCTGACAAGGAAAGAGCTGGAATAGATCTATGGTTCCCTATGGCCTTACCAAAAATACAGCATTGTAAATGGGAGAAGATTAAGTGCAGTTATGTACATTGAATCATGAGGTTTGATAACCATCAGAGATACGTATTTGCTTCAGAAACCTCAAAGATAATCAGTGATGTCACAAATTATTTTATTTTTCTCATGCACTCGTAGTCAACACTAATGTTCACGGTTTTTAGATTGTATGTCAAAAAGGTTTTACTTGGCACATCTGTTAGTGTTTATATTCACAGTTTTAGTAAATTGCACATTTCCAATACTAATCAGAAGCCGAGCCCAGGCAGATTCAGAGACACAGAGCTTTGTTTGTACGAGCCTCATTATTACAGCCTCCATCTTGCAGCTTTTGTTTATTGGGTTGCTATGTAACAGTAAGCCCCTTATCAACTGAATTACACAGCTGTGATACATGTTTCTGCAATCTTGCAGTGTTTTTCATACATTTTACTCTTTAAAATGGTAATTTTACTACAGTATTTTCAATTTACTCTGTTTTTATGTTTTTAATTCATTTTAAAAAATATATCACACTGCTTCATGATCTTTCATCACATACGTACAGCAAAGTTGAGTTTCTATGGTTTAACTTTTTGCTTTTCCGTGTAAAAATACAGGTTTACTAAGTTGAATGGCAAAGATTATCTTAAGACTGTATGGTACTTTAATAGATTCTAATAGTAGTCACAGTTTTATGCCGTAGAATACCTACATCACCATAAGAGAAGTCTAGAAGAGTCCTCTTCCGAACACCTAGAACAGACCTGGGCAAACTGCGGCCCGGGGCCAGATGTGGCCCTCAACCTGTTTTAACCCGGCCCTGGCTCGCTTTGAGAAACAGCAATGAATGCCACACTATAAGAGACAAGCAAAAAAAAAAAGAGAATAAAACATTTAATTATAGGAAAAAACAATAATTTAACCTGAATAAACTCATAATTAAGAGTAAAAAGTTGCATTTTTGTGAGAAAAAGTTAAAGTAATAAAAAGTTGCAATTTTCGAGATTAATATTGAGGGTTTTTTTCTCATAAAATAATCGTTTTAATCTGGTAAAATTTAAGTGTAATTTTGAAAAATCTTAAATTCTCAATAAAATATTAAAATTTTATGTAAAATGAATGTTTTTTTTAAGATTACAACTTTATAAAGCTTCAGTTTTATTCGTATAAGTAACATCACACTGGAGTGTTGGCACAGAGTAGAGGGCCAGTGAAGGAGAGAAGCAGAATTGAGGAGCACAGTTGTGTCTCACAGAGAGACACAACTGAGGCCAAACTGGTAGAGACAGTGTCGGGGCCGGAGGACGAGGCGGTTATCTCCCAAACCTACAAGAGAATGTTGTTCTGCCGGCTGTCCACTAGAACATGTTGCATGCTGCTCGACTAGTTGAAAAACATGGCTCAAGTCTCAAGAAGCATTGACACTGAGTAGCGTGGTCGCCGGGCGTTATGGTTAAAATACGTAAAAGTTTTTCGCTATTTTTGAGTGCACTAAGATCTAATATATTGTCGAAGCTTGGGTGATGCTAGTGCTCGATGATTATTGCAAGTCTACCGCAGCAGACCGTCCATCTGCACTCAGCAGTAGGCTAGTGTATGTTCAAGTTCAAATGTTCAACTGGGCTTAGTCAGCAACCATGGGAATCTTCTCCACAAATCCTGATCCAACCAAAAAAGACCTGACTGATTAAACGCCTGCTCCAACGCGGACCACTGTCACAACTCTACTCCAAGCGCAGTCAAAGAGTTTGCCTGAGGCTCATCTTATATTTGTCCCAAATTAAACCTCCAAAAGGGTTTCTCCCTGAATCCGACTGGTACAGAACTACCATATTAGGATGGTTTTGCTCAGGTAAACTCTAATGTTTTATTTGTTCTTGAATTTTTATTTAGTGTGTTGTCTCATTCACAACAATAAAGAGGAAAGGACAGGTTCAATGTGACATTTGATTAGCTGCTGTGTTACTGTGTGGTGTTTTTTTCAGTATTTTCATAACAAAACTATGTCACAAATGAGGTAAAATTTCAAAAAGAAGTTCAATACAATGAGATAAATGTAAATACTTGAATGCCATTAAGACATCCGGGTTTCACTACTTTATATTCTGCACAAGTCCATTCTTGAATAGGTGCTGTTCTAATAGTGCCTATTACATTAGTGTGTGATTTAGTGGCTCAGGCCATTACCGCAGTGTAAAATGAAATGGTCCCTGTGGAGTGTTTCCACACATGTAGTGAGCTCTTTTCATGCCTCTGCCCAGAGACGGCTCAGCCCACCGACTGAGGTCTCCTGTGGGAGGTCATCAGAGTCTGAGAGGTCTGGTTAGCAACTTTTCTCTGATCGCTGGATCTCTGTACAGATAATGGAAATTATTTTTGAAAGATATTATCTAAAATCCCTGAGGTGTAGGCATGACATTGGCTAAATATATATTAGCAGGCAATTAGAAAAGTGAGAAAAAACATTTTTGACCTAACTCTAAAAAAGAAAAATTGAATTTATAGATTAATTCTAGACATTTAAAAAAATCTTACTGTGTCTTTTATTTCTCACTTGTAGTTTTTTTGTCCTCTTTTTCCTCTGTGTCCTTTATGATGGCACAAGCTCCTTTTCTTCCCTCTCCAGTGGTTTGTTGCATTTGTCTTCTTCCATCTCTTTCCATCGGCTTCAAAGAGCGGTGTCTGTGCTGGACCTCGGGGGCACCTGCTTCTTCACGTGGAATAAAATCATCCAACCCCTTGTGTGTTGTGGATGGAGCTGGTGCAGACTCCAGTGAAGTACAAAAGCCCAAGGCAACTTTACACCAAACAAACAGAGCTAATAAACAAACAAAATAACCTCTTAGTTTCTGTTAGACTCACTAATAAATTAGATTTCCTTACTGTTGCTGGAAACCGTTGGAACAGTGCTTTAAGTGGACAGAGATGCACCGATACTCAGTTCCTCTACAATCTCTACAAAATGTTCCAGCACTGAGCAGCCAGGATGTTCTCCCAGTGGTTTTAAAAGAATTAAGACTGTGAACAAAGCAGAATAGTAATAGGGATTTCCAGTTTACATTCGATAGCTATTAATTATGCTAGTTTGCTTAAAAATTGCTAAATGTGCTTACTTGGCCCACTTAAACACTGGAAACAGTCATCTAAAAAAAGGCTTTTATCAAAAGTCTTCTAAAGTCTCTCTAACAGCCCAGTTCTGTAGTTGGAGAAACAACCACTTTACTTACATTTACACACTGGCCTTGGGTGACATGGGCCTAAAATACTGACAATAAATAACGTTTAACATTGAGTGAAGGTAATCTTTAGAGCTACAGTGTTCAAGTTTTTTTAAAATAACATTTTTACCAATAAGATTAGTATTGTGTTGAGCTAAGTAGTTTATAAATTTCCTATTCACCCTGTGCAAATGTGCATCCATTGGGGGCTGAAATAATAAAAAAAAACACATGAAACTTAAAAACATCAATACAAAAACACCTAATGCTATATTAATATATTATCTATTATTAGTGCTGTCAAGCGATAAAAAAATTGAAGAAATTAATTAATATGATCTGTAATTATTTAACCTAATTAATCTATTTTTAATCTCCTAAAATTGCTGAAAAAAAACACTAAACTTAAGTGTTTTTGTTTTGTTTTTTATCCAGTTTAAGTAATTAAATTATTGTTGCAGATGGGAAATATTATATTGCAAAAAATGAAGACTTTAGTAAGTCTTTTGTCGCCAAGTTGTCACTTTGCAACTCAATAAAGTTAAAGATTTCAAAATAGATTAATGCGATTAAAAAAATAACTCGATTAATATGTCTGTAATTAATTAATCCTAATTAATGCACTAATTTGACACTCCTATTTATTATATATAATAATAATAAAACAGAGACAGACTGGTGTGAGGCTCAGGTGCATTTACAGCTGTTTCAGGTAATAGTATACTCTGAACAATCAAGTTTCATTAAGCTTTTCCATTTAATTGCTCAAGCTGTTCCCAAAGTTTACAGTGCTGCTGCTGTATCAGTCCCACATCCCATACAATAATCCCCACTCTATTCACCATATGTGATGTTTTTACATTTAGGTTCTTAAAAAATATCCATTAATTTAATTTGGCAATTTGTAGTGATAATAATTGAGGTGGAAGGAGAGCATTGGGTATGAATGTACTGTGTGATAAGAGCATAGAACAGAAACAGAGGAGCACTTTTGGCTTAGTACTGTAATTTCTGCTCTATTGAGCGCACTGAATATAACCGCACCTCTAGATTAAGTAAGAAAATTATAAAGTACATATAGGCGCACTTGTTATAGTAAGTCTATGAGAATCTATAATTTGCCGCATAGTTCAAAGCTCATGAAAAAGTAGCGGCTTATAATCCAGAAATTACGGTACTTGGGTAAAGGCCAGTATAGTGAGTTTCTGAAGAGTAGCCATCTTTGTTAGGTGTACAACAGTGCCATATGACCATCTCACTTGTGACGCATTGGACTAGTCTTCAGTGCTCCAGGCTGGTTTGGTCTTTAATACTGTGCCAAGAGACATGCTTTCACCTACTAGTTATTTAGGCAGGCTGGATACACTGAAAGTAGACCCAGGGCATAACGTGCAGTTACTGCAACTAGAGGCCTAAACTTTCATCCACTTCTGAAGTCTACAGTTTGTTAATAAGACCATATTATTAACATGTGCTCACCAGTAGTAAAGGGCGATGCTCATGTTGTGGGTGCTCATACCCTGGTGTTGTAAGTTCAGTTCAAATTGCACTTTATTCCTATTTTACACTTTGACTGATCTGTCTAAAAAACTCCTAGACACCCCTCACAAAGTTCAAAGTGTAACTACCGACATGGGCAAAACCAAAGTCAAAAAACATAAGAGACGAAATTATAGACCTTCACAAAGCTGGAAGGTTACAGGGCAAGCGCTAAGCAGCTTGATAAAAAAAAAGCACTTTTTGGACCACTTTCCAGAAAATAGAAGAGGCTAATGATGACTGCTACTGTCCCTCAGACTGGGACTCCATGCAAGACCTCACCTCGAGAATTATCAATGATGCTAAGACGAAGAGAGCTGGGACCACTGTTTCCAATGCTACTATCGGTAAGACACTCAGACGTCATGTTAAATCATGCATCGCACAGAAGGTTCCCCTGCTCAAGTCAGCCCATGTCCAGGCCCGTTTGAAGTTTGTCAGGGACCATCAGGGTGATCCAGAGACAAACTGGGAGAATGTCATGTGGTCAGATGAAACCAAAATAGAACGTTTTGGTCTAAACTCTATTCGCCGGGTTTGGAGGAAAAAGAAGGATGAGCATCACCCCAATATTACTACAGTGAAGCATGGGGAGGAAGCATCATGCTCTGGGGGTGTTTTCTGCACAGGGGACAGGACAACAGCATTGCAATATGGAGAAGATTATTGGGGCTATGTTTTGTGAAATATTAGTCAAAAACCTCCTTCCCTCAGTCAGAGCATTGAAGATGGGCTGTTGCTGGATCTTCCAACATGACAATGACCTAAAGCAGTCAGCCAGAAAACAAAAAATAGCTCCATAAGAGGCATATCAAGGCTCTGGAGTGGCCTAACCTGTCTCCAGACCTAAATCCTATAGAGGGATTATCGCCGTCACTTTCCACTCTGCTCATGTCGCCTGCAGAAAGAGACGCTGTCCGTCTAGTTGGCTGGGGAAACTTCTTTGATTAAAACAACAAAACGGAACGAGAGCTAATTGTTTTTGATCAGGTATGAACTGGTCTGACAGACGCCGGGCTTCTAAAGGTTGAGACAGTGTTTTCTCACTGTTTTTTCACTCACCTGAATGTGACATGAACGAGTCATAGGGTCAAATTTCATTCACACATGTTGAATTATCAGCATAACTTTTGTTTTCACACAGTGATAACCTCTTGTAGTTAGCGGACAACAGTGCTGGTTAGTGTTGCTGCTACAGCTACAGCTTGTGTGTCAATCAGTCGCAGCTCTTTATGCATTCGGGGTGCCACACATCTCCCATGTTGATTAACAAAGAATCCCTCTATTTAAAATCTTTGCATGGAGTGTTGCTCAGCCAGAGCTCCAAAATCTGACAGATTTAAAGTAGATCTGAAGAGAGAAGTGAGTCAAAAATCTCTGTTCCAAACTGGTGAAGTACCACAGGAACTGTTTGACCACAATAACTGTTAACAAATATAATAATTATAATATATAATAATAATAAAAATGTTTGAGTCAAGTGAGATAGTTATATACAAATAAACTGTTTTAAAAAAATTCTACATTGTGATTTCTGTATTTATTTTTAAGATTCTGGAAAATGGAAATGCATCTACAATTAAAATTTTAGACCCCTTCATAATTTCCTTTCTAAGAAAAGAGTTTACAAAATAATGTGAATGTATGTAGGATATATGACAAAAAGGTTAAGGTTAGCTAATAGAGTCAATAATAATGTAACTAATTTAAAGTCTATGGTATCAACATGCTACAGTTGCTGCCACCCGGTGGACACATGCGGGCTAAACTTAACCTCCCACAATGCATTGGTTTTTTCCCATCGTTCATTGCTCTAGCTTTCCGAACTTGTCAAGATGGCGGACAGACCAGGTAATTCAGCGTGCCCTCTGTAGATAAAAGTCATTTTTACGCATTAGTGTGGTTTTGTGGGTGCGATGCTTGCCTAAATAAGCTACACTGTATTCCAGCGGAGATACTGTTGTGTCTTTTTACTTCTAGAAACAGTATCGACCTCGTGATGAACAAGTCCCGTCAAGGACTTCGAGTGTCATTGTAGGCTTTGCAAAAAACGGCCATGTCAACATTCATTTTGTTGGCTAAAACGTAAGTTATTTAAAATATTTAGTGACATTATGTTTTTTGCATCGTTCATCCCCACGCTGTGATTAAACCTCGAGACTGTCTTGCAAAGTACATGTACTTATGAACAGATATTACGTTCGGAGCACAGACTATGGTTTGGAGCTGTATTTGCTAACTTATAATTTTAAAATATCAGTGGTTTTCGGTTCTGCATTATCACTTGTCTAACTGAATGGCGAATAGTTTTACTGTACGCTACAAGTTGCCGAGGTGATGTTTGACTTTTAGTATCATTAAGTGTAATTTTCTTTGCCAGTTCCCATAGTCGAGAAGCGACTGATGGACGTGAAGCTGGGGGAACTCGGGACCTGGATTGGAGGCCGAGACTTCACTCCAAATGGGATCATTGCATCAATCCGCAGAGGTTAGCAAGTTGTATTTATGTGTATTTGTTTTGCTTAAGAACACACATAGGTGCATGCATTTATATAATCTTTTTTCTTAGGCCACGACAGATACTACAATAAGTACATCAATGTGAAGAAAGGAGGCATTGGTGGTGTGGCTATGCTGCTTGCTGGATATATAGCGATCAGCTATCTGTGGGAATACGATCACATCAGTAAGATATTTGTCATACCTTTGATTCTGTGTTTCTACAGCTGCAAAAATAATTGATAAATTTCATTTCAGAACACGATCGCTGGAGGAAGTACCACTGAAAGGCCATTAGATTTGAGGGTTGCAGAGTCACCTACAACTTTCAGCTTTGTTTGTAATTGTTGTGACCAATAAATATTAAATGATATGGACCGTCTTTCGGTCATAAAATGAAATCTAGGAATGTGTGTTCTTGTTTAGTTCTAAAGCTGTGCTTTAATTCTTTAATGACAACTGCTGTTCTTGATTAAAGAGTAATCTAGTAAGTCAGACAGGTTGGTACTGAATAGCATGATTGTCAGTCCGTTATCTAAAACCTGAACCCCAAAGGTTTTAGATGACCCCGTTTTGAACCGTACTGGTAATCAAATATATTCCATAGAATTGAAAGTTTGACAGTGACTAGTGGGAATGCACACCGTTGTCCTAAATGTTACAATATGTTTATTTGTACTTTACCCACTAACAAAAGTTAAGACACAAAAAATATGGAATTTTGCATTCGTAGCTGAAAAGGTTGAGAAATCTCGAAAGTGAAATATGACACAATAAGTCCAGACAAATAGTGACAGACCTGCATCAACATTCCATCTCTGCAATTCATTTTAGACGTACATGTGTCGATACAGACCACCAATTGTAAGGCTTTGTCTGTGGACATAAAAATGTTCTTCTGTAGACGTTTCAATAACTGGCAGAATGCTTGCACATAATGTAGACCATGTTGCAAAAAATGTCTTTCTGGCTATTGGTGCTTTATTCACCAGGCAAAAGTCCTTAACACTTGCCAGTTTGTTGTCATCTAGGCAGAGTAGTTGTGTGCAGATGTTGTAAATGAGAATCTTTGATTCTACTGTCCACTCAGGAAGGCAAGATGACCTTTAGTGCACTTATTGGCATAGTGTCCCTTCTCACCACACTGCAAAGAATAAAGGGGCACAAAGACAAACAGACATCGTAAATCCGTGTCCTCAGCAAAAGAAAAGAAATCACACTACAAACCTTGTAGCATGTGACCTGGTCCAGTGGCCGAGGGCCTCTGGCCATCATGTTACTCTGTTGTGCCATAGAAGATGCCATGTTGTTTTGTGTCCGTGGGCCTGGACTGGTGTTGGTTAACTGGATTAAAGAAAGTGAAGCGCGACCCACAGTAGAAACAACCTGTAAGAAACATATAGAGTCGTCACAGAGTTGAATCGACCAGCCATGCATTAAATTAAGTAAATTTGCTTACTTTTGTCAGGTTTTGACCTTGCTGAGGAAGAGGTGGCTGCTCTGACGTTCCCATTGGCAACTCAAAACGAGGACTGCAGAAGAAAATGTCTTAAGTGATTTGCAAAGCTGAATTAGGGTTGATTTTAATAAGATGTGATTCAGTGTCATGTTTGTTTACCCAGCTTTTCTAATTGTAACATTTAAGTCTGAAAATACTTACTGCATAAATTTACATGACTTTCCTTCTGGGCAGAAACCCACAAGGTAATTCACACAAATTACTCTTCGTGTATGTCTGTGCCTGCAGTCCGGACCTATGCCAGAAAAATACATATTATAACAACAAAAAAGATGTAAATTTATTAAAGGGAACCCTGGATATGAAGACAAATATGGCTAAAACACTAGTACTGCTCATGCTTATTAAAATAAATTACAAACAAAAATATAACTGCTTACTATTTTTTATAAAATTGTCATTGTTTATGTTGTTTTCAAGCCACTGGGAGCTGCCATTTTGGTTGATGACATAAAATTGTGTTTCCATGGTTACTCCCACAATTTCATCTGTGAACAGTTGAAACAAAAACACCACTGACAGTGTCCAGTTCTTGCCTTTTCCTCTTGATTATCTTCAGTGCTCTAGACTCCACATAATCGTTCTGTATTTGGCTGAAACTGACAAGATTTAACTCAGGAATTCATGTTGCTAAGTTACCTGCTACCGCCTGTTACCTTGACAACACTATTTTATGTCATAACCGCAGCAAAATGGCAGCCTCCATGTCATTTCTTCATAACACTATTTTAATAAAACTACAAATACTTTAAAGGTATTTGTCCTGTATTTATATAAGTGATGATATTATAAGTGTTTTAGGATAAACATGTGATTATATCCAGGGTTCGCTTTAAGGTAATGAGGGCTCACCATGTTTGCAGAAGCCCCTGTCATACCAGGGACAGTCCTTAATTTTGGACTCTGGATCAATGTGTAAGAAAGGACATTCTTTGTTGCTGCATTCACCTGAGAAAGTTGAGACTGTTAAAAACTACAACAATTGCGGGGTGGCTTTGTTAGTACCAACACAGAAAAGATACTTACCGAATTTGGAATAGAAATAGCATTCAGGCATTTTAGTCATGTCATATTCATGAAGAAACTCGCACTGATCACCCTTCTTACACAATCCCCGCAGCCAATGCTTACAAACTACAGTTTTCTCTCCACTGATGTGACGAAAGGGGCACATTCCACCTGTGGATCAAAACACAGTAATATTCTCTGCTTCGGCAACTAATCTTTCATGTTCTGTGGTTGATATTGTGTTCAAACCTTTCTGACAAGCTGCTCTCATGAAGAACTCGCACACAGCTGATCCAGACTCTAGAAACACGTGCAAGTTAGTGTTTTGACAAGTTCATGTTCAAGTGATCAATGATGATCAGTCACAGAAAGTAGGCAAGGATCTAAGGAACTCTGTTTCATTGTTTGTTAGAAATAATATTTACAGCTGTTTTTCAGCTGACAACACTAATGACTTGAAAATGGCCCCACTTTTTGAAGATTTTACGGATGGATGGAACTATTCTGTTTTATTTTTTTTTGAGCCTCACAAGAACAAACCATTTTTCCTGTAAATTTGCTAAAAAAAAAAACCCTAACATGGCTTTTCAATAATTATAACTATTGCTGCTGAAAAGTGTATTTAGTTAGACATAAAACAGGTAACATTTCAAAAGTCCTCTCAATAAGTACATGCATGCTGTTTAATTCCTCTGACTGAGAATTTACAACAAAAGTCAACCCTTTTCCAACTACATGAAAATGTTACAAATCAGTGTTATAAAGGGACACATTAGAATTGAATTCACCACCAGAATTTAATTTAAATACCCCTATTGAATCACTTCATACTAATTTTGAAACGGTCTTATCCCTATAAAATATGTATGAAAAAAGTCAATAAAGTGGTGTTTTTTTTCTCGTATTGTTAGGCTTAGACATTGACAATTAGCCAGCTCAACAAATCTGCAATTTGACTGCAAGTTGATTCTGATAAATTTGACTGTGAAAAGATGAAAATGCTGCTTTAACATGACATCAGGTTAATTCCAATATAGTCTGTGGTACAGTTGAATGGCGTAGGGTAAGAATGTGAATCATTCATTCTGGGAGCACTGAGAAGGAGCTCCTCTAGAACTGTCCTGTGAAGTGGGTAAGCAGGAGTGTCCATGAGGGAGAGCATTTGTCTGGTGTCCAGTATTTCTGCTCCTCATTTTTTAATAATAATAACCGTTTAAATAATAGGTTCTGTTCACATCACAGCCTTTTTCAGGCCATTAATAGGTTTCAGGTGGAGGGCAACTAAAATAAATAACACATTTTAATACAATTTTAAACACCCAACTATAAATTAGATTTTTTTTCTATTTTATGGCAAAGTATAATGATTTTAATGAAAACAAAAAAATAAAATAAGAAAAATATCAATAGGAAAATCTGCTTCTAGTCCTTCAACTGGCCTTATTATTTCATCATCGGATTCTAGAATTACTATAAAATAAATCTCTAATTTTATCGAAATTCTATATCCACAAATCAAAATTTCAAAAAAGAAAACCAAAATTCTTAGTCTTCCAGCAAAAAACTAAAATCACCCATTACAAGAAACTCATCTTATCAACCTCCTTTCCAAAAGCAATAAGACCAGAGAAAACTTATTGAAACCTTCTTTGACAAAAAATAAATAAATACAAATTGTCAACACATTCACAAGTCATTTACACCTAGCATTCCCATTTCACCCTGTTTACCTTTATAATTGTCTCTAAATTGATTGCACTAGTGCTGTTAAAATGGCTTGTCTTTAATTAAAACAAAAAGACATAATTGGGTTTTTGGAGGCCAAAAACATTTTTCTTACCAATAACATTAATAACGTTATTAAAACAATATTAACGTTCCCCTCCATCTGTATTAAATATATTACCTCGTTGTTTAACTAAATGTTATGAGTGATGTTCCAATAATATTTTCTGTAAATTGACTTCAAAGCATTGTACCTATATTTTTATTTGCAATGTCAGATAATGCAACACACTGCATTTACAGCTTGTACTACACTTGGCGGGTATCACTTTAAGTACTTTGATTGTTTGGAGTTGACGGAGGCTAATGTAGCTGCTGCTAACTTGAGGAACTTACTGTCCATGCCGGGGAAAGGCAAGGGCTGAGCGCCCAGCTGCTGCCTCACTGCGATCTCCAAGTCAAACTTGATGTGATCCACGTTAGCAAGTAAGTCCTGCATTTTGTCTTGATGATCTGCTACGAAGTTACACAGGAATAGTTGCGTTAATGTGTTAGCTGTTAGTTAGGTTCATCAACGTTAGCCAGATGGGCTAACCGAGTTAGCCCTGCGCGAAATCAGACCGTTGTTCAAAAAACCTGTAACGGGTTTGTCTTCAAATGTTCTTTTGAGAGGTTTATTACTTTAACGAGTTAGATACTTGACAGATTCTCCCTCGTCCTCAAAAATGCAGTTCTTGCGGTGCTGCTGCTAACAACAGTCAAGGAGCCGCGCACGCGCTCCTCTAACAAAACAGACTCGACCAAACGATCAAAAGTGGAGTGCCGATCACGGACCCTGATCACACTTATCACCGCCTAGTCATGCCTGTGCAGGCTACAGCTGATGGTAAAATAAAACGCAACTGCTGCTCCCCATAGCCATTAAAAGAACCATACGATTTAAGCCTTAAATGCTTATCCACCTTGAATCCTTTGTACCTACCTTATCCCCAAAACTTGCATTATGTGTTTGCGTTACCTTTTCACCAATACTATTAATTACAACTATTCCTCATATTTGTTGATGTAATAGTTGAAAAAAGAGAAAACAGAGACACCACAAAGACATTACTTTTGCTTTATTATTTTTGTGTCCTTGCAAAAATGTGTAATTGGTTTATCGATAATAATTTTCAGAAATATTATTTTCAAATTAAAGCTTGAACAGTATTTACAAGACAAATATAAAATTCCAAATGCACAGAACCATTTAATCACTGTATTTTGTCACTTTCTTTTCTGATGCTACAGCTCAGGTAAACCAGGCATTGGAAATTGCCCAGCAAAGGCCTCCACTTCAGCTCGAATCACAGCCATCTGCTCCTGAAACTTGTCTCCCTGGGACAAGGCCTGAACAAATTCCTTGAGGGTTGCCTTTGGATCCATGCTTTTCTGCACTTCCAAAGTCAACACAATACCTGTACATATCAGGCAATAGAAAATATTGAGACAAAAAATCCAAAATTGTGTGGAGTTTCTGAGTTAGATAAATTGGGTTACCTTTGTGAATAAACTCTGCCACTTTCTTAAAATCTTCTTCAATTAAGCCTCTTGAAGTTAAAGCTGGAGAACCAAACCTCAAGCCACTGGGGCGTAAAGCACTTTTATCTCCTTCAATAAAGACACGTGGAAGGGGGAAAAAATTACATTTGATTAAAATTCCAAATCAGAATTACAGGCAGATTATTATTGATAGATTATTGTCTTGTTGGTGTACCTACCTGGACAGGTGTTTTTGTTACAAGCAATAGCACAAGCCTCCAAAACTTTTTCAGCCCTCCCTCCGTCAGTGCCTTTGGTACGTAGGTCCAGCAGGATGAGGTGGTTGTCTGAACCACCTGAACAACAAAGATCCCACCACCAAAATGTTTAAGATATTCAAAGACAAATTATAAGACATGCAGCCTGTTAAGATTTTGCCTTAAAACTTACCTGTCACAATCTTGTAGCCATGGTCAATAAGAGCATTGGAAAGAGCTTTACAGTTAGCCAGAACCTGCTTCTGATAGGCCTTGAACTCTGGTGTCATGGCTTGTTTTAAAGCTACAGCCACACCTAACGAAACAATTAAAATGTTATTGGACAGAAGAGCCACAATAAAAAAATGCTAAAATTATTATAAACATATTTTCTAATCAAGTCTCACGTGTGATACCTGCAATAGCATGATTGTGTGGTCCCCCCTGCAGTCCAGGAAACACAGCCTGATTTATAAGAGACTCCAAATTGTAAATTGTCTCTTTGCCTTTTGCATCAATGCTTCTGACACCTGTTGCAAAACAAAAATTTGCATTAAACAGTTAAGTTGCTAATATTTTTTATGAGAACTCACGAAATCTCACCTTTTCTGAAGAATATCAGTCCTGCACGGCAGCCCCTCAGTGTCTTGTGTGTAGTTGTTGTAACAATATCACAGTGTTCAAATGGTGAGGGAACAACTCCGGCTGCAACTAACCCACTAATATGTGCCATATCAGCCATTAAATATGCTCCATTTTCATTTGCTATCTGCCTCATGCGACTGTAGTCGAGGCTACGAGAGTAACAGCTTGTCCCTTGTAACAGAAGTCAAGAATTATTAAAACAGAGTTATTTAGTCAGGATAGAGAGGAGAAACGAAAGGTAAGAAATGGAATTCTAACCTGCAATGATGAGCTTAGGGTGAAAAAGTTTAGCATTTTCTTGAAGTCTGTCATAGTCGATATAGCCAGTCTCAGGGTTTACCTTGTGATAAAAGATTACATGTTTAAAATGTATATATATATATACTACTTCTTTATTTAAAATCGCTTACCTTGTAAGGCATAGACTCAAAAAATATAGATGTTGCAGAGATTTTCTTCTTTTCGGTCATAAAGCCATGAGTTAAGTGACCTCCATCGGGCAGATCCAGTCCCATTATTCTGCCATGGGGCTCTACAAGAGCAGTGTAAACAGCAAAGTTTGCAGGAGAACCTATTAAAGGCATCGAGAGAACAGAGCTACATTAGAAAAGACATAAAAAATATGTTAAGGTTAATATACGTCTTACCAGAGTATGGCTGCACATTGACACCCCATTTTTCAGAATTTAAATCAAAGGCCTCCAGTGCTCTCTGTTGACAGAGTCTTTCGAGCTCATCCACATGTTCTGTACCACCATAGTATCTAAAAACAAAAACACACGCCACATAAATGAAGTAACATTTAACATATGTACAGTATACAGTATACAGTGCAAACATACCTCTGCCCAGGGTAACCTTCTGAGTACTTGTTGTTCATACAAGAACCCAGAGCTTCCAGAACAGCTCTGCTTGCAAAGTTTTCTGAAGCAATTAGTTCCAGGCCAAAAGTCTGTCTGTGCTTCTCCTTCTTTATGATAGAGAAGACCTAGGTGTGGGCGATATATGGAATTTTAGATAATATTGTTCTTGTTGTCTTGAAGATATGCAAAAACAGAATAGGGATGTTCGCTGAGCCAACTAGTGATGCTCCCTAACTGGCAGAACCAAAACTAGCTTGCATTGTTTTTTTTTCAATTGGGGCCTAATCCAAAGCTTCTTTTTGGTGTAGGTTTTTAGGAACACAGTAGAAGTTCTTTGGGTTGCTCTTACAGTGCCTTGCGAAAGTATTCACACCCCATGAACTTTTCTACATTTTCTCTTATTATGACCACAAAAATCAAACATATTTCACTGAAACTTTGTGCAACACTAAGTTGCACACAATTGTGAAGTGGAAGGACAGTCATACATGATTTTTTTTTAACAAATAAAAAGCTGAAAAGTAGGTGTGCAAAATTATTCACCCCCCTTTTTTCTAAGTGCAACACATTACTTTTAGAGGCTTTAGAAGGTTCCAATGTTGACCTAACAAATAAGTAGAGTCCACCTGTGTGTAATCTACTCTCAAGATAAATGTAGCTGTTCTGTATAAACCTCAGAGGTTTGTTTGAGAGTATTCCAGCACCATGAAGACCAAAGAACACACCACACAGGTCTGGGTGAAGAAGTAAAAAGCAGGATTAGGTTACAAAAAGATTTCCAAGGCTCTAAACATCTCACAGAGTACTGTTTACACCATCATCCAAAAATGGAAGGAGTATGGCATAACTGCAAATCTACCAAGACCAGGCTGTACACTTAAACTTACAGTCTGAACAAGGAAGAACTGGTCAGAGATGTAGCCAAGAGGCCCATGGTGACACTGGAGGAACTGCAAAGATCTACAGCTCAGGTTAGAGAATCTGTCAACAGTACAACTTTTAGTCGTGCACTACACAAATCTGGCCTTTATGGAAGAAAGCCATTGCTGAAAGAAAGCCATAAGAAATCCCGTTTTCACTTTGCCAAAAGCCATGTGGGGACACAGTAACCATGTGGAGGAAGGTGCTCTGGTCAGATGAGACCAAAATTGAACTTTTTGGCCAAAATGCAAAACGCTATGTGTGGCAGAAACCTAACACCGCTCATGACTCTAAATACACCATTCCCACGTTCAAAAATACAAGTGCATTATTTTCTGCACATGCTTTTCTTCAGCAGGGACAGGGAATATGGTCAGAGTTGATGGAAAGATGGATGGAGCCAAATACAGGGCAATATTGGAAGAAAACCTATTGGAATCTGCAAAACACTTGAGACTGGGGCGGAGGTTTATCTTTCAACAGGACAACGACCCCAAACATAAAGCCAAGGCTACATTGGAATGGTTTAAAACAAAACATATTCATGTCTTAGAATGGCCCAGACAAAGCCCAGACCTAAATCCAATCGAGAATCTGTGGCAAGATCTGAAAACTGCTGTTCACAAACACATTCCATCTAATCTGACTGAGCTGGAGATATTTGCAAAGAAGAATGGGCAAAAATTCAGTTTCAAGATGTGGAAAGCTGGTAGAAACATACCCAAAGAGACTTGCAGCTGTAATTGCAGCAAAAGGCGGTTCCACAAAATGTTGACTCAGAGGGGTTGAATAATTTTGCAGGTTTTAATTTGTAAAAAAAAAAAAGATCATGTATGACTGTCCTTCCACTTCACAATTGTGTGCAACTTAGTGTTGGTCTTTCACACAAAGTTTCAGTAAAATGTTTGATTTTTGTGGTCATAATAAGAGAAAATGTAGAAAAGTTCAAGGGGTGTGAATACTTTCGCAAGGCACTGTATCAAACATGTGAGCAAAGCCAGCTACACAACAAGATACAATTGTCTTTTTTCGTGTTCAGTGTGCGTCAGTTACGTTTTAAATGTTTTGCCAACCAAAGCATCACGTGATGAACATGTGACAGCGGCAAACATCCCTATGTGGAGAATGGAGGTGGGCGATATATAAAATTTTAAATATTAGCTTGAGTATTGTTTTGAAGATATGTAAAATGTGTAATGTTGTGTTAAAAAAAAAAAAAAAAATAAAATTGTTAAAATACAATTTTATTTATATAAGTGTTGTAAACTTTCAAATAACTATAGAAAGACACTATTTTCATAAATTTTTACATTCACATTTTGTCTTTAAGTACTTCAGTAAATAACTACGTGGTGTTTTTGTCGACAAGTTTTACAAGTTTTGAAAAGAGGGTGTGTGTTTAGTTAGCTAGAACATCTTAAGTACAATACAGTATCATATTTGATCTTAAACTTCAACTATGTTTAAAGACAAGTTGTGAAAATTTTCTGTTGGATTGAGATATTATCGCTTGATTATTGTAATCGAGAAATGTAAAAAAAAAATCATTGAGATATCCATTTTTTTCAAGATCGCTCAGCCCTAATACAGTAGAGTATCATTTATAGCCAAATGTGTTAGCGCTCCTTAAAAAAGTTACATGTAAAAGTTAAAATAAAGCTAGTAAGTGATAATTTAGTCAATTGATCATTCATTGGTGTTTAGTTGACCAAAATTAGTTAAAAAGCACAAATTTATTCAGACTTTGTTGCATGGAAATCTCATTTGCCTTTTTTTTTATCCATGAGTAGTTAATTAGCATGCAAACATCTGAGCTTGTGGTTTGAGTGCAGTTTGGTTCAGATATTTGGTCAGTTCAGTGAGACGCTTACAATTTTTGCTTTTAGTCGACTATTCAGTTGGCAGCACATGTCTTAAGTCCACCAAGAATGTCTCTGATTAATTACAGCCGAATTTTTCTGACCATTTAAGTTTAACCACTACATTTAAAGACATGCTTCAGAGTTTTTCTGTTTTGAAATATTAGTCTGAATATTGTAATCGAGATACTGTATGTCAAAAAATGGTCATAGATATTCATTTTTATGAACATCCATCAGTCTTAAGAAGAGCTGACTGCATATTGTAGAAGGAGCAGCTGAATTATGGCATGCACTATCAAATCTAAAAAAAGAACAAGCTGCCTTAACAGTAGTAGTAGTAGTAGTAGTCATATCTTTTCGCAGATATAGTGAAAATGAAGAACAAAGTTGTTTTTTTTAACAAACCTCAGAGTCATTGATAGCCAGAGGTTCCAACATCATCTTGTTGTGACAGTCCCATGTTTCTTTGCTCACACAATGGCCATTTGTCAGAGACATTTTGTTGTTGTTTCTGTAGGAAGTCGAAAATCTGAAGAGAAAAAAAAGACACAATCAGTCTGCTTTTGGTAACAAGTACTCAACTAGAAAGCCAGCATTTTAGTTGACATTAACAATTTTGACATCGCTTTGCAACATGTAGCAATGGTCTGACAAACACTTAAACATTGAACAGTCCACTGACCGCACATGACCTAGAGATAGTACTGTAGTCGCAAAACCCTTGTTACAAAACTGGAGATAAAAAGTACGTCGTTTTAGATTTTTTTTTTTTTTTTTTTTTTTGTTCTAAATTTGATTTGAGTAAACAAGTTTGCTGCTGCGGTTCATATGACTTTTGTTACTGCTTCACTTTGACCCACTGACCTACAAATGAGGCGAGACAACGAAACTGCAAAAGTAAAATGTTTGTTTACTAGCTTAACATTATTCTATTAAACTTTTATTGTAACGTAGTTACGTGAAAGCTGGGACAATCATCGCTATTATTTAATTACGAAAGGAAATACGTTGTGTAAGGGAACAACAGTGATATATCTGTGTATGCGTAAAGCACCTGTAGACTGAGCATTATGATTTACTTACCAAGTGCGAAATCCAGTGACTCGATCCTGCTGCGGTCAGCTGTAAACTGGTCAGGCGATAGACCATGAGGCAGAAACAAAAAAAAGGCAGGGCGGTAAAGCGGGCGAGGATAAAGTCCGCGAAACTTTTGACCAATCAGCTCGCGCCTGGCTCTTCTTCTCCCTCTGCACTGAGTGAAGGATGTGTCAGCGCAGTTTTGTGTAGTGCCTTCTTATGGAGGATTCAGAGGGCCAAAATTCAACATATAAACAATGGGCTCTATGCACGGAGCGGCGTGACGTATTTCCGGTCAGAGTTTATGGAAACGATCCACTTCCGGTCACTGTTTACGGTAGCGTCCAGTCTGCATTTGATAGCAAAAATAATTGAGCTTTGTTGTTTTTTTATTATCTTTTTCTTGTTTCGATTGTCGTTTGTTGTTGTGTGGACGTGTGTGTAGTTGAGGAAGCGTTTGTTTGTTTCTATGGCATCATCGAAGAGGTTTTATCTTCAAAGAAGAGCTGACAGCGCAGCTAGCCATCACTGCTGTGTCCCAAAATGCACAGCATCGGCTAAATCAAACTCGGTTTTAAGTTTCCATTCTTTTCCAAAGGATAGCGTGGTACAGAAGAAGTGGGTCGTGAATGTAAGACGGGATAATTTTCGGATCAACGATGCTCGGGTTTGTAGCCGCCATTTTAAATCAGATGATCTGATTGAACCTTCAGCTCCGAGTGGACGCAGGCGTTTAAAAAAGGGAGCAGTTCCAGTTTTATTTGAGTGGAACAACTACTCACTGCCTGCTACACGTCCTAGTAGTGTTTGGGACAGGAGAGAGCGACCACCGACCCCTGATGCACCCGAGGAAGAGCCAGTCATGGACATCGACCTTGCTGACCATGATTACTGCTCATCTGCTGAGCCCGCAGCTCTGGACCTAGCCCTGGATGAAACCAGTGCCCTCCGGGCTGAAAACGCACAACTCCGTGCGCAGATGGAGGCAATGACCATTAGGTGCAAGTTTGGTTTGGAGCGATTTTCATCTTCAGATGAGCAAATCAGGTTGTAACAAGGTAAGATAACTATTTATTGCCTTGTTAGCTTGTTTAATACAGTGTTGCATGTCTTGTGTGTTTTTAATGAACAATGCCTTCAACAATCATGCATGCTTACTTGGCCCCGTCATGTCAGTGCGTAATTAACTAACTCGGAAAAGGTGCGTCGCTCCAGCTAATTGTCTGCAGAAGCATTTCCCCTGTTTTGGTGCGCTTTCGTATCACTCCAATTCTAAACATTATCTGTAGTCAAACGGGAAGTGGGTAAAAACAAACCTATATGACAATTTCTCCACACGTGTTGGATAGGCTAAGATATACATGCAGTGCTCATAACTGTTCACATGCGCTTCATGTGTTGTGCTTTGGAATAGGGTTTACTCATTTATTGGTAAAATTACGCAGCCTATGTTTACAGAATGTGCACCAATCGTTGCTTTTGAGGCACGTCATTTTGTCAGTGCATGCTTGGTGGCATTTAAATTGTGTCTTCGAGGCCTGGAGACATCCAAGACCCTTTAAAAAGTATTTCAATGCCATTAAGCGTGTCGTTTTTTACGTATCTCTCATAAGGCTTGATTAAAGTTTGGCACTGCAGTCCAGTGGTGCCATCCAGTGGCCAAAATTTAAACTGGGTTTATTTAATCAAGTGGGCTTACCTGCATTTATGTATTTCCTACATTTTATCTAACGTGGAAAATGTCTCACAGGTTTGCAATTATGCCCGCCTGATGTCCTTTTGGAGCCAGATTGAGTCAGCATTACCTGGGCTTGTGCGGGTGACAAGAGCACGGACTGCACTCCACACTGAAGATGTCCGTCATGCAGTTCATGCAACAGTAAATATCTTAGTTCTTACATTTGTCTTATTCTTGTTTTATTGACTGCAATCGATTTTTAATATATTGTGTTCATTCAGTGCTGGAGCAGAGCATTGCCACTGCTAAACCAAAACAAACTAGATTAGACTGTGAGAGTAAGAAGCAAGGGTTCTGGGAACAACTGGACTGCGACTTTGATTTACCCAACAATTACACATTTGAACCTTGCTCAAAAGATTGTGGTGGACACAATTCATCCTCAGTGGTCTGAATTGTGATGCCTGAAAAAAATACCAAAAGAAACATTACATATTTTGTCTCATGAGGTTTAGCTCCTCACCAAAGTATAATAATTATAGTAATAACTTATATAATCCTGGTACCCCTGCCCCAACACTTGGCCTATTGTGAAGGTATCACTTGCATTATATCATACAGAATGCTGTTTTGTCTTTTTGCAGTCTCTTCAACCCATCGATGAGTTTTTCCTGTTTATGACATACTTGTCATTGGGCCTGGTGCAGAGTGATCTGGCAAGCCGTTTTGGAATTCACCAGTCCACTGTTAGTCGCATCATCACCACCTGGGCTAACTTTCTTTACAATGTGCTTGGAGCTGTGGGCATTTGGCTTGACGAGGAGACCATCAAAAACAACCTGCCAGAGGTTTTCCATGACTACTCTGACACTCACATTATTCTCGACTGCACTGAGCTGCATTGCCAGACACCTGACTCCCTCCTGCTGCAGAGTGAGGTATACTCCACATACAAATCCCACAGCACTTTTAAAGGACTGATTGGGATTGCTCCACATGGTCCTGTGATGTTTGTGTCTCCATTGTACGAGGGGAGCATCAGTGACAGGGAGATCACAAAACGCTGTGGACTGGTGTCACATCTCAAGCCGTCTATGGCCATCATGGTGGATAAAGGTTTTCTCGTGGAGGATATTGTCCCCTGCAAGTGTACATACCTGCATTTCTCAAAAAAAAAGCACAGCTCTCACATGCAGAAGTCATGAAAACGCAATCTATTGCACGGCTCAGAGTTCATGTAGAGCGTGTGATCCGCAGAGTGAAGGAACATAAGCTGTTCAGTACTGAGATCCCTCTGTCACTCACTGGCAGCATTAATCAGCTGTTTGCAGTTGCATGTCTTCTGGTTAACTACCAGAATGGGCCACTTGTAAAAGCCTGGGCTAAAAAATGTTAGTGCCACTATCTGCTCTTGTAAATAGTTTGTTTCAAATTTCAGAGCAGTCTGTTCGTACTTTTACTCATTCAGTATTGTTGCAGCGATTTAAGAATAACTGTTATTTTAACTTGGCAGATTTTCTGTGCATTTTTATCAGTGAATAAACCCATTCCCTTATTTATTACAACAAAGTGCATATGAAACAGCATATTTTCAGTTAATCAAAGTGAACATGATTATATTTAAGATTTCACCAAACAACTTGTTTGTTTTCACCTAGATTGTTTGTAGTTGTATTTTGTCCAGTAAATATTAATCCACACTCCAGGAAACGGTGTCAGTTGTGTGTTAGTTGTTTTTGCATTTTGGTGCTTTTTGATTGTGTAGGGATTTGTTGAACGCAGTGTATGTACACACTGTAATTTTCAACTTTAGTCAGTTTCTTCATAATTTGTAACTTAACTGCTGTTAAAATTAAATATTTACCACAAAGACTACTATGTCAAAATTTAAAAAAAAGGGGTAGCCGAATCTGTAATATGAGCTTTAACAAATTTCATTTTCACTGCCATGCCTGTGTATATTTTTGGTAGAATGTTTTGATGTCATGTGAACAAAACCTTTTTGTTTAAAATGTTTACATTTATTATGTTCTGTAGTCTTAGGAATATACATTCTGTATGTTTTTCATTAAAAAAAAACACCCTCAAACAAAATAGTTTATATGTAGTATACATATATTGAAAATCCAAAGTAAATTCATTTTTTGAACATTTCGGGTTTGACAAGTTTCTTCAACATGATCATACAAAGTAAAAATTATGTGTGGAAATTAGAAAGATTAAAGTATATTAACAAACTTCACATAACAATTTACAATAGAGGTTATGCACTGACATCACTTTATGTAAATGACAATGTATTTCTTCTTGTGGCAACAGCTTGTTTGCTAAAATAGTTGATCATTTTAACGGCAACAAACAGACTCAAACATTTTAAGAAAAAAAGGTAAGAGGTTAAACTTGTGTGATCTCAAGGTTTGTGATAAATGTGAGAGATAATGTGAGAGAAGCTAAGTATTGTCGTTTCTCTGCTTTGCTACCATTCACTTTTACATGTCTGTTACAAACCCAGTACTTAGGAGAATTGTTGTGGGTTGAATGTGTCATCAGGCTGTTGCTGCTTTTTTCCTGTTCTAGCTTTTACAGTAGAAAATGTCTTCTCTCCATTGACTATCATGCACTCTTACCACTCAGCACTAACATTTAGAATGCCCTGATGTCACCTGCATTACCGCTATACAATGTATACAATATTATAAGTGCTATTTCTTCATCACTTACAAACAACAATCAACAACAGAAACAATAATGATTGAGTAGTTAAACTTAACCTTCTCATTAGACCTTCACTAATCCAGAATTACATTTCAGAGCCAGTAGTGAGGATGAAGACTCAGGATGAGAGGATGTAGGGTTAGGATTGTAGAGATATGATTTAGAATGTAGAATCTAGATGTGAGGATGCAGAGTTAGAATTTAGAGCTAGAGTGAGGATGAAAAGTTAGGATGTAGGTATATGAGTGAGGAAATGAGTTAGAATTTAGAACTAAGAGTAAGGATGAAGAGTTAGTAGTGTGGATGCAGAGTTAGGATGAGAGGATGTTGAGTGAATGACGTAGAGATGTGATTGAGAATGCAGAATTAGAATGCAATAAAGTAGAGTTTGAGTGAGGATGTAGAGTTAGGATGTATATGAGTGAGGAAGAAGAGTTAGAATTTACAGCTAAGAGTAAGGATGAAGAGTTAGTAGTGAGGATGCAGAGTTAGGATGAGAAATGTTGAGTGAATGTTGTGGAAATGTGATTGAGAATGCAGAATTAGAATGCAATAATGTAGAGTAGGATGCAGAGATATGAGTGAGATGAGAGTTAGGAGTGAGGATAAGGAGAGCTAGGATGTAAAGTTAGGAGTGATGATGTAGAGTTATGATGCAGGGATAAGAGTGAGGATGTAGAGTTAGGTTATAGAGATATATGTATGACAATGTAGAGTTAGAATTGTTGAAATTTGAGTTAAGATGCAGCGTTAGGATGAAGAGAATGTAAAGTTAGGATGTGCAGATAGGACTGAAGATGCAGAATTAAGTTGCGAGAATGTAGGGTTAGAATGCAGAGATGTAAGTGAGGATGTAGAGTTAGAATTTAAAGATATGAGTGAGGATGCAAAATATAGGATTAGAGGATGTAGAGAATTGAGTGAGGA
This sequence comes from Mugilogobius chulae, assembly GCA_038363315.1. Classification (NCBI taxonomy): domain Eukaryota; kingdom Metazoa; phylum Chordata; class Actinopteri; order Gobiiformes; family Gobiidae; genus Mugilogobius; species Mugilogobius chulae. The sequence goes on along the minus strand of CM076396.1, from coordinate 36,394,297 downwards.
TTTAGAGCTTAGATGATAGGATGTAGAGTTAGGGTGTAGAAATATAAATGAGGATGCAGAGTTAGGGTGTAGAGACATGAGTAAGAATGCAGAGTTAGAGACATGAGTGAGAATGCAGAGCTTAGATGATAGGATGTAGAGTTAGGATTGTAGAAATATAAATGAGGATGCAGAGTTAGGGTGTAGAGACATGAGTGAGAATGCAGAGCTTAGATGATAGGATGTAGATTAGGATTGTAGAAATATACAGAGTTAGGATTCAGAGATAGCCCTGAGGATGTACAGGTACAGTTATTGTAAGAATGTAGAGTTAGCATGCAGAGAAAACAAATACATTCACAATTCATTCATTGTCAAAGTCAAATATTTTGGTAAATAAACATTAAAAAAAAAACAATCACAACCCAGCTTAATTCGATCCAATACAGTATGATCCCTGTACATGCGTTGAATGAACATATCCTCAATGGCACACACGACAAAATCACACCATTGCATACCTGTGATGAGAAGCTGTCCCTGAACTTGCCAATAGTATGCATGACTTTCCTTTAGCTTGTGCTTTCCATGCTCCATTGTGAGGTATTTGCAGTCAACGTAGCTGTGGACATTGGGACATTTTACCTCCACAAGCCCAAATGGTGGTCTCTCAAGAGAGTCGAACACAAGTCCATCAGGTGATGCTCCCAACCAGGGTGCATCTGGGTGGATAACCAGTCCACATTTTGTTAAGTTCAAGTGTTTTTTTGTTGCGTAGTCCTTAAGTGCCCCGGTCTCCATGTCCAGTCCCCTTTTCATGTGTACCGTCTGTCGTTGTCCTCTAATGATCCTCTCAGCCAGGTTCTCCGCTGTCCGCTCACCTCTTACGTGACACACCTCACGAAAGTGGGAAGCAGTCACCCTCTCCTTCCTAAGCATATGCCACTCAGGTGTTTCACTTTGCCCTCGTGTTGACTGTTCGATAAGATGTGACTGTGACCAGGTTACCTTCAGCGATGTTAAATGAAGCTGTTCTTGGTAGGATGGGACAAAGTGACAGTCTGTATGGTTTAACCTGTAATCTTCAGGTGGCAATCTTGGGAAAGGAGGAGCATCCGCATGTGTAATTACACCATCAGGTGATGGAAGAGGATGGTGATATGACAGGATGCTTCCAGCCTGCACCTTGCCAAAAACAGAGTCCACAAGTGGCTTATCAGCAGAGATGTTCATGTGGCATATGAGTGGAAGATCTTCTGGATCAACTCCATTATAATGAGCTTGAGGATTGAGGGTGGACGGGACAGGCAGCTCACCACTGTAGGCCTGGTATAGGGTAGATCTAAAAAGACATTGATATGAAAACTAAATCACTGTAACTGTTGGGTATGAAAGTCAGGCTGCACTCTAAATTATAAAAGGTAACAGTAACAGCAGAGGCAGTAGCATGGTGTGATCAGTTTTAGCATAATAATAAAGCCTTTAATATATAAAACTATTAATCTCTCTCTAATGCTTTAATAATTAGTCAAACTTTGCAATTATTTATTAAATCAAAACATCCTGTTGCTATTCACAATTTATTTTGCAAGCCAGATATGACCAAGGCAGCAGCAAACTCAAACAACACAATGTAGAAAATCAGAAAAAACCTTAGTTAAAAAAAAAGTTGTTCTTGATTTATAGCAACTGAACCTTACCTTATGCCACTAGTTGAAGAAGAGCCTGGCTTGGCTTTCTTTACAACCATGGCATCTACAGATCCTGGCTTCACCCCCTAAGACAGATGAGAAATAGTCACAACAAGAGGCACAACTAGAAAAAATGCAAACAATACAACAAAATGCAAACCATGGTGCGTGGTTTATGCCACTTCTGTTCTGTGTCAGTGCAGGAAAGGACCGGTGGCACAGCTGTCATCCCACTTCCAGAAAAATGTGCAGTCTGATACAGTAAAGCTACCAAATGATTGCACATCGCCTGGCCAGCCACACAGGTGCAGAAGCTCTCAACGAGCACAACTGGCGATGAATCACGCAGTGTTACCTTAAAAAAGCAACAACAAAAAAAAAACTTACCGTTCCTGAATTCACGATTTCATACCATTGCAATGCAGACTCAGAATTAGATGTCTGGGGACTACACCACACACTCCATCAGGACAATAGACAAATAGTGTTTTTCTTTTTTTTCCTCACAGAGAAAACAACTACTGATCAAGCTATTATTTTGCTCTTTTATATTTATTAAAAACGAATCAGTATCATCATTGTTTGACATTATGTAACAATAAATAAAGGTGATGAATGCTAATCAGAGCACCAATTATTCGTTATATCAAATAAATTAATAAATATCTTCCTTTTCGTTGGCACCTTGGGAGGCCTCGTAACAAGCTTCGTGTGTGTACTACATCCACACACAATCAGTAATATATACAGTAACGATATATAGTGAGGTGGTGCACCTGCGAAGTCAACTAGCTCATGTTTTATTACAGCAATAGCAGCCGCGTGCCCTCTTCGCGCTAGCAAATCCATTCCAGCCAAATATGGAAATGGCTCGCATCTATATACGACAGGTCATTGTTTTGTGGAGTTACTGACTAGCATATGATGTGCCTCATCGAGACAGACTACGAGCCCAACACGGGTAAAGATAAGAAACCTACCAGGTGTTCCTCTGCACATCCTGTCTTGTGGTGGATGGTCACATATCAGTGAGACAAAGATTGCAAAGGACTATTTTATTATTAAAGAAAACCTTACCAGAAAGGAGACTCCGCTTGTGCCACGTTGAAGTATAAGATCAGATATAATATAGACTTTTAAGATCCTTTTTTTGGGAGAACGAATTACAAAAACAAAACAATAACAGAAATAAAGTATGAACATATCAAAAAAAGAAAACAATATTCATACAGCAAATGGCATCAATAAATTCACTATCTATTCCTATGCGAACCCCATACAGTAGGAGGACGATACACTGTGCACTCAAGCATTAGGCGACAGCTCCTGTCAACATGAGCCAATCGAGAGAACGATATAAACATCCGAAATCTATGTTCCAGTTTTGCTTCACTTTCAGCCTCTGTCGCACGAATCTTATAGTTGTAATTTAAAAACCTGACACCTAGCATGAGCACTATAGGCCATTTATAGTAGCACATCGGTTACCGATAAAGTACATCAGTAAGTGTGAACTTGTGGCCCATGGATCCGTTGACCTATGCAGAAATGCTGCATTTATTGACTATGTCTAGTCATATGATACACCTGAGAAACCGTTTATATCACGAGCTCCCTCGAAATCTAGATCGAGGACACTAAATATGACTGTGTTTGCGGTTCAAATGTTGATATATACGCACAAGTACTGATATCTTGCACAGACGAGTCCAAGTCTAAAACTATGTTTTAAACATCAAGAGCTATTCATACCTAAGTTTACACCATTGGAGGTTGTGTATATAGTCAGCACAAGCGTAAGCACAAATAATATAAGGTAAGTAAATGTTAAGAGCACTAATCGAAATAGAACAAAACACAGTCAACGAAGATGTCGTGCACAAAAAACTCATGAAACTTAAATACTGAAATCGTGAGCGTAATAAAGTGAAATCGTTGAAAAGTTTTTTGGTAGACCCCCATGCCCTACAGAGTTGTATTAAAAATATATTAGCTGAGATATACTGCAATTGAAAAGAGTATATTTTTTTTTGAAGATTCTCTGGAACCCACAAAAATATTTTAGCACATCTTTGGAGAACAAAATAATCACAAGTTGTAATTCGTCTGTATCTTCTTTCTGTATTGATAATTTTTCTTGGAGTTTTATTTTTGGTAATTAATGAAATTTATATGGGTTATATGTTTCAATTATCTTTCAATATCCCCGATATGGTTCTATAGGTCACCATCAGTAATGTAGTCAGAACAAAGACTCATTTTCTTTTTATCAGGTTCCAGAGAACTTTTAGGGCCCACGGCAGCCCATTACTTTGTAACGCTCACCCCGCTCTTTTAATCCACACAGCGATGGTAACCATTGTTTGTCACTCCTGCTTTTAGACGCCACACCGCTTCTTTTAGCCACAACCTTCTTTTTAACCACAGTTATCAAGCCCCGTGAATTAAAAGCGCACCCGTCTTTGTGATAGCCACAACCCTCTTTTTTAACTTCACACACCCTTTTTTAGGACCACACCTCAATTCTTAGTCACACAACCTTCGGTCTTAATCCCACAGGCCGAACTCTTTAGCCAAAACACCTCTCTATTAAGAGCCACACCTTTCTCTTTAAGCCACAAGTCCTCCTTTTTAGTTTTATGGACCATTTCCTGTAGTCGACACAAAGGGAGTTCTCTTTATTTTGAGGATTACTAAAGCTTCTTAGGTTAGTTTGCCAAAAGTTCGCTTTTTTTATAGCAACTTATTTTTATGGAAAACGTGCTGGGGAGTGAGTATGTGTCGGAACAGTTCCGGGAATGTGCTCTTTTTTTTATAGCGCACTTTGCTCCTGAGAGGCCAACTTATAAGGCATCAATAAACCAAGAGGATTGTTGTAAAGCAGGTGTTCTTTCAGAAATTCAAGAATTGCTTGATACACTAGGAAAACACCATTTGCACAACAGAACATACATACTGGACTCTGAGTCATTGTTCATTCCTTCATAGGTGCCTTGCTCTTAACTCGTAGCCAATCCATACTATTTAACACGCACGTTCCAAAACCGATAATCACTTCTGTTGTTGCCTGTGATCACAATCAATATTATTAACTTATTAGATTTATTTTCAAATTACTTTTTAATTATTGAGGGCAGTAAATGAGGTCAGCACTGTGGCTCTTCTCTCTCGTGTTACACTCTTTTTTATTTCAAAAAAAGGCCTTGGCTCCACTTGACTGCTCTGCTGAAAATCTTGGCAATCATTGACTACATTTCCACAACCTTCTTCTACATAGTCACACCCTTATAAAAATAGAAAGAAAGAATAACAAATTTTATAAAAACCACCTTCTGCTTCTTCAAAAAACCCTGTAATACATGTGAGCTATTAATTAAGGGTTACTGTACCAATTAATAAAAAACACAAACCACATATTTTCGTGTTTTTTTCAGATCTCTACATACAACATTCTAAGCAACACCTACAACACCACAACTAAACATACTGGATGTGTGAGGAGGAAAGAACAAGAAGATCTGAAAATATACAGAATAGGTTTGTTAATTTGTTCAGTATAACATAATAAGATCACAGTATACCACAGGGTTTTATGCAGGTTTTTAAAATTATTTTTCTTCAGTGTTTATTTAAAGGTGATCATGTGAGTAGGGAATATTTGTAGATGTTCATGTATTGCCAGATTTTCAGATGTACGCAGCAAGCGACTCAGCCTTGGGGTAAAACACAAAAAAAAAATAGCACTTATGTTTGACTCAGACCCTCAAATGAAAAAGTAATTTAATTATTTATATCTAAATAAGAATAAAACATCTATTCGTGGTCAAGCAGCAAACCAAAAGGTGAATGGTTTTGACGTAACCCTTTCAACATAGTATTCTGGTGAGATTCACACTATACCATTAAGGAACTTCAACTAATTGACGAAACAATGCTAAAAATAGTACTAATTAATTTCTCTCGTCATTTTTTTTTATCTAAATCTTTGGAAAGAATCTGAGCTAAAACAAGGTACCTCTTGTTTATTGCCAATGCCAAAATAGATGTTCGCAGCCTCTCAAGGAAGCGAAGCCAATAAAAACGCAACCCGGAACTGAGTCAAATTCCCAAGCTAGTTTCCAAAAAATAAAGTTGCATATAAAAAAGCAGAACTTGGCAACTCTGGTTTATAGTAAATCCGAGAAAAAAAAAAATCCTTAGGTCGACGGCTACTAGAAAAAAAATGTTTAAATAGCGGTGTAAAATGTAGGGTGTGGCTAAAAGAGTGGGATGTGGTTAAAAGAGGGAGTGTTGGGGTCTAGAAAGAGGGTGCGTGCCGCTATTAAAGAGAGGTTGTGGCTAAATATGAGGGTGTCGGCTAAAAGAGGGAGGTGGCTGTAAAAGAGGTGTGGCTAACAACTAGAGGGTGTTCGCGCATTAAAAAGAGCGTTGTGCTTAAGAAGAGGGAGTGTTTTGGCTAAAAGGAGGATTGTCATTAAGGGGCTTGTGGTGTAAACGAGGGTGAGGTATCATAAAGATAGGCGTGGGCTACAAAGGTTTCTGTAATCTTTTATTATTAATATTCATATCTTCTTTGTAATTCATGATTCAAATTATATGGTGACCAAACAAAGGGAAATTGAAAATATAGACGAATAAAAACCCAAAATACGATTAATTCCAAAAAAAACTGATCCCAAAAAAAACATAACGAGAAAAAAGACAGGAAAAACTTATATTTTATTTGTTCAAATTAAGCTAAAATTTTTTGGAAGCTACAAAAATCTTCACAAAACCATTTACTTAACTTTTCATGCGTTCGAATACTACCCATAAATCCCATTTATGTGATGGGACGATTTCATCTTTAAGTCACAGATTCAATTTACGTTTTTGATTTTCTTCTGCACACACTAAATTTAAGATTGGTTGTTTCCAATTTTGTTATAGTTTAACTATATTAAAACCTTTTTTTTTTACCTTACATACACAACATAAACATAATAATACCCTTATGTTCTAAATAAACTAGCTCTGTTGGTTTGTGAATCCACGAACTTTTTATCAACACAAAATTGACCGACAAACCACCAAAGTCATATCTTTATGACATGATTTGAGAGTCTTACCTCCATCTAGTTGTTAACTCCACAACATAAATGCACATTCTGTATATGGTCTGGCAACAAAGTTCAATCTTCTCCCATTTCTTCTTATATCATGGCTTACAATTGCATTTATTGTATGTGTTTTATACAACTATAGGAGGTTCTAGACGAAAGTCATGAGCCAACACTGGATAGATTCGATTTTTTTTTATCTAGCGATTTGCTGGTCGCCTTTATAACTGCATGGTGAGTATTCTTCTATACCAGTTATTTGGTTGATGGAAATAGCATGTGGAGATGCATTTCTCTGCTGCTGTATGCAATTGTTTTCTTTTTTTGACGCTTTTTATAATTTTGTTATTTGTATGTTTTTTGTAATCTTATAAAAGGATCTTAAAAGTCATAGATCTGACTATTCGAATCTGTTATGAATAATACCGGGGCGCTCGAAGAGGGTCGTCTCTATTCTTCGTGCTCTTTGCTCCTCACACTTGTACCTCACACACTACACACAGTGGTTCTCTTATAACATTTAAACCGTGGCAGTCTTGATGAGCTTGCTCATTCTTGGTGGCTTTCATTTTTCAAATGTGCTTTTACTCTTCAAAGTCTTTACCAACACTTTCTATTTCTCGGAATTTCATATTAATCCTAATTGTTAAAACAATGTATTCTTCTTCCTTCCAGAATTCCATCTTACTCTCATTATGCCAATCATTTTTTTTTCTCTCCTCCAATCGTCACAACTCTTTTACCCGTTTCCAAACGCATGTTTCTTCTCTCTCAGAAGTCCTTGCTCTCTTTACAAATCGAGTTTCTTTCTTTTCCCAAATTTTCCTCCCAATAGTTTGGGGGGGGGTTCTCGTTCTTCTTTAGCTATGGCGGATCAAGAACCCACAGTTTGGGTTCGATATGCCCCCTGCTGGGCACCTAGTGAATCGTCACCAAGTTTAAAACACGTTCACAGGCTTGTTCCAATAAAAATACGAAGAAAAATAAAATAATTATAGAACAAAATAAAAATAAAATACACCCCACGATAATCATCAATACACCTCTTTTAATACAATTTTTTCAATCAGATATTAAAAAACAACACTTTAATGATTTGGCTTCTAACAGTGGTGACTGACTAAAAGCACAGGATTGGACCCAAACACACTCTGTCTTAAGCTATGGGAGGAAACATAAGCCAGAGACCAATGCTCACGGCTCTGAACCGGTGTCTACAGCTCTGATCCAGTGTTCACAGACACTGACCGAGCGCTCAGTAGACACTTCGACCAGTGCTCATACGACACTGACCAGTGCTCACAGACACTGACCAGTGCCTCAAGGGACCACTGACCAAGTGCTCACAGACAGCTGCCTGTGGTCATAGACACTGACAGTGCATCATAGACACTGGATCAGTGCTTCACAGACACATGACGTGGTACAGCGCTCTCGACCAGTGGCTCACAGACAGCTGCCAAGTGCTCACAGCACTGACCAGTGCCTCATCAGGTGGCGGTAATGAGTTGAAATCGTGGGCGCTATGCATGGATGTAGGCTATACTTCCATGGGGGGATGTGCCCAATAACCAATGAAATAAGAGAAAGCCTACATGCACTGGTCAGTGTCTTGTCTGTGACCACTGGTCAGTGTCTTGACCACCGGCAGTGTTCTGTACGTGATGCTCTGGTCGAAGAAGCGTTGAGCACTGGTCCAATGTCTGTGAGCACTGGTCAGCTGTGATGAGCCTGTCATTGCCTGTGAGCACTGGCAGTGTCTTGAGCACTGGTCAGTTGTCTGTGAGCAACTGGTCCAGAGCCTGTGAGCACTGGTCAGAGCCTGTGAGCATTGGTCAGTGTTGTGATGTGAGCTACGGTCAGAGCCTGAGAGCACTGGTCCAGCTGGTCTGTGCACCACTGAGATGTCGTGGAGCATCTGGTCAGAGCCTGTGAAGCACTGGTCAGAGCTGTTGAGCTACTGGTCAGTGTCTGTGAGTGAGGCACTGGTCAGAGCCGTGAGCACTGGTCAGAGCCTGTGAGCACGGTCATTGTCTGTGAGTGAGCACTGGTCAAGCCTGTGAGCACTGGTCAGCTGTCCTGTGAGGTGAGCACTGGTCAGAGCCCTGTGAGCCAGGTCATGTCTGTGAGCATTGGTCAGTGATCTTGAGCACTGGTCCAAAGTGTCTCTGAACACTGGGTCAGTGTCTGTGAACACTTGGTCAGGGTGTGCCACCGGTTCAGGCCTGTGAGCATTGGTCTCTCTTCTGTCCTCCCTAAGCATTTCAAGACAGAAGTTTTGCCCCCCTGGTTGGTTCACAATTCCTTCTTTTAGTCAGTCACCATTGTTGAGCCAATCATATAAGTTGATTTTTTAAAATATCTTGATTGAAAAAATTGGTATTAAAAGAGGTGTATTGATGAATCTGGGGTGTATTTATTTTATTTTATGTGTCTATATTATTATTTTCTCTAATTGTTTTATGTGGAAACAAACCGGAGTTGTTTTAAACTTGGCTGAGATTTCACTCAGGTGCCGCAGGGGGGCAGTATGACAAACTGTGGTTGATCCGCCAATAAGCTAAAGAAGAGACAACACCTTGAAATTTGAGAAGAAAAGAAACCGATTTGTAAAAGAGATGCAAAGGACTTTCTGGAGGAGAAAACATGGCGTTTGGAAGAGCGTGAGTAAAAGGTTTTGAGAGAAAAAAATGATTTGCAAATGAGAGTTGGGAATTCTGAGAAAGGAAAGAAAACATTGTGTAAATTAGAGTAAATGAATCCGAGAGAAAGAAATGTTTTTGTAAGACTTTTGATGAGAGTAAAACACATTTTTTGAAAATGAATNAAAAGGCAAACCTAACTAAAAAAATGGCCAAAAAACATACAAAACATTATGTCTGCAAACCATAGTCACAGTGTCGATGGTTTCATTTCCACATCTCTGTGATTCTAAGTGAGACAGCTTATCAGACAATGAAGACAAAAGGACCACATAGGCACCTATGCTGGTCATCTCAGATCACTACACACCCTCGCAGAGAGAGAAGGCCTCTGCACGAATCGGATATCAACAGGATCAACAGTACTAATCAAAGTAATAGCCAACAAATACGCAGATAGCCGAGACTTCCACTTCACATAAGGTGCAGAAAAGCCTCATAAAAGAGAATAGACCAAAACCAGACAGAGACGAAAAATAGAAAGAGGTATCAACCGCGAGGTGTACCTCCAAAAAAACATTAAAAAAAACTATCAAAATAAGATAAAATAAAAAAAAACACATCGTACAAGTTTGAGAAAAAAGATTCAGCATGTTATCCCCATATTGCCCATCATGCAACGATACTAGCAAAGCTTAATGATACAGATTGAGGGGATTAATTAACGCCGCCAGTGATTTACAAAAAATGTGTATTCCAGAAAAACACATTGACAAACTAACAGAACAAACAGATTTGCAGACATATTGCACTATAGATGCAAGATAGATCAACCTACAAATAGCGTAAAAAAACAAAAACACCGCGTAAACTTCCCTATCTATACTAGTCCCCAGTTCCTCATAACAGCTGCGCAGAGTGTAGGTTCTATCCATTTACATAATGTCCTATGACTAGCATTAAAGGTAAAAAACTTCGTATAACAGATTCACATACACCAAGGAGGTTCCATGGCACTACACGTCCTCCACAACGCACAAAATCAAGACCGAGGCCCTCAATCTATTTAAGACCTTCCTTAAGCACCCCTCCGGCCACCGTATATTTAAAAACACCTATTCTCTTACCGAGACAAAAAAACACTCTGTATCACCCAAAATAAATGTGTCCAACATTACTTCTCTTTTGTCATCAAGGAACTGCGAGAATTTGTGCAAGATGGGACACCTGTCCACATGATACAGACCGGATGCTGCCCTGTCTCTCCTTCATGCGAATTACCTGCAGTGGCCGCTTTACGTGTCCTGAATTCACCAGCATGTGTCCGAATCCTGACCTTCAGAGCTCGCCCGCAAACTTATCGCCAACATCCTGTACTGATCATCCTCGCAGTAATTCCTGCTGTCTTGTGAGATTCATAAATCAAGTCACAGGTTCCAACACACCATCTACACCTAATTAACGCACAAAAATGGGACTATGGAATAAAAACCATTGTATCACTCACCGATCAACAGGTTGGCTGGAAATAGTAAAAACAACAAACAAGTCCGAGAACTAATTAAGCCAATAGATAGCTAAACTGAGATTTAAAGTGAAGAAGTCGATTCGCGTCATGTATCTGCAGGTCGAATTTAAAAGACTGATTATTCTTCGATCAACAGCATTACAACGAATATAAATCGACACGAATCTTAAGTCCTACTCTCAAACCTACTATCAATCAACACAAGAAAAATCTGCAACTATATACGAGATCGACCATCCATAGCATGTGAACCACACAACTGGGCTACATATAACAGGCGCAAGACATCACAGCAGGACAGCTAAGACAGCCAATGTGGTAAAGTGCTCAGGTAATATTTACTCTCAGCCCCTGAGAAATCTGAAATGCTGCCCCGAGAGCTAAGCGTTCCAGTGGTCCAAGTACAGCACATACCGTACCCTTTAGAAGGAGCTCAGGCATCGCGCTGTCAGCCACGAAACAAACGAGTCAGACACTTTATCCCGCGCCAGAACGTGGTGAATCCGCACCAAACAGTAGCTGTGCCTTATACAGATAGATCAACTAAAGATTTGTGAGAGCGAGATATACGAGCTTACAGAACGATGACAGCTCCATGCGCATCACAGACTCCACACTACACATGAACTCTGTATATTCGCCCACTCTACTCTTGTGAACACCTGGCGCATGACGAATTTGGACAGACAATATAACAAGCCAAATGGCAGATCCAGCCCTCATCCGCCCGAGAGCCAAGGCTCAAATCCACGCATATTCTAATGGACCTATCTAAACTTTGATCACAACCTACAGCTCTAAAATACAAGGATCCCTTAAAAAAGCCAACCACCGCCCACACAGCGAAACTATAAAGAACCTATACAAAACACCCCCAAGTTTTGACACAAATGAAAGACAATTCCAGACAGCCTTTAAATACACTGTTCACAAATTTAAGACTTATCAAAGAGATATCACAGCCACGGAGCCCAGAGTTACACTCCTATTCGCTAACATATCCCAGGTCTGTAACGAAATTCAATTAGCACAATAAACATGTTGAACGTAAATATGGTGTTGAATGTTGCCTATCAGTCCTACTCTCAACTGAGTGGTGCCACTAGGCGTTTTTTTTGTCTCATTTGTGAGAGAGTAAATAAATAAATTTGAAAACAACATGCCCATCATTTCACTTTCAAAATGTTTATTTTCTTTCCAACAATCAGTTTTGCTCTTTCGAGTCTTGTCTTTGCTTCAAAATACATCTGCTCTCTCTCAATTACAAAATGTATTTCTTCTCTCTCAATTTTCTGTGCTTTCATTTTCAAAATGTGCTTTTACTCTCTCAAAACGTCTTTACAAACACATTTCTTTTCTCTCGGAATTCATTTACTCTAATTTACACAATGTATTTCTTCCTTCTCAGAATTCCTCTACTCCCATTTGCAAATCATTTTTTTTCTCTCAAAACTCTTTTACTCACGTTTTCCAAACGCATTTTTCCTCTCTCAGAAGTCCTTTGCCTCTTTTACAAATCGAGTTCTTTTCTTTCAAATTCTCAAGTGTTGCTCTTCTTCTTTAGCTTATTGGCGGATCAAACCCACAGTTTGGGTTCATACTGCCCCTGCTGGCACCTGAGTGAATCTCACCAAGTTTAAAACACTTCACGGCTTTGTTTCAATAAAAATATAGAAAATTAAATATATATATGACACAAAATAAAAATAAAATACACCCCAGATATCATCAATACACCTCTTTAATACAATTTTTTCAATCAGATATTAAAAAATCAAACTTTATGATTGGCTCTAACAATGGTGACTGACTAAAAGAAGGAATTGCTGACCAAACAGCACTCTGTCTTGAAGCTAGGGAGGACAGAAGCCAGAGACCAATGCTCACAGGCTCTTGACCGGTGGTCACAGCTCTGACCAGTGTTTCACAGACACTGACCACGCCATAGACACTGAGACTCAGTGCTCATAGACATAAACACAGTGCTCACAGACACTGACCAGTGCTTAGACACTGACCAGTGCTCACAACACTGACCTGTGTCATAGACACTGACCAGTGCTCATAGACACTGATCAGTGCTCACAGACACTGACCTGTGGTCACAGGCTCTGACCAGTGCTCACAGACACTGCCCAGTGCTCAGACACTGACCAGTGCTCACAGGTGGCGGTAATGAATTGAAATCGTGGGTGCTATGCATGGATGTAGGCTATACTTCCATGGGGGATGTGCCAAATAAACAATGAAAAGAGAAGCTACAATGCACTGGTCAGTGTCTTGTCTGTGACCACTGGTCAGTGTCTGTGACCACCGGTCAGTGTCTGTAGTGACTCTGGTCAGAGCGTGTGAGCACTGGTCAATGGTTCTGTGAGCACTGGTCAGTGTGAGTGAGCACTGGTCAGTGCCTGTGAGCACTGGTCAGTGTCTGTGAGCACTGGTCAGTGTCTGTGAGCACTGGTCAGAGCCTGTGAGCACTGGTCAGGCCTGTGAAGCACTGGTCCAGTGCTGTGAAAGTGGACACTGGGTCAGAGCTGTGAGCACGGTCAGTGTCTGTGAGCACTGGTCAGTGTCTGTGGAGCACTGGTCAGAGCCTGTGAGCACTGGTCAAGCCTGTGAGCACTGGTCAGTAGCTGTGAGGAGCACTGGTCAGAGCCTGTGAGCACTGGTCAGAGGCCTGTGAGACTGGCCAGTGTCTGGAGTGAGCACTGGTCAGAGCCTTGAGCACTGGTCAGTGTCTTGAGTGAGGCACTGTCAGGCCTGTGAGCACTGGTCAGTGTCTGTGAGCATGGTCAGTGTCGTGAGCACTGTCAGTCGGTCAGTGTCTTGAACACTGGTCAGGGCTGTGACATCCGGTCAGAGCCTGTGAGCATTGGTCTCTGGCTTCTGTCCTCCCTAGCTTCAAGACAGAGTGCTGTTTTGGTCACAATTTCCTTCTTTTAGTCAGTCACCATTGTTAGAGCCAATCATAAAGTTTGATTTTTTTAATATCTGATTGAAAAATTGTATTAAAGAGGTGTATTGATGATATCTGGGGTGTATTTTATTTTTATTTTGTGTCTATATTATTTAATTTTCTCTATTTTTATTGAAACAAAGCCGTGAATGTTTTTAAACTTGGTGAGATTCACTCAGGTGCCAGCAGGGGGCAGTATGAACCCAAACTGTGGGTTTGATCCGCCAATAAGCTAAAGAAGAAGAGCAACACTTGAGAATTTGAAAGAAAAGAAACTCGATTTGTAAAGAGAGCAAAGGACTTCTGAGAGAGAAAAACATGCGTTTGGAAAACGTGAGTAAAAGAGTTTTGAGAGAAAAAAAATGATTTGCAAATGAGAGTAGAGGAATTCTGAGAAGGAAGAAATACATTGTGTAAATTAGAGTAAATGAATTCCGAGAGAAAAGAAATGTGTTTTGTAAAGACGTTTTGAGAGAGTAAAAGCACATTTTGAAAATGAAAGCACAGAAAATTTGAGAGAGAAGAAATACATTTTGTAATTGAGAGAGAGCAGATGTATTTTGTAAGCAAAGACAAGACTCGAAAGAGCAAAACTGATTGTTGGAAAGAAAATAAACATTTTGAAAGTGAAATGATGGGCATGTTGTTTTCAAATTTATTTTATTTACTCTCTCACAATAATGAGACAAAAAAAACGCCATATGCCTCTGCCTTCTTCATAGAGCGGTAGCATCGAGCTCTGACTGTGACCTCGCCTGTCAGACAGTTCTTTCCTGACACTTGAAATGATTAAACACAAAAAATGGAGATACATATAAGTTACTGATGTTTAACAAAAACAACAACAACAAAAAACGACTGTTGACTGTATAAAAAGACAGCTGTGACATTATTGTTAGTGCTAGTTAGCATTAGCATCTTACCTTCATAGTTACAGATGTAGGAGGAAACATAAAATTTAAATCCCTTGTCCATCTTGCTCTGGGGTGTTGAGCTGAACAAACGAACAAGTCTTCGTACATCGTTGACGGTGAATTTTGGAAGCTCCAGCAAACAGCGAGTAAACTCTTTTTTTTTTTTTTTTTTTTTTTTTTTTTTTTTATTTAGTAATTCAAAGATACATACATTAAATATAAATAACAAAAATGAAAAACAAATACAGAGAACAAAAATAACATAAAACATAAAATGGTTCCTTTACAAACAGTGCTAGAGACAACAAAGTTATTATTTATTTTTTATTTATTATGTTATTTTGAAACTGTTCTGCAATATTGATCGTTTTTATGGATTTTTTGTTTGTTATATTTTGGAGGGATTGTATATAGGTGTTTATTTCTATTAGTAACAGATTAAAAGAGGTTTGTATTTTAAAAATTTTGCCTTATGGATATGAAATTTACCTAGAAGAATTAACAGATTGACTAAATATTGTATTTAGGTTTTTTGTGAAAGAATGTGTTATTATATTTTTGTATTCTATGCTGATTGAGACTTTGGTTTTTTGAAGAATAAAGCGTATGAGATGATTCCATATATTTTCTGAGAAACTGCATTCAAAAAAGAGATGATTTATGGTTTCAAGGTGTGAATTACAGAAGGAACAATTTTGATCAATTTCTATTATTTTTGATAAGTATGTGTTGGTGGGGTAAATTTGGTGAATAATTTTCCAATGTATTTCTTTTATTTTGTTATTGATGCAGTATTTAAAAGGGATTAACCAAGTTGTTTTCCAATTTATTTCAGTAAATTCGGCGTTCCATCTAGCTTTGCAGGCAGGGGTGATTTTGTTCTGATTTTGGATGCAGTTTCGTATATGTGAATTGGAGCATGATTTACTAGTAATATTAATTCCATTGATGAGAATGGGGTCTGTGATTATGAATGTTGCATTTCGCCTTGATTGTATATTCATTAATTGTATGAGTCCATTTGGGATTGATCTGATTACACTGTAAAATTCCTGAGCGGTGATGGGAAACTGATATTTGTGATGAATGACACGTAAGAGTACATTTGGCCTGTGTCATCAAATAGATCTTTTAAGAGATAAATATTCCTATTAAACCATTTAGATAAAATAATGATTTATTGCGTGTGATTATGTTTTCATTATTCCAAATGATGCATTTATGGGGGGAAAAGTTATGTTTGTAACAAATTTTCCAGGCAAGTAAAGCTTGCTTGTGAAAAGCGCTAAGTTTTATAGGCAGTTTCGCAACTTCATAATTACATTTTAACAAAAATTGTAGTCCACCAACCTTCTGAAAAATATTGTTAGGGATAAAATACCAGAGTGAGTTCGGATTGGATATACACTGCTTGATCCATTTGATTTAAAAGTCTGGTTTAACACTGTGAAGTCCAATATTTCTAATCCACCGTCTTCTTTTAAATTACATAGTACACTCTGTTTTAATTTGTGTTGCTTGTTTTTCCATATGAAATTCGTAAATATTCTGTTTATCTCTTTGCACATTGAGTCATTAATTTCCAAAGCCAAAGCTGGGTAAATAAAGCGAGAGATTCCTTCAGCCTTAGAAAGGAGAGTTCTTCCCCAGACCGATATGTCCCTTTGTGTCCATAAGTTCAATATATTTTTGGTTTTTTTCAGCTTAGGAAGAAAGTTTTGCTGTTGCCGCTCTGAGCTGTCTTTACTGATTTGTATACCCAAATACTTTACACTTTTTTTCACTTCAATATCGTACATTACAGTTCATTGCATTCATAAAGACTCAAAATTCACATTTAGAAGTATTCAATTTTTAACCCAGATGCGTCAGAAAACGCTTTCACCACAGCAATGGCTCCAACAACCTGATGTTTGTCCGATAAGAATAAAGCAGTGTCATCAGCTAGTTGTGTAATTTTGATTTCTTTGTTGAAAATGGAGATACCTTTAATTTGGCTGATTTTAATCTGAAAGACAGAAGTTCAACCGTTAACAGAAACAGAAATGGTGCTACAGGACAGCCTTGGCGGACTGACCTTGTGACCGGGAATCTAGACGTTGTGTAGGGGTACAGCATGACACAGCTGTTATATTTTTGTATAACAGTTGGATATTAGTTACAAAATTACTGCCAAAACCAAAACATTGTAATGTGTTAAAGAGAAAATAATGTTCTATTGTATCAAAGGCTTTATAGAAGTCCAAAAATAATATTAATGCATCTGTGTTAATATGGTCAGAGTAGTCAATTAAGTCCAGAATAAGCGTATATTGGAGCTTATGTGTCTATTTGCCATGAATCCGGTTTGGGTTTCACTGATAATTTCATGCAGTCCATATTTGATTCTTTTGGCCAATACTGAGGCAAAGATCTTATAATCAACATTAAGAAGAGTGACAGGTCTCCAATTTTCAATTAGTAATGGGTCTTTCCCAGGTTTTGGTAACAAGCAGATTGTCCCTTGATTCATGGTGGCAGACAATTTCTGTTCAATAATGCAAAATTTTAGTGCGTCAAATAGAGGTTGTTCAATTACATCCCAAAATCGTTGGTAAAACTCCACTGAAAGTCCGTCATTTCCAGGCGATTTCCCTTTTTTTAATCTTTTTACAACTTCTCTCATTTCTGTTTTTGTTATTGGCTGTTCGCAATGAGATCTAAATTCTTCTGATATGGATGGTATATAATTTTTTATTGACATGATAAAAGCTTCGGACACATCAGGTTGTATGGATGATTTGTAAATATTACCATAGAAGTGTTCCACAAACTTTGAAATGTCTCTAGATCCGTTAACATTTGATCACCATTTTTTAGCATCATTATATTATTTCTTTTTTGATTTCTTTTTTCAAGAGCAAAAAAATAACTTGTATTCTTTTCACCTTTTTCCAACCATTTACTTCTTGATCTTACAAATGCTCCTTTAGCAATATCAATATAATAGTTATCAATTTCTTCTTTCAGTTGTTTTAACCTCAACTCGTCGTCTGTACTTGGGTTAGGCTTGAGCAAAATCACATTCAATTCCCTCATTAAGTTTATTTCTTTTTCTATGCTATTCTTTTTTATTTCTTTACTTCTTTTTATTGCAACATTTCTTATTTTAAATTTGAAATATTCCCATTTTTGGATATGATTAAGTTCTCTTTGAGTAGACATTTTATCTACCATTTCTTTAACTAACTCACAAAACTTTTTATCGTATAGCAATTTATTGTTTAATTCCAATACCCCCGTGTACTTCCTTTGTTGGCTTTTGTCCCACTGATATATATGCATATTGCTTTATGGTCTGTCAGAGGAGCATAATCATGTTTAACTTCTTTTGAAAACTGTATACATTCATTAGAGATTAACCATAAATCTATCCTAGAATAAATTCCTACTTGAGTTGTTCCATGTAAATTCATTAACATTGGGATTGAAAAATCTCCAAGCGTCCACTAATTGTAATTGATTAATCATGTAATTTGTGCTTTTAAACCTTCCTATTTGAGTGGATCTAGCTGGGATTCTGTCTATCTGATCATCTGGGGCGTCATTATGATCTCCTCCGATTATAATATAAGCATTTGGATATGTAGACTGCAAGGATTGAATTTCAACACAGATTTTGGTAGCCATTTGTTTGGCCAGTGATGCATTATTATAGCCATATACATTACACAGAATAAAATAAGCATCGTCTATTTTTGTATTAGAATTATCCACCTACCCTCCTCAGATTTGATTGTTTTAATAGTATCTCCTTTTGGTTTGTTTAATAAAATGGCGACACCTGCTGACTGGTTTGTGCCATGACAAAAGTAACCTTTTTCCCCCACTGAGATTGCCAAAATTTTACATCTTTTTCGAGAGAGTGAGTTTCTTGAAGAAAAATTATATCAGCATTTTTTCTCCTACAATACATAAAGATTGCTTTTCTTTTTGTAATGTCTCTTAAACCTCGAACATTTAATGAAATTAAATTTAAGGAACCAAAATTGCTTTTATTTATTGTTATTTTTAAAGTTAAAAAAAGTTTGACTGCTTAGAACTTAAAGAGAGTGCCGGACCAAGCACCTAAGACCATATTCAGAATGCGCTTTCTTACAATAGTCATTCAAAACAAAACAAAAATACAGAGATATTCTCCTTTAGCTTTTTAAATGTCCCCCGTACCCGGCCCAGACCCATCCCGCCTCCCTCCTCCCCCCACCCCCCTCCCCCCACCCCCTTCCCCGGATTTAGAGGACTTGCAAGATTATTCTGCTATAACATATATTTTAGACACGTTTACCATCTATGACTGCTCTCACACCGACAAAAAAAGCTTTCTTCCCTTCTTTCCTCGCTGCCTCCACCTTGGGCCAAAGGGAGTTTCGTATTTCTTTGTCCTTTGCAGTCAGATCTTCTTTAAAGTGAAGTTTTCTTGCCTTGAGAAAGTCCGATCCTTTAGCGCACTTCCAGATGCGCTCCTTGGTGGCCCTGGAGATAAAGCGAATCAGGATCTGGCGTGATCCGTCGCCTCTGCGTCCGACCCTGTGGCAGATATCCACAAAGAGATGGAGCACATCTTCGGTTTCTGGAGCCACTGTTTTGCAGATGTCGACGACAATCTTCTTAAGGTCTTCTCCTTCTCGTTCCGGTACTCCACACAAACGCAGGTTCCAGCGTCGATGGTAGCGCTCTTGCGCATCCATTTTCTCCTCCAGCTCCAAAATCTTCTTCTCCTGAGCAGTTGTTGTGTATTGGAGAGTTTCACATTGTCTTTGGTTTCCTCTGTTTCCTTAAGAAGAGTGTCCAGCTGTGCATTGATAGTATCAATGGCAGAAGTGTTTTTATCGATTCGTTGCATGATTTTCTCCGTATTTCTGTACATGGCGTCCATTAGGTTTCCTGCAGGTCTTGTAAAGTGAGATCCGCCTTTCCTTTTTTGGCCTCTGGCGTGGAGAATGCAGATCCCGACAAATCCTCTTCTTCCTCAATGGTAGCATATGAATGTTCCGCGAAACTGGTATTAGTTGCAATGTCCATTTTCTTTGGTGTTTTTTTCGTTTCTCGTTGTCGCTTTTCTTTCATTGCGATAGCCGACAGGTGTCCACGAGACAGGATGAGGGAGAGCTCAGGTACGCTCCAACGTGCTTCCGAGTTAGCTTCCAAAGGAAGAATTTTGAGCAGAAAATGTCTGTTTTACCTTCCGTGCAGGTCAAAGCGTCCAGACAGAGTAAATTTTAGCCGGTCTCGGGGCTTAAATCCGGCGTTCTACCTCAAGCTCGAACACGCCAAACTTTAGCGGCAGCCATCTTGGCCTTGGGCGAGTAAACTCTGCCATCTCGAAACTGCTTTCCGCGCGTCTGCTCCTTCAACCGGAAGTGAACATGCTCCGTAGGCCAAATGCGGAAGTGATGCGTGCATATAGCCCATTCATTACTTTACATATTTAAACAAATAACTAATTCATTATTCATCTACTTAATTAAATAATAATTGTACTGTATTGTAATCAAATATTATATAAAGTATTAAATACTTACATAATTAATTAAATCATTAAATGTGGCATTTAAATAGTTTATTAAGTTAATAAATGTGTCAATAAATATTTCATAGAAGCAATAAAAATATATATTTATTTATTTATTTCATTATTTCATTTTACATTTCGTGGAGATGCTGCGATCTTCAAATATATCTGTCATTCTCAACTCATCAAAAATATTGCCACATTTATTTATTTAATTAATTAAGTATTTATTAATGTCTTTAATTATTTATGTGTACAATTCATGTAAGTATAAATCATTATTTACTCATTTAAACATTTTACTAATTTTATTGTTTATTTATTTAAATAAAATATATATTTATTTAAAGGCAAATTTAATTTTAGTTTAGTTTTTCCTCAATTGCTGTGACACACTTTTTGAAACTTGGTTTAGTTTGATCACTTGATTCAACATTTATCTGAATAAAGGCTGAGATCATGGATGTATTATATACACGAACATTTGTCACCATTTTCAGTCTTTTCAGGCTTTTTCTCAGAACAGCTCACACAGCTCACATTTATAAACTTCAGTGAGTTTAGTTTGTTTCTCCAACACTTTCACACAGGTAAAGGACTTTTGCCATAACACTGTTTGTTTTTATCTACAAACTCACCACAGCAAAATCTAAAACCACAAGAGCAGAAAGATAAAAAACATATAAGAATATCTAAATCAAACAGGACAAAGATCTGAGCAGAAAACACAGACTGCTGTGGTTAATTTTGATCACTTGATTTGAACTTGTATCTGAACAAAGGCTGAGGTGTTTTTTTTTTTTATAATTATGGCAGATTTTTATACTCCAATCGTTTGTGTAAAGTGTGAATCCCAAAGACAGATTAAATTGAACTTTGGTCACTTTGTCTCTGAGATCAGGACTAAAGTTTCTGAGCTGTAAAGTCAAACGAATGATAAAGTATAAGAACACACTTTTAATGGTAAAACTTGCTTTTGACTGATTTTTTTTAACTGTTTTTTAATGTAAAACTAAACTTAGCTTGAGCCAAAATCTTTGGAAAGTTTTGGAAAACTGAGGCTCAGTTTGGGATTTTTAGAAACTTTTAGAATGGACAAGCAATTGAGAAAAACTCCAATGGTGTATTTATATGTTGAATTATCACTCTGAATCCTCCATAACTTCTCATGTGCTGGAGCAAAGGCTTGTGATAGTTAGAGAGGGTTACATGCTAAAGGTATAGGATAGAGTATATGTTTTTATTACTACATTTAGTTTCTACTTTCATTGAATCACATTTTGTATTAGACAACTTTTTCCACCACAGAGTCAAAAATTAGAAGTGCTTTTATTTTTACATTCTTTTTCCTCAGTCACACATTATACACAGCTGTGAATTTCAAAACCTGCTCATTGGTAAATAAAACCAAAATAAATATTGAAACAATCCTGACAGGACAGAATTTTCTCATTAATAAAATAGATAGTGATACTTCAAAAACATTGTGACAAAATAAGCAAATTAGTTAAGAGATACAGTGAAGGAGTACTATAGTATTACTTTTACAATCATGTACATTTTCATTGTATTTCCAACAGGAAATGCAACATGTCCTCAGTGTTGATGTTGAAAACCATTATGTAGCCATTATTCCAGATGTATAATCACATCGAACACACTTCACAAATCACACTATTTTGTGAAATACTCTTCACTTCTGACTTTTCCTTTAATGCAAACGTGGTTTGAGCCAGTCCATGATGCTTATGCACCTCCTATTTCAGTGAAAGTGAATTCACGCCTCTCGCTGCCGCAGCGGCTGCTTCTTTAGCTAAAAGTAAAGAGTAAAAAGTAATGCTTCACTAAAATATTTGATCAACACTATGTTCTTTTTCAAAATGTCAGTGTTTACCTTTTTTCTCTTCCTCTTTTTTTCTTGCCGCCTCTTCTCTTTGTTTTCTAATAATTGCAAGACGTGCAAGGTCTGACTTAGCTTGGTCTGTTTTTCCAGCCAAGTGCATCTTCATATAGCGCTCTTTTGCCTTCTGCTTTTCAATCTCTTCTCTGAAACATATATAGTCGAATAGTTAAAACTGGAGAAAGAACAGATGTTTCAAGTGGATTAAAAACTTGGTCCCACCTTTCTCTTCTAGATAACTGCTTTGGTTCGTCCAGTTCGATCTGTGTCACCTTCTTGGATTTCTGAGAAACTCTGTTGGGGTTTTCAATCTCTATTAAGCCTTCTACACCTGTTCTTTTTCTCTGCACACATCAAAACCGCTTTATCAATATGAGGCATAAAAGAATCTCTATATAGATGCTATTATAATGGCTGGAACTAATAAATAAACAAATCATTCAATTTTTCACAGCGCATTGCTGAAAAGCATCAACAACTGCATAGAAAACTACACAGGAGGTAACACAGAAATAAGACTGACGCATACTGTGGTGTGCATTTCTCTGAGATAAAAAAAGAGCAAAATTGCACATTCATAAAGAAGCAAAAGAGCTTAACCTCAGAACTTTCATCATCACTGTCTTCTGATCCTGATCCTGGAAGTTTGTCTTCTGCCAAGTCATTCTGAGCTGCTCCATCGTGCCCATCACCTTCCTCCTGCTCATGCTAAAATACACAACCAAAAGTTCTGTGAGAAATTAGTGTGAGCTCACAATAAGCAGTCACTTCTACATTATTGTCTTCATACCTGTTTTCTTTCCTTTTCTGCCTTCATCTGAGCGTCTATTTCCTCCGGGCTGGTGTACATACGTGCGCGGCCCTTGTGGCCCCCCTTTTTACCTGTAAAAAGTCAACACAACAGTCAGGCATATGTGCATACGCCTACAAACTCGCACTTCACAGAAAGAGTAGTTATTAGAAACTATAGCTTGTATAATAAACTGAACTGAAATTTCTGTAGCAGCCTATTTTAAATGTCTACGCAAAATTAATTATAACAAAAATATAAGCATGTAAGTATGAAAAAACATCTAGCGCTGACTATGAAGCAAACGCACCACCTTTCACATACATTTACTATTGTTCTTACCTCCTTTGGGCATGCTAAAATAAGTTGTATCCGATTGTTTTTTATTTGAAAAGTCAAAAATACATCTGAAACACTAATAGTAAAAGATAGCACAGATGACAGCTGGCTAAACTCGACACGAAAAACACAGTTTTTAGTAGCCCTGTGATTGCCTGTTGGAAAATGTTTACAAAGCTAGTCTCTGGGAAGACAAACACACCTCAGTTTCTTAAATACGCAACACATATGAACATGTGTTCCACATAATTATGTTAATTCACCAGATTAAAGTCTGGAGACATGAGTAGTTTTGTAGAAGGCACTGGTTTAGCCGACTAAAGTGATGCAACATGACAGTAAAAGCCTCTTATGAAAAGTGTGAAACTACATTGTACCTACAAATAATTAAACACCTTTCTTCAACATAAACGCACTGTGGCACTAAATAAAATGTCATCGAGTCATTTTTACTTTAACCATGTGACGTCAAATTGAGAAACGGAAAAAGGACCCGAGTGACGTCAATTTTAATCGCCGAACAGACGTTCATAAGATTGATCGAGGCTTTTGCCGTTTTCTGTTTATAAAAAGTATGCCTAAAGTGAAAAGGAGCCGAAAACCACCCCCAGATGGATGGGAACTTATCGAGCCCACTCTGGACGAGTTAGATCAGAAGATGAGAGAAGGTACGTGTTCAAAACGTAACAGACGTCGAGCGCATCCTCTTTGTTTGTGTGAAGAGATGTTTCCAGAACGGTGGACGTGAATTAACAGACTTCTATTTATCTAATTCTTGGTCAAGCGTGCTCCAGTTGTAGTTACACAATAAGTGCTAGTGTTTCTCGCTGAAAATGCCATGGCTATGATTTTGTTTTATGTTGTGTGTGCCCAGCTGAAACGGACCCACATGAAGGTAAACGAAAGGTGGAAGCCCTTTGGCCAATCTTCAGGCTACATCATCAGCGAAGTCGATACATCTACGACCTGTTCTACAAAAGAAAAGCTATTAGCAGAGGTAAATCTAGAAACTCTTTCATGTGCTCGATTGTTTAGCATCAATTTGATCGTTTTTATTCTGTGTTTTAGAGCTTTATGATTACTGCATTAAAGAAGGCTATGCTGATAAAAACCTGATTGCAAAGTGGAAAAAGCAGGGGTATGAGAATCTCTGTTGTCTGCGCTGCATACAAACAAGAGACACCAACTTTGGAACCAACTGCATCTGTCGCGTTCCCAAGAGTAAACTAGAAGTTGTAAGTCTGCTTTCTGTTTTAGTGAATGCCATTATTTAAATTGGTTGAACTGAACGTATGTTTTTTATATTTTTTTCTGCAGGGAAGGATTATTGAATGTACTCACTGTGGTTGCAGAGGATGTTCTGGTTAAAGTTGTGGTTTTCTTTAGCATCTCCTTGATTTTCAATCTAAAGACCTTATTAAATAAAGAACATTAGTTAACAATTAGATTCACATAAAAGAAAATGGGGACTTTTTATGGGGCCATTTACTCATTTCATTCACAATTTTGTGTTCTTTGTCCTTTCACCTTTAAAATCTATGTAGTTTGTAATTATATACCATTATACCAGTCAATATTAATGTCTTCTTTTCTTAAATGTTGGATTCTTTTTTCGGATGTTGCATTTTAAATAAACCAATTGTGTTTTATTAATTACATCTTTCTCTTCGAGTTTCTCCTTTTTCACCCATATTTAGGACAATGAGGAAAACGCTGAGTCCAGCACAGAACTTGGCATTGATGTGGTGCACTATCTGTAGCTTACCAAGGACCCGTTTCATTTTCTTACTATTACATTAAAGCTTAGGAGTGTTGCAGACCTTAGTAAACCTAATATTTAAAATCAGACTTGAGGTTAGTTATACTTCCCACTTGTGCCGTGTTTGTGTTTAATAGTGATTTGCTTTTGTCAATGATTTTAACAAACGGAAACTTAAATAATACATTTCAAATAATTTAATTGAAAACAGACTGTACTGTTACACTAAGACAATAAGACATTATTCAAATTAAAATACAATTATGCCCTCTATAAGAAAAATATTTAATTGTAAAACTGGCATGACATAGAAAGGACACAGTGAGACTTGTTTAAGCACTCTGCGGTATGGCTTATTTGGATTACAATCATCTTTTTGCATTAGTCTAAACAAATATGTAAAAAAACAGCATATACACACACAGATTAGTATTACCTTGACATAAACATGACAAAATCTTAGAATAGAAATTGTAATACATTTTACACAACCATTGCCCAACATCGTTGACCTTTACATTATGACCTCACAGTTGATAAATAACAGCTTTTCCACAGACAAAAAAAAAACTAAATGGAACACTGGCCAAAGTGACATTCCAGATTTCCTTAGTCTAAGCAGCCAAACAGATCTCTATGCAATACAATTACTACGGGTCTCATCACCGCTTGTGTAACTTAACTCATAAAAACAGCAATACGATGAAAACCTTGACTCACCCGTCACAACACGATCTCATGCTGACACCACATTCTTGCACAATTTTAAAACAGCATTTAATACATTTAGGTCTATCACTTGTCACTTTAAAGTTTCCAGAAACAACTTGATGAAATGCTTGCCAATATGAAATCTTTGGCTGCTGCTTGTTTTACAGTTTTTACAGTACATGCAAAATTACATGTGACTGGGCTTACATTGCAGATACACATTTTCATGCAAATGGACATAGTCTTAGGGAATGTACAATCATCTTGCATTCTACATAAACATATCCTTGTGAAACTGCTTTTTCTTGTTCGAAGAAAATCATAAACACGCTATTACAAACAGAAAATTCCAGTGTGTGCAACTAATTGTACGAATATCCAGTAAATTATATGCATTTCATTTTATGTCACAGCAATCATAGTAACTGAAGACTATGAGAAATCAGGACAGAGATGTACACAATTCAGTCTTATTTAGATCACTCAGACATCTAGTTATTCAAATCAAAATGTGTGAATGACGTATTTAATAAAATAGAATAAGTATTTCTCATTCAGTATATTGTATTCAGCATTTCCTGTTTGGCGATAATCTGTCTCAAGGACAACAAAGACTCAGATAATGCGTGTTTCTACATAGACCAAGTTTCAAACAGAATTACAAACAGAAAAAGAAATCTACAAAAGCAAAGGCAAATCTACAGCACAAAAGGATTGCTTTAAACATCATTACATAACTTGGCCCATGAAACTAGTTGGTTCCTGATATAAATTGTGAATTTAGACCTTGTATAAAATGCTGGTAGTATATTTAAAAGAAAAGCAAGGTGGGGCGTTGCTGCTCTCAGTGGAGGGTTGCAAGTAGAACTGGGTGATGAGCTGGCTGAGATAGAGCAAAATTTGACTATCTTCTTCACCAAGACCAAGCTGCTCCTGAAGGAAACTGTGACGCCGCGTCTGTACCACCTCAGGCCCCTCCTCAGAGCTGACTGGCAGGTGAAGGTGGTGGGTGAATGTCAATAAGAAAGCCTTGGCTGCCAGCTGACACAACATACTCTGGAGGTGCAGAAAGTAAGTGGAGCCACGGCGAATACTTGTGCGTTGGTAAGCCATGTTTGAAAGTAACTGACCATGGTAAGGAGGACAATGCAAGGTCCTCTGGTCAATGTCCAGGATACAAATGTAGCGACTGTAGCGAGATAGTGAATGAAGCGTGCTGGAACCCACAGGAGAGGAGATTCTGCGGGAAGGCAAAAAGTAATTCCCCTCAACATATACAGTAAATGTACAGTTTATATTACAAAATAAATCTAAGCTTAAGTTATTCAAATAAGTAACAGTAAATTAGTGTATTAACATTACAACATCAACAACTAAACTAATTATTTAATTGCCCTGATGAAGGCCTGTGAGGGTTGAAACATGTTGGCATGGCTCAGTTAATAAAGGCCTTTTAGTATATTTCTCTCCTTGTGCAGTTTTTTATGCTGGACTGCCTGGATTTTTTAAGTGTAACTAAGCAAATTCTTTGACATATTTGCTTTGTGTAGAGCAAATTGACTCAAATACCATTCCAACCTATTTTTATTAGAATGTTCTAAAACTCACACTGGAACTTTTAAATATACAGAGAAGTAAAGCTGGTGTTTGAAGTTAAAGTGGGAGAAAATTGGCATTTATACACTAATGGATTGTGCAAGTTATCACACTTAAAAATATTAGAGGCCTGCAATTTTCATCATGGACTTCAACTAAACAAACAAACAAACAAACAAACAAAATCACACTGTATGATTTTTAAGCAATGTATGTGTATGCTTTTCCTCTTGGCGCCAAAGTAGCAAGTCATTCCTGGCTTTACTTTTTTCAACTCCAGATTGTCTGTTTCTAAAAAGTTTCAGAAGCTTGGAAAATTTACTATTCAACTCTGTACCAACGGTTATATAAAACAACACTAAGAAATATCAATTTGGTTTATCCAGGATCAACTTTAAAGTCCCTATATTTACTGAACTGGATTTCATTTTAAAAACCCAGGCGCATAAGGGTTAAAACACCTACTAAACATCAAAAATTCTGCTCCTAACAAGCCTGTTATTGCTTCATAAGAACCTCTTCTATCCTCCGCTTGTTACCTGAGACAGATAGACAGATCGATTGATCCCAAACTATTTTCCTTGGTGGGCCAAATTTGCTGTTTTTTTCTTCGCGGGCCAAAATGTATTGCAATGAAGAGTGCCAAGGGCCAAACATAATTTTGTTCGACAATAAAAAAAACATTTTGAGAAGAGCTGAAGATTAAAATACCCACCATGGCCAAAACCAGACAGCTGTCAAAGAACATCAGGGACAAAACTGTAGACTTCCATCTTCACAAGGCTGCAATGATACTCTACAATCACCAAGCAGCCTGGTGAGAATAAAAATCAACTACTTGTGCAATTACTACAAAATGTAAAAAATACAAGACAACTGAAAATCTCCCTCGACCTAAGGCTCACCTGGATCTCACCTTGTGTCAGTGATCTTAAGAACGGTGAGATATCAATGAGAACTACACGAGGTGACCTTGTCAATGATCTGAAGAGAGTTGGTATTACAATCATAACGGTTATTATTAGTAACCTGCTACATTGTCATGGATTCCAATCCTGTAGCACTCTAATGGCTCTCTGGATTACACCAGCACACGTCCAGGCCCGTCTAAAGTTTGCCTGTGTCCACCTGGATAATCCAGAGGAGGACTGGGAGTGTTTGGAAGGAGAGGAATGATAAGTGAACACCATACCCACCCACTGTGAAGGATGGCGGTAGAAACACCATATTCATGGGCTGCTTTTCTGTAAGGGACATGATGACTGGAGAAGTTGTATGAGGCCATGTAATGTGAGAATTAAGCCAAAAACTTGCATCAATAAGAGCACTGAGGAGAGAACGACCCTAAACACCACCCAGGCATCTAGGAGTGGGTCTATAAGAAGCATTTCACTGTCCTGGAGAGGCTTATCCACAGAGTTGCCAGGTCCACTTTTTTCAGTGACTTTGGGCTTCTTTTTTTTTTTAGAATATTTCTTGTGAATTTTGACAGCTGCAGGTTGCTTGTTCATCATAAACAAGGTGATTTTTAGACGTTATCCCAGGTTTGATTCACAAACATATACCCACTAAGAACAGAAATATAGACTTTTAGCATATTTTAGTTTTTAAAGTCTTTATTAATGAAAAACCCCTCCTTGAACCGCCACCTTAACGTGGTGGAGGGGTTTGAGTGCTCGGATGATCCTAGGAGCTATGTTGTCGGGGGCTTTATGCCCCTGGTAGGGTCTCCCATGGCAAACAGGTCCTAGGTGACGAGTCAGACTAAGTGCGGTTCACAAAGCCCTATGACGACAAAAACACGGAATTCGTTACGTCGCCCGGATTGGCGTCACCGGGGCCCCATCCTGGAGCCAGGCCTGGGGTGGGAGCTCGCAGGCGAGCGCCTGGTGGCCGGGTCTTAGCCCACGGGACCCGGCCGGCCCAGCCCGAAAAGGCAACGTGGAACCACCTTCCCGCAGGCCCACCACCCGCAGGAAGGACCATAGGGGTCGGTGCAGTGTGTTTTGGGCGGCGGTCGGGGAAGGTCCCCGGACGGCCCAGGCCATGCGCACGGTCTCTGGCGCTGGGGACATGGAATGTCACCTCGCTGGCGGGGAAGGAGCCTGAGCTGGTGCGGGAGGTTGAGCGTTTCCGACTAGATATAGTCGGCCTCACCTCCACGCACAGCTTGGCTCTGGAACCATTACCCTTGAGAGGGGCTGGACGCTCCATTTCTCTGGGGTTGCCCATGGTGTGAGGCGGCGAGCGGGTGTGGGCCTGCTCATAGCCCCACAGCTCAGCCGCCATGTGTTGGAGTTCACCCCGGTAGACGAGAGGGTCGCGTCCCTGCGCCTTCGGGTCGGGGACAGGTCTCTCACTGTTGTGGCAGCCTACGGGCCAAACAACAGTGCAGAGTACCCGGCCCTTCTTGGAGTCCCTGGGAGGGGTACTGGACAGTGCACCCACTGGGGACTCCATTGTTCTGCTGGGGATTTCAACGCCCACGTGGGCAACGCCAGTGACACTTGGAGAGGGGTGATCGGGAGGAATGGCCCCCCCGATCTTAATCCGAGCGGTGTTCTGTTATTGGACTTCTGTGCTAGCCACAGTCTGTCCATAACGAACACCATGTTCCAGCACAAGGGTGTCCATCAGTGCACGTGGCACAGGACACCCTAGGCCGGAGGTCGATGATCGACTTTGTCGTCGTGTCATCTGACCTTCGGCCGCGTGTTTGGACACTCGGGTTAAGAGAGGGGCGGAGCTGTCAACCGATCATCACCTGGTGGTGAGTTGGATCCGCTGGCAGAGGAGGAAGCCGGACAGACTTGGCAGACCCAAACGTATCATGAGGGTCTGTTGGGAACGTCTTGCCGAGTCCTCTGTCAGACAGGCATTCAACTCACACCTCCGGGGAGAGCTTCTCCCAGCTCCCGGGGGAGACTGGGGACATTGAGTCTGAGTGGACCATGTTCTCAGCCTCCATTGTCAATGCGGCCGCCCAGAGCTGTGGTCGCAAGGTCTCGGGTGCCTGTCGTGGCGGCAATCCCCGAACCCGGTGGTGGACACCGGAAGTAAGGGATGCCGTCAGGCTGAAGAAGGAGTGCTACAAAGCCTTGTTGGCTTGTAGTACTCCTGAGGCAGTTGACAGGTATCTGCAGGCCAAGCGTGCCGCGGCTCGAGCGGTCGCAGAGGCAAAAACTCGGGACTGGGAGAGGTTCGGGGAGGCCATGGAGGAGGACTATCGGTCGGCCTCAAAGAAATTCTGGCAAACCGTCCGACGCCTCAGGAGGGGGAAGCAGTGCTTCACCAGCACCGTTTACAGTGCAGGTGGAGAGCTGCTGACCTCAACTGGGGATGTTGTTGGACGGTGGAAGGAATACTTTGAGGGTCTCCTCAATCCCACTGCCACGTCTTCCGATGAGGAAGCAGAGACTGAGGACCCGGGGGGAGGCTCACCCATCACCCAAGCTGAAGTCACTGAGGTTGTCAATAAGCTCCTCGGTGGCAAGGCTCCGGGTGTGGATGAGATCCGTCCTGAGTATCTCAAGTCTCTGGATGTTGTGGGACTGTCTTGGCTGACACGTCTCTGCAACATCGCGTGGCAAACTGGGACAGTACCTCTGGATTGGCAGACCGGGGTGGTGGTCCCTCTGTTCAAGAAGGGGGATCGGAGGGTGTGTTCCAATTACAGAGGAATCACACTCCTCAGCCTCCCCGGTAAGGTCTACTCCAGGGTACTGGAGAGGAGACTTCGACCGATAGTCGAACCTCGGATTCAAGAGGAGCAGTGTGGTTTTCGTCCTGGCCGTGGAACACTGGACCAGCTCTACACTCTCCATCGGGTGCTCGAGGGTTCATGGGAGTTTGCCCAACCAGTCCACATGTGCTTTGTGGATTTGGAGAAGGCATTCGACCGTGTCCCTCGTGGTGTCCTGTGGGGAGTGCTCCGAGAGTATGGGGTCCGGGGCCCTTTGCTCAGGGCGGTTCGGTCTCTGTACGACCGGAGCAGGAGCTGTGTTCGCATTGCCGGCAGTAAGTCAGACCTGTTCCCAGTGCATGTTGGACTCCGCCAGGGCTGCCCTTTGTCACCGGTTCTGTTCATTGTTTTTATGGACAGAATTTCTAGACGCAGTCAGGGTCCGGAGGGTGTCCGGTTTGGTGACCACAGGATTTCATCTCTGCTGTTTGCAGATGATGTTGTCCTGATGGCTCCATCAAACCAGGACCTTCAACATGCACTGGGGCGGTTTGCAGCCGAGTGTGAAGCAGCTGGGATGAAGATCAGCTCCTCTAAATCCGAGGCCATGGTTCTCGACCGGAAAAAGGTGCCTTGCCCTCTCCAGGTGGGTGGAGAGTCCTTGCCTCAAGTGGAGGAGTTCAAGTATCTCGGGGTCTTGTTCACGAGTGAGGGAAGGATGGAACGTGAGATTGACAGGCGGATCGGTGCAGCGTCTGCGGTGATGCAGTCACTGTATCGAACCGTTGTGGTGAAGAAGGAGCTGAGTCGAAAGGCAAAGCTCTCGATTTACCGGTCGATCTACGTTCCAAGCCTCACCTATGGTCATGAGCTTTGGGTAATGACCGAAAGGACAAGATCGCGGATACAAGCGGTCGAAATGAGTTTCCTCCGCAGGGTGGCTGGGCGCTCCCTTAGAGATAGGGTGAGAAGCTCAGTCACACGGGAGGAGCTCGGAGTAGAGCCGCTGCTCCTCCACATCGAGAGGGGCCAGCTGAGGTGGCTCGGGCATCTGTACCGGATGCCTCCTGGACGCCTCCCTGGTGAGGTGTTCCGGGCATGTCCCACTGGGAGGAGGCCAAGGGGAAGACCCAGGACACGCTGGAGAGACTATGTCTCTCGACTGTCCTGGGAACGCCTTGGGATCCTCCCGGAAGAGCTGGAGGAGGTGTGTGTGGACAGGGAGGTCTGGGCGTCCTTGCTCAGACTGCTGCCCCCGCGACCCGACCCCGGATAAAGCGGAAGAAAATGGATGGATGGATTAATGATAAAATATTATTAAAATATGTCAAAATAATTAACTCTCATTCTGCTGTGTCGCATAATGTTAGTTAGTTTTTATTAAGGGCCTGTTTTGAACTTTTTTTTCAAAGGCTTGCCGCTTGGATGCTTGTTGCTCTCTGAAATCTGACAACCCTGCCTCGCCAGTCTCCAGACCTCAACTCGATAGTAAATCTGTGAAGAGTGTGTTGCCCAGCGACAGCCCAAAAACATGATAGATCTAGAGAAGATTTGCATAGAAAAATTGGTCAAAATATCTGCCACAGTGTGTGTGCAAACCGCAAAAGTTTAAGCTCGTTTGAGATTACAGTACAAAGTATTGAGCTAAACTTCCCTGGCTGTATACTTATTTTTCCTTCAGAATCTGTTTCCCATAGTTGAAGTGCACCTATGATGAAAATTACAGACCCCGCTCCTATTTTTATGTAGGACAACTTGCATAATCAATGTGTGTACATTTTTTTTGACCTCACTGTATGGCCTGAATGACATTAGATTGGGGATATTTGGGAGTTTTGACAATTCCTCTGCTAAAGCTGAATGTAATTTAATTAAAATTAGTTTTAATTTAAATATATATTTTTTACATTGTAAGTTTAGAGTACAAACTCAGTCTGATTCAACCCAGAATGGCTATTTTGACACTATTTATGAGGGTTACATATATATATTTTATATTTAGGATTTACAAGTGCTTTATAGTTTGTTTTTATGAGCAAATAGGAGAGAATGAAGACAACGGTAATGCATTTCCAGTTTCACATACCTTTGTAGTCCAATTAGTTTCCATCTGTAGATGTCAGTGAGACTGAAGGAGCCTGTCATCCAGGCCTGAACTCTTTCTGCACATTTTCCTGGGCCAGGAACAAAGAGGGCAAGTGCTGACACCAGTTTGCGGACTTGTCCCTCATCTTCCCCAAACACAACCACTGTTCGCCCACTCAGTAAACACCACAGTGCCTGCGCGGCAAATGGATTTTGCCGCACAAACCGCAGAGCTCCATGTCCGGCCTTTTTCTTCTTCCGCAAGGTCACCACTCCCCCATAGGCAATGGGCGAATGTGCTCGATCTGACCCAGTAGAAGCACTCATCGTACAGTCTGAGCCATCTTCAACTGACACATGAGAGACTGAGTCGGCATATTGGCTCACAGGGAGCTCCAGTCCAGGACTCTTTGAGGGAGAGCCAATGGTATAGTGGTCCTGAAGCAGATGCAACGCCTGTGGCTCCTGATTCACCACCAAAGTTTGAGGTGGCTGTGCTCTAGAGGTATGGTGTGATTCAGCATTTATATCTACAGGTAGATCTTCATAAATAAAACCATTTTGAGCCATGCAACATGCTGTGTCAATTGGAAGCATCAACTCTGACTCGCAGGCTTCCACAGGAGTCTCTTCACACTCTGCATCAGCCTCCAGCAAAGACATGGGAGTGTGGTCTCCAATGTCCCCATCATCATCGCCAACAGTAGTCTCCATGTCCTCACTGCTGCTCTCTCTTTCATGGTCAGGAATAAAGTCTGAAACCGGGTCTGAAGTCACAGGTTTGACAGTGTCTAAACTGTTTTGCTGTTTGGTCCTACTCGTCCCACTGCTGTAGCTGCCTTTGGTCTCCTCTGAGCTGTCCTGAGTTTCTAGAGTCTGTTCTGAGGGTGATGACTCCAGCTGGCTCTCCCCGAGGCCCAGTTCACTCTCCAGAGTGTAACTAGTCTCAGGAAATGTTTCAGAGGTATCTTCTAAAGGCTCTGGCGCCAGTACTATATGAGGTGGTTTTATAACAGTGTAAGATTCTACAGAGTGGTTTACAGGACAAAATGGACGTATAATCACTTCATCCTCATTATTATCCCAAACTTCTTCCTCAAATAAAAAGTTAGTAATTTTCTGCTTCTTGCGTAGTGCCCTGTCCAGGCGACAGGTGTACAGGTAACACAGATCACCACGAAAACACCTTTCAGTTTCTTTGAGGAGTTCCAATGAGGCCTC
Organism: Mugilogobius chulae; assembly: GCA_038363315.1. Taxonomy (NCBI): domain Eukaryota; kingdom Metazoa; phylum Chordata; class Actinopteri; order Gobiiformes; family Gobiidae; genus Mugilogobius; species Mugilogobius chulae. The sequence goes on along the minus strand of CM076396.1, from coordinate 36,359,854 downwards.
ATAAAAAGTCTCATCACAAAGCTCTTGAAGGGTTTTTAGTCGTTTGTCAAAGCATTTGGCAGACTTAGCTCTAATGAGTTGTGGTGTGTATGACGGCCTGCGTCTTACACCCTCCTCATCCTCTTCAATTTCATCTTCACCTGCTTCAGGATCCGTTTGGCAATCTTCACCACTCTCCATTTTGCTTGTGCAGCTTAATGGGTCAGCAAGTTTAGAGAATTTCTCCAGTAATTCTTCACACTCTGCTAAACACTCGCTCATGCATTTATGACATGTGGCTGCATGTGGGTCTCGACGTGGACGTTGATGATACAAAGTGATCTGTTTCAATAGGTCTCTGTGTTCATAGATGCTCTTTTCTACATTGGCCAGCTCATTGGCCTTCTCCACAGCATGCGCGGAGTACCTGGTCTGAGGACCTGCCTCTCGCTGGAGACCCTCTTCCTGCTGCAGAACTGAATGGGTGTACCTGTTAACACAGGGCAGTAGAAAGCAACATTTAAAGTCTTATTATGTACTCTTTCATTTAACTTCAAATGGTATTGAGTGGTACAGATAATAAGTATATGAGACCTATGTGCCTAGATAAATAAAAATAAACATGTATCTTACTCTAAATCCTGAAGCTTCCTCTGTAGTTCCTTGGCAAATGCTCTTCTATTCCCAGCCTTCAAACACTCAGAGGCTTGTGAGAAGCGGAGGGACAACTCCTGAAACTGCAACATGATTTTCCTCTCATCAGCCGAGACATATGCCATGCAGAAAGGCCGCACAAAGCCCCTGGCTTCCAAGTCATAAAGAGTAAGATGATGGACATAGGCAAACGCCCCTTCCTTAGAGTCACCCAAAACCACACGAGAGTCCTCCACAAAGCTGAGCCTTGGGTATCCACTGCCAGGTGGGTGCCCCACAAATGAGGCTTGGTAGTCCACAGACATTATACGGAGGGAGAAGTAGTTGAGGTCAAAGCTACCACATATTTTCGGTTCATCTGGAATGGTGAGAAGAGGCTGAGGACCCACCTGCTCAGAAAACTCAGAGATGAGAATAAAGTCTTTTGTGAATTTGGCATAAGATGTTTTGGCCCATGGGTTTGAGTCAGCCAGTGGATAAAGAGGTATAGAAAACTCTTCTGGGAGAGCAGGCCAAGGCTCAGGATTTGACTGCCACAGTCCTCTTCTTTAGTAAAAGCCACCACGTCGGGTGAACCAATCATAGTGGCGTTTACGTATATAAGGTTTACTTGGACAGATTTTATAAACAGCTGAGAAGACACATTTTAAAAGCTAGACGGACTCCATCACGACATAACTTTACCAGCAGTCTTGCAAGCTAAATGATCTTATTCAACAAACCAAGTAAGCACATAAGCCTTGTTGTCGGAAACAAAGACAATTATCTTGCACCGATCAGAGTCCGAAGCAGAACGCTCCATTCATGTTGTACAAGAAGAATTGTTTTTAAAACAGTCTCACTAAATACGGTTCTCTTCTTGTCCAAGAGTTTTACGCTATGTGAAGAGCTCAACATTCCGAGTCTTAAAATACATTCGATATAAAATGTTAGGCGCTACAAACGCGGTAAAATATTAACTACATTTTTACTTGTCGAGACCATGGGAAAGCCAGACGCCATGTTTACCTCAGCTGGTTCATACATGTCATGTGACCAACGATCCGCCCCTTTCTCAAAAGAGCCAAGCAATCTTTATGATTATGATTATGATTATTATGATTATTATTATTAACAGCAACAACAATAATAATAACAATAATAATAATATAACTTGTTTCATTTTTCTCTACATTTTTTTTTTCTAATTTATTTCATGGACAATTTGGGCTCAAAAGTAAGATAAAGAAAGTAATAGAAACATATTTATATATCTATATAAATATTTTTGGATAAAGCATGTTGATTTCTCCATTGTTACAACAATGACTTTTGTAAACAGCATTTTATGCGGCCTGTACATGGGAAAAAAAAATCTTTCTTTTTATTTTTGCGACATAGCTGCGGCAAAGTACTGTACGGCAACGAATCTTTTTACGGCACTGTTTGACAAGCAGGCGCGAGATTTGTAAACAATGTCAAATCGAGGCAAATAATGGCTTTAAGCAATTTTGTTTGAGGCAAATATACGTTTTCTTTACTCTATATTTTACTTTTCGTGCCAATAATTGTAATTAAAGACTCGTGGACTTTAGTGATTAGTTAGTTGCATGTTTGTGTTGTGAGACTAGCACTTTCAGCTAACATGCTAAAGCTGTTATGGGGAGACAGTGGTGGCTTTCAACTTTGAAAGTGAACAGGTATGATAGTTGTGCACCTCTTGGGGAGACATCTACTGCAACGAACCGGACTACAGCGTGTAGTACTCCAAAAGTGTCGTCTTGTGACTCAGATCGGATTGGTAGTGGAGACTCAGAACTCTACCGAAATGAATCGAAGTCGGACTCAGATCAAACGGGTGCTGTGCGTTGCAGAGAAGAACGATGCAGCTAAAGGCATAGTTGAAATTATGTCCAGTGGCAGATTTAGAAGGGTAAAGACAGCTACATAAAAAAAATCAACAAATGAAGCAAATTTTTAACTTTGTCAGTTGTATTTCAGAGGGAAGGGCTGTCAAAGTTTAACAAAATCTACGAATTTGAGCATCATCTTCTTGGACAGGTAAGTTCATATATAAGTCTTTTGATTGATATCTTTGTTCTTTCCTGCTACTGACACTGTTTACTTTTACCAGAATGTCACTGTAACAATGACTTCTGTGTCTGGGCATTTGTTGGGTGTGGAATTTAAAGCACAGTTTCAGAAATGGTAAGTTAAAATGCTACATCAAATTATGGTTTATATGTAAATTCTGTCAAATCCAATATTGGAATCTTCAAATGTGAACAACATTCCTCGGAAAAGGCACAGTTGCAACCCAGTACTGCTGTTTGATGCTGAGGTGGAGAAATATTGCCCAGACAACATGATTCAAATAAAGGTAACATTAATTCTTCATTTATCGGTTATTTCATTCACAATTGTCACTATCGGAATAGTACGAAAACTAATAAATAAATACGACATTTATAACGGGAAGCTAAAGCTCTGTAATTAATAAATAAAATAATTAAGATGATAGGCAGGATGGGAGCTTCTGCTGGCAGGGTGGGACGCCGTGGCTGTACAGTATAATGGTTATGCTTAATAGTAGGAGCTGTTGTGGTGAATACATGATTTTAGTTGAACAGCTAATACTTTTTATTGATCACTATAATATGCCTGGCCAAAAAAGAAGAAATGTTCACACACAACATTTGTTGGATCTTCTTTAGCTTTGTTACATTATTGCATTGTTTTATTACGCTTCTGCAGTGTCACAAGATTTATTTGTATCCAGTGTTGCATACATTTTTCACCCAAGATCTTGCACCTATGTGCAGTCTGACCAGGGTTGCCAGATTTTCAGAGCAACAAGCGACCTAGTTTAAAAAAAAAAAAAAACAAGCGACTTCAGACCCTCAATAAAAAAGTACATTATGTGTCACAGCAGAACGAAGGCTAATGGTTTTGACGTATTTTAAATAGTATTTAATCAATAAAAAGGATTTAAAACCTAAAAATATGCTAAAAGTCTATATTTCTGTCATTTGTGAGTACAATTTATTGAAGCAAATTTGGAAAAACTGCTAAAAATCCTCGTTTATGATGTCAAAGCAAGCCCAAAAACAACCTCCGACTGTCAAAATTCACAAGCGACTTTCCAAAAATAGAAGCCCATAGTCGCTATAATAAAGAAGCGGACTTGGCACAAAACCTTCTCCAGCTCATCCCAAGGATTCTCAATGGGGTTAAGTTCTGCCCAATACATGAGTGCAAATGTTGTCTCATGCTTCTTGAGCCACTTTCACAATTTGAGCCTGATGAATCCTGGCATTGTCACTCATTGATGGAATAATGTGGTTATTCAGTATATTCATGTATTCTCAGCTGACCTCATTCTTTGTGCACATACTGTTGTTGAACCTAGACCTTACTATCTGCAGCAGCTCCAGATCATTTCTTAGTTATGTAGGAACATTTTGAGAAAACTGTGGCAATGTTAAATCATGTTTGGCTTCATTTTTAGCGTACATTGGAGAAAGAAGCCAGGCAATGCCAGGCCCTGATTATCTGGACAGATTGTGACCGCGAAGGAGAAAACATTGGTTTTGAAATCATAGATGTTTGCAAAGCTGGTAAACACTGTTAAATTAAGATTATTTCAACTAGTTAAACTTAATTTAAACAATTTTATGCAATATATTTTTGTTTCAGTGAAAACTAATATACAAGTATATCGGGCTAAATTCTCAGAAATTACACCCAACTCAATTAGAAGAGCTTGTGAGACTCTAACTGAACCAGATGTGAATGTCAGTGATGCTGTGAATGTGCGTCAGGAACTGGACCTACGAATTGGTAAAACTGCACACCTTATTTGACGTATGCTTAAAAATGTACTAAAGTATAAATGTTTGTGTAGGGGCATCCTTCACACGTTTCCAGACTATGCGGCTACAGAAGATTTTCCCAACATCTCTAGCAAATCAATTGATCTCATATGGAAGCTGTCAGTTTCCCACTCTGGGTTTTGTGGTAGAGCGGTTTAAAGCAATTCAGGCTTTTATTCCAGAGACCTTCTTCAAGATTAAAGGTTAAATTTTGAAATTGAGTCCTATCAGTAATGTATGCATTTTTACATTCAAATGGTTATTTTTCTTGTCTTTTTTGCAGTGATCCATGAGTTTGAAGAGGACACAGTAGAGTTCAGCTGGAAAAGAAACCGTCTGTTCAACCACACAGCATGCTTAGTTCTCTACCAAATCTGCATGGAGGTGAGAGCTTCACAATCAGTCTGCCTTGGACAAAATGTATTAGACATATATTTACAAACAACAGAGTTGCAGATTTTGCATGAACATGTTCCTGGTACTATATGTTTCTAAAATCTCAGGTTTAATGGCATCCACACACACACAGCCTCTCCTTCTCCCAGCAGCTGCTAGCTCAAGAGAACTGTGCTCTGTCAAATTGACCAAACTTATAGATAAAAAGAAACTGACTGTTCCAAAATAGCTCTTTTACATTGTAGAAAATACTTGTGCTACTTTCTAGGATCCCATGGCAACAGTCACCTCAGTAACCAGCAAACCCAAGAGCAAATGGAGACCCTTACCTTTGGACACTGTGGTAAGAAAAAAAACTGTATTCTTCAATTGGACATTTGGGCCCAGGTCACAGATGTGTGTTTCTCTTAAATCTATTTTACTCTTCATCCAAAGGAACTTGAAAAACTTGCTTCGCGAAAGTTAAGAATAAATGCAAAAGAAACTATGAAAATTGCAGAAAAGCTTTATACCCAGGGGTAAGTTACAATTTTCTTTGTTTTTTTTACAGCTTTAACATAAATCCTTACCAAAATACTTTTTATGATAGTAATTGTAACACACAACTAAATTACCAACTATGTACAATATTTAACTTTACACAGACTATATTATGCTATGCTTCTTAGAGGGATAGTCACTGCTTGTCCAACTTAACTTACTGATTTGATTGGTGTGCGTGTGTTTTAAGTTAAAAAGCATACTAATCTGTCTTGTAAAATGCCATGCAGCATGTGATTTTTTTAAAATAAGTAACCCAGGATAAAATAAAATACTGTACTGTATGTAGAGGCATTTTCTCAGCACCTTCCTCAGAACTTCCTCTAAGGGGTTGGGAAAATCAAGGTTAAAAACAAACTTCATAGCTATTTTGTTCTTTTAAAATGGTCACCTTGTATGTAATTTTATCTTTACAGGTTCATCAGTTACCCCAGAACAGAGACCAACATATTTCCTGCAACCTTAGCCCTGGCTCCTCTGGTGGAACAGCAGACTCAAAGTCAAGCTTGGGGAACATTTGCCCAGCGTGTACTTGATCAACCCGGGGGTCCCAATCCACGGCAGGGCAAGAACTCAGACCAGGCCCACCCTCCTATACATCCCACTAAGTTCACAAACAGTCTTGAGGTGATATTCATGCACAGCTCGAATATTGCACTAGCAGCCCCCTGATAAAATTACTTACTTCTACTATTATACTTTTTTGTTGTGAACTTGATGTGCGCAGGGAAATGAAGGACGTGTGTATGAGTTTATCGTTCGACATTTCCTGGCCTGTGTGTCCCAGGATGCTTTGGGACAGGAGACAGTGGTGGATATTGACATTGCTCAGGAGAAGTTTTCCGCCTCCGGACTTATGATTATTGCAAGAAACTATTTGGATGTTTACGTTTATGACAAATGGAGTGCCAAGGTAATTTTTGACTTGTACCAGTATTTTTATTTTCACTAAATGCCCATTGACTGAATTGTTGAATAAATCCTTAATTTCTAAAGCAACACCACATACGCCACCTGCATGACTTCCTATAAATTAATGAAAAGATTGATTGTTGCATCAAAATCTGCATTTCAATTGACCCCTACACATTTAAAGTAATAACAAGTGTTTGAATGCCATCACAGCAAAGTGTTGCATTGATAGACAATACTGATCTCACATACTGTGAAGAGTGATTGCACATTTTGTTTTTTTTTAATTTAAGCTAAACTGGCCATCAAATGTTGGGTCACAGATTGGGAAATAAAATGCAGAACAAGTTTTGGGCATGTATAGATCGGTCAAAGCATGACTGTCGGTGTAATGGTGTCTTGAATGAAGGAATTTCATAATATTTTGTTCAATGTTCAAGGTTATTCCAGTTTATGAACAAGGATCGCAGTTTCAGCCAACTGCTATTGAGATGATGGACGGCCAGACAAGTCCTCCACAGCTACTCACAGAAGCTGATCTTATATCTCTGATGGAGAAACATGGCATTGGTATGAACAAGCATGTTCTGCATTCTTATCAATTGCAACACCATACATTACATAAAAAAGTTAGCTGTTAATTTATATATTCGTCCATACTTACCATGTTGACTTACAGGCACAGACGCAACACACGCAGAGCACATAGAAACCATAAAGAGCAGGATGTATGTGGGACTGACAGCCGATCAAAGGTTCCTACCTGGAGAACTGGGAATGGGACTGGTAGAAGGTGTGTTTGGGACTGGTAGAATGTGTTTTCTCTCTTTTGTTTTTCCTGTCTAATAAAAATATGATGTTACAGTAAAATTCGAAATCAACTATTTATCAACAAATAAAAAAAATCACTTCTACAACATCTTTAATCAAAACTGTTCTATAATAATAAAAATTAATAATAGTGTTCCTCTGCAATATATTTTAGGATATAACTCCATGGGTTATGAGATGTCTAAGCCAAACCTGCGCGCTGAATTTGAAGCGGACCTCAAACTTGTGTCTGAAGGAAGGAAGGATAAACAAACTGTGCTGCAGCATTACATTCAAAAATACAAAACAGTGTTCATTGAGTCTGTTAGAAAAGCTAAAAAGTTAGTTGATTAAACTACAAATGGTAACGTTTATGGACAGTGTCTGTATTAAGTCTTTTTACTTTTTCAGATTAGATGAAGCCTTGACGCCATACTTAGGCGCAGCTCAAGCAATCACAGAAGAGGAGCAGCAAGATATGGAAATGCCACTACCAGTTAGGAAATGTCCCAACTGTGGCCGAGACATGGTTCTCAAAAAGAAACGTGAAGGAACAGGGTAAAATATGTATATGTGTTACAGGCAAAGTTGATAATCCAGACATTCTATATAATGCCTGGTGTTTTTAGGCAAAGTAGGAAATAGATCTGTCGTTATCTAGTTTGCCAAGGCATTCTGTAGAACATCTGATGACTTTTAGGCAAAGAATCTCTGACAAAGCACAGTCTCTTGGAATACGAATGAAAAACACACACAAAACTGTATTATTTTATTTATTATTTTAGTACCATCCAAACTAGGGCCAAAAAGCCAGAAGGTGGCCATCCAGTGGGACTAATTTGGCTTGCAAAGGGGTGCTGATGTTAATTACACTTTGTTTTAGTTTCAAATATAATGTCCATTTCCCTAAAATATTTTAATGTAAATCTCATGCACGTATCTATATATCCATCCATCCATCCCGTCCTTGTCATGTTACTATGGATTAATTTGTCCAGCTGTAGAAACATTTGGGCACCTTGCAAAGTCTTACCTTGTGTGGTTGATTTGGTTGATTGTGAGGTTGCTTCATTGTGGTTGGTTGTATTTGTGGTTGATTGTTGTGGAAGTGGGTGGTTGTGGTTGACTGTGGGGCAGTTGTAAGGAGTGATTGTGGTTGTGCTTGTGGTTGGTGATTGCGGTAACTAATGTCGATAAATTGGGTGTTTTCTATCCAAAAAACTTTTGAACAACTTTTTATAGGTCTGCAAATTAGCCTTTTTAAAGAAACTAATTCAAACAAAAAATCTAAACCACAACCACACCTACAACAACCTTCACAACAACTACTGTACAGCTTTGCAGTGATGCCCAATTCTTTTTTTTAGCTGGACAAAATAATACATATTACATACCTAGGGAAATACTTCAGAAAATCACCAGTGATTTAGGAGAACGGACTTGATATGCAAGTAACAAAATGTAATCAAATACAGTAGATACTCAAACATCAACACTTCTCTGCTGGTCAAATCCTTTGGGGAGCCCATCGTTTGGATGGTAAAAAAATATATAAGTGTGTTTTTCATTTGCATTTCAAGAAATTGTGCTTTGTCAGAGATTTCTACTTTGCCTAGTGATCAATAAAAGATTTTTTTCACTCATGGACGACTTATCACACTGAATTGTCAATTATGTCTTCTTTCTTTCCCTCTAGTAAGTACCTGTCCTGCACAGGTTATCCAGCATGCAAGACAGCTGTGTGGTTCCCTGATATGGTCCTGGAGGTCAGCCGAGACAACAGCATCTGCCCAACATGCCAGCCACATCCAGTTCACATGTTAGTATTCACTCTGTTCAAATCAGTTTTTCTGTTTATAGAGACTGAAAGAACCATGAGCCAAGGAAGACATTTGCAGTCCAGTTGCTTTTTATAGACACTCAGTGCGTTTACATGATCAGGGAAATCAGACTAGGCTGAAAAAACGGACTCTATTGGGTTTTCCCCTCAAACCGGTTGGACCAGTTTTGCTCCTGTTTACATGCAAGAGAGTAATCCGATTATCCTGGAGACACAAGTCCTGCTGAATCAGATTTACTACTCCATGATTCAGACTTTGTTATGTTGATTTACCTAAACATCGTTTATTATTAATAACTGTAATATTGTCTGTAAAATTACACACTGATCTTTCTGGAACATGTAGGACCATTTTAAACATTTCGAACAGTGTTAAACATTAAGCCTGTGCTTAAATATATAACTCTATGTGCGACTTTGAGTGGGCGTTTTTTTCGTTGTAAAACTCATGTAAACAGACCGATTGTCTGTTTACATGAGTCTGAAATCAGACTACAATCGTCTAGGCCAACTGGTTTTCCGAAAACCGGTTTACAGCTCCTCAACAGGTCTGCCCAGGTTTACATGTGCTTTGGAAAACTGGTTTAAATCAGATTAGGCTAGTTATCCGGTTTTCCTTGCAACACAATAAAAGGACTATACCTGTTTTTTTGTTTTAGTTTTTTTTTTTATGATAAAATAACTTAAAATCAATTTCCCCACAACACAGATATATTGTTGTTGTATCTATTCCATGAGGAAATTAGTACATAATGTTCTAATTATGTCCACGTTCTACTAATGACCTGTTTATTCTTTAAAGTTTGTCAGTTGTTGCTAACTCCTGTTAGTATACCAGTAAGTCTTGTGCCTAACAGCTGTACAAAAAAAAAGATTAAAACATATCATGGTGAACAATTCAGAGGCTCAGAATGCGTAAGTGTGCAAAATATGTAGACTGATGTTGGAAGTTTAAAATTAATGATTTCCGTTTGTTTACATTTTTAATAAAACAAAAATTGGGTGTAGTACTTTTACCTGTTGATGAATACATGTCAGTGATCTGTAGAGTCCCATTTTGTGGATATATATCTTCTTAAGAAAGATTTACAAGATGTTAGATTATACATAATAATACGAATCTGTGATATAATTGTCAGGAAACAGCTTGTATTATGTATTCTGTGCAAGAGCAAACAGCATGGTGTAGCCTTAGGATTTCACTTTTGATCCAAGAAGCTTCACCGGTTAAGTTGAACTCTGTGGCCTGCATATGAAAAAAAGAAACATTACCACCGACTACTGTATAATTGTTTTTGATCTGCCTAATTAAAACTTAATCTCATCAATCTCAATGGGGCAAACTCATCCAGCCTGAGTTTGCCCCATTCTTGTAAACCTACCAAAAAAATAAGTTCTGCTGGTGACAAAATCTTATTTACGTAAGTGGGCGCTAACTTCTTGAGCATGTGCCTCAGCTCAGTCCAAATATAGGGCATGCTCACTCACACCGCACCTAAATGCTCCACACCAGCTTTTGTTACCACAGCAACCATGCTGCTTCAGAGGACAGTTGAACTAAAGCTTGAATATTATGTGTTTATCATTTAATGTGGGTTTTTATTCATGCTTCTTTTTTTTCTTGGGTAACTTCATCTGCAGAGTTGTATGATTCATACTGCAGCAATCTCAAAAATCACAATGGCAATAAAGATATAACTAATCATAAAAGAACAATCATTTTAATTAATCATAGCCAAGCTGCATTTTGCATTAAATGTTTGTGACATTGTGTAAATTTCTGGAGATGAAAAATCAGACGCATAAGTCGATTGAAATACCTTAGTTTGGAACATTCTTCATTGATATGCATCCGTTTCATGTCACAAAGTGGAGTATTATACGTAGCTAAAAAAATTCCGCGGAAACAAGGTCCTCCTTTTGGACACAAAAAAGTCAAATTTATGGCGACGCAAACCTTCTTAGGGTAAAGAAACATTTTTTATGTTTTTAGTTAAACTCAAACTTAAAATATTGCTATTGTTCAAGTTTATTTTTTGGCTTCAAAGTTTCACGCTGTAGGCTAGCTTTAATTGTTTGCATGTTTTTGTAAAAGTGTTTTTTTTTTTTTTAAGTTTACTGCACATAAAAGCGGCATCACTTCCCACTTTTCCCTTGCCTTATGCAAATTTAGAATTTCAAACAGGAGATCAAACTGCCAATGTTAAAAAGAAAAGTTGAACAGTTCAGTTTGTTTTGACATCTGTGGCATTTCTTTTTTGTTTTTCAGGCTTAAGTTTAAGTTCCGCAGGGGCAGCCTTCCGCCCATGATGCCTTTGGAGTTTGTAGGTTGCATTGGGGGATGTGATGAGACCCTGAGAGAGGTATTAGACTTGAGGTACCTCAGAGCTGGGGGAGGCAATGGAGGTGCAGACCCCTGTTTACCTTCTAGACCTGTGCCCAGAAGAGCAACACCCTCCAGAGGGGCACTCTCAGGTCCAGCTCACACTAGAAACACAAACCCTCATCCTTCTTCCTCTGTGGCAGTGTCCTCATGGACTCGCCCAGCTCTACCTCCATCTGGTGGCACTGTTAATGGTGGAACAAGCAGCAACGATGCTATAGTTTGTAACTGTGGACAAGATGCAATTCTTTTAACTGTTCGCAAAGATGGCCCTAACCAAGGACGCCAGTTTTACAAATGCAATACTAGCAGCTGTAACTTCTTCTTGTGGGCCAATGAATGCGCTCAGCAGGGATCACCAGCACTGCCCCCTCCTAGGCCCTCTCTTGGTTTTAGGAACACCTCTGGAGACGGCAGCAGGCCTGGAGGCTCAGTAGATCAGGGAGGACAGATCATGTGCAACTGCAACGAGGCAGCGGTCACACGGACAGTACAGAAGGACGGTCCCAACAAGGGCAGGACATTCCACACATGCGGGAAGCCAAGGGAACAGCAGTGTGGCTTCTTTCAGTGGGCTGATGAAAATGTACCTCCGTCAGGTAATGTATTCACCATAAACAAATGCTATTACACATTCACATAATGTTTTTTATTGTAAATGTCTAGAAAATGCTACCATCAGTAACAAGTATGCATGCATGTTAATATGTTGCAGTTGAATTGGATTACAATTTAAGCTTGCAGTTATCACATTTAAAAAAGTACAGCTATTTAGATAATGCAATGTTTTGTACAATAAACAAAAAAGACTTAATTTAAAAATGTAGACCTCTGTCACTATTCTTAGTTTGGATTTCATTCCTTTTTCATCTAATGCTCCTTTGACTTTTTACAGCGGGCAAGCCGAACAGAAACCCATTTTTTAAACTGTTGTAAGCATTTTAAATGATCTTGCAGTTGCAACACTGAAAAATCATCAGTTTGTGCACAGCAGAATGACACTGATTCTTTTTATATGACAGTCTTGTTTTGGAAGCTGTTCTGGTGACAAAAATGGATATGTTCAGCTTCAAAAGTTGGTGTTGAAAAGGGCATTAAAAATACAAATTTACATTTACTGCTTTTTCTTTAAACTCAACTTTATATATAATGCATTGCAATGCAAGAAATCCTTCTCATTCACATCTTCATTCAATAAAAGGGGCTATGACTCACTCACAACAGCATTGAGAGTTCCAGTTAAGAGGCTGATGATCTCAGCTTCACTTCAGTCTAAAAGCATCACTTGTGTATCAATCCAGTGTTTTGCCTAGGTTTATTGGTTTAGCAGGGCTGGTTGGCCACCTACAGTTGCTATTGAAAAAATATACCATTATATTGCAAGTTTATACATATTGTTAGCAATTGATCACTTTTAATGTCATTTAATGCAGTTAAACTGCTTTGAAATATTGTGTTATTATTTTTATGACATTTATTACATAAAACAAAAGTTCTCAAGAAAGAAAGAAAGAAAGAAAGAAAGAATGAATGAATTTAACTGTGATGGACAAGGTGGTTTGTTCTGTTGGCATGATAGGCAGCTCTGTCTATATAATGGCAGGGAAAACACAGCTAATGTAGATTGTTATTTTGTATTTTACGAATGTTTCTTTTTTGCCAGGTGCTTTTGGTAATGGGTACAACAGTGGATTCAGCAGCGGTGCAAGCAACAATAACAGAGATGGAAATGGAAGAAGGAAAGTGGCAGGAGAAGCCGGAGGTCACAGAGCTCCTGCTGCTAAGAAGCCACGCAACTGTGGTATCTGCCACCTGCCGGGACACACCCGTGTTACCTGTCCACAGCGATGACACAAGCTGAGTGTTCAAGTCATTTTATCATTCATGCAGAAGTGCCATCACTGTTTTAACTCGTGTCTGAATAACAATGGCATCAATGCTCTTACAGCAACCTTTTCAGAACTGATGGGTTTCAGCCTAATTTTATTCTTACATTTAAGGACCTTTCTCAATTCAAAATATATATTTTAATTGCTATGGCAACCATAATTTTCAGCATTTTGAAATCCATAGATAGCTTTATAACTTAACTGAAGCACAATATATTGAACAAGTGGGTTACTAATTAATAAATATTAATAATAATCATTCTACAACAAACTACCTTGTTTAAATGTAGCTTATATGTTGGGCTTAACTGGTGAACTGCTAAATATTTCATAAATTTGCTGTGTGCTGGCATCTCTTGCAATACTAACTTCAAATTGTAACAGTGCAGTGTTTTAAAGTAACTTAGGATACTTTATTACACTTTTAAGCCGCTGCATATGGGGCTATTAGTAAGTTCTGTTTAAATCAATATGTAAAATAAATGCTGGCCGCATGTGTTTTTTACTATTGTGAATAAACTTTTAGTAAAGTAGTGAACTTGTCGTGTGCGGTCTTATCTTGACAATGAGTTGCTTGCCCGTTTCTCTTTTGTTTTGCCCGTTTGTTTAGTTTCGGTTTTTGTTCGTTTTGAGTCACTTATCGGTGCTATTTTGTTCAGCTTTTATTTTCACAAACGCATGAAAAGTGTAGAGACATCAAAGGCGCACATCGACTTTCTGCTATGTAACTGTTAAACATTTGCAGGAGGCTGTGTTGTTTATGCTCTTGACTTTATCAGGTTTGTTGAAGGGATGGGGTTAAGAATACGCGCGGTCGCAAAAACGGGGTAATCAGAAACGCATGTCTTCCCGGTATTTGGCAGTAAGCTTTCCTTTTTTGATTTACAATCGAAATTCCGGGGAAGAAGCGGTGATGGGGTTACTGGCACGTTCAGTGACTCATGCGTGAGTCACAGCACGTGGGAGGGAGCGAGCGCTGGAGCTGTCCTGTGTGTTGTTTTTGTGCTGCAGCATCTCTCCATCCTCGGCTCCTAACTTTGCCACGGTAGTATCCGGGCAGATAAGAAGTCATGTGACGGTCGGCTCGCCTTCTCAAACCCCGTTTACGGGAAGAGCGCTGTTCTGTGGATTTGTTCTGTACGGCCCAGGCGAGTGCCGTAACGTGCTCCCAGCAGAACTGACGTGAGGTCGCTGCCAAAAACATAGCAGAGGAGACGAGTGGCTGCGTACGAAATGACAATCTAAGTTAAAAGGCTGAGAAGATTTGCTAATTGCACATTTGCACTGGGACACAGTTCCCCAAGAACTTTACCTTAGTAGGCAAGGATTATGAAGTGTCTTGCTCAAGGACACAACGACAGTATGCTTTTCTGGTTTACCCAACGAAGACCAAACCTAATATGTGTGTACATTAAAAATGAGCGGTTAGGACACGTTTCTGAGGATAATGTAGTAATTTTCCACTTAAATGAATAAACATTTAAAGCAGGACAATCAATTAAAAATATATATACTCAAACAATTCTAGAATAAATTACCTGACACAACTTGATTTCAGTTTGAAAAGTATTCCAAGTTGTGGGAGCAGCATAACTGAATACTGCTTCCCCTCAGTTCCTAGAGAAGAGTGACTTTCTGCTTTTTGCATGAGGGAAGACACAACAATGAATTGTTTTATGAATTAGAGTTGTCTAATTAATGACAATATTATTTCAACATCAAAGGTGTTTTGTTACATAAAGAGTATGCTGTTATACAACAAATAATAATAACAAATACCAGACGTTCACAGACTTGAGTGAAACTGGATTTAAAGTAAACTCTGCGCACTTGAAAAGGCAACAGGTGAGATACTCCTGCACACTGTCTCTCTCTTTCAGAATTTATTTACACAACGTTTCGGTTCTTCTGATCTTCTTCGAGTTCTTACCTGAGCGTGAGAATTTTCTTTCCATTAGAATAATAATTAAAAAGGTATTAATTAAATTTTTTGAACAAACCCAAAAATAGAGCAATTGTTCAAGTACTTAAAATTAGACAACACTAGCTTCAATTTGGACTGCTTTGATTTTGATGAAAATAATCACCATTATTTAAAGAATAATTTAAATACATTTTTGTGAAGAGATCAAATGAAGTGGGTGAGATATTTCATAAAAATGGACCATCATAAATGTAGCCTACTTTTACAACTCAAGGAAATATCTGAGCGCTTACAAACTCACTTATGAGTCACGGTCAATAATCACGATTACTCGATTACAGCAGTAATCATAACGATTATAGCAATAATCATAATTGAATATGAAATTCGATTACTTGCTCAGCACTAGTTTCAATATGTATTAAGCCAGTAAAATACAGTGGTTCCCAAAGTGGGCTCCGAGGCCTTTTGGGTGGTCTCAGCAGCTTTGTAGAGAAGTCTTTAAAAGTTGTCCACAACAAGCATGAAAGAGTATTGTTTTTATGGCCATGCAAGGCTGCTCAGAGTAAAGTCAGATGATTTAGCCTGCTTGATGTCACAAAATTTATTTTTTGGCCAAAAAGTTACACGATGTACCTTTAAGTATAAACTGCTTATTAGGCTGCTTTTAAATTCATTCCAGGCATAAACATTTAGTTATTTGTACCTCTTAATCTCAGAAGAAAAACATTCTAGGTTAAAAATCATTGTTCAGGTGAGTTAAACATATATACAGTATATTACAGAAGTTACAGAAGTTTTATCCCACAATTTTTGCACTTTTGTTATTAATAGATTTTATAGTTACACAGTTACATCGAGAAAACGAAATACAAAGTTAAATTTAGCCAACTCATTACAAAGCTCAGATTGGATATCAGAGTTATAGGTTATCACCTTGATTATTTTTTTATTTGTCATATGTGCCTTATAAGATTTGAACATTAATAAAAGAAAAGTCATGTAGGTCAAAGGTCAAAGTACAGTCAAAGAGTACCACTGTTTATCCATTTGCTGGTATCAGTTTGTCCTCCTGTCTCATCAACATCATCGACCTGCTTTTTCAGTAGTTGCTGTAGAAACGGTTGTCATGGTACCCAGTGCCCGTAAGTGATGCGAGTGTTCCAGGTGCAGAAACAGTGGACTGTGTACAAAGTGTGCACTTTTACTGTTGTTGATCCCTGAAAGAATAGAAAGTTACTTCCTGGCAAGTTTGTATTTGGTGAAGTAAATGTTTTGGAGACTGTGAATACACGTGGCCAGCAGGTACAATGTCTTGTGTTGGACGCTTGTGCTTTCATTAAAAAAAGAGAAAGGTTTACTGCCACAAAACTGTAGTTGTCATCACAATTTTAACTCGCTAGGTAGACAAAGAAACAAGAAACTCCAAAGAACAGCTAAGACCTTCAGAAATATGCCATTGTAGGATTGCATTATGGCTAAAATGCTCTGAGACTAGTAATATAAAGTTGGCCCACAACTTTGTTTCGATAACAAATTTTACATAAAGTCATATCACTTTAAATATTGTTTAATTCTAAATTACAATAGGTCGGTAGGTCAATGTAGTCTAACATCACAGCTATTCAGATATTAAAATACTTGAGCATATTTTTCTACTGCAATTACAATTGCAACTTTTTATTGCAATTTATTTTGCAATTGTATAGGTACTACTAGTAAGAATATTAATGATGATGATTCTTATTATTAATAATAATATTAATATTGTTTTAAGTTACTTATGACGTAATATTTCTTTCCTAATAATTAAAATAAAGAGCTGACAGCTCCAACTGTACATTTGTCCCAAATAGAGTAACCTTGTACCCCTGCGTCTACAACCCTCTGCTATGAACTGTGTGCGCGCGCTCGTCAGCACAGCACAGGCACGCTCATTGGGGGCTCGGCACTACGCAATGGAAAGGGGGCGCGCCCAACTTAAAGCTGCGCGTTGTCCCGTGTTGATGTGTCGCAGATTTCCAAAGTGAGAGTGGGAAGGCAACTGGAGTTTAGTGCGCGGTGCAGTGGACAAAGCAAGTGCACACAACAAACGAGGCCAGTGCGCAGGCTTGACGCGAGTAGTTCGTCCTCATCAGCTGTTGTTATTTTAGCTCTGGTGAAAAACAGCAGAGACCCAGTTTCATTCGTGTCAGTCCCGCACACTGCGTGAACCATGGAGTTGTCATCAATAGGAGACCAAGTGTTTGCTGTTGAGTCTATTACAAAGAAGAGAATTAGAAAGGTAAGAGAAAACTATTTTCACAAAATGTAAACTTATTTTTTCTCTGGTGCTCTGTCACATTGGCATCCTTAAGGCTTATCTCCGTGAACAAAACAGGCTACGCATTACGCAGTTTTGTACAGAGCATCACTTGCACTTTAATGCGACAAAGTTTGACGTTTTCTACATCGTCTTGCCTCTGTGGAGGAAATGTGGATGCGTTTTGAATGAACCTACGCAGATCGTAAAAAATAAGGAGACGGCTTTTCTAAAAACAGCTACGCACCTTCGTGTCACAGCAAAGCTCAGTGTCAAAGTGCTGCGTAATGTCACTTAACTGCGAGATAGTGAGCCGATTGTTTAGGGGACATGCTGTTGGCGAGCCGCTTGTTTATTCTGAGGACATGTTGTGAACTTGAAAAAACAGATGCGTAGCGAACGCATGTGGCCAGCTTGACAGCGCGCGTGTTCGGCATTGCATGGAAACATTAGTAGCTTACTCGCAGCTCACTATACCTGAAGTTTAAAGTTATTTTAATTTTTGTTAGGATGACTTGGTGAGGTTCTTTAAGCTAGTTGCACTCTATTTGGAAGCTGCTGCTGTGTTCTAGTTGCGCAACATCGCGTTGTTTACATATCGCGTGGCCCCACCTATCACTGGAGTTATGTTCTAGAAGGTACTCGTGTGTTGTATACAACGCCGTTCGTGCAACCATGTGCGCTCACGTCAGCGCGTGAAGGGCTGTTTGGAGGCAACCCAACCCCTCTGTCGTTGACGTCACCCTTTATAAAAACTCTTCAAACGAAAAAAAAAAGCTCCGTGACCCCCTCCTTTCGCACTTTAAAGTGACAGTCATTCTATTTTCACTCATTTGTTCTGTGTTGCTCTGGACATCGTGTGCCCTACTCTGAGCACACTAACCCCGCCCCTTCTCTGTTTATTTTCAGGGGAATGTGGAGTACCTACTGAAATGGCAGGGCTGGCCCCAAAAGTGAGTAAGCCTTAAGTCATCATGTAGACCTCACCCCCATGAAGGACCTCACTGACAAACCATCACAAAGCATTACAATCCTGCGCTGTATAAGTAGCTTTTGTATAATTGTTATACTTTTGTGGCAGGTACAGTACATGGGAGCCAGAGGACAATATTCTGGACCCTCGCCTGGTCCTGGCCTATGAGGAAAGGTAAGTACAGACGATTTACATCTTTTAAATGATTTTGTTTCCCTTTCTTTAATTTCCCATTTTTGCCTCAGCCAGGAAAGGATCAGAGCTTTGGCTTATCGCAAAAAAGGTCTTAGACCAAGAAGGCTAGTACTGCGGGTAAGAACCCACATTCTACTTTCCGCAGCAATTCTAAATGCTTTGTTTAATAATTGAAATTAGTTCATTAATCAATAACTTTTACAGAACATTTTTGCCATGGACCTTCGCAGTGCTCACAAGATCCCAGAAAAAGCCCCCCGTCTGCGCCTGTCCCTCACACGCTCCTCCAGCACTGATGTGGAGCATCATCCCATTCGTAGGAGGAGACTCAGGGTGTCACGTCGGAGAGGAGAGCGCCCTCATAAAGGACTCCAGCCCATGAGGAGAGCAGAGCAGGCGCTTGTCGCTGACTGGGAGGCCACTAGTGAGGATGACAAGCATGAATCTGAAAGCAATCCAGAAGACCGATATGGAGGCAGTATTTATGGTTGGTTTCTTTGGTCTTTGCTGACATCTATCTTTACATCTTTGTATTAAGCATACTGTTCTTTTGCAAGGTCAGTCAGACTGCAGTTCTCCTCCAACCCTACAGCGTCATGACCTGGAAATGGATCAGGTGGACAATACACATGACACACTCACATGGAACAAAGCAGAGACCAACGACACAACAGAAGCAAAAAATCCCCCAACTTTAGCGTGTGAGCAATGTAAGGACAGTTCTTGTGTGCCTGAGGTGGTAACCGAAGAAGCTGTGACTGTGCGTTCTGCCACTGAGGAGGTGGTGGCTGTGGAGCAGGTATCAGAGTGTCCCAGATTTGAGAACAACTATTCAGAGAGGAGAAACACCAACTCTGTCATAGTGAGCACCTTTGGGAGGCAAATGGGCAACAAAGATGCTTCACAGATGGAGGATGACATGGGAAGTGACAATCAACATGCTACAACACCAAGAGAGCGTTCAATCAGTCCAACCACACCAAACTCCAGGAAGGTCATAGTGACTGAGGTGACCATCAACTCCCTTACAGTCACTTTTAAGGAAGCTACAATGGCTGAGGGCTTCTTTAAGTGCTGCTGATTTGAGATTTTACAGTTTTGAAACTTGCCACTTATTTCTACATTCAAGTGTCTGTGATGTAAAATGACATGTTTACAATTTTGCCTTTAAGTAGGCTTGATGGTTTTATTGTGGCATTTTAATCACATACATTAATGTGAATGTTCTATCTGTAGACCTCAACTGCTGTCTGAATTAATTTCAGTCTCTTGATTTAAAAGCAGTCAACAATAAAACAATACTACTTCCATGCAGCTATACTAAGAGTGAGTTTCAGAAGCTTCTTCTTCCTATCAATACTTGTTTTTCTCTTTGTAAATATGACAGCGCGCATGCCTTGTCAGTTTGTGCCTCATTGTATGGTTTAACAAGTTTATTCTGTCACAGAAACAGGAAACCATTATTGTTTTGGATGAGGCTATATTCATTTTAAGGAGGGTAGGTGTATAAAAGAGCAGGTGTTCGCTTCCTGACTGAAATAAATTTAAAAGCGGCATTGTTCTATTTTTGTAATGTTAGTCGGCTCACTCTATCCTTTGCATTTTTAACACTACTGTTGATGCTGTCTATGGTTTTGTACAAAAAAGCTTACTGTAAATAGTTTGTTACTTAATATAGGTGTTATTTATTGCATGTATGTTGTATGTTAATACCTTTAATGCACATGTTTTCTCTCGTAATGAAATGTTTTCTTAAAATTAATGAAAATGTATTTTTTATTTTCAAGACATTTTCAATAAATATGGAATAAAATAAAACCTATTTGGTTTGTCTTTACTATTGTCTTGTTCTTTATTTGCATGAGACATATTTGGTCAGTAACAGTAGAATACATTTCCACACACATCATCCGCGTGAATACCAGGCTTTATTATGATGATTTTTTTTTTTCATCAGTGTGCACAAATACTGGAGGCAGTGCAGGTTAAAACCAGTGGCCTAATTTCCAACTCTGTCACCGAGCTCTTCAAAAGGCTCTAAGAACTTCTGGTAGAAAAAAACAAAATCATTGCAAAAAGTAATACTGAATATTTCAGAATAAGCGTTATAATCAGTGTTGGGAGTAACTCATTACAAAAGTAACTAGTTACTGTAATATATTCCACTTTTCAGTAACTTAAGTAGTGTAAATGTTGACAATATGTTACAGTTACAAACTGAGTAAGTTACTTTCATAAAAATTTATTGCTTTTACATTCTATTGAAAGTGACATTTCAGGACCAAAACACACATACTGTCTTTGGCCCAAAGATTAATCAAATATTATGAGGACATCACACTTCTTTAAATTAATCAGTAATCAAGTGTAAATGTAACAGGATGGGATTAGCTAAAGTAACTCACAGTGTAACTCAGTTACATTTTTGAGTCAGTAATATTGTAATACAAATGTATTACATTTTTCTCCCTGTAACTAGTAATATATAATGTATTACAATTTTACAGTAACCTACCCAACATGGGTTATAAAAAGGGCAATCACGCAATGACCACTAGAGGGCAAACAAGGAGTTCTTTTTCAATACGAAAGCATTCCAATACGACGTTCCATTGTACGCACTATATACGAGATAAATATTTATCTATTAACCAAAAAGCCTGGCTAAAATTCAAACAAACTGCCCTTGACCCCTTTGAAGCAAAAATAGATTTTATTTGTAAAGAATAAGCTACTAATTATTTTTATATATATTTAAAAAGATGTATTTAGTTACTGGGTTACTGCCGTAAGCAACACATTTACATAAACAACAACATAATCAACCCTGCTACAGCTGCTGATGTCTGTTATTAGACAGTCAGACACAAATCATGTTTGCATGTTAGTGGTTTTGCAAGGAAGTATTTGGAGGGTAACTAATTGTTTAGTAATTTAATCACAGCAATGCATTACATGCAAGTGACTTTTCTCATTCAAAAGTTCTTGTCACTTTAAAATGCAATCATTCATAATAATCTAAAACTTAAGCACTGAACCCAATTGATAAGCTTTAGAAGCAGTTTACGAGTGTTGTATTGTAATTTTTATTATTAAAAAAACAATAACAAAAAACAGAATTTAAATCCACAGTTTTTTTACAGTTGAAAAATCAAAAGTTAAATTAAACTCATGGCAGACACAAATGAGGTTGGGGATGGGGGAGGAGGGCGGTTCAGAGTCCAAAAGGAAGCAGCAAGTATCAAGGCAGAAAGTGAGTTCTTCACCAAGACCTCATCTTTCCTCTCAGTTCTGTGCAACACAGTTAATTTGGATCAAAATCTGCTGTTTACTATAAAACAACAGAATAGTAAAAAAAAAACTAAAGGTTTTAAACCACGTCCCATGTTCTGAAAATGGTGCAGGCACACAGGTTTGCATCCCCCTCCCCAGGGCTCCATTGCTCCACGTTAAGTGTCCTTAAAGGAAAGAGTGCACACATTCGAGGGAGAGGGCTCTGCATGTAGGCATAACAGAAAACGTGGCATCCTGATACATTAGAGAATTCCAGCAGTCCAACTGCTGCAGTTAAACACTGACAGGTAATTATTCTCAACTCAACAGAGCCATCTAAATATATCTGAAGTGTAAATACTCACTAACCCTCACCTCAGTAACAAAAATATATTTCTATACAAATTGTAGCAGTCTCCAGGTACATTACACTTCTGACACTAAATAAAAAATAATAAATAAAGCTAAAACATTTTAAAAGATATGCATCACATTTGAAGTTACACTGATAATCTAACCTCTGTCAAATAAAAACAGTGGGAACGAGAAAAATAACAGTATTTTGCATTAAATCAATTTTTAGTTTCTTGTCCACCCTTGACGTCTTAAAAATACTTGCATAAAAAAGCAAGTACTCATTGACCAACTACTGCTCAAAATAACTCCTTTTGTAATCTGTAGATGTGCAGGTGGAAGACGCTACACAAACCACTGTCCACTTTATTCATTATATATAACAAAAATATATTAACAATAACTTACGTTTCATTTATTTTAACTGACTTAAAGATGGGTTTCTTTATTGTTCATCTCCCATAGGAAGTTCTGATCAATGCATTTTTATTGAAAACATCTTAAATAACATTTAATAATATAAAAAGTAAAACAATAACACTGTCCTGGTGAGTGCAGTTTTGTGCGTAGAGCTCAGTAGAGTTCCTACATGATGTCTAAAGGGTTATGGTTCATGTTCTGTCCCATTGGGTCCTGACCAGTGGCCCCAGTTCCATGAAGGCCAACCATGCTGTTCAGCTGTGACAACATAGTGTTTTGGTCAGTCCCAAACTGTTCCATTGAGTTTTGTGTATGCTGGTTTGCTGGCTGTTGCTGTGGAGGGGGGGCCATCCCAGGGTGATGGGTTAGGTGGGTGGGGTGTGGGGAACCCGTCTGTACCTGAGGTGAAATATGATGAGGGGAGGGCTGTGGTTGCAACCGTGGGGATGGGCTTGAGTGTGGTGGTTGTGACTGAGGTCTGGGAGAGGGCTGGGGCGAGCGAACTTGACTAGCCAGAGATGTGGGCAGTGTCTGTCCTTGCAAATGGGGATGTGGAGATGGCTGCTGAGGACTCATGGGACCACTGTGTGGAACGGGAGACCCACCGGAACCAAGGGTCTGCTGTTGTTGGAGAAGTCTCTGATGAAGAGCCTGCTGGAGCAGTGCATGAGATGGTGATGGGCCATTCTGGGGCGTTTGTGGGCCCTGCACCTGTTGTGGGACGCCCATTGGCCCCCCATCGCCCATACCACTTTGCTGTTGCATCTGCAGCTGATGCTGTAGCCTCTGCTGCAAGGCTGCTGCCTGCTGCTGAGAAGGGTTTTGGAAGCTCGGGGCCTGACCATTTGGTCCAGTGGACTGCTGCATGCCTGGTTGGCCCTGTCCCATGTGTGGCTGCGACCCAGGCTGGCCCATGTGAGGCTGTGACCCAGGCTGGCCCATGTGTAGCTGCGACCCAGGCTGGCCATGTGAGGCTGCGACCCAGGCTGGCCCATGTGAGGCTGCGACCCAGGCTGGCCCATGTGAGGCTGCGACCCAGGCTGGCCCATGTGAGGCTGCGACCCAGGCTGGCCCATGTGAGGCTGCGACCCAGGCTGGCCCATGTGAGGCTGCGACCCAGGCTGGCCCATGTGAGGCTGCGACCCAGGCTGGCCCATGTGAGGTTGCGACCCAGGCTGGCCCATGTGAGGCTGCGACCCAGGCTGGCCCATGTGAGGTTGCGACCCAGGCTGGCCCATATAGCTTTGTGGCTGTGGAGACTGCTGGAACTGACTGTGGTTCATTCCCATCTGCTGTTGATGTTGTGGTTGTTGCTGCTGTTGTTGCTGCTGCTGTTGCTGTAACTGTCGTCTCATTAGCATCTCTCTGAACTGGGGATTGTTGAGGTTGGCCATCTGTGGACCCGGAATTCCTTTTGCACCCATCGCCTGTGGTTGCAAGTTGCTAAGCATTGGTCTCTGTTGATGCACCTGCTGTGGCGGCATCTGTTGTTGTTGCTGTTGGAGCTGTGCCATGGCAGCCATGTTAACATTTTGCCCTCCTCCAATATGCATCCCTGGCTGACTTCCACTTGCAGGGTTTATGTTCAGTTGAGGGCCAACTCCTGTCATGTTGTTTCCAACCGGGCCCCCTGGTTGGTTTGGTATTCCTGATAGACCTCCTGGCCCACCTTTGTATTTGGATGCTCTTTGCTTGATAAAGGCAGCCATGAGCTGAGGGTTGGATCGAAGAATGTTTAGAACCTGTTGCTGCTGTAGCGGAGAGCTTGGAGACCGCAGTGTGCGGAGCAGGTCCTGCAAAGCACCCTGTGTGAGGTTTCCTGCAGCATTTCCTGACACTCCAGCAGGTCCTGGAACAGCCCCTCCAGGGCCTTGCTGCTGTGGGGTCACATTCATGTTCATCTGCTGCTGCACTGGCATCTGCTGCTGCACTGGCATCTGCTGCTGGGTAGCCATCATGCCAGGATGTCCCATCTGATTCATCATTGGTCTTTGGGGTGCCATTCCTTGCCCTGCCCATTGCTGCTGGGAGGTGTTTTGAAGTGGAACAGGCATTCTTTGTTGCTGTAATTGAGTGGGCATGTTACCCTGTTGAAAGTGCTGCTGCATTTGCCCTCCCACCATTCCCACTTGGGCCCGCTGTGAATCCATGTGTGCTCGAGCCGCCACTGCTGCAGGGTTTTGAGGTGGAACACCCTGGGGTCCAACAATTCCAGGTCCAGAGGTGTTTCCCATGTTCATTTGCTGGTTCTGAGCCTGCTGCTGGGGTCCATGTGAGGGCATCATGTTTGTGGCAGCTTGTGCCTGTCGCTGCAGTGCCATTTTTCTTTGAGCATCTGCTACTTGCTGAATCTTCATAGCGATCTCTACAGCAGCTGGTGGTGGTCCTGAGGTGGGCTGCAGCTGCATAATGGGTTGACTCTGAGGCTGACCTATACCAGCCGTCATTGTGCCCCCTTGTGGTTTTTGTTGGGGTGGTGTGGCAGACCCATGGCCAGGTTTGCCCTGAGACTGGTGAATAGGGGAGGAGCCTGGAGGTCTACCAGCATATGAAGTGTTGAGCTGCTGCTGGGGTGAGTTCATAGCCCCATTCTGATGTGGAGTGAGCATCTGCTGAGGAGAGTTCATGATACTCCCGGGCCCAGGCCCGCCACTCATCTGAGGGAACTGATGTTGCACATGATGCTGGGGTGCCATGTTGCCCTGAGGACCTAGTGCCCCAGGCTGCTGGGCTCCATGTGTAGAGCCCATACTCTGCGCTGGACCCTGCTGCATATGCAGCGTAGGTGTCTGAGGTGTCGGAGGCTGTGTTCCTCCAGATGTGGGAGTGCTGGGTGCTGTGCTATTGTTTCCTGGTGATGGGAGACTTAAAGGGGGGCCAGGTTGTCCTGCTGTGGGCTGGCCCACTCGCTGCATACTTGCCATCCGCCTTCTGAGCATCTGTGCCTGCTGCAGTCTGTGCTGCAACTGTTGCTGACGAAGCTTTTGCTTGATGTTTAAGCAAAACGGAACTGGACATTTGTTCTCTTGACAATGTTTGGCATGATAGCAGCAAAGCGCGATGAGCTGCTTGCATATGGGACAGCCCCCATTGGTTTTTCTCTTACATCCTTTTGTGTGCTGAACAACACGCTTCATCTTCTGACAGGAAGGCAATGAACAGTTGGCATTTCGACATTGGCAAGCATGGACCAGTGACTGGATACAGCGCTGGATGCTGAGGCGGCGTGAATCTCCAGGATTTTGAGTGGCAGCAGCTGCCTGGTTGTTACTGTCATCATCAAGTCCCAGCCCCAGTTTGTCCATCTTGTGCTCGTGACCTTTAGAGTGGTAGCAGTTGATGCAAAGATCATAGTCCTAAAGAAACACACAAGGTATTCAAATATTTGTGACTTTTGGCAAAAAAACATGAGCATGTTGAGTAAACAGGAGTGGCATCTCTCACCTCACAGACAGTACAGTGGAATCGAGTCTCCACGTGGTGTTTGCACTCATTGCAGGTGTACACAAAGCGGTCCTGACTCTGGTTGTGAAGCTCCACAAGCATACACATGGAGCTCCACTTGGATCTACGAAGAGAGCTAAACTCCAGATGTTTGTCCCTAGCCAAGGTGAGAAAAGCATCACGCCCATCCATCAAGTCACAAGCCATCAGGGAGTCTGAGTCGGTGATGGGTGGCAATGAATTGGCAGTGGGTCCGGCAATTAGACGGATGACAAAAAATACCTATGGGAAAAAGTAGCCTGTTATCAATCAGTCTCATAAGAGTATTAAAGAAACAATGCAAAGAAATTAGAAACCTCATGACGAGTTCTGACAACTACTTTTTGAAACTCAAAGGAAAATATCAAAATTATTTGGATATTTATGGGACATTTGATAATTATTTATTTATTTGGCAGGGACAATGCAAACAAACATTGCTACAAAACAGAGCTTACAGCTGATGCGATGCATATAGAGTTTATAGCGAATGCTATAAACACTTTCCTATTATAAATACATCAGTGCACAAAACACATTTGACTATCTCTCTCTCTGTCTTTCTCACTCACTCACAAACTTTTATACTATTACAAGTGGGTACAGTTTTGGTTTGTTTTCAGGCAATGCTTAACTCTGGAGGTGAACAATTTAATTTCAGAAATGTTCTTTATTTCAGTGGGCAATGAGTTCCACAGTTTACTGTTCTGATATGAAAAAGAAGACTGTCCAAAAGAGGTTCTACAATGTACAGTGGTTCTGGAGCCAAATTGTAGATACATTTGAAACATAATTTGAGAAAACATAATTTTAAGAAACTTTCAAAACTTAACAAATTATAATTTTTAAGGATATGGTAATTATGAAAGGTTTCTGATCCATAATTTTGATTGCCTGGTTGTAGAGTGAACCGAAGCGCTTAGTGGCTGAGGGAGCTGCCTGGGCCCATGCTGTCATGCAGTATGTATTATGTGAAAAGATTATGCCATGCATGTACAGCAGGGCTGCCTGATTAGGGATGTAATGTCGAATTAGTTTAAATTTCAGCAGTTTAAAGCAGTTCAAATGTCTTTGTATTGTTTTAGATATTTTCCCAATATTATTATTATGTCCGATCAAATGTTGTTGGTAGGACATAATGTAAATTTTTATTTGGTTTGCAGTGTGACGTTGGAAGATCATCCAGTGACTAAATGCATGTATGAAATTTGGTACAAAGCTACTTAGCTTCTTTAAATGCCAATGGGGTTTCGTGATCCAACAGTTTAGATGTAGAAAGTCATACATACACACAATTTGTGCAAGGAGTAATGACACTTGGTGCAAATTATTTTCACATAGCTAGGATGAAAAAAAATGGGTCTGGCGTTTTTATGTTTTGCAATAATTAAAAAGGCAAAGTTTTACTTTTACATTTACTTTGAACACAGTAACCCAAATCTTGCCGTAAAGAAAAAAATAATTAATTTCCCACTCCACATTGTCCCAATGGTGTCCCTAAAAATATTGAAATATTGTCAAAGTATGCAACAAGTGGTTTTGCTGGAAGGGACTGTCCCATGAAAAAACAGATAGAGGCAACCTTTGAGAAAAAAAGTAGATTACAGAAAGCTGTTGGACAAACTCCGAAGACAGGGATGGCACGTTTGCTGCAATCCCACTGAAGTTGGGGTTACAACTGGACAGTAACTCATAAGAGCCCTGAAAATGTTTGATGTAAAACGTCACAGATGCAGTCAAGAAGGACAATCTGTGGCGCACACAAGCCACTTAGGCAAAAGTCGGAACTTGATCACTAGGGCCTAGGGCAGTGGCTTTTAATAGAGATTATGGGTGGGGGCAAAACAAAATCTGGGAGTCATAAAAAAAAAATTTCAAGATGTAATTATTTATGCAATATGTACTATGCATTAATGAATTTTGATCATATAGCACAATAAAATACTGAAGAGAAAAAAAAAACAATTAAACATTATAAAATTCTTGCAAGCGTCTATTTCCTTTGGTGTGGAGGTCGCGAGTGCCTGCAAGGTAATTTTGGGAGTGCCGGTCTGAAAAGTTTGGGAACCCCTGGCCTGTTGAAAGACCCCAAACGCCATTTATTACTGTGTGTGATCGATATGTGTCTGAGCTGCACCAAGCCTTTTGTGACTGCAGATACGGACTAAGTTAATTGAATGGTACCTCTTTATGTTTCTCCATTGTGGCATATAGCTTCTGTGAGAGGTCATTGGAAACACTGGGCATTCCTGCCTTCTTCTTGTTTGTTCGGCTCAGGCTGGTTTTGTTCTTGCTCGTTTTTTTATTGTTTTTCTTTTTGGCATTCTTGCTGTCTCCAGTTGTGGCCTAAAATTATATACCAACAGGTCAACACTTGATTATTTTAAATTTAAAAACAAGGTTCAATTTATCATTTATTCAATCTTACATCTGTGCTCTCGTTTGAGGTACTATTTTCTTCCCTTTTCCGCTCTTCCTCCTCTTGTTCCAGCTCTTTGATGCTTTCCTCTAGAACATTGGGCCAGAAATCCCCTTCAAAGTATGGCAACTCCTTAGCACTCGTCAGTCGATCTTCCGTTGCTTGCTTAAAAATGTCCTAAAAAAAAAAAAAGTAACTATATCTACACATTTTATTCCATTTTTATTCTTTGTTGTTTATTTTTACACGGTTCTATTCCCATTTGTTATTTTTTTATAATATAAAGTGAATGCAAAAATGAACTGCAGTCTCACCTTGTAATCATGAACAATGCGTTCTGCAACAGCCTTGTCTAGCATCTTCTTGTACCACTCCTGAAGACGTTTTGGTTTCGGGATTTTCTGATCAGCTGGGTGACAGTGAAATATGTAATCGTCACCTTCACTGGGTGGACAAGCCCAGATATGCCCCGTTGTATACCTAATATTCACAAACAAAAAGATTAAATAAGGAGAATTTACTTTGAACCGAGAAATTAAGGCCTTCTCTTACCCCATTCTCTTAACATACTCCAGATAGCCTATAAGGATCTCGTAGTATACAGCAGTCCTGAGATGACGAGGTTTAAAGAAGTGCACACTGTCCAGATAGGAAATGTAAACCCTTCTTTGATTTGGAGGGGGCAGTCTGATCCATACTCCTGGACATGCATACCAAAGAAGCACACCTCTGCTCCATCAATTTCCTCAAAGGCAAACAGAGCTTTTGTTCGGTAGGGGAAGGATTCAGCCATCTCCCCACTATCGACAAATCTAAAAGGAAATCAGACAAATCTCAAATATAAAATACAAACTATAAATAAATAAATAAATATATATAGATATAGATAGATATAATATATAAATATAATATATATATATATATTATATATATATATATAGATATATAGATATATATAGATATATATAGATATATATATGTATATATAGATATATATAGATATATATATATGCTTATATTTTAACACATCAAAAATTACAGAGAAATTTTAATAAATGATTGTACCTGGACTTCATGCCAGGTTGACCTCCACCACTTTGTCAGAAACGTGCACTACACGAATAGTGACTTCTCCACATTCAGGGTGGTTTTGTCTTTTGAGGTAGTCATTCACTTTAGTCTCCAAAAAATTACCCAATTTAGTCTGAGGAAGTCCTGCATAAACAACAAGGGGTTTTCAAACATTCAGATGAAGATGAAAGACAAAAACATTCCTTTAGTATGAGACTTACTTTTAGCTGCATATTTGTTTTCTTTCCGTGTCTTATTAACCTTTTTAAGGCACTCGTCACAAACAAAACTGTAAATTAACAAAAATTATGATCAAAGTAAAAAAGTGTATCAGTATATTATTTCATCAATTGACCACTCAAATACTGTGTTTAAAAGAAATGTATCAATTAACTGCAGTAAACTTGATTCAGCACTACATTTGAGTCAGATGGACTTACCCTGTGGGCCAAATAGTTTCATTGTGCAAGACACAAATCTGGTGCATTTTTCTACCACAATCATTACATTCCACAAACCTAGATAAAGAAAATGCACAGGCTTGGTTGTTTACAAGGAACAACTTAAAAATCTAAATCAGTTTTAGTTACAGAGACAATTACGTACAACTCTGGATCAAGAGTGTCATTCTTCTTGCGTTGAAACTGGTCTTTGTTTATTGACCTACACAACAAAAAAGATACATTTGATAACCAGACATTACACAATACATAAACAAAGTATTTTGATGAGAAAACAGAAAAATATTAAAAAGTACATTATTAAAGTTGGTGTAACTAGCTTTTTTAGTAGAAAACTGTGTTTTCCTCTATATATGGTAAATGCAGAACTTAATCAGGAGCTGAATGCTGCACCGTGATTGGTCCACTCCAGTTTCACTTTGTTGTTTGTAAAAAAAGTTTATAAGCCATAATTGCTAGAGAGCAACCCATATTGGTTTTTCTAGAGCCGATACCGATTTTTATAAAAATTTTGTCTGCCGATATCAGTGGCCAATTTTCGAAACCGATTTCTGAGGCCAATTTGTTTTTTTTAAATAGTTTAGATGAGACAGTCTATCCAAAAAAGAAAAAGTTCAATCTAAACTATTATTTTGTCTCATTGTTTAATGAACGCAACATGTTATAGCACAGTACAGAACATTCTAAAGAGTAATTCAATAAAGTGCTCTTTTTCAAAACACAGCAAAATGGAGAAATATAGAACAAACTGTATCATTTCTCTCCAAAACTAACTTGGAGCTCAGCTGATCACTGTGAGTGCAGCTTTATCCAACAACTGTTCAAACAGCGGCCGGATGAAATATCGTCCAAAATAAGGCTAATATGGAAACTTTTTTTAAAATCCAAATATTGGCCTGAAATATCGGTCAGACAATATATCGGTCTATCTCTATAATTGCAACCAAAATTAATACATGTAAATATTACCGATGTTTCAAAGAGAGAAAGTTGTCAGATTTATAACCCAAAATGTGTTTTGCAGTGTAAAATCCAGCAACCCCACCTTTAACTAAAAGCATATGCAAAGGATCTGCAATCATCTCGTCTTGTGTTGGTGGTCAAGGGCTGGTACTTACGTTTGTGGTTGAGAAGGATCGTCTCCCAGGGAAACACTCTCGGCCTGGATTTCATTGAAACACTTCTCACAGAAGTGGTACCTGTCAGCAAGAAGCCCATATTTTGGTGAGCTACACCGTTGGCCATCAGCACAGCCAATCACAAGAGGGTGTGTAGAAGCAGTGGCCAACAGGGCGGGGCAGACCAGGGGGAGGGTGGGCACAGAAGTGGAGGCAGAGGGCAAGGAAGGTCATCGCCAGGAGGTAGCAGCAGCCAATCGTGAAGAAGATTTTTTGTGGGCAGGAGTTTTGATTTTATGCATATATTTTCGGAGTGGATGATTGGTGACACCAAAGCAGGCCAATGCAGACATCACAAGCGTTAAAAAGGAGGGAGAAAAGGGAGGGGAAGGGTCAAAATGAGAATACATAAAAAAGCGTGAAATAAATTGTTACAAATTTGACAAAGACAATGAAGACAAGTGGCAATGAAGGGACATAATGCAAATAACCAACAGCGGACAGAGCCAAGGCAAGGCATTATTAGCAACAGACACTCAGTGGTCAACAATACAACAACACACAAGATCAGAAATCTGAGAGGAGGAACTGATATAATTTACAGCATATGCAAGTGTAAACGCAGAATCATAATAAAAGAAAACAACTAAAGCGACATAGCTCCATCATCCTTTGACATCATTTATAAAGTGGAAACCATTAGTTCTTACACTTTGATGAAGTTTTGTTTGTCAACCACAAAACGTCATATCACAAATATTTGGAACAGAAAGCAGTCCACTTTATGAATGAAAACAAAAAATAAGATGCATTCAAATTATAATCTGTGACAAGATTCAAATTTGTGACAGGATTCCTTAGAGGTTGTGTTGTAGAGATTAACTCCAAATGCCTCTGACAGTTCAGTGGCTGGCTGTACACTAAAATAGTTCAGTTCAGTGGCTGTACATTAAACAATTAAATGGTCGAACCTTTGGTGGTAGGGAATAAGTCTGTTTTCCAAAGTTGACAGGCCTTACCTGTTCTGGTAGCTAAAGTAAGCAGCATCACGTTGAATGGTGCATAATTGCTTTCCATAGCAGCATAGGGTTTGGGGAGAAAACTCATACTGCAACAAAAAATACAAATGCACTTTGTTAGTAGATGCTAAAATAAAATAAATTGGGTCAATGATTAAAAAAAGAGCAGCATATTGTCAAACGCTACTTTTTATGTCTGCCAACATTTTTATTGTTGCAGGTTAAGAATGCTGTATTATTGATACAGCCAACCACATGGCTGGCATGCAATTTTGTCTGTCCAATCAAACCACATTGCAAGCCATGCAATACTGTTAAACAAGTTCAATAAAAATGTATTTAAAAAAAAAGTTTTTTTCCAGATCAAGAATTTGTTTTTGCCATTTTAAAATACGTTTAAGTAAACAAAGAGAAGACTGATCATTACCTTCCTTCCACAACAGTATCCCAGACTCTGCATGACAGGATCTATTTCCACCTCAAACACCTCAGCAAGCTTGGAGCAGTACTTGTAAACACGGGATGTCTTGCGGTTATAAAGCCAAGCATTATGGAACATCAGCCAGATATCGTCGACATATTGCCATGGCTCTTGGTATTGTCCAGTATCCAGCTTTCGCTTGATGGTTGACAAGTCCATAGGGTTCTTCACTATGTCAAAGTAGTCCTTTGGCGAAAGAGCCGAAGCCAAATCATGAAGATTTTATGAAGCCACCGCAGGCAGCCAGACAGGACCAGAGGGAGAGAAGAGGGTGCAGGGAGGACAATGATGTTGAGCACTGCAGAAAAGAGGTTCACGTGCAAACAGAAAGACATGACAACTTCTGCCCTTGAGTTCTGTGTTTTGCGCCCTACATGTAAAAAAATATGCAATGGTGCCTGATCCGGGAAATCAGAGTTATGATTTATGTGGTTGAGAATGAATGCTTGAATTGGGATATGAAGCTCTGAAAAGCCTTTAGAACTATTCAGAGACAATGAGGGGGCAAAACCAAGAAAAACAGGGCAATGACAATGGCAATGTTTCCCATAGTTTTTGTTCAGACTATGATGGCACAAATATTTATTTATCTTTCCTGAGAACTTTTCCCAAAAAATGTGTAGCTCATACACTTCACGTATAGCCTATATTTGTGTATCAGAAAAGCAAACAACATCACAAGTGTGATTTATGCCAATGTAAACTTGTGGGGCCACCAAAGTCTCCAATGATGGGATACACTGCAACAGAAATCATTGGGCGATGTAGCAGCGTAAAGCAAAACATGGTGAGGTGGAATAATGTACAAGGCAATTACATATGTATTAAATTTTATTAAAATGCTAGTTTCAAACTACATTGCTGGGATGGTTTCATGTTAAAATATGTTTAAACTTGTATGATATAATGTAGAATGTGTTAAAATAGAAGCAATTAGTAGACCATGTATATTGCCCCACCTCAACACACAACTGTATACACAAGTGTTTCTATTCTTTCTACTGGAGAGGAACAGACTACAGAGCTAAAACAGTTTAGCAAAAACAGTCATAAAAATGGAAACTAAGCAAGATAACGTGAAAAATAAAAGCAGGACCATGTGAGCAAGGGAAGTAATTTGATCTTTGGTGCAATGATAACAGATACTAGAAGTAACAACATATTATGATATGACCTGAGGCTTTAAGTTAGTTTTATGACAATTATTACAGTTTAAGGTCAATGCTTGAATTTTTCAAGGTGGCATTAAGCTTAAGAAAATGCAACTCTGATGCATTTCTTAGCTTGTGACATGCAATGAATGATTAAATAAATTAAATTAAGCTAATAACTAAAATTAAAAAAAGTTTCACTATCAAACTATGGATAAATTATAATATTAAAGATGAAAGCTACAGTTTCATATAAATTGAAGCAAAAATGGCAGCCAGTGCAATCCCTTACCAGGTTAGTTTTGTTACTAGTTCGAATACGTACGGGTATTCCCAGTAACTGGGGGTCCACCGGCTGACGGAAGGGAAGGGACTCAGGGTCCTGCCGGTACAGAGCCTCAAGAGTGGGCATCAGAGCCTGACGCAACTCTTCTGGCTTAAAAACTGACAAGAAAAGATGAAAATTACATTTTTTAGTTTTAGTGTCTTAAAGGCAAATAAATTACAGATTAGCTTGTGTAACTTCCTTGTAAATGTTGCCAACATATTTTTGGGATCAGACAAATTCAGACTTTTGTGTTTCTTTTTTTTAAATTTTTTTTTATCCATTACATGTTTCCCCAAAAAACTTTTAAGTACCTTTCTTTTTGCTTTGCGTGTTGGCTGGTGAGCTACTATTAGACATTGACCCTGAGCACTCCTCCTCCTGGTTTGGCTCCTTCTTAATCTCTGGCTTCTTTTCTTCACTTTCTGCTCCCGTGGAAGAAGACATTTCCATTGCCTCACCTTTACATTCATCTTCCTGTGGTTCCTCTTTCTTTATCTAAGATGAAAAAGCATTCTTAAAAATAAACACTGAACATGTACTTTGCTTGCATTTAACTACACAAAAATGATAACAATGGTTGATTGAACACTTGGGCAGAGCTGTAGAACCATCAGATGTACACAGGTGAAGGCATTCATGCATGATTATGTAATGATGATGTCAGTCAGTTTATTTTGTTAACTTTGCATTCGTACAAATAATCAACTAACGATGGCACATTGGGCTACTGAAAGCATAATACATTCTGCTCTTATTTCTGAGTAAAAAAAAAAACTATATATGAAAGGTATAACTGTGTGTTATACAAGCCAAATAATGGAAAATATTAGCAAATAATTTCAGCAATACCTTGTACTGAGCTCTGGTTGCAGCATCTACCTTCAGTGAACAATTATAATTTAGAGAATACATTCTTACATCAGGTTTGTCTTCTGTCTTTA
Organism: Mugilogobius chulae; assembly: GCA_038363315.1. Taxonomy (NCBI): domain Eukaryota; kingdom Metazoa; phylum Chordata; class Actinopteri; order Gobiiformes; family Gobiidae; genus Mugilogobius; species Mugilogobius chulae. Next base: position 36,324,687 of record CM076396.1, on the reverse strand, counting down.
CATGAGGCTTCCCCTTGCCCATTTCCATTTTGTCCTCCTCTGTTTGTGAGCTTTCCTCATCTGAATTTTCCTTTTTGGTAACTTCCACTTTATCATCTTTTTGGCTGGGGCCTTGGTTGTCTGTGGTAGGAGATTGAGAGTTGGATTGGGTGCTGCTGATGCCATCTAAGGCAGGCGAGGGTTCTTGATCTGCTGTGGTCTGCGCAGTCACAGGTGAAGGCTTTAACAACAAAAAAAGTCAGCAAACCTTTTTAAAAAAGTTACACTTTTTGTTACAAGCATACTTACAGGTGTTTTTGGTGCTTGTAAAGACACTAGAACATTCTCAGCAGGTGCTGCAGCAGTCAAACTATCCTGGAGGCTTGGGGTTGGTGGGGCAGCACCCCCCATTAGCTCTGGTGGTTGCTCAGTAGTCTTGTCAACATTCACTCCTTGTTCTAATGTAGTCTGTAAAACTTGATGCATCTGCTGTGTTTGAGTCAAGTGAGGCGTGTGAGGCGTGTGAGGAGAGTGAGGTGTGGGTGTCCTTGAGTCAGGTAATGTTGGAGAAGTCTGATGAGGTTGAGGTGTTAAGCTTTGTACTGGTGAGGGCGAGTTGGTGGGAACAGCAGCACAGTGAGAGTTGTCGCTAGTGTGGTTTGACATTGACAAAGGAGGAAGATTGGGGTGATGCACAGCATTGCTGGACGCCAAGGGACCAGGGTGAATAGGCTGTGCTAGGGGGCTGCTGGCAGGTAGTGAAGGCGTTGTTGACATTTGGTTTTGCTAAAATGAGACATAAAAAAACATTATAAACAAAGCATGTCTTTAATGTAATCACTTCAGCCAAACATGATTGGTACCATTGACATTTGCACCCCAGACTGGTTCAGTCCAGCAGCACCAGGACCAAGGCCTGGACTTGACCCAGGGAACTGAGTTGAAGAGAGGTACTGGTTTTGTGACTGAGTAGCATTGGGCTGACCCATCCTGATTTGGGTCATGCCCATCTATTAAAAGGGAAGATTCAAAATTGTTTACAAATGTTCTTGTAACTAATGTAACTAATAAACAAAGATGTGTGTGTACCTGGTTTATAGATGAATTATGAGAAAGAGGAGGCGTAGACCTTTGACTCATTGATTGCATCCCCATTTGTCCATATTGGTTCATTGCTAGAAAAAAGACAAACAATGTTAAATTTGCAGCTATAAAGGGATTTGATTAGCACATGCAGTAATACATACTTGCTGGGTTATGCATTCTGTTTATAATCTGATTGGGTCCAGGGGGTCTGTTCATAGATTGATCGGCAAGAGAACCATCTAAGAGGACATGGGTCAAAGAAAACGTTTGCCAATCAATCTTTCAAAATTGTATACATAAAAGAAGATGAAAAGCATATTTTACTTGACGATTGTCCCAGTGGCATGTGTGGCTGGCCCATGTTTGGAGGAACCTGAGGCATCCCTGTCTGACCAGGCATCATGCCCTGTTTCTGAAGACGTGTCCTTCTCTTTTCTTCGAGTTCTTTTTGAATCTTGTAAATTTTCTCAGCCAGAAGATGATAGTATTCACCCTATGAAATGCAATGTTTAAAATGACTAGATATAGCATATGGGAAAAAGCTGGGTGCTAATTATTTTTACTACTATATAACTTACTCTTGTATTTGCAGACTCATACATATCACCCTCAACTTTACGAGCATAAGCAACCAGATTTTCCATCCTACGGTCCTTTAACGCAGCCGGGTCAGGGGTTGGAAAGATGGCTTGAACACTGCTCACAAACAAATGCACAAAGAAAAAATATAAATACGTGAATAAAAGCCTATAATTTCTCAAAGAGATTGACTTACAGTTTATGAACAAGATGATTGCGAAGATCTTGTGTGATATCTTCATGCCAAGCCTTTCTTATACTGGCTGATGATGGACTGGCTGCTGTTGGCATTGAACCCAAATTTCCAACATCATCGTTCATTAAACTAAAATAAAACGCACAAAAACACCAAAACTTTAATTTCACTTATTTTACTGCATTAAAAGACAAAATTTCAGTCTAACCTTTGTCCAATAATACTATTTTGCAACATGTTGTTTGGTAAGACACTGGCCTGTTGACCGGGTTGCTGTACCCCACACCTCCATTCACTCCAATTGAGTTTGCACCTGAAACATAACCGTTACAATTGAGATTTAAAATTCTATGTATCAGTTCATTTTATCTTCTACAGTACTTTACTCACCCATAGAATTCAGAGGTCTTACTCCAGACTGGCTCTGTGGCCCCTGATTTGACATGTTGGCTTGTGATATCTGTTGTGGCACCGGATTGCCCTGGTAAGGGAGACCGAGGGCAGCATAGGCTCTCTCTATAGAACTGGGGTCTATTTGGCTTGCAGGATTGCCATTTGAAGAATTAGCCTGTCCACCTTGGACACCTGGGCCTAAGGGGTTTACCAAACTCATCCCAGCACTACTAAGGGCAGCTGTAAAAACAGTGCAACATGTTAAATATGATTAAGACGGAACTCTATCAAGGCTGATTGTGCATGGTAAGTAGCAATTAATCACCTTGCTGATTTCGCTTATCCCCAGCATTTTTCAGTGGCAGGCACACAGGACAGTCATGTCGAGTGCAATTCTTCCAGTGAGAGATAATCTGTCTGGATGAGGCACAGTGGGCCACTAGCCGAAGAGAAAACACAGAAGTTCATAATAGGTAGCTTTCCAAAACAATAACTAAATCAGTATTTAATGCGATGTTGGCTGCTAACAAAAGGCTAACATTACATTCAATAGGTAACAAGGCTGCCTGGTTTTCTATCACGGCCACAGTTTTACTGGCTCCATCATGTCTACTGTTATTGTATATTTATGTTGTTGTTGTTTTTTTACTATACAAGGTTTTCAACAAAATTATCACATACTTTAGTTTAACAAATGTTAAGTTTATCTGTAATTGCAATTTGAGAAAATGTATTTTTTCTTCTTTTGTGAGAAAACTTTCATCTCCATGTTTTTCCAGACTCACCTTGGCAAGACTTTCCCGCCTGGCAATGAGTCATGTGGTTCAGCACATTCTTCATGGTGCGACAGTGGGGTAAGTTGCAATGCCGAACTTCTCCATTGGCTTGTTCCCTTCTCTGGCACTTGTGTGCATGAAGTAAAAGGACTAGTTGCTGTTGTATTAGCTTTCGCTTTTCAGGGTCTGCTGTGGGGGCTACACCAGGGCCTAGAGCTGCTCCTGCCCCAATACTGACACCTCCAACTGTGGCAGACTGTGGATGAGAAACCTGCAACAAGCAAGTTCAAGACATCAGCTAGTATAACAAAGGGGTGTCTCTATAGGTTAAAAGTTCACAACAAACAATTTACATGTTTGAATTGAGAAATTAAGTTACTTTTTCCCTTGTATTGTGAGTCTATATGTAAAAACCTAAATACACAACACTCAAAAGAGTTTTCTTCAAATTAGCTGTAAAAAGAATCTGATACAAGCATCTCTGCCATTGTGCTTAATGTAATTGTACGTTGTCCTTATAAACATTACCTCAATTAAAAATAAATAAATCAATAAACAAATAAGATCAACACACTCTCTATACTTTTTAGGAGAATGAGTGAGATTTTGCTTATGCTTCTATGGTTGTGAGAATAAACAGAACGAGACCAAGTGCTTAGTTTAAGCTCAATGTAAGAATGTGCAGTACATGGCTGTAACCATTAGTTTAGTTGAAACTTGATTTGTTTTATTTCCTTAATGCGTCAGTCAGGCAAGTTTTAGGGATGTCAGAAAATAACTATTCAGTGTTATATCATGATACTCAGATATCAATAGTGATATTTTTTGATGATGTCATGCATACTGATGAAGATGCCCTGTTTTCTAGATTTCAGCTGATTTAAAGGTTGTATGGAGGATTTTTCAAATCCAACAACTGCTTGCTGGTTTTAAAACGATGCACATGTGTTTCCTCCCAGGGCCACACCCTTCACTGCTAACTGGGCCAATGAGTTACTCAGGAACACTGAGGGTTTGCCTGACAGGTTAACAGGCCAATAGATAATGAGGTACCTCGCTATCTATTGGTCAACGTTTTACTGGCCTCATTATGTCCACAGTTTATATATTTTTATGATTTTTTTTGTTTAGCATAAGTACAAGGCTGTTACAAATCTATGCAACTGTTTCTGACCAAGACAGACCACAGACAATTTTTGTAAATTCTCTATACAACCTTTAAAAAATGACTGCGAGCCAAAATTGGACAACTCTGTCAAGAGAGTAGAGAGCAGCTCTGTGCTTCAAGAAGGTTGTGGATAAGCCTATCTTCACCAAAACGCCTGATTAAAATAGTCTTAAAAAATGTTGTCTTAATAGACTGAAAAAATGTCATGGTCAAAATCCCTGCTGCAATTCCCCAAGAAGACATCAATCTGTGTAAATGTGCTATAATAAATCATTCATTCATTTTAACTTGAATAATACTGCAATGTGTACTGTATGTTTTCAATTAAGGAAGCAAGTCTGATCTAAGTGACATTAATGAAATACAGCTTAGAGCAGGGGTCCCCAACCACCGGTCCGAGGTCCAAAACTTGGTCGTGGGCCATCTGCTATCGAGCCGCAGAGGACCTTTTAAATGTATTTAGTGTTTATTTTATGGTCGCACAACTTCCTTGTGCTTCACTATGAAATATGGACCCACTTAACCTCAATAACCCAATGTGTTGTATGCATATGTTGTTGATATTGGCACTACCAAACCTCAACCGGTCCCTGGAGAAGAAAACACTGACTGTACCGGTCCTTACAAGAAAAAAGTTTGGGTACCACTGGCTTAGAGACAGGCAATTAGGATCTATGTCTGCGCATTCATCCACCAAGAGTAAGAAACACAGGTGCGAAATGATCCCTCAGCATATTGGACCCACACTTGTGCAGGGTTTAGACAAGAATTCACTTTTTGTAAAAAAAAAAATAAATAAAAAAAATTGACTGAAGACCTGTCAACCAGGTCAGAAACAGTTGTGATGTGCTAAACTTTTAAGAGAACACTATGGACTAAATGAAATGTTTGACCAATAATCCAATTGATAGAAATCCATCACAGCGACATAGAACAAGTCCTGTAGTAGTTGCAAATGAAATGCAGCAGTATCAAACAGATTAGAATTCTGCAATTTTCTTGATCTGTATTTAATTAATATAAACAACACTGCCAAATTTAATAATATTTAAATTAATGCAAAATAAAAAGGGTAAAGATTATTAGGTTCATGTAAGACATAATAAACTGCAAAACAAGTAAAAAATATCCTACCATCCCAGGCAGTCCAGCTCCCAGTGGCTTTTTGTCCATGAACTGTGCAGCCATGTTGTTTGACAGCCCAGTTTTGGCCTGAAGCTGCGAACCCAGTCCTGCTCCACTCAGGCTTTGGCCCGCTGTCTGACCATAAGGCCCCCCAAAAGGGCCCGCATTGGCCATCATATTCATCTATAAAGTGTGTAACAAAATTAGTGAATTACTCAAGAGTTTTACATATTATCAATCTCGAATGACTGAAAGTCGCCGGGAAAAAAAGGAAAGTTGTGGCAATATTTGTAGCAAAATACGAATGGCCGACACATCTCAACTTGAAAGTAGCTGAGAAGTCACATTTTTTTGTTAAAAACAGTCGAAAGAAAAGCAAAAATCTTGCTGTCCAAAAATGCACAAATCACTTCTGTGTTTTGTTTTTGATTTTTTTAAAATCAAAATAGTTCATCTTTTTGCTAAAACAGGCCGAAATACATCTATCAGCACCGCCATGTTAGTTTTACACGGAAACTACAATGGTGCACTGTGATTGGTTCGGCTAATTGTGGCCGTCTCTAACTGTACAGCGGGTGTCTTCCCAAATGGATTCTCCAAATTTTGTGAAAACCACAAATATCACAAAAATCCATCTGGTAGAGTCAGGCTATACATGTTCTTTGATAATATGTAATATTAGGGCTGCAATAACATGAAAAAACATCAACTAGCCTACTAGTCGAAGAAAAACAAACGCAGATGGTCATCAAACAAGGACCAGATCACAATTCAATTGTTTTTGCCATACACCCAGTCCTAAGTCATCATCTTATTCCATAAATTGACAAATTCTGCATTTAAAATTTTGTCACCCTCTCGAACTGGAACCAGCATGTTCCACCTTGTAATATCATTAAGTGTTGGTGCATTTTATGATGGACTGGCTGGTCATTTCAACTGAATAGAAGGCAAAAATGTACAAAAAAAGTACAATTGTGGTTAAAGCAAGCTGTTAACTCTTAGAATTTCACTTCATAATAATTACATGGTGAAACTAAGAAATTTCTACTTTGGAGTGGAACTGAGCAATGAACTGAATTTACTGAACGTGCAATGAAAAAAACAAACAGTAAAAATGAAATAGTTGATGTTGTAAACTTACTATTAGGCAAGGCAAGTTTATCTTTATAGATACACTTGTACAGAAAGTACTGAAATTAATGTGCTAGGAAATTTAGAGTATAACATGATATTTCTGCACTTTTGTGATTAATTTGACAAACATTTTGTGCGATAATAATCTCAACTAATAAATATGAAAACACTTACCTCATTTATTTGAATATATAGAGATATTGATTTTATTCAATATCGCTCATTAGTTTGGAGATATACAGCCGTGCCCTGCCATGGGGGCAAGACACGGCTTTTTTGTCAAAAAAACCCAAAAACAATTTATATGCAATCTTAAATCTTTCAAGTGCATAAAACTTTTTTTTGTGCTGCACTGTCAGTTTGAATGCAAACATAAGTAAAATAAAACCAGGAGAGCGCGGTAGTTAATTTTGCACTTTTTTGGATCACCATGAACGACGCTCTCATGACGGGGAGCTGAATGTTTCAGACTAAAGGCTGCTGACTTTACAGCTGTGAACACCACGCATGGGCACAAAACCGTATGGCACAACCCAGACCAAGTGAACTGATTTTAGGGGCAATTCTGCATGGCTTAATATCATTAGAATTTATAGTCAAAAACTGATCCTTGCACTGCTCCACTGTCATGTTCGGCTGTAGTCAACCAAAAGAAGCCAACTAAAGACATGTCTCAATGCCCAATAAATCGACTTAAAAAGGGAATGGCAAAATTGCAAAAGCTACAAAGTACCAAATCTTGTGCCAATTAATTTAGTTTTGTTGCTGTTCGATACAAATCCTCATAATATAAATAAAGTCAACCAATATAAATTTTGGTCAAGTGAGCAGACCAGTTAATCGACTAAACTTAAGGTCTACTACAGCAATAGTAGGTACGTTTACTGAATTTAAAGGGATCAGACAAAGCAGTTGCTCTCTGAAGCTCATAGTGGCCAACAAACAAAAATCTCTTTACGCCACTGATCAGAGGGCAAGATACAGCCTATAAGACTACTAATGCAGGACTATTCAGACGTGTGTCTGAAACAAAACACAACTTAAGGTATGTTTGTTTTGTTTCTCTTTTTTTTGATGAGGAGACAATAATTTAACTTTGCTAAAAGCTTATAGGAATCAAAATGGTGTAATATGAGAAATTTAAAATCGCTTGGACACATTTTTAGACTCTGTTAGCTCAGCTGTGTGAGCAAGACGGTTAATTAGGATGTTCTTTTGACTAAAGAAACGATTGTTTAAAATGTGTTTTTGGGTGTTTATGGGTTTAGCTTCTTAAACATTAACTCATCTGTGTCTTCATGAGCGTGCATATGTGTTTGAAAAGTTGCTCACAGTAGGTGCCCTCCTAATTGAGTTTGCAACAGTGTATTTCTCTGAGTTTCGTCAATTGTCAACTATATTTTAATTTTATCTGTTCTTTTAATAAAAGAGCAGATACTCAGCCATCTAAGCAAACATTAGTTTGAATAATGAATTTATTAAAAAAAAAAATGTACTTGTGAATATTGCCTTTTCCATCATCAAGCAACACTACTCTGGAGAGGCATCTTCATTCACATCATGTGCTATATACCGTAATTTCTGGATTATAAACCGCTACTTTTTTCATGAGCTTTGAACTCTGCGGCTTATAAGGCAGTGCAGCAAAATTATAGATTCTCATAGACTTACTATTAACAAGTGCGACCTATATATGTACTTTATCATTTTTCTTACTTAAATCTAGTGGGTGCGACTTATATTCAGGTGCGCTCAATAGGGCAGAAATTACAGTAATTCAACATTTTTTTTTCAGAAGTGACATACAGTACTAAAGACATTACTGAGGTAAAAAAAAATTTCTTTAGTGCTCACCTTTTTTAGTGCTTCAGGCTGCTGTGGTCTCATTCCTGCTTGAGTCATATTGGCCATTTGTTGCACTCCTTGTTGTTGCTGAAGGGTTTCAGCTAACAGATTACCATTACTTCCCATGCCAGTGGTACCCAGATAGCCCATCCTTGGTGACCCATTCATCAGATGCCCGCCTATCAGTCCCTGCTGTTGCTGTTGTCCAGTGTTAACCTTTTGTGCTCCCATCATAGCAGCTCTGTTATGGGTCCCATACCACCAACCACATTAACCTGCTGCAATAGTCCTGGTAGTTGCTGTGCTTGATGTCCTCCTGGAGTGACACTTACTCCTCCCACAATACCCATGGAAGTCCCCGGTACTGTGCTGTTAGGTGTAGGACCACGCTGCTGTGCAGATCCACCAGGACGCAAGAGTTCAGAAAGTTGTTTGTTTTTGGCAGCAGCCTCCTGCCCGCCAACAAGTCCGAATCCAGCTCCATGTCCCCAAGCTGAAGCTGGATAGATTCTCCTCCATTAGCAATTCCCAAATCTGACGAGTTGATCAGCTCATCTGGAAGGTCATGCTCCAGGTCAAAAAGTGAGCCAAAATCTGTGGTAATTAGGAAGGACACAACATTGTGTTAGGAACTTGCAAACAAATTTTCAACATGGTCAAATTATCAGTTGCCTTAAAGACAGAGTCTCTTTCCTGGTCTTAGGTTCGTGGCTTAAACTATGCTAAATAGAGAGAAAACTACAGAAAGGTCCAAGTAGCAGTATTTAAACCTGCTACAGTAGGACGTTTGCACTTGTCCTGTGATGAGGCTGGAGCCCTAAATGCTGCAAGACTTAAGATAACTTTGTTTGCATGTATATTGTAGATCTATAAATTTGTCTTCAGAAAAAGTGTCTAAAAACTGCTGAGTAAGCTTATTCCTGCAATAGGTTTAATCCACATTCTATAAAGAACTATTTGGCTGTGCCTAATTGTTGTCACATTCTGCAGTCTTTTGTTTGGACATAACCATACTAGAAAAGCAAGAGACCAAGATCTAACTTGTCACTTTCAGATTTAATTCACCTTAGTCACACAGCAAAATTGATGTACAAAAGCAGACAATGGACAAAAATGAGCATTGGTCCCTGACAATACTACAAGCCATATGTCTGAGAAAATGTAAAATAGGCTTTTTCGAAAACACAGCGTTCTTCTTTTATGTTTAGGTCTAACGTTGTAACTTCGAAAGCAGCTCAACAACGCATCCTCGCTGAACGGGGCTTTGCGCAACTTTAACCCGGTGAACAATGGCCAATGAAACACAATGGTGTCTTAACCGAGTGCGTCTTTACGACTAACATTAAGGACATACCGCACACGCTGCTCCAAGTCTAACAAAATCAACTTTACGGATTTTTAATAGCATGAAAAGTTGACCAAAGTCTTGTTACTTTAATAAAGCATTTGTGTTTGCTAGCCCGTTGGCCACACAGCTGTGCCGGTGGAGAGTGCTAGTTAGCGCTAGCTCAAATCCCGTTACTTTACTTTAAAATGTTTTTAGACAAAGATTGGCTATGACTATATAGATTATTGATTCCGTTAATCGGGGAAATTGCTGCACTTGTCTATTTGTGCAGTGAAGCGATTATAGTGTGTAAACAACTGGAAGAAAACTGGGGTCACTCGAGTCTTCCATTGTTTGGAGATTGATCTTTTCACTTGGAGGCTAGTTAGCCACTGGAGGCTAACACATCAAAACATCAGTTCATGTAAATGCACAAACCACAAGTTTTGTCATTGCCACAGGACCAATTTCCAACAATTTAGCAAAATGACTTATCGAGTCATCAACATTGCAATAGTTCGAAGAGTGTGCTTTAGGAACTTGTAAGTAACTCTACTGCTATCTCGCAGCCTAAATTGGTAATTAATGTTCCCATTTTAATTTGTGTTAAATCACCTTAGAATTAAAGCATGCAGTATATTTACCATTTCCATCACTTGCCGACAGCGATAGGGCTGGAGAGGACAGCTTTGGCCTCTTGGCTGAAGGCGGACCCGACTCCAAGACATTATCGGCCATATTTTACGAATTAAAATGAGTGTGGGTCGTTTATGGGGACCCAAATCCCCCTTAAGCGCGTCTCCTTTTTCCTTTTGCAAAAAAATAGTTGTTGTGAGCATTCCCCCACCGCTTGGGGGACGGTAGGGGAGCAGACAGCCGGGTAACCTCTGCCTACAGCTTCTCAGTTTATTCTTCTGCAGATATCACCCCCTCCCAGTTGCAGATTTGTTTCTTCGCAGATTTGAGCAGGAGGTGGGAAGGTGGAGCGAGCGGCCCTCTGTCGACCTCATGTAGCCTCTCGTGCGACACTCAAACTGTCCCAAAACCAGGCATCAGTAGCGCACCAACTTGTGTCCGCCATTATCCACAAATCTTCTAACTAGAGATTAGAAAGAAAAGTTTGAAAAGTGCTAGTCCTAAAGCAGTTGTCCACTTTTAAACCTTCCCACCAAATAATTCGGATAAATGCAGACTTGACAGCTGTCAATAAGGATATGGACAGCCAACAGATAATCTCAGTGTAAAAAAAAAAAATCCTTTACATCAAAGAATCGAGATAATGTATGGACTTTGCCAAAATTATGCCAAAAACTATCTCACACTATTATGTTTGCAGAATATTTTAATGCACGTGTCCATGCCTCGGTAAATCCATGTTTTGTGTTTTTGTCCAAGCGTCTGGATACAGAATATTTGGCCTCTTAAGTGTTTGGACAGTAAAATTCAACTTATTGGTGATAGAACGCTAGAAAAAACACATTACTGACTTTTTACTAGTTCTTTGTCTTTGAAAGCAACGGGATTATGGATCAAAAACTACAATTAAAAAACACCAACGTTAAGACTTGATTAAAAACTGAGAACCTTAAGCCGTGTCCACTGTGCCATGAACATGGGACTGAAAAAATTGTCTCGAGTGCTAGTGATGGAGTGTAGCCTTGCGTCGATCCAGGCAGTTTCTCTTTCCTTTACTCCTTCTTATCTTTCCACCTTTCCCTTCTGCCCAGGAGCAATTTATTTACACAGTTGCCTATGCGGTCTCTTTGTCTCCTCCGCTTCAGACACATAATGATCTTTCATGTTGATGTATCCCACTTATCGCAGGGGTTTCCTTCGTAGAATATGTTGTCCTCTTCCGCCTCTCCTCTCGTCTCCGCAAACACCCCCTTGCTTGGATTTTTTGAGTAATTTCCACTTCATGCAAGCAGACATCTACATATAAACAAATCACCATTTGCACCTTTCCCTTCCACGCCTGTCTTGTCTTTGGTGGTGTTCAGAAAGTGCGCATAGTCCCTCTTCCACTGGCGGTGCCCCTCGACGTGCACCGTAGTCGCTCCTTCGGTTATCTCCTCCCGTTTTTGTCGGTCTGTCCGCACAAACAAAATGGCTGCTTGTTGTTTCTACTCCTGACGGGGAGGGTTGGAGGTAGAGCAACATTAGGCGTGAAAGGGGAGGAGAAAAAGGGAAGAAGATGGGAGAGATTGTCTTCGGAGGTGTTCGCCGTTGCTGGTTCGGTCTGCACCCGCCATGCACATCCAAAAGCAGATGCTAACTTTTCATGACATTCCTTCAAGCATCTCAAATGTTGAAGTATTCTTGGTGGCTCCAGGGTTAAATGGCAACTGCAAGTCATGGTCTCAAGTGTAAAAAACTTCATAATTTCAGAAACAAGTTACAAAATAGCAGAGCTTTAATTTTATTGGTAAACTTTTATGAGAAGTTTTCTTTTAAAAAGTGATTAATTAAAGTTATTTAAGTTTAACAAAACAAACCAAAAATGTAAAGGTCTGAAGCAACTTGGGGATAAATTGCATATACAGGCCAGGTTTCCCATTGCCTAAAATGCCTTTCAAAGTACACTCAAAAAGGGAGTAGGAATAGGGCAAGATCTTGTGAATAAAAGACATTCCAAGTCACAAATGTATTTGTTTACTTTTGGCGTTAACAAAATAAATGGTTATGAGCTGGTGGGTAACACCTCCTGAGAAGTTGTAGATGCAGTAGCCTACTGCAGCGACAGAAAAACAATATAAAATAAATAACTTGTGAACCACACAATAACTATGCTACATTTTTTTTAGGTCTAGGTCATATGGTTAAGAAAAGATTCTTGTTTAAACCAATTGTCTTGCATGTGATAAACAGCTTGCCATTTATTATAATCAGTGTTAGGGGGTAAGATGATATTTGACAATACTTTCACACTCAGAATATGCATCTTAACATGTTTAGTTAAGGGCTTTCCATTTAATCTATTAAAGGGTGCCTGTGGAAGACTTTCAGTGTGGTCCCAAAGTCTCAATCCTTTACCCTTAGTCTAGTGAGTAAAAAGTTCTTAGTGTCAAAAAAATATAGCAGCAATAAGGGACATAAAATAATGGCAATAGGTATAAATATACTAATGCTTTTGCTTTTTCTTCTTCTTCTTTTTTTTTTTTTTTTTTTTTTTTTTTTTTTACAAAGTAGCACAGTTAACATTAAGTAACTTAAGTTTCTTTTAAAAGTAATGTCACCCAACCCTACATACATTACAAACATTGTCTCAGACCTTCAGATTTTATGTTTTAGTAATTTGCACAAATATTGGTGAAAATTATTCTATTAGCATATTACATTCACAAACAAATCCTGCTGGCAGCACCGCAATTAAATTGACCATTTGACTCGCTTAACCTTGCCATTATCCTATCTCTGAACACAGGCGTTCTCTACCTCAGCAATAGTCTTTGGTGCTCAGAAGATAAAATGAGAGGGTTTCCTTTGTTTCGAATCACAACATCATCTTCAATCCTGATGCCCAAACCACGGAAATGCCGTGGGGCCTCGTCATTGTCCTCGCAGATGTACAAGCCTAGCATGAAACAAAGTTCAAACTCATATAGCAATATTATTATGACTGAATATTTTTGGGACATCTATAGTTTATACCAGGTTCAATGGTGACAGCCATCCCTGGCTGTAAAGGCTGGGAGCGAGACAGTTCAGGAGTATCATGTACATCCATTCCTAAGTAATGTCCGACATGATGTGGACAATACCGTCGTGCTGCCTGAAATGCAACATGAAACCACTTTCAATAAATTGGCTGAAAACAAAGCCAATAATATAATGAACTGGGGGGTGCAGGTAAAGTGTTTTGCTCAGGAGTACAATTTTCATCTGTATGTTATGATTGAACCACCAAATCAGTTGATGGGACATAAACAATAGAACCATTGTAGTGACAATAAATAAGGGTTATTGATTTAACTAATAATTTATTGTAGCCAGGGCTGTCCTAGAGCGCATTCCGACCTTTAAAAGTAGGAAATTTCATTTGTCACTTCTGATTTTGAAACCCTTACATTTACCTTGAGCATGTCAGCCTCACTTGTACTGGTCTTAATGATACCCAACCGCTTGAGCTGCCGTCCCAATAGAGCAAGCATGGTACTGTAGATGTGATCTAGACTGATTCCCGGGGAACAAAGGGCCAAACATGAACGCTGCACTTCCAGGACTGCTTCATAAAGTTCAGCCTGAGCAGGGGTAAATCTAAAGAAACATAGTCCAGTGAATAACCACAAAAAATGAAATCAAAATCAAAGGATGTAGAAAGATGATCCTAAAACTAGGAAAAATTTGTAGTTGGAATGTCTAGTAAGGCTGTGAGGATCGAGTGGAGGTGGCAGCTAAAAACGTCAGCAGTGGAGATTAACATTGGAGTGAATGAATGGTGGTAGAGTGTCTGGCACTCACCTCACAGCAAGGTCGCAAATTTGACTCCTGCGTGACCCATACCTTTCTTTGTGGAGTTTGCGGTGTCTTAGTGGATTTCTTGTGGGCACTCCGGATTCCCCACCATTCTAAACATGCATCACAGGGAATATCCCCCAGCTATGATATTCCTGACCAAGCCTAACAAGAGGAACTGGAGATGGGTCATGAAGCGCTACGCTGCAACTGCGCTCACTGCTCGTGAGGAAATGCCCCAGAGACTTTGAAGAATGTATCAAATATAGAAGACACATTTCCCTGCATGAAATTGCTCCTTAAAATTGCAAAGTTACAAATAATTATCGCTGTTGTTTTCAATAGTGTATGACAGAACACTTCAGATGTCACACTTAGCCCAAACTTGTGAACTCCAATTATGCTCACTTTTTTTTAAACTTTTGTTTTGTTTTTTCTCAAAGGAAGGTACTATTTGTATTATTGGTGATGTTGTTGGCAAAATCAACATCAAGCAAGAAAGCAGAGGTAGACCAAACTGAGTAGGGGTGCAATTGACAAAGAGGGCTAAAGCACGATACTTTTTGAAAAGTGCCTTCCTGTTACTTGCAGGCCTGCAAGGAAGTATGGTCAGTGTTTGTATTTATAAAATTATTTTCAACATTTGTTGGCTACTGAAAGCACATACTGTAGTTGTTGCACACATTTGTGCTCAAAGCAGGTTTAATGTCTGAAGTTTGTAAAGCAATAAAAGCTGATTGCAAATGGTTATTTTTATTAGATTAAAGTATCTTACAGTGATAGATGAACATACTTACTTTCCATTTACTGGCCATGTCCGAGTAATGTCACTGACATAACCAAAGTATTCACAACCACCGTCGAGAAGAACCATTTCACCATCCTGAAAGAATGAGTGACAGTTATTCTTACAAGAAAAGTAAAGTTTGCTGACTATGAAGTCTGTTCAAATATTTCGTTCAAAGTGGCGCTACTTGAGACCAACGCAATAAAATTTCTTTTTAAAGCAAGAATGTGGACATATACATCATTTGTGCTATGATGTAAATATGTAGAAGTAAACACAGCAAACACCTTACTTTGATTATCTGGTTGTTGTTTATATAGTGCAGAGTATTCGCTCGGTTTCCACCGGCCACTACTGGAGGGTAGGCCAAGAAGTTTGCACCATGTAATCGATTTTCAAACTCGAACTAGAAAATGACAAACAATGCTAAAAATGACTATGCTTTATTGGTAGAGATAAAAAAAGAACAATTGAAAAGCCAAAACCTTAGCAAAAAGTAGAGCTTCATCTATGTCTCCTTGAGATAAGGCCATTGTTTTTTTAAATGCCTACAAGTAGATGAGCAAGTGAACAATAATGATTTTTAAATTGAACCAGTGAGTAGATTTGACTGACCTGTGCAGTGATATGACCTGCTTCTTGCATAAGTGCCACTTCTGCTGAACTTTTAAGGGCTCTGAGAGAGTGCAGAAGAGGTCTGAGGGAGCGTGGCATTGATCCGGTTTCTACTACGGAGGACACATGTGTTTGATGCAGCTTAGGATGGGCTGGTTGAGAATTATCATACCACAATAAAGTGCCTACAATTTGTAAGATTAGACAGGATTTCAGTTAGATATAAATATGAAAAAACTGTGGAGACAACATATTCTAATTATTCTTACCTTTAAGACTCTTAAGTACAACACCCAGTTCTTCTGTACAGTGAACTCTCTCAATGCCTGTCAGAGTTGCAGCCCCATCTCGTCCTGACCTAGGGCCATCCCACAGTTCTCTAGATGGGTCTCTACGTGGTACAAATAAGATAGCCTGGTCTGGTCTTCCTTTTCCATGGAGAATCAAGGCACTGTCAGGTTCTAGAATGCCAGTCAGGTAGAGAAAGTCCTGTGGGTCAGTATTTCATAAAGTCACTCAAGAGATACAAACTGACAGGAATTTTTAAAAATAATGTATATATTAATAAATAATTTCATATAAATATATGTGAGGAATTCAAAACTAAAATAGATTACCTGGTTTTGATGGAAGGGATATGGGATGTCATTTGTCATGTAGCGAGTTGGATGAGACAACACAATAACTACATGATGACCGGAAGAGGTAGACAATCCCATTCTTTCAGCTTGGGCCTCAATAAGTGAGGCCAGTTTGTATCGTCGCAGCTCATACTCAGATTGGCTCAAACCTGGTGTCACTTCCCCTGCAATACAAGAGTATGGAGCGGAAGTTAATTGCTAGTTAGTTGTAAAGTTCCATAAGGATTCTGAAGTTTAAAGACTAGCAAGCTACAGTGCCTTGGAAAAGTATTCAACCCCCTTGAACTTTTCTACATTTTCTCTTATTATGACCACAAAAATCAAACATATTTCACTGAAACTTTGTGTGAAGGACCAACACTACAGCTGCATGAAAAGGTATGTGAACCTTTTGAAATTTCTCACATTTCTGCATAAAATCACCATCAAATATATTCTGATCTTTCTCAAAATCACACAGATGAAAAAACTATGTCTTCTTTAACTAAAACCACCCAAACATTTATAGGTTTTCATATTTTAATGAGGATAACAGGAAAACAATGACAGAAGGAGAAAAAAAAAGTAAGTGAACCCTTACATTCAATATCTGGTTGCCCCCCCCTTTGGCAGTAATAACTTCTACCAGACGCTTTCCTGTAGTTGCAGATCAGTCTGGCACATCGATCTGATCAATCTCGGACCATTCTTCTTAAAAATTGCTGCAGTTCAGTCAGATTCCTGGGATGTTGGGCATAAATTGCTGTTTTGAGGTCATGCCACACCATCTCAAGTCAGGACTTTGACTTGGCCACTCCAGAACGTGTATTTGGTTCTTCTGAAACCATTCTCAAGTTGATTTACTATTGTGTTTTGGATCATTGTCTTGTTGCAGCTTTTTTTCCTCTTTTAAACTTCGACTGTCTGACAGACAGACTCAACTTTTCTTGTAAAACATCTGATAAACTTTTGAATTCATTTTTCCACTAATGATTACAAGTTGTCCAGGCCCTGAGGAAGCAAAACAGGCCTAAACTATAATTTTCCCTCCACCAGGCTTCACGGTGGGGATGGGGCGTTGATGTTGGTGAGCTGTTTCATTTTTCCTCTAAACATGACGTTGTGTGTTTCTCCCAAATAATTAAATTTTAGTTTCATCAATCCACAAATATTTTGCCAGAAGTTCTATAGAGTGTCTAGGTGATTTTTGCGAACATTAAACGTGCAGCAATGTTTTTTTAGACAGTAGTGGCTTCCACTGTGGAGTCCTCTGATGAACACAATTCTAGACTGTTGTTTTACATGTAGTCAGTGTAAGCACAGAGATATTGGACTGTGCCAGTACATTCTGTAAACCTTTAGCAGACACTCTAGGGTTCTTTTTTACCTCTCTGAGTATTTTGCACTGAACTTTGGGCGTTATTTTTGTTGAAAGGCCACTCCTCAGGAAAGAAGTAACAGTGCCAAGCTCTCTCCATTTGTACATAATTTCTTTAACTGTAGGCTGATGAATAACCAGACTTTTAGAGATGGTTTTGTAACCTTTTCCAGCTTTATACAAATCTACAATTCTAGATTGCATGTCTTCAGACAGTTGCTTTGAGCGAGCCATGATGAACAACAGACATTGCTTCACATCAAGACTCAGTGCTTACCAGGAGTGTCTTTTATAGTGGGCAGGGCAGCTTTAAGCCATTCCTCAGTGATTGGACACACTCTGACTTAAATTGTTTGGTAAAATTGGGAAATATTTGCTCTTAAAGTCTCCATAGGCAGAAGGTTCAGTTACTTTTTCTTTCCCCTTTTGTCAATGTTTGCATGTTATCCTCATTAAAAAATGAAAACCTATAAATGTTTGGGTGGTTTTAGTTAAAGCTGACACTGTTTTTTCATTGGTGTGATTTTGACACAGATCAGATAACATTTGATGGTGATTTTAAGCAGAAATGTGAGAAATTTCAAAAGGTTCACATACTTTTTCATGCCGCTGTAAGTTGCACACAATTGTTAAGTAGAAGGACAGTCATAAATAAATAAATAAATAAATAAATAAATAAATAAATAAATAAATAAATAAATAAATAAATAAATAAATAAATAAATAAAATAAAATAAAAAAAACATTATCTATTTTTTTTTTACAAATTAAAACCTGAAAAGTAGGCATGCAATATTATCCAACCCTCTGAGTCAATATTTTCTGGAACCGCCTTTTGCTGCATTTACAGCTGCAAGTCTCTTTGGGTATGTTTCTACCAGCTTTCCACATCTTCAGACTGAAATTTTTGCCCATTCTTCTTTGCAACATATTTCCAGCTCAGTCAGATTAGATGGAATGTGTTTGTGAACAGCAGTTTTCAGATCTTGCCACAGATTCTCGATTGGATTTAGGTCTGGGCTTTGTCTGGGCCATTCTAAGACATGAATATGTTTTGTTTTAAACCATTCTAATGTAGCCTTGGCTTTATGTTTGGGGTCGTTGTCCTGTTGAAAGATAACCTCGCCCCAGTCTCAAGTGTTTTGCAGATTCCAATAGGTTTTCTTCCAATATTGCCCTGTATTTGGCTCCATCCATCTTTCCATCAACTCTCACCATATTCCCTGTCCCTGCTGAAGAAAAGCCACCAGAATATAATGCTGCAAATTCTATTTTTGATCGTGGGGATGGTGTATTTAGAGTCATGAGCAGTGTTAGGTTTCTGCCACACATAGCGTTTTGCATTTTGGCCAAAAAGTTCAATTTTGGTCTCATCTGACCAGAGCACCTTCTTCCACATGGTTACTGTGTCCCCACATGGCTTTTGGCAAAGTGAAAACGGGATTTCTTATGGCTTTCTTTTCAGCAAGACTTTTTTCCATAAAGGCCAGATTTGTGTAGTGCACAACTAAAAGTTGTACTGTTGACAGATTCTCTAACCTGAGTTGTAGATCTTTACAGTTCCTCCAGAGTCACCATGGGCCTCTTGGCTACATCTCTGACCAGTTTCTCTCCTTGTTAAACTTTAATTTTACCTCTTTTTTATTTATAATAATCAATTTTTTTCTTTTCTAAATAAAAATATCTCTTTAAGCCCTTTTACTTTTTAAATTTTTTTCCTTTTTTTGTTTTTTCACATGTTCCTAAGGCAAAAATGCACTCTCATTTTTAACACCCATTATTTTTATATAAAACAAACTTTTCTCCAATCTTTTTTCACATCAATCTCTTCGTCTATGTTCCTCTAACTAGATATTAAATTTTTAAAAAAATATTAAATTTTAACCCCTTAATCTGTTTGTATATGGAAAGTAATATTTTTGATGCTGAAAAATGAAAAAAGTGGATTTTTCAAAATACTTCAAATTTTTTTCTTTCATGGTGTGGGATTTATAGACCTGGTGGTGGCCTAAAATAGTGTGTAAACTGATTGGATCACTTTTATGTTTTTTGCATATTTCATTTTTAAGAAAAAATCACACCTGTGGTCCTAGAGTGCAAAAAATGCACTCTCATTTTTAAACCATTATTTTTATGTAAATCAACTTTTTTCCAACTTTTTTCACACCATCTCTTCGTCTACTTCTCTCTAAACATAGATAATAAATTTTATAAAATTATTTCAATTTTAACCCCTAAATGCTGCTTGTATGTGAGAAAGTAGCATATTTTTTGATGTTGAAAAAGTGAAAAAAGTTGGATTTTTTCAAATTACTTTCAGAAAATTTTTTCTTTCTTGGTGGTGTCATTTATAGACCCTGGTGGTGCCCTAAAATAGTGTGAAAAACTGATTTGATCACTTTTATAGTTTTGGCACAAAGTCCATTTTTAAGAGCTAAAAACACCATTGGCCCAGCTTTAACCCGCCTATGACAAAGCAGTAACCGCTAACAATACCCTTTTTACTTCTTACATACTGTAAATTTTTCTCAAACTTTTTTTCACATCAATTTCTTTATCTACTCCTGCTCTAAACATAAAATACTAAATATTGCATAAATTATTAGAATTTTAACCCCGTAAAAGCCTTGTAAGTGGAAAAAGTATATACATATGTTTTTGATTGAAAAACATGAAAAATGTGGTTTTTTGCATTAACTTCAATACATTTTACCTTTTTTAAGTGTGGGATTTATAGAGGCTGGGGGTGTGCTAAAATAGTGCCAAAACTGACTTGGTCACTTTTTTAGTTTTTACATAAAGTCCCATTTTTTTAGACATAAAAACACCCTTGGTCCACCTCTGGCAAAGTAATAACATCTGACAATATTCCATTATTTTTTACATATTGTAAACTTTTCTTCAACTTTTTCACATCAATCTCTTCATTTACTTCTGCTCTATTCATACATATTCATTTTATTTCATATTTTGACTTTTTACCTGCCTAAGTCCAGCTCAACATGTGAAGATGTTCTATAAGAGCTGTACTGCAGCAGCTCACAGCTCCTGACCGACGCCCTAGAGGCTTAAAGAATGGCTCAAATACACACAATGATTAGGATCAATACAGCTGACCCTCTAACTTTATCTGAAACACTTTTCTACTCTATGTCTACTCATTTCGAGAGTCACAAAGAAAACTATGAGCCAAATGGCAAAAACGTTTCCTTGAAGTTTTACGTACAAATGCACCTGTGTAAACAAAGCTGTACTTTGTTTTTTGTTTGGGTTTATCTGCTGGACAAGTGTTTGATGGCTCTAATTCTGACTCTGTTTGAAGGGGAAAAGTGAAAAAGTGTGTTTGTGTGTCTGGATAAGTCAAATAAGGCTTTACGGGAGGATACAAGAGGACCACATTTGAGGGTGTAATTTTGACTGGATTTTGATTGTGATGGATTTTCACACTTTAGACTTGCACTTGCATTCTGGCTCTCTCACACCTACATATAGTGGCCCCATATAAAATTTTTACTCAGGTACAAGCAGACAACCCTTAGGCATCCCCCCAAAACAAAAAAAATATTTTAGGTGAAAAAAAAATTGAGCAGAAGTGGGAAAGACATTTGTAGGTTCAAATGCACAAATGCATGTTTGTGTTGCATTCAAGGAAAAAAAAGAAAATGCAACTAAAAATTAAAATGCTTAAAAAATCTTAAAAATTTAACCCTTTTCATCAGTGAGAAACAAAAAAAATATTTCTAAAATCACATTTTAAACAAATCCATAGTGTTAAAAAAGTGTGTTTATAATGGAAGTCAATGGGACAAAAATGCACTCTAGGACCACGGGTGTGAGTATTTGAATTATAGGCTTAAAAAATTACTTGACACAAATAACCACAGAATCTGAAAGAGCGTCAAAAACACACAACTGGCCAGTTCATGAGATTTGGTGCACACAGCCAAAGTTATTGAAAAAAGAAAAGTTGCGATGGACAAAAATGCACCGGGGGTGTAGGAGGTTAATGTACGCCCTGGTCTTGTTAGGTTGCAGTTGTGCCATACTCCTTCCATTTTTGGATGATGGCGTAAACAGTGCTCCGTGAGATGTTTAGAGCCTTGGAAATCTTTTTATAACCTAATCCTGCTTTTTACTTCTTCACAACTTTATCCCTGACCTGTGTGGTGTGTTCTTTGGTCTTCATGGTGCTTACTGCTCCCCAATACTCTCAAACAAACCTCTGAGGTTTTTACAGAACAGCTACACTCTGATGTTATCTGATCTTTGTTAAAATCACATCAATGAAAAAACAGTGTCTGCTTTAACTAAAACCACCCAAACATTTATAGGTTTTCATTTTTTAATGAGGATAAGGAGACTTTAAGAGCAATTATTTCCCAATTTTACCAAACAATTTAAGTCAGAGTGTGTCCAATCACTGAGGTATCGCTTAAAGCTACCCTGCCCACTTTAAAAGACACTCCTGGTAAGCACTGTGTCTTGGTGTGAAGTAATGTCTGTTGTTTACCATGGCTTGCTCAAAGCAACTGTCTGAAGACCTGCAATCTAGAATTGTAGATTTGTAAAAAGCTGGAAAAGGTTACAAAACCATCTCTAAAAGTATGGATGGTCATTAGTCTACAGTTAGAGAAATTATGTACAAATGGAGAGAGCTTGGCACTGTTGCTTATTTCCCGAGGAGTGGCCTTTTAACAAAAATGACGGCCAAAGTTCAGCGCAAAATATTCAGAGGTAAAAAAGAACCCTAGAGTGTCTGCTAAAGACTTACAGAACGTACTGGCACAGTCCAGTATCTGTGTGCATACACTGACTACATGTAAAACAACAGTCTAGAATTGTGTTCATCAGAGGACTCCACAGAGGAAGCCACTACTGTCTAAAAAAAACATTGCTGCACGTTTAATGTTCGCAAAAAATCACCTAGACACTCCGCAGAACTTCTGGCAAAATATTTTGTGGACTGATGAAACTAAAATTGAATTATTTGGGAGAAACACACAACGTCATGTTTAGAGGAAAAATGAAACAGCTCACCAACATCAACACCCCATCCCCACCGTGAAGCATGGTGGAGGGAAATTATAGTTTAGGTCTGTTTTGCTTCCTCAGGGCTTGGACAACTTGTAATCATTAGTGGAAAAATGAATTCAAAAGTTTATCAGATGTTTTAGAAGAAAAGTTGAGGCTGTCTGTCAGACAGTCGAAGCTTGAAAGAGTAAAGAAGCTGCAACAAGACAATGATCCAAAACACATAGTAAATAAACTTGTGAATGGTTTCAGAAGAACCAAATACACATTCTGGAGTGGCCAAGTCAAAGTCCTGACTTGAGATGCTGTGGCATGACCTCAAAACAGCAATTTATGCACGACATCCCAAGAATCTGCTGAACTGCAGCAATTTTGTAAAGAGGAAAGATCCAAGATTGATCAGATCGATGTGCCAGAATGATCTGCAACTAGGGATGTCAAGATTAACCGGTTTTCAATAATCGTGAATATTTTCCCCCACGGTAGGTTATTCGTAGACTTTTTACAACTCACGGTATACCGCAAACATGTTTTTTACGTCTTCTGTGACGTGAGAGGGCAGCGCCAGTGGAGAACGGCGTGTGTCGTCAACTCACCGCTAGGCTGCTGAAGTTAGCGAAGTTAGTGCATCCAAATAATCAAGTCAGAAGATGTTTTAAAGATGATCAGTGCATTGTGCGGGCTGAAGAGTATCCAATACGCAAAACGTGTCATTGAAAAGCTGCCGCTAAAAGCGCTAACACATCCAACATGATCCAGCGTCTTCGATACAATCATCCCTCGCTGTTCGTCCAAGTAAAGGTAAAGAAACAACGTCAATCCTTTAAACGAAGCGTTCCAGAGAGTGTCACGCGGCTCACGGCAAAAATTAACGCGTATTTATGCTTCGTTTGGCATAAACTCTGACCTGAAAGTAAAACGAAAGCAGAGACACTGCAGGCGTCACGTGACGACACGCTGGGAAAACAAAACGTGTGGAGGACGTCGCCTTCATGAGTCACGTGACAGATATTGCACATAATAATATTATTAGTTAGTAATGAATCTCTTCTTGTAAGTATATTGAGAATATTAAAGCAATCATTAAAGGGACAATAATGTAAAAAAAAAAAAAAGCTTGATTAAAATTTTGTTTAAAACAAAATTATTATATATTTTTTTCATAGGATAATTATTTAAAATAATTGTATTTATTGTTTTTATTCTAGGCTACATCATATTTATGTAATACAATCAGTGTATTGTCACTGTCAGCAAATCAAATACCAATAATTTAGATTTTAAATATATATGTGTATATATTTTTTCTTTATGCCGATAATCGTGAATAATCGCAAAATCGTGATTTTTCCTTTTGCTATAATCGTGATTCTAAAATTTGATATCGTGACATCCCTATCTGCAACTGGTAGAAGTTATTGCTGCCAAAGGGGGTGTAACCAGATATTAAATGTAAGGGTTCACTTACTTATTTCTGGCACTTCTGTCATTGTTTGCATGTTATTCTAATTAAAAATATGAAACCCTATAAATGTTTGGGTGGTTTTAGTTAAAGCAGACATGTTTTTTTCATCTGTGTGATATTGACAAAGATCAGATTATATTTGATGGTGATTTTATGCAGAAATGTGAGAAATTTCAAAAGGTTCACATACTTTTTCATGCCGCTGTATACTGAGAGTAGATTACACACAGGTGGACTCTACTTATTTGTTAGGTCAACATTGGAACCTTCTAAAGCCTCTAAAAGTAATGTGTTGCACTCAGGAGGGTTGGATAATTTTGTACGCCTACTTTTCAGGTTTTAATTTGTAAAAAAAAAAAGATCATGTATGACTATCTTTTTACTTCACAATTGTGTGCAACTTAGTGTTGGTCTTTCACACAAAGTTTCAGTGAAATATGTTTGATTTTTGTGGTCATAAGAGAAAATGTAGAAAAGTTCAAGGGGGTTGAATACTTTTGCAAGGTACTGTATGTGCTAGCGCAGTTGTTTTAAGTCTAAAAAGCACATCTATAACTTGAACTTTGTCAAAACGGCTTCAAAGTTTTTTATGAAGATCGTTTGATAGATATTAATATATACAGTATTAATTACCAAATTTCTGAAAAAACTTGTGTTCATCTGATATCACAACATTCTCCATGCCAATAATATTTAAAACAGATGATTGGCAGCTAAAATTAATCTTGTTTAAATGTAGCTCTTTGAAATAATACAAAAGAGACTGGGTCCATCCATTCATCCCTCCATTTTCCTCTGCTTTATCCGGAGTCTGGCCGCGGAGGCAGCAGTCCCTGTCCACACACTTTCTCTACCTATTCCAAGGGAATCCCAAGGCTTTCCCAGGCCAGAAAGTGGGACACGCCTCACCAGGGAGGCGTCCAGGGGGCATCCGAAAAAGATGCCCAAGCCATCTCAGCTGGCTCCTCTCAATGTGGAGCAGCAACTCTACTCTGAGTTCTTTCAGTGTGACTGAGCTCAACCTGGAGCATGACATTGACAGGTGGATGAATAGCAGTATGCGGTCGCTGTATCGAACCATTGTGGTGAACAAGGAGCTGAGTCACCTATGGTCATGAGCTTTGGGTAATGACAGAAAGGACAAGATCGCGAATAAGAAGCAGTCAAAATGAGTTTCCTTCGCAGGGTGGTTGGGCGCTTTCTTAGAGATAGGATGAGGAAAAGTGAATGGGTCAATGTTAGAAATCACCAGATTGAAAATGTGTGAAATTGCCTTTTAGATATTTCATGGCACAGTACAGTGTCTCGTCATATTCTAGAACATAAATGGAACCCATTACACCAAACAATATGCCAAAAAATATCAAGCTATTCCTTTTTGTCAAGTCCTAATTCCATTGTCAAGTCCTATTCTCGTGGAGCCAAAACATATGGTTGCAAAACTATTATGTACAATTAAGTGTGATTACTGCTGAGTAAACATAAGACTACTGATCTTTATAAAATGCATGAAGATAATCTTACATAATAATGTATAAAAGAAATGTGATTAACTTAAATGTATTTTAAGTAATTTTGAATCTATTTCAAAACTCACCATTCTTGATAAGATGTGGATGTGTGTATGGGCTGGGTTGACCAAGATATCGTGGTGGAACAGTTTTTGGTTTTAAACTTCCAGGTTTCACAGAAATCGTTCTAGATGGACACAAGAGAAATCCTGCAGACACAAGATACAATTTATAAGATAAAAAGTATAATTATTATTATGGCTTTGCTTAAAGCAGCAAGACACAGATGTATTTTTGTTTAAATACTATTATGGTAATTATTTTACCCCTTATTGAGGGGTCCTATTTTTGGCTTAAAGTGCCTGACTAAAAAAGTTAAAAATATGGAGCATAACCAAATGGCTGAACTCGCTGTGAAGCTGAGGCTTTGTAGTTTTGGTCTCTGATGATAAACTGATTCTAGTAACGAATGACAATAAGTTCTCCACAAAAAACATTAGATTTAAAATTCCTCGAAAAGTATGTGTCATTAATCTGTCCTAGAATGACACTAGATTTGGCTTACTTTGGGGTTAGGACAATTCTTCTTCAGAAGCTGCAGCTATTTTCATTATAAATGTATTTTAGGGCCCTGTAATAACTTTAAAAAGCTTAGGCGGGGGCCGGGGGCCAAAAAGTTCTATTAAATTCTGTCAAATTTTGGAGAGTTTTAGAGTTTAGAGTACAAACTGAGTCTGATTTATTCCAGAATGGCTGATCTGACAGTAAATAAGAAGGTTCCCATTTTATTTTCAACAATAGAATTTCCAGGAGCTTAATGAATGAATGAATGAATGAATTTATTTTTATCAGATAGTGGACAAACTAAACCACAAACTGTATCAGAAAGCCACTGGCTAGAAAAAGGTAAATAGCAAAACACAACTTTGTCGTGACATCAAGAGGAGGAAGAACTCCATCAATGGACTGTTTTTATCTTTTACCGATAACTTTACTTTAAATAGGCTCTGTGCACGGAGCGTCAGTTGGATTGTTTATTTTCAAAATAGCTAACTTCTATCCACTTATGAGCATTTCCTGTTCAAGTAATTTCAATGAGGTTTTCACTAAGCCAGTCAAAAATAATAAAAAAAAAAAGACTTGGAAGATCAGACAGTGAACAGTGAGTTGTGGGTAATGTCTCTAAAAAGACGTAAAATACTTAACAAATCAAAAGAATACTTAGAAAGTAATCTTTTGAAAATAAAAGAGCCGTGTTTGTGTCTGAAAGCAAATACTCATAAGTACAGAAGTTAGCTATTTTGAAAATGTACAAGTAACGTAACTGAACTAACGTTCAGTGCACAGAGCCAACTAATTCGTTTATAAAATCGTCGACATGATTTTTTTTTAACCCAAGAAAGCCCCTTTAATGTGACAGCGTGGGTAAAAATGTCTGTGTCTACAATGATAAATACCCACCTACATGATAGATATCAATAATGGCCATTTTCCCCTCACCTTGAGCCCGGTTTTGCCGCAACAGTAGACTCACAGACCTGATCAGAACGCTAGCTTGATTAGACGAGGGCAACATAGCATAGCATGCTCCTATTGCCGAGGTCATTGACACAACAAGGCTAAAAAGTTACTCTCGTCTTTATAATAATTCTGCTTTAGAGTATCTACGTTTCGGAATAATTGCACATTTAGTCACACACATACAGACAAACAAACACACACACAGGCATTCTTATTATAATGTCACGAGTAATTAGTGCAGATGTTAGCCGTTTCGTCGCTACTGACACTACAGTATTCCCCCAGAAATTTGTTTTGCAGGCGAGGGAGGGAAGGGGGAGTCGTAGAACAACTACTGGTAAATCACTACTAGTAAATTTATCTAGCGTTTTGTAGTGTCATAATACGTTGCAATACAGTCTTCATTGGCCTATTACATGATTAGACCTTGTACATTCTTTATTCATAAAGCTCAAAGCCCCCTATAAGTCGTCTGTAGGCCTCCGTAGCCCAGAACCGTTCAGCCGAAACTCTGGGAAAAGTTTTAGGCTCCTCCTCAATGGTCTTCCAAGACCACTCGCTTGAATGAAACACAGAAGTGACATCGTCCAGAGCTGCGGGCAGAATACGTTGTGCATCAAAACATTGCTGATTTGTTCACATTCAACCTTCACCTTCGAGGTGCGTGAAAAGTTAGATCTGGGCCTTGGAGGTTTAATCGTAGGATTTTAGCCGTGTGCAGCTAATGAGCTAAGCGCTATCATGCGTCACTAAAAGCAGATGAGCTTTGATAAAAGGTTTTGTCAAAAACAAAGGAGTATGTTTAATGGCGTTTTACAATGACTTTTAAACTCATCTGATTATGCAGGGAGAAAAGGTCTGATACATTATCGAGGCTTAACTTACAAGTTTACAGCTAGCTGAACAGAAATGCTAAACATTCGCTAGCTAACTAGCTCAATGCGTAAACACGGCTTAGCTGCTTTACACATCCACTCTGTTGTACACAGCGCGTGGTGAACTGACTGTGACAGCCCAGCATGGACCCACAGAAAGTCAGCGAGCTGAAGGCTTTCGTGCAGTTGTGCCAGTCCAACCCTGGGATCCTGCACCTTCCCGAGATGAGCTTCTTCCGGACCTGGGTGCAAAGGTGCTTTTCACATGTTCAACTTCTACTCGGCCATAATAATATATCATATTATGGTAGTTTTTTTAGTTTAATTCATGTAACAATGCTGCCAAAAATCACAGCAAAAATTGTAACCACTGCATCAAAAGTGACAATCAGACCATCAACTGACTGGTGCAGAGTTTGACTTTTCAAGTGCCAGACTTAAAGTTAACTTTTTTTTTTTTTTGTAAATTAGTCAACTTTTTGTTTTCCACTAAAAATAATATGATACTTGCAGCAGTTTGACCACCCAGTACTGTTTGAACTAAAGAATGAATTTTCTCTGATTAGCTGAACTTGGGTGGTCCTCTCAAGTTTCACATAGTTGTTTGTAAGAAGAGGTTTTTAATGTGTAATTGCAACCAAAAATGAATACATGTTGATAATAATCATATGTTGAAGGATTTGTGAGAGGAATTTGCCAGACTTGGGGCTTGGGAAAATCAGTTACCCCACCTTTAAAGTTGGGGTAACCAACTTTTTAGTTGTTTTTTTAGTTTGGTTGTTCTCTCCCGTTTCTGTTTGTTGTTTGTAAAAAAAAAAAAAAAGTTTTAGGCCATAATTGCAACCAAAATCAGCACGTCGGTATTAACTATTTGCCAAAGAATTTACGAGAAGAAAGCATCAGATTTTATACCTAAATTGTGTTTGCAATGTAAAAATCAGGTACCCCACATTAAAGCCTCAGGTCTAAATTTCAACTTAAAACACTTGCTTCAAATGAGACTAAGCAAGATGAAACTAAATTGAGCGACACTTGATAATTTAAATATATGTTATCGGTAATCAGTGTTTTTCATCAGTGGAAGCAGTAAGTGAGTAGGTAGGGCTGCTCGATTATCTTGAAAAAAATAATCATGATTATTTAAATCATAAATGAAATCACGATCATTCAAACAATTTTTTGTTTAGAGGGACTGCAGAGTGTTAGTGTCCCTGAAATGTAGAAAGGGAAGAGATAAAATTAAAAGTAACTGATCTCACTGAAACAATCGTACATGTATTCTACAATTGTAAAGAAACCACCTACTTTTCATATCAAGGGAATTTATGAGCAGGCTTATGTAAGTTATGTAAAACGATTACAGCAATAATCATAATTGAAATTGAAATTTGATTAATTGCACAGCCCTATGACTAAGTATTCCCCAAAAATTAGATTAAAGGTGCATTGTATAACTTTTTGACCAAAAATTGACTTTTCGTAATGTACATGTCTTTGTTTAATACATATTTAAAATCTGCGTCTTTGAGTGGCCTTGCACGGCCACGAAATGGATTATAACTTTGCCTGGAGGAGCCTCCTGTTTGTTTCTAAAGAAAACTTGTTCATTCAGTATATTTTCACATTATGGTATAACTGACTATTTAAAAATGTTCCAAAGTATGGTTTTAACTTTCTTTTTCTACTGAATAGTGTAGTTGACTTTTCATCTCTAGAAAGTTACACAGTGCATCTTTATTCATTCATTTTCTACCACTTGTTTCCCCACCTTTGAATAAATATATTAAATATTGACTTGCTTGTACCTTCACAATCTTATGTTGACAATTTAATTGCAGCATGGGTGCAACAATCCCTCCACCACCAAAGATGGGCGATTCTTGCAAGGTAAAGCATGAACTTGCTTTTAAGTATTATACTAACAGTTACTTACTTTGACTAGCTTAGTTATTATGCATTTTTCTCTTCGTAGGGAGGTTGCCCCTGTGGCCCGCCTCCTGCAGCAGCAGCAGCTTCAGCCCCTGAACCAGAGCCACCTGCAGAGTCTGAGAGTGAGGAGAGTGAAATAGGTATTGTTTTAGTTTGTAGTATGTTCAATATTGTTTTTTAACTTGCATAACTTTGAATAATGTCTTATCTCTTCTGTTAAACTGTAAATTTAAATCTACTTATCTTTTTGCTGCATCAGAAATTGACAATGATGGAGTTATTGAGCCCGACACTGATGTACCACAAGACATAGAAGAGTTGCAAGATGTAGAGGTATTCCTTAATAATTTTAACTTTTAATAAATACTGCATATGATCAAAGTGTTAGCCCTAGATTTATTTGTTTGGCCTCAATGATCACTTGCAAGGACACTCTGAGAAAAATGTAGACCCGTATAATATTGGTCTATAATCATTAGTAATATTATTTATTTTTGTAAATTCAGTCAGAAAGATGGGATGGTGGAGTGCCCTGTTTGTTTAATGGGATACACTTGATCGAAATGTGATGTGTACCTAGTTTTTTGACAAATATTGTTTGTGATCATCAGGTTACAGATGAGATGATGGATCAGGCAAATGAAAAAAAGATGGAGGCCATTACTGCTTTAGGAGAAGGTGAAACAGCAACAGTAACTAGTTTTAGATAAAACAAGTGTAAATCAACAATAATTTGTGTTTAGGTGACCTACAGAAGGCTCTGAATCTTTTTACTGAGGCTATCCAATTGAACCCTTGTGTTGCCATCCTGTATGCCAAGAGAGCAAGGTAACTTACATTTTCTTATTGAGTCATGTTTAAATGTACTACTAACATAGAGAAGACATAAAAACATATCTGGAACATGATCTAATCAAATTGTAGACTTTCAGTAGCTGTGGTGTAAATACAATAAATAACCTGTAGCGCATTGATGACTAATTACTGTATTGCCATAATCAAGACAATTTTCTTCCTAGGCAAACCTAGTTGCCTTTGTGGAGCTCAGTATGACACACAAAATTGTCATTGGTCCCTGTTGGACACAGATCAATAATAATATAATAATTATTGCAGTTATAGCCTGAAGAGGTACAGTGGGAAAAAATATTACTTACAGCAATTGTGCAAGTTCTCCCAATTAAAATTATGAGAGGTCTGTAATTTTCTTTATACGTGTGCACTTCAGCTGTGAGAAACAGAATCTAAAGAAAGAAAACAGAAAAAAAATCACACAACTTCTCTCTAGGCGAATCTTTTCTGCTGATGTGCCCCAGGGCTGCTTGTTATCACTGAGTGGATGTGCTGTACAAAAAAAAATTCATCCATTCAAATTAAAAGGTACAATATTAAATTCTCAGGTCAAAGGACATACAGTATACTGTGCTATTTTGACTAGGTTTGGTTCTGGCCAGCACTTTGCTCCGCTCCTGTTCACCTATTGGATGATGTACTGCTTTTGAGGAACAGTGTGCCGTGTGCAAAAGCAAACATCCCTGGGATTTGGTTGTGCAAACCACTGAATACCTAATTCATTCATTTTCTACCGCTTAATCCCGTTCGGGGTCGCGGGTGACTGGAGCCTATCCCAGTAACTTTGGGCCTTAGGTGGGGGAAACACCCTGGACAGTGGCCAACTTGCCGCAGGGTTAGACAGACAACCATTCACTCACTAAGGGAAATTTACAGTGATGCCCAATTAACCTAAACATGCATGTTTTTGGAGGTGGGAGGAAATCGGAGTACCCGGAGAAAACCCACGGTGACACGGGGAGAACATGCAAACTCCACCCAGAGAGATCGTGAGATGTTGACATGGTTCGACCCGGGAGTCGAACCCACGACCTCCTTGTTGGGAAGCCAGAGCTCTAACCACTTGGCTACTGTGCACCCCTAATGGTTTTTACAAAATAAGGCAGCCTGTTTTCACTTTGAGCAATGTTACTCCTCACTTTGAAGTGTTTCTTCGTTTTTGTTAGTCACTGTTAAATATAAAAGAAATGCGTAAATCTAGTTTGCAGTTATTAATCTAAAAGGATTCTCAGATCTAAAACAATCTTAATATGCGTTTTCACACATGAAAGTACCAAGAACTGAGTCCCTACTGTTTAGTCAGAGGAACTACCCTGTTCCCATGTTTGCGTTCACACAGCAATAGTTTGTGAACATTTGTTTAAATAGCTTTATTATTAGCATCTGTTTAGTCTGGAACATTTAAATAGTTCATTAAAGGTGGGGTGGCTGATTTTTACACTTGCCAATACAATTTAGGTTTTAAATTAGACAACTGCCTCAGCACATGGCTAATATTGACATGTCCTTTTACAAACAACAAAGTGAAACAGGAGAGGACCACTCAAGCACAGCCAATCAGAGAGCTGCTTTCAGCTCCTGATTAGAACTAAACTAGGAACTAAAATTCCTTATTCAATTCAGACAGTACTCAGTGCAGCATTTATTATACTTTTTAATAGAAAACACAAAGTTTACTAATTAACTAAATTAACTAAACTAATTAACTAACTAAAAAAGTTAGCTACCCAACTTTAAGTTGTCTTACGAAAACAAAAGTGAGGTGCATGGTAGCAGAGTTGAGCTCTGGCTTCCCAATAAGGAGGAGGTGCATTCGACTTTTGGGTCGGACCATATCAACATCTCACGATCTCTCTGGGTGAAATGATCATGTTCTCTCTGTGTCACCGTGGGTTTTCTCCGGGTACTCCGGTTTCCTCCCACCTCCAAAAACATGCATGTTTACGTTAATTGGGTATCACTGTAAATTTCCCCTGTGAGTGAATGAGAGCGTGAATGGTTGTCTGTCTAACCCTGCGACAAGTTGGCCACTGTCCAGGGTGTTCCCCGCCTAAGGCCCAAAGTCACTGGGATAGGCTCCAGTTACCCGCGACCCCTAACGGGATTAAGCAGTAGAGAATGAATGAATGAACACATTTTTCACTGTTATTTCTAACGAATGTAAACATTTGCTTTTGGAGCTATCGCTTTTAAGTAATTTTTCCCAACATAAAAAGTTTGTCTAATTATCAGAAAACCATAGGCTATAGAATGTTTCCAAACAAAGCTATTATTGTAAATATTCTTGTGTCACCAAAAAAGTTCCTGGTCTGATACGATACTGAGATTGAATATTTCAAATCAAATTTTTGTAGAGCCTAAAATAACAACAGTCCTTATGTAACTCTTTCAAAGTTACATACGGACTTTAGGACAGTAGTTTTTGAAGGTTTTTTTGGCAAACAAGCATGCTGAAATAGTTTGTAGTGTTTAGTATGTCCAGTATAATAATAAAACTGCCTTCTTGGGGTCATGTGGTGTAACAGGTGCGAGAAGAACAACGGAATCTTTTTTTATGTGACTTATTCTTTGCAAACGTCACAAAATATACCTTTTAGGGTTTAGCCAAATTGAACTGTCTCTCAGTGTGGGTTCATTGTGGCTGCAAAAAAATAAGACACTTATATGGGCCTTTTGGTGTTGGATAATAGGAAGGGGATAGGAATTAATCTTGGAATTAAAGTTCATCCTACTTTGATCTTGTTTCTAACTGGTTCTGGGCTGGTATTCATTTCAGTTTTTTAAAACTCAAACAAAATGCATCACCAGTTACAATAGGGCTAGAAATGAGAACCAGTTCCAGTGAAATTTCATTTATTTAGTTCTTACTAAAAGTAAATAATCACATTTTTCTTAATTTTGAATTCAAGCAAAGGTTTCTAATGCTATGTAACAATTGTAGAATGATCTCTACATGTCATATTTGTTGGGCAAAAGACAATTATAAACTTTATCAAAATAGCCAAATTTAAGGAAAATAAGCTAAATGTTTGGTGAAATCTGAAATATAATCATGTTCACTATATTTTGTTGAAAAACTTTAATCTGACAAAAAGCTATACAGTATATTGGCTAGCAAACAATGTGTTGCTATAGTTTATTATTAGCGTTATAAGCCTCATTCTTAAATGAGTGGCCAAGTTAAGTTGCTATAAACCTTCTTGAAGCAAAACTGTTAACCTAATTTTGTTTTTTTAACTAGTGTGTATATCAAGATGCAAAAACCCAACGCAGCCATAAGAGACTGTGACCGAGCGATCAAAATCAACCCAGATTCTGCACAACCCTACAAGTGGAGAGGAAAAGCCCATAGGTACACAATTTTCAGTGAAAAATAATCAAATTGTAAAACAATACTTATTGACTTAGGCTCACATTAGACTACTAATTCGGTGTATGCACTTCTAGGCTGCTTGGTCATTGGGAGGAAGCTGCTAAAGATCTTGCCATAGCTTGCAAATTGGACTATGATGACGAGGCCAGTGCATTGCTGAAGGAGGTCCAGCCCAAGGTGAGACTAACAACAAGATTTGCTTAAGTATACTCATAACTTTGTTTTATGTTTGTGATGTTTTTATACTTTCAGGCTCATAAAATATTAGAGCACAGACGCAAGTATGAGCGCAAAAGAGAAGAGAAGGAGATCAGGGAGAAAAAAGAACGCATAAAGAAAGCACGGGAAGAACAGGCTAAGGCTCAAAGGGTCAGTTCTGAGAACTTTTTTTGCAGCACAACTCATATACACATGTATGTATATGTGTGTGTGTGTGTGTATGTATGTATGTATATATATATATATATATATATACATACACATCTTTTATTATTTTACTTTTTTCAAAACATTTTTTTCTAGCAAAACATAATATTTGCGCCAGTGTAACTTGTTTTTTTTGTGACTAGGATGAGGAATCAAGACAGTTTGGAAGTGGCTACTACCCAGGTAAGACTGTAATTAGTGACTGTGATTAGTGTTTTTAATTTAACTAATTATTATTTGAAGATTTTATTTAGGTGCAAATTTTATTACTGGGAACAATTTTGCTGTGGGTGTTGAACAAACTATTTGTTCCAAAAGTTCCCTCATTGTTTGTTCTTAACTGAGCTTAAGTGAATTTTACAGGAGGTCCAGCTGGATTTCCAGGCGGTGCGCCACCTGGCATGCCTGGTTTTGCTGATCTCTTACAAGACCCCGAACTCCTCAATGCAATGAAGGTGACTGTAGTTGCATTGAGACTACTAATTTTGATCTCACATAATAGTAGGCCTGTTTCCATATTATGGAATCCTAAGATAGTTCTGATAAAGCTCAAAATTATTCTAAATCTATTGAAAATAAAATCAGAAACTTAATCTGTTGAAGTTTCTTCAAGGGCTGCTTGTTTATGGAAAAAAATATGAATCAGAAATCAAGATTTCATAGACAGTTATTTGCTCAGAGAGAAGGTAGGGCATCGCCTTAAATGATGAGAAGGGCCTGATACATTGAAAGTAAATTTGTTGGAAATATACTTTACAATAGAATGTTGTGATTAGTACTTTGCGTGAGCAGCTTTTTCATCCAAGACAGCTCAGTGAAGGCAAGTACATGTTAATAATAATAATCATAATTACTTCCATTCCACAATTTTTCACCAGTTAGTTAAATCAGTTAGAGCATTAATCACAATTGAAATATCGATTAATTGCACTTTACGAGATACTCAAGATCTGATATCTACGGGCTACACTGTTCAATGTTTAACTGAGTAATCCTGTTTTATATAGGGAAAGGCAGATTCCTCTTGGTGTGAATAGAGTAGTGTGGTGTTCAAAGGGATAACGTTGACATGAGTACAGTCTCTTACTTTTGCTTTTTCATTGACAGGATCCAGAGATTATGGCCGCCTTCCAGGATGTCTCAGCTAACCCAGCTAACATTGCCAAGTACCAGAACAATCCTAAAATTATGGCTCTTGTCAGCAAATTAAGTGCTAAGTTTGGAGCATCGCCACAACCATAAAAAAAGATGAGAATCTGGGGAGCAAAGACCCTTTTCTACTGTTAATCCACTGTGTGCTAACCTCAGGAGCAGGCAGGGAGTGAACTGCTTTTGTAAAGATGGTGGGTGGCATTTTTCATCAGCTGTTAGAACATGGCACTATGAGGTTCATAGTTGTAAAAATTAGAAGTCCAATGAATATCTTATCCTCAACCTCATCACTAGTTCTTATCCCAGTCCTGACAACTTTTTATATTTTCAATTTTTGCCATAAATTGTCACATAAAGATTATGTTTTCCATGATTTTTAACAAACTCTTTAAACTTATTTTGGCACTTGTTAAACCCTTTATTGTTACTTTTGTTGTCTGTCCCTGTTCTCAAGATGATTCACAATAATAAAAGATGCTATTGCTTCAAACTAATTCTATTGGTCCTCATGTTTTACCCAAACTGTAAAAATAAGTTCCACTTTTGTAGATCTTTCTCTCTTTTTAATAACCATGTGGTTAGTGCTCTGGCTTCTCAGTAAGGATATTGTCCTGATTTAATTCACAATCAGATCAAATAAAGATTTTAGGGTCTCTGGATGATGTAATACTGATGTAATATGCATTGCAATTTCAACAATTGGCCATAGACAATAATTGCAGATCGATATTATTGTAATACTTTTGCAATAAATTGAGAAAAAATATGATTCAATATTACTAAAGACTACCATGTTTTGCCCAGAATAATTCCAATAAATTAAAAAGTGAAGTTTATTTAAATGTATTTACATTTCAAATTAATAGCTGGGTTGTACGTTTTTTTATCTGAAATATGACAAAACACTTAATTTAGCCAATTGGCTCTTGTCAAAGGTCAATTATATAAAAGTTAGATGAAGGAATAAAAAT
The DNA here is from genome assembly GCA_038363315.1 of Mugilogobius chulae. Classification (NCBI taxonomy): domain Eukaryota; kingdom Metazoa; phylum Chordata; class Actinopteri; order Gobiiformes; family Gobiidae; genus Mugilogobius; species Mugilogobius chulae. The sequence continues at coordinate 36,288,115 of CM076396.1, read as the reverse complement.
GTTGTGTCATGTTTTATTTCAGAACTTTATACCAGGTGAAAAACAGGAGTTGTTTATAATACCTATTGTTACAAATGATGAGAGGACAAACAATAACCATTAAAAGAGAGATAAAGATGTAGAGACAGAGCTAATGTCCATATCTGAAAAAGAAGAAGCAAAATGCATGATGCTATTTTCTTTAAGTATCATAATGAAGACAAGTAAATATTATACATACTTCTGAAATTCCCACTCTCTGTTGTCTAAAGGGCAAACCTGCCTGGTTTTCAGCCAGCGAGAAATGCAGTGGAAGTGGAAGGCATGCTGTGAAAACAAAAAGAAAATCAGACACCTGAATCTCAGATACTGTAGCACCCCTTGGAAGTAGGAGAATTTCTACATGATTAGTTATAAAATGTAATCCAATCTTCATCCAAGTGACAAACGTAGGCAACCACACTCTACTTAAACTAATGCTGCACAAACAAGAAACCCAACCCACAACATTCACAATGTTTACATAAATACTTGATTAAAAAACAAATGAATAATGTTTCATTAGTTTAAGCAATGTCTTTGTCCATTGTTGTGACATAGATGAAGATCAGATCACATTTAATGACCATCATGTTCAGAAATCCTAGTACTTCCAAAGTGTGATTTGGTGACTTCTTATACTTCTTATAATGATTATCTTCTTATACAAGTGCATGCAGGTATTACAATCTGTAAAAATTAACAAAACCTTTTTATGAGTACTTTGTATGCAAGTACACATAAGAACAACCAAAAACACAGTGTTTAAAATTACCATAAAAAGACCAATTGTACAGTGGTTAACAGAAAATGTGAAATTGTTGATGAACCTTATTTGAAACAATTGGCTCTGTGCTGTTGACTTGTTTTTGTTCAAAATAGTACATCCTGTACACACAACCACTTCCTGTTTAATGCTTTTCAATTAGGTTTTCACTACATCAGTTTAAAACAAATAAATCCTCTTTAGATCAGACAGTTGTGAAAAATGTTACAGAAAACATGTTAAAGACTTTACATATTAGAGGAATATTTCACCAGAGACACTTGTGTGTTTAAAAAGAGACATGATTGTGTCTAAACGCTAATGCTAACAGGAAGTGGTCGTATGTACAGAACTTAGCTACTTTGAATGTACACAAGCCAACTGAAGTTCCGTGCACAGAGCCAATTGTGCACTCAAAAAGTGACTGAATAGGTCAGTGTTTCACTTACATTGCAAACACCCCAGGCAACAGTGCACTCCTCAGATGTTGCAGAAGCTTGATTAGCTTGACACTCTATACCTAAATAAAGACAGTAAACAACAATAATTAAACAGTTATTCACATACACATTTATCTTAGATGAACTTACAGAGGTCCATAATGTGGTTTCTGCAGATGGCGCAATTATCCACCACAATGTCCCAGGCCCACAGCGCTACCGCGTTCCACTGGCAAGACACAAGACCTTTAGTTTATTACAACATTAATGTTGTCAGACACAGCATGTGTAAAACAATTCATTTCTATCTCTCTGCATTAAAGTTGAATAAATAGCTGTGCCTGTTTGTATATTTTTAAATTATTTAACATATTTTTCGTGCCATTGTTGTTAAAATCTGAGGCTTTTCTCAGCTTGCGGAATGTTTTGAAGCCTATATACAGACCTGTTAGTGATTATTCGAAAATAATTGAAAAAAAAAAAAAAATCAATAAATTGTAGATTTAAAGTAGATATAAAAACTATAGACAACTATATACACAACTTTTGACACAAGACATTCGGATTTTTTGCAAATGATTCAAGTCACTACAGTGCTACTGCTATCTAAACCAGGGGTTCTTAACCTTTTTGACCCCGGGGCCCGAATATTCATGTAGAAAGTAACCTGGGGCCCAATTTCATATTAAATGTATTGTATTTTACCGATTTTGTGGCCCTCAAGGAGGTTCTCGCAGCTCAACTTTGGGCCCCGGCCCTATGGATAAGAATCAGTGATCTAAACGATACCACAATCACATGATTGAAAAATGCGTCTTTCTTTTGTAGCTCAGCTAGTATCAGGTCAACATAGCCTTGTTTTGTGCCAGCTTTAGTAGTGACTGGTCCTGGTGGTACATGGCCAAAAACAAGGCTTAGTGAGACCGCAAAACGTTTATAGCTCCACGCGCTAGTTTCTCTTTTATGGCATATTATAACTTATGTCATTGAATGAATTTGTATTATAATATTAAAACTGGAACATTCTTGAAGACAAGGTATATACTAATATTCACACAGTGCGCACTCATGCTACACTTGCTAGCTAAGAGCACCGTTGAATTAGAGGAGCTGTTTGCTAACAGCCGGTAGCATGGATCTGGTGTAGCATGTCTGTAACGGGATTAACTTTTAGCTTGCAGACAACAAATAAATACAATTAGAGGTTCATAAAAAATACCTAGAAAGGAACAAAGAATATATACCTTTTTGACCTCAAATCGCTTCTTACTGGATCCACTGTTAGCTCCGCTCGGTGTATCAACATCCATTGCTGCTGCCATCTTGACTGAAAATTGTGTGTGACGTTTTATAACCCGGAAGAAGAATTACGCACATTCAGTTAGCAAACAAGAGAACTCGGATTTTATTATTAAGCTAAAAATACAAAACAGTTTAATAATTGGTCTTAAAAGATAAATTCTGAAACTCTTTGGAAAATACCTTAAATTGAACATTCAAAAGATTATTATCAGGTTCCACCGAGATTTGAACTCGGATCGCTGGATTCAGAGTCCAGAGTGCTAACCATTACACCATGGAACCCCACACCCTCGTTCGTCTTCACATATCATTATATCCCCTAACTACGAAAAGCATTTTTTCGGTACACTGAAAACAAAGTTTGTTTTTTAAAGACAACCAGCACATTTTACACCGATTGGAGACTATTTTAAGTGATTTTTTGAAATAAAACTTTTTGGATAATTTTACCCCTCAAAACGCACTTATGAGATTTTAGCCCTGTTTTTCTGTGTAGATAGGAACTTTTGCTTCTTCTTCTTATGCGTTTAAAAGAATAAAACAGCTGATTTTTCATTTATATTTTTTATTTAATGAAGTAAAAAAGATCTAGGGTTTTAAATGTTTGTAACATTAATATAATTAACAATATTCTACTTCAATATTCAACAAACCAAATCAGTATTTAAATTTAAATACTGAATCAGTGTTTAACCTGGAATTATATTTTGATTTAATAACAAAGTCGTCAATTCAAAAAGAAATGCTTAATTGTGTTTTAGACCAGAGATGTCAGGTTTTTTCAGCTCATTACTTTCGTATCTGTGCTTTAAATGAGACATAATATGACTTCAGATTACTAAATAAGTAGATTAACATTTTATATTTTGCTCTTTGTAAATCACAGTGTTGGTTTAGCAATTTTCATCTACATGTTTTTATTAAAACCTAATTTTTCAGTTTTGTTTCTCACATAATCACAGTAATTACAGGAATGTGGGCGGGCTAAGTGGTATGTGAGAAGAGAACTTTTCTGAGATCTGAGCCCAGGTTACAGAACAACACAAAGTTATTCAAACTTGCAGGAATAAAACCCAATAAACAACTTTGAAATAACCTATTGCAAGTAAACAGAGAGATTATAACATCATTAATGTGATTTTGCTTATTATTTCTTTAATCATTTTAAATAACAGCTGTGGACCACATTCAGAGTAAAACCAGACTTGTGTTGTTCTGTCGTCTTAAATTTCCAGACTGAAAAAAACACAAAATAATGTGTGTGCTTATATTGATATTACTGCGAGTCGTTTAATCATTAATTTATGAATTGGAGGAAGTAAGGACACCTATGTCCACCAAGTTACAGGTGGAATTGGAGTCTCTTATGTCATGTAATAAGTTGTACCAACGACTTTATGGATGTTCTATGATCCACAGCCGTTAGAAGGAATAAAACTGAGATTCATAATACCATTAGAAATTAAATAAATAAACAAAAAACAGACACATACAAGCAGTTTTCTCTAGCCAAAGTCAATTGGCAAAGTGATTTTGTTTAGTTGTGTTGTTGGAGAACTAGTTAAGACAATAATTAGATTAAATACAGTGTTTACAACTGCTATGTGTACCTTTTAAAAAAATAAGGCCAGAATTTTAAAATGAACTCAACACGTGGACCCTGAACTAAACTCAAGATTTAGCCAAAGAATAAAAACATAAATCAAAAATTTGCAGTTAGGAGGTTTTGTTTTTCGGCCATCGGTATACCATTAACAGCTTTTCAAACATGAGTACAATTAAGTTGGATTTTAAGTGTGTTAAATGCCAGTGCTTTAAGTGGACAAAAGTTTATTTGGACCCATTGAGTCAACTTGGGTTTCCTCCCACCTCCAAAAACATGCATGTTTAGGTTAATTGGGCATCACTGTAAATTTCCCTTAGTGAATGAGAGTGAATGGTTGTCTGTCTAACCCTGCGACAAGTTGGCCACTGTCCAGGGTGTTACCCCGCCTAAGGCCCAAAGTTACTGGGATAGGTTCCAGTCACCCGCGACCCCTAACGGGATTAAGCGGTAGAAAATGAATGAATGAATGAATGAATGAATGAGTCAACTTATGCAACACTACATTACTTTGCATTAAAGAATACGCTAGCAATATTATTATATTTACTTCCCAAATCTGGATACTCAAATGAGGTGTGGTGGAACTGTGTACACTACACCAGATCACTTAAAACACTGATTAGTGAAAAATGATTGTCTTCTTAGCAGCTTTGCCTGAGCTTCTGCTCAGTTTCACTTTAGACTTTGTTGTGAAAGATTTCTTTGGTTCTTTTTGTGACCTGGCTTTGTCTTTCTTTGTCTTTGATGATTTTAGTGAAACACTCTTTTTTGTAGCTGTGAGGGTGAGGGACTTGCTTAATTCTGGGCAGGATTGAACAGTAGGATTTCTTTGACTTTTTGACCTTTATGTTCTGGAGGACTTCCACATGTTGCAGTGATCTCCAAGCTCACACTGCCAAGCCACCTAGATAAATCAAAGAAAATCAAATGCAAATACTCATGGTAAAATGGTGTGAGATCATAGATTAACTGACCTGTACAAAGGAAGCTGTGTGCAGTCACAAAATAGAGGGATATCAAGTAGATCTACTGCCTCAAGGCCAGTAAGGGGGCGCAGGTCAGGAAGCACCTCTAGTGGGTTACCTCTCAAAGATAGCTCTTTCAGTCCTGGACCTAGAATTGTCAAAGCATCACTAGACATCTACACAAAGAAACAGACAAAAAAAAAATGTTCAGCACTTCATTTTATTCAGTGGTGTTGTACAGCAAAGTAAACTTTAGTGTGTGACTTGTGTAACTTACATTTCATCTCAATTTTAAGTTCCCTGACAATGACTATGGTAATAAACAGAGCCTATTGTTTTTAAGTATTTTACCTTCTCGTGTTCATCTCATTCATTGTAAGTTTCTTGAGGGTTTTGGATACTGTCTGAAATGCATTTGAACCAATCCGCTTAATTGAGTTGTGGGAAAGATTGAGTTCTTTGAGTTGTCTTGCTTTTGCCAGGCCTTGGGTGGGCACTTCCTTCAGCTGGTTCATGTCAACATACAGTATAGCAAGGACTTCGGAGTCAAGAGCATCTTTAGCCACAGTGTTTATTGTGTTGTTGGTTAAGTAGAGTTCTTTGAGATTTGGAGCAGCAGACGACAATAAGCCAGAGGGTTCAAGTTTTGAGATAGCGTTACGTTCTAAATGTAGAACAAACAATTGCGGAACTTGTGCCAGAGCTGCAAAACAAACAACATTACCATAAATCATTTCAACTGCAGCACAACAAATATTGTTGTCATCAATAGGACAGAAAAAGTGACATTTTGTAACCTTCTGGGGGTGAAAAATCAAATGCGTAATCCTACTGAAATAGAAAGTTCCATAAAAAGGGAGAGGCCTTCTAGGCCAAGGTCACAAAAGAGTTGAAGATGCTTTTTTTTTGTCTAACAAAATCATCCAAATAATAAAACAATGGCTAATTTTCTTCTTTTTTACAGACAGTGTGCCGGATTTTTTCCTACAAGTATCTGCTACGTTCCTACGCACCTGTCGCCCCTCGGGTGTGTGGAGTTTCTCCTTCAACCTTCTTTTTTTTCTCCACATCAGGTTATCTACAACCAAGTGTACCTGTTTTTTTGTTTTTTGTTTTTTCATTTGTTTTGTTCCTTTTACAAAACTGTCAGAAACAAAATCAGTATTTAGCAATGATTAGTTGTGAGTTATCTTTTAGTAGTAATTTCTGAGTAGTCCTTTCACATTTTTGTTGTGTTTTGAAAACTTTTGCCTTTTGCTGCTGACAGAATACTACTGTATAATGTAAAGTGTGCTTTTCAAGACACCCAAAGACGCTTCACATTTTGCATTAGGCTATTCATTTACTCCACACTTGATAGTGGTAAGCTAGTATTATAGCCACAGCTGCCCTGAGGCAAACAGAGGCTAACATTTTGCGTCATCAGCTCCCCGGACCACCCCCATCCATTCACATTCACACACACCAGATCCATATTAGGTAATGTGGAAGAATACAATGACAATCTTCTCCAGCCTTCCACTGTGGCACCTGGGGTTCGAGCGGTCTCTCATCCAAGTACTGCCTAGGCCCAACCTACTTAGCTTCTGAAATCTGACCTGATGAGGCACTGACACACTGGTGTGGACAACCACACACACACACATGTCAATTTTTCATTCAAATTTTAATGGGAGCATTACATTGACCTACATTCATTTCACGGACCCTTACTCTTACATTAGCCTTAATGACTACTTGCCTAAACCTAACCTAACCCTCTCCCTAATCCTAACCTTAACTTTATTTTCCTTCAAACCATCTTGCTGATCTCATAATGGAGGATTTACATCACGGGAACCTGATTTTTGTCCCCAAAAGGCAAGTGAGTGTGTATACAACTTTTGGTTCTCACAAAGTGATGAATACCCACCCACACATTATATTGTACCTCACCTGCACCAGGAAACTGCAGCAGCCGGTTCCCCTCCAAATGAAGGTATGTTAGTTGTGGGGCACCCTTAAAGGCCTCAGGGTTCAATGATGTGAGCTCATTTTCAGATAGATAGAGATAAAGCAGGTTTTTCATTCCACTGAAGGCACCACCTTCAACCTCATTTATTTCACAGAATTCAAGATGAAGAGAAAGGACATTGCTGGCTGCTTTAAAGCTGTTGACAGGGAGATAGTGGAAGTGGTTGTTGCGAAGATCAAGTAACTGTGTGGTAGCTGAAAATCCTTTGGGGACTTTGGTGTGACCTCTCCCCTCACAGGTAGCATGCTGACCTTCAACCTGAAGAAAAAAAAGGTCAACGTTATTTTTATAAGAAATCATAATACTACATATACTCAAGAAATTATACTGTATTTCAATATTCCCTCCCCCTATATCTTGTTTTTGAAGTAATAATTTCAAGAATACATAAGCAAATATTTAAACCATACAATGAGGAATATATCTAGGTTACTGGAGTAAGATAAATAGGGAAAAAGAATTGTATGAAGTTAAAATGCTTACATTACAGTCACAGTTATCAGGACACTTGTGTTTTTCCTGAGGTGTTTTTGTTGTTGTGGGAGAAAGTGTGTCTTCTTTCTCATTCTCCTCTTTGAGTATCTCCCCTTGACGACAACGTAGATCTAAAAAAACTATTTTTTGCAACGGTTCATCTGAGAGATGGCCGGGACCTGAGCATGACCCCAGGAGATTCACAACATTCTTCTGTGCCCACCGTCTCAGCGGTCGCAAGAAGCAGTTACAATATACAGGGTTACCTTTGAAAAGAAATAAGAACATGTAAAAAAACTAAAATAGTCATTGGCTTTCTTTTGATGCAGATATGTTGATAAAACATCACTTTAGAGCAGACCTAGTCAAATTGAGGCCCGGGGGCCAGATGCAGCACTAGGACTGCTTCAATATGGCCTCATATGGCATCATAAAGGAAAACATATATAATCTTAAACAAATTAATCTAGTCAAACATAGCCCGACCTGTGAGGTTGAGGCTGGCCAGCTGCTTCGGTCCGTACAGTGGTTCCAGATAACGAAGCTGATTGTAGCTAACATCTAAATGGGTCACATGCGGAGCGTTGGACAGGGCCTGGTCTGAGAGATCCTGCAGAGACATGTGGTTCAGATAGAGGTGTGTAAGTTTGGCCATGGAGACGGCCTCCTCTCCAATGTAGATCATAGGGTTGTGGTTCATGTCTAAACGAGTGACCTCTGGGAGTCTGTGAAGAAGCGAGGATATATGCTTAAAAGAAATTACAATTTAAGATGGAATTGCTCCTGTTGTAGAGAATTACCTGGTCATAGTCTGAGTTGGAAAAACTGCAGCTCATTGTGGTCCAGGCTCAAGCGGGTGAGAGTGAACAGGCCTGCAAAAGCCTCAGGTGCCAGGTTATTCAATGAGTTATGGCTCAGACGCAGCCACTTTATATTGTGGAGACCCTGTACGCAAAACAACAGAACTGATGTACGTAATTGCAATTTGTATTTGACAACCAAGCAATAGAGACCTGAAAAGCCATGTTGGGTATGTAAACTAGTTGATTGTGAGTAAGTGCCAACATGTTGAGAACGCCGAGCTGAGTGAAGGCACCAGGCTGGATCTCTTCTATACGATTATGATGCAGATTCAGCTCTTTTAAGGATGAAAGGCCATCAAATGACTCCTGAAGGATATAGAAGATAATGTACACAAACAAACACACAAAAAACTATAACACCGTAGGATAAATGTTCTTACCTGATACAAGATGACAATTTTGTTATATGCCAAGTTTAAGGAGACCAAACGACCCAGGCTCCGGAAAGCACCCTCCATGACCTTTTCAATGTTACAACTCTGAAGGTTTAAATGAGTAAGGTATGGTATTTGCACAAAACTCCCTTTTGGAAGTATCTTCAAGTTGTTGTTCCTCAAATCTAGTTTCACAGTTATCTGTTTCAATAAAGAAATCGAAACAAATACAAGGTAACATATTTTCAAATAGAATAAAGAGTATTATCTCTTGAAAACATTTTAAGAGATAATACTGACAAGATTTTTATAGCTATTTTAATCAGTTTGCTCTGCCACTAAATGTGTTGTCTTATTTACAGGAGCTGTAGATTTCTACAGGAGATTGTAAACTAAAGACTAAAGATTAATCACTAAAAGGTAGGATAACTGATTTTCACATTGCAAACGTAAATTAGGTTAAAAATCTGGCAACTTCCTCCCATAAATCCTAGGACACATGGTTAACATTAACATGTATACATTCTTGCTGCATTTATAGTTTATAAACATTTTACAAACAAAAAAATTAAACTTGAGAGGACCACCCAAGCTCAGCCAATCAGAGAGCTGTATTTGGCTCCTGATTAGAACGAAGATTCTTTATTATTCAGTTCAGAAAGTACTCAGTGGTCTAAGTTTTTCAGAATCTGCTGCAATTATCATTTACTTTTTAGTGGAAATCACAAAGTTTACTAATTTACAACAAAAAATGTTAGCTACCTCAACTTAAACTAGGAACTACTCACCCCAAACTTAAGTCTTGTACCTGTATTTTGATAAATGTATAATTTGTTGAATCAACTTGTAGTCTGAACACTTTTTCAGAAGCATGTCTCAAATGTGGTCAATTTTGGTATTTTATTTCTTTTACATCTAAATTGTCTGATTTACATTAGAACTTGTAATGTAATTCTAACCTTTATGTCAGTAAAAAGAAATTTAATATAATTTCCTATTCACAAGCAATGTCTTCCCTTAAAATGTATTACCTCATCCACAGTTTGAGGAACCTCAGTTAAATTCTTGCCAGCACAAGTGACACTGAGGATGCTACTGTCACAGCTGCAAATTCTGGGGCATTTTCCAGCCTTGATCAGAGGCAATAACGAAAGCAAAACCACAGCAATAAAGAAGTCCATCTGTTCCATTGAAAAACACACTTTCTATTAGACATTGATGCTTATTGGGGAAGCAAGCATATTTAAAACACAAAGTACAAGCGGCAGTTCCTTACCTTGTTAGTGATTCTAATAGACCGTATATAAGTCTGAGTTTTCTCCAAATGCCTCCACCAGTATTTAAGTCCAGCAGTCTGCAGACAACGCTTTGATACATTCTTCTCCAGTGACCCCTGACTTCACTGCCCGAGACCGCAAATTAACACCTCAGCTTTACATTTTCTGCTCGAGACGAATACACAAAGAGCTCTGCATTCACTTTTAGATATACAATAAACAAATATTCTCCTCAAATAATACAAGTTGGCAGTGCATTGATCCGTTGTGTTATTGATGCCAAGCCGTTTGGTTTGGGGAAACAAGTTCCCTCTTTTCTCTCTAGTTTTGTGATCTTGGAATATTTTGAGGCTGTACTGTGTTGTGTTGGCCAATGCATGAAACTAGTTCAAGTTACATTGATTTAGTATTGATTGACAATTGAAATATTGATTTGGTTTGGGGTGGTGAAGCTCTAATTAGAATTTATTTTTCCAAAAAATGTCAGTAGATAAAGAAATAATTTTTAATATGAACAAGATATGTTATTATTTTGAAAACATTTTGTTATCCTTATTATATAATACAATGCCCTACTTATTTACCATAATATATCATACAAAGCACATCATAGTTGTGGATAAACAGCATTCAATGTAAACACTGACAGTGACTTGATAAAGGTAGATTTTAAATGTAGTTAGATGTTTCCAGAAAACAGATTTAAAACATGAATTTAAAAAAAGACAAAGAAAATAACTTAGCAATTCTTTCCAATGTAGTGGGGATGCTATGGTTAGTTAAAGTGAAGGCAAACTTTTTTTTCCTCAAACAAATGCCTGCATTTATAGTTCATCAAAGTCTATTTGTGTGACTCGTGTTCTCAGCTCTTGGACTTCAAACTGTGCAAAGTTGATTGAAGAAGGGTACTAGCTGTGCCACATGGTTCCAGAACTTTGTTGTTTCTAAAATTAACATACAGAAATACATTTGGTTAATTAGTGTACAATCATGCAATAAGTCAATAAATCAAATTTGCACATTGCAAGAGCTGAAGTTTGATAAAGTATTTGCAATAACAAGTACACAGTATAAATAAGGGTGAATTCATATTTATTAAAAAAAGATAATAAATCTAGAGATGGGCATAGGACCCTGCCCCAGGCCCAGAAATGGTGCCCCCTTGTGAGCAACCTTATTACCAACAGTAGATATAGAGGGATCATTGATTGATGTCACTTTCAGCTCACCTGCAGAAAAATAAGCTATTCGTTTAGTTGGCTGGGGAGACCTTTTTGATAAAAACAACAAAAAGACAAGCGCTAGCTGTTTCAATCAGATATGGACTGGTATGACAAACATCTGGCTCCTAAGGATTGAGACAGTGTTTTTCTCTGCATTTTTTCACTCACCTGAATGTAATTTGAGTCACAATGACAAATTTTATTCACAAATGTTGATTTAGCAGCATAACCTTTGTTTTCTCACACAGATAAACTCTTGTAGTTAGCTGACAACAGTGCTGTTAGTGTTGCTGCTACACCTTGTGTCAGTCAGCCGCGACTCTTTCTGTTATCTGGTTACACGCGCATCCTCCATTTTGATAAACAAATAACTCCTCTATACCAGCCAGTGTAAATGTGTGGCACAAAGACCATGTTATACCTGAGTGCTTTCTGTTGATTCACGTCCTTACCGGGACATGAAGGCCTCAAGAACTGCTACATTTTCCTTTGGGAAGTAATCTTGTTGAACAACATGTTCTAAGACCTGAAGGTGCCCTGGGACCACCACAATAGGCTTAACTTTGTCTTCGCTCTTAATATAAACAAATAAACAAAGAGATTTTAGATTAAAGACAAATTACATAAACACAAATCTATCACATAAATCTTTATGTGAAATCAAGGCTAATACCTTAATCAGTCCAAACAGTATTAAGAGAGATGATACAAAGCTGAAACCCTGGAAATCTGAGCCGGAATAAGCTTTCCTAAGTAGAGCATCTGTAAGAAAAAACACAATTTATGCGGGTGGTCAGGTGCAACCATTATTCAGCTGTAGTTCAACTTCCATTATCAAAATTTATCAAATCCATTTTCTATGAAGACTGATTGTCTCACCGACACTTTCCAAAACTGCATCCTTCACTTCTTTGTTGTCCTCCTTGTAAACAGAAGAGATCTTTATGAAGGCTTCTGCAGTTTTCATAGAATCCGTCACATCCACCTATTTACAAAAATAATACTTAGTCGTGGAATTACAACTATAATTGCAGTTAGTTGTGTCTTAATTTACTTTCTGTTCAATCAAATAGGCTCTTCTTTCTCCAAGTTTAAGGAGTTTGTCTGGTGAAGGAAAGCTGAGGAAAGAGGAGACATCTGGAGGCTTTGGAGCAGATCTGGGTGTGGAAAACTAAAGTTGGCAGAGGAGAATAAAATATATTAAGTAAATAATGTTCACATAATACATTGCCTGACCAAAAAAAGAAGTCAGCACATTTTCAAACAGGCCTAGGGTTGCTGCAATTGGTTCGTTCTAGATGGAGCAACAATATTTGCGCAAACATTTAAACTACCAGAAGTATTCTGAGTGAGCCGTGATAACTGGATTGCTTCTTCAGTGATGGAACAGGCATATTCCAAGATGACAATACCAAATTTCATAGAGCTCACACTGTCAAAGACTGATACATGAGGACGCAACATCATTTTCTACTCATTAGCTACCTCAGAATTCAGATCATGGTGACAATCTTTGTGATGTGCTTGAGAATCACACTCACCTACCACCAATAAAAGAACTTTTTTGTCAGGCAGTATATTTTGCTATTTCAAGGAATCCAGGGTTTAAGCTAACCTTTTCTTCTTCTTCCTCTTCTTCCTCCTCTCCACCATCATCATCGTCATCATCATCTTCATCCTCCTCCTCTTCTTCCTCCTCAATTTCCTCCTCATCTACATCGTCTTCATCATCATCATCATCATCTTCCTCATCCTCGTCGTCTTCAGGCTCACCTTCATCATCACTAAACATATAAAAAAAATTAAAAATTCACTTTAGGAGTTCTTAGTTATGCCCCCCTCCCTTTTTTCAACATTAGCCTGCTCAATGTTACATTTTGAAAAATTTACACCTGTGCACTGTTTAGCATACAAAATGGTTGGCAATGTTTGAGAATCAAATATGCAGTTGTAAAAAGAAAATTAATAATAGAAAAATGAATCACACAAAAAAATGCTTAAAATATTCTAAACACATATGTTTATAAACCTCTACCTAGCAGAGATATGGCCTGCATGTGAATGTATCGGTATCTTCTAGAGTAAATAATTTTTAAAAATAAAATGTCGGTGCAAATAAATATTTAAATCCCTACTGAACGTTAGGGATATTTCACTATAGATTTCATGTTAATGTTCAAGTTTTTCCTTTTATACCTGAGTGATCCTAACAACTGACGCATATTCATTTGCTCCATGGAATCCTGCACAGCCTTGCAGCCATCCTCTCCAAGGCAGTTTCCTTCAAATCAGATAAACAAAATCAGAAGTATGAAAAAAAAATGAAGGAAGAAAACATGTGATGGGAATATCAAACTTGTATGTACCATTGAGATCGAGTTTCTCCAGTGTGTCTTTGTGTTTGACTGCTTGAGTGACTTTAAGGGCTGCTTCCTCTGTGATTTCACAGAAGGAAAGATTGAGTTCCTGTTCCGGAAAAACAAGTTACATATCAAATAAGAATAAAAAAACATTTAGCAGTTGAAGCAGCCACATTCCTTATTATCTAAATATATATTATCAGAGATTTTTTTTTAACAAGGTACAATTGTTAGTATGTTTTCTTTGAATCTTCTTTGAGTAACATTTCCAACCTTAAGAATGGGAAGTCCTTCTGAAACAGTTTCTGCAATTGCAATAGCTCCAGCTGGACGCACTAGACAATCCCCAAAGTTGATCACCTGAATGCTGCTAAGATGTTTGAGAGCCTGTGAAAGACATATACAAAAAAACACGCAAAAACTATCAAAATGTGTTTTAAAGACACGGTTTAATTATATACTACTTCTACCTGTGCCATAGCAATGCCTCCTTTATCTGTGAAGGTGTTGTCATTCAGATTGAGAATGCGTAGATTTGGATTATGCTGCACAGCTTTAGCCAAGGCTGTTACACCCGGATGATTAATGCCATTCTGGGGCATGTGAATTTCCTCCAAACTTCCCATTAGCTGAACAAAAAATGTCTTTTAGTTAAGCTTAGCAAGCAATACATAAGCATATGTCAATTAGTTAGAAAAAATATGAATTCCCAAACCTGAAAAGCTTGAGCAAGGGCAATTGCGCCATCATTTTCAAGTCTATTCCGACCTGCGACAAACACCTTCAAGCTGAGTGGGCAACCCTCAGCACTGGAGTTTTTGTGGCAATGAATCAAAGAGGCAGCCAATATCTAAAAAATCACCACCAAGATGCACTTTCTTAGTAGACATTTAGATACACATGAAAATGTTAGCATTTTTACAATGTCCTACTTTTCCTCCGCCAATTCCCATTCCGCAATTATTTAATCGTAACTCCTGTAATGTGTGACAGGCACTACTCTTAAGCAAATTTGAATTCCTTTCACTCCGTCAGGTCCAAAGGCATTGTCACTAAGGTCTAAAACAGTCAGCCTGGCTCCTGCCAACATCAACGCATCACCCAGAGAATTCTGTCAGAAAGTAAAACACAACATAAGCATTAAATAAGATTACAAAATAGTTTTCAAATGTAAGTAAGATAAGCTCTTTACCAGAGCAGGTGGAATCTCAGAACGGAGGCGGCCGGTAAACATATCACTCCAATAACATTGCTGTATGAAAATGCATTAAAAGCGGTAAGTCACTATGATCAAATGTTATTTACAAATATCTTAGGACAAACCTTAAATGTGCTTTTGTCTCCAAAGCTTTTGCAATGGCCTGAGCAGCCTCTACACCAACAGTGTTCCCTTCCAGGCGCAGAGCCTGTAACTCCTCAAAGTCCTGGATTTCTTTAACAATCTCCGCCACTGCACAAGAGAGATGTCAATTTCAGATAAGTAAGACAACCAGGTAAAAAAAAAAGATTATAGCCATACCTGATTGTGCATCATCCAACTTACGACCTTGGCCTTTATAGCTCAGCTCCCCTTCCTCAACTCCAGCTTGGCTAGGGAGTCTGCGAGCTGTGCAACAATATCTGTCGCCATGGTAGCACTGAGTAGAAAATGGTAAACTTTTACAATACAATTTATATAACAAAATCACTACAAAAAAAAGAGGGAATGACATATAAAGTAGTTGTGACTTGGTCAGAAAAATTAAGATTTCTTATGTGACCGTAAATTTAATAGGTTGGCTTCAAGTTCTAGAAATCGAGACAGTTATAGGCCATGTGTAGAGCAAGAAGTCGTTTTTTCTATCAGACTCGGGAAGCAACAAAGGTTACCATGGAAATAATGACAAAACCACCATGTTTCTTGCCAAGTTTTCAGAACTTCCATAGGAGTACATTTGCCAAAACAGTATAATGCAATATTGCATTACAAAAATAACCTGCACCGCTCCATCTGGCACTGGCCTGTAGAATGTTGATGTCACATGAAACTAACAAATTGAGTAGTTAAGCTACGTCAAGAATCTAATATCAAAAGGATCTGTACAATTTGTCATAACAGTCAGCACGTTGCTCAGGGACAACCTACTTAACTTACATGTGTAGTCCTACTCAATTTTTCACCTCATAAAAGCATCATATGGAATAATCAAAATATTACAAAGAGGAATAAATCGTTATTCTTGCCTAAATGTATAGGAAAAAAATCATATTTTTGCAAGATATATTTGAGGATGGACAACTACTAACATATGAGGCTTTTATGAGGAAATTTGAATTCCCAATAACCTCACAAGATTTCAATTTTGTAATGAAAAGTATCTCTAGCGGATTAAGACAGTTGATGAAGTCGCATAAAAATGAAGCATTTCCAGAAATTGCAGACTCAATAAAACTAAATGGAATTAACATAGATAGCCCTAAATAAACACATCAGAGACTCTTTACAACCGTTAAATGTACCAATCTGCAAATCCTACTGGAACTCTCAATTCCCTGAAATAAACTGGCCCGTAACCTGGCTTACACCATCTCAATACTTTATAAATAATAAATCAGAGAACTACATTGGAAAATACTACATAAATATACCCAACAAATGTCAATATTTCAAAATTCACTGAGATAAATAAAGAATGCACTTTTGTCAGTTAAAAGATGAAACTATAACTCACCTTTTTATGAATGTAAATTTTCAAACAAATGGAAATAACTCTCACTCAAAAAACATCTAACGAATTAACCTCACATGTAGCAATATAATAACTTATTTTCCATACAAGAACTCCAAAATAAAATATGCCGTCAATCTTTTTATATTATTTGGTAAATTTCACATCCATAAATCAAAATTCAATAATAGCAAACCCCTGTTTAAAGTCTTAATACTAGAAATCAATAACTACCTTCATACATTAAATAACATTTCTAACAAAAATCAATCAAAACCCTCAATATAATCCAAAGTTTTGGTCTTGACAAATTAATTTAGTTTCAGCTTCTTTTCTTTTTTTTTGTTTTAATATTACTCCCCCTTGTATTTTGTTTCTTTGATTTGCTCTTGGCATCAGTTTTTCCTTTTTTGAATTGGTAATGATTGTTTATGATTTCTGATATATTATTTGTTAAAATGTCTCAAATGATGAAATTGCATATGCATGCTTATTTTGTTTTTTATTGTAATTATTTTTGAGTTATGTATTGTAAATATTAATTTAATAAAAAAAAAAAAAATACATGTGTAGTCCTCATACATAGCTCTCCTCACAAGCACTGCTACCACACCATGCAACCTCAACCAAACAATGGATGTTCTTATTTTAATGTTAAACAATTAAAATATGTGTGTTGGGTTCTAGCTAATCATTAAAGACACCTCACGACGTAACGAAGCTTTCTTATTTGCTCCTGCCATACATGCTAGGCTAAACTCATGGAAGTTGCTCACAGGGTTAAGCTAGCACCATGGCTAGCTCATGAACCCTGCTTCACCTAAGTACTATGTTGCTATATTTCTCTCTGAAACCCTGACAATTAAGCTAGTTTGCATATACAATAACGTGCCGACTTTAGTTTCCTTACCAAGCAAAGAACCTTAAGGAAATTTACACGAGTGACTGGCTGCTGACACACCACTCCTCCGCTCGTTCAAAACAGAATGTCTCAAGGACCTCAAGGTGGCAAGGGAATTGTAGTCCAAAAAGACTACAAAAAGGTTTTTACGCAGTGGTAATTATTAATAAATAATGAAAAGAATAATATTGTTTAAAAGTTTTTTTTACGAACGACTCAAGCAAATAATGGTTTCTGATCACATATTAGTGATGAGGATGAATTTTGAAAGAGCACGAGGCAAGCCTGCGAGGCAGGGCACTGGGCACAAACGCACTCACAAACACACACCAGTGACTAGCTAGTCTGGAAGAACTTCAGTGAAACGAAACTTAATAGAAGCCGTCGAGATACGACAGTAAAAGCTCTAAATCTGGTGCCAGTAATAATGGCTCCAACCCGAAACATGATTTCTTTTTGCGTTGAATGACTGGTTTTGTTTTGATATTTCAATTTGCTCTTTTGGATGGTGGGTAGGTGTGTCTAAAGTTTTGGTTTTATATAGCATAGCTGCACAAAACGCAAGATGATGTTACTTTTATTTATTGGCATAGCTGTATTTGTTAAGTTAATGTAGTGTGTGTGTGTTTGTTTAAAAGTTTGGTTTGTTCTCACGTGTTGTCTGACATGCCTTTTTCTCCTCTGCCTTCAGAGGAGTAGCATGGACCCTGACAGGCTTAAGCGCAAAGGGGAAATCAACAAGGCCCTCAAGTTTATACAGTATGTAGATTTATTTATTTTATTTTCCTTAGAAAATTGTTCGCAAACCGTGTCTGATTGTACGTTTTTACGCAGGTCTTCACTGGCTTATCCCGATCCTGAAGGCTATCAGGTACCAGTTCTTAGAGATTTTCTTGTGTCGGTAAAATAAACCATAGTGGTGTCCACGAGTGAGATGAATTATTTAAAATGTTACATTTGACGTAGTTTTGATGAGCCACCACACTTTTCACAGAGCTTAAAGTATACATTTTAGGTCTATATGTATCACAATTTTGGATTATGAGAGCAAATGTTTTCAGTTTTAGAGTAACAAATATTATTTTTGGTTATTTGCGGTATTCAGAAGGAAGCCTGATGGCCAACAAATGTGGTTTGAAGGCTGTATGTGACCTCCAGGCCATACCCTTGAGCTATTATCTATCTAGTGAATTCAAATGCCAACATATAACATGAATAAATATGACTATAGACTTTTGGTTTTTGCAAGATAACTTAAAGTAAATTAACTTTAAAAAGTTTTTGCTTTTGCAAACAAAGACAAAATGTATATTTCACTATCTTGTAAGAAGAAGAATGTTTTCTTGGGTTGTCAGCTCTAATGTAATCAGTTCATTAATCTTTTACTGTCACTTAGGATTTTTTAACTGGCTTAGTTTGCAACCTGCTGGAGGAAGGCAATGCGCTGTTCAAAGACAATGCCTGGGAGGAAGCTGTAAAGGAGTTTAGCGAAGGTCTAAATGTGTCACACTATGCCACCTCCGAAGACCTCAACATCCCAGAAGTACTATTGGAGAGCTTACATGTGAACCGAGCTGCCGCATATTACAGTATGGTGAGACTCAAATACTTTGCCTTAATCTGTCTGCTCTTTAAGGAAACCCCTGCTTTATTTTTCTTTGTCGGGGACAGAAGTTTATCTTATTAAAGTACACTGATAATGGTATTGTTTTTAGCCAAGGCTAAGGCAAACCCCTTGTATACTCTGATTGCGTTTTGTCTACTGCATATGTTGTGACAAAGTTCAGCGTACACAGAAACGGTGAGTGATGTGGCAAACCCAATTCAATCCAACTTTATTTCTAATGCACAAAAACAATAGAGTTGAGTGCAGTACACAGTCACTATTACAAATACAAGACAAAAACAAAAAGGCATTCTGTACATTAAACAGCAATATACTCCACATTTCAAAGAAAAACTACAGGAAAAAAAGTGTTTTAAATGCTGACTTAAAAACTGTGACTAAGCCTGTTTAAAATGCAAAGGCAACAAGTTGCACGACTCATTTCACTAAAACACAGTTAAGATCATTATATTGAAGATTTTCCTAAACATTTTGCAAAGTTCATCTTAGTTTAGCCATTTTTTCAGATTACAAATTTACTTTCTGTTCATAGATGATGACATCACACTAGGGAGTTGCTTAGCAACCATGTAATAAATTGGGCCAAAACTTCTCTAATGTAACAGGTTTTTACTTGAGACAAAACTCTGCAGCCCGCATCATCACCAGGACGCCATCATTCCACCACATCACACCCATCCTCCAACAACTACACTGGCTCCCATAAAACAACGAATCAATTTCAAACTTCTCCTCACCACCTTCAAAGCTATCCATAACCTGGCTCCATCTTACATCTCTGACCTCCTCCGCATCTCCACTCCCTCTCGCTCTCTCCGTTCCTCCTCTTCCCTCCAGCTCTCTGTCCCATCAGCCCGTCTCGTCACCATGGGGGGCAGAGCCTTCAGTCGCTCTGCTCCCCAGCTCTGGAACTCCCTCCCTCCTGACCTGCGCAACACGGACTCTCTCCCACTTTTCAAATCCAGACTCAAACTTTCCTGTTCAGACAATCCTACCCCACATAATCACTCCCTCCATCATCCAGTTTTGTGCCGTTTTATTCTGTTATTTTATGTCTTTTATGTTTTTATATTGTACAGTGTCCTTGGGTGTCATGAAAGGCGCTTTTAAATAAAATGTATTATTATTATTATAAAAAATTAAACAACAACACGCTCATTTTGTTAAATTTATGTTCATAGGGTAGTTAAAACATTAATTGTGAGAACATTTTAAATACCTTTGTCTCCACAGTGTGATGTCATCAGTTTACATTTCTGGTCTACTACCTTTTATTTTCAACATGTTTTCAAACTTTTCTTCACAAACTTGTTCTTGATGTAAAACTATCATTTACATTTACATGTAGTGTTAATCTACTAAATGAAATTAATTGAGAAATTCGTAGAAACCGGTCATAAGCATCTTAAGTCTCTTCCTGGGGTTTGGGGCAGACTTGTAACGCCCCGTTTTGTCTACATGGCAACTTCTTCAGTTTTTTGTTTTTCATAAGCGATTAGTACTGCAATGTCAGGCAACCTTATTTGCACCAAGTCCAGTGTATAAAACGTCACAGACTGATTAAAAACTTGAACAGGTAAAAATAACGTCTCACAGTTTAT
Organism: Mugilogobius chulae; assembly: GCA_038363315.1. Taxonomy (NCBI): domain Eukaryota; kingdom Metazoa; phylum Chordata; class Actinopteri; order Gobiiformes; family Gobiidae; genus Mugilogobius; species Mugilogobius chulae. The sequence goes on along the minus strand of CM076396.1, from coordinate 36,267,596 downwards.
ATGTGTTGGTAAATTCTCCTTAATGTGGTGCTGGCCAACTGAAACAGAGTTCACAATAAAAATTTTGTCGCAATTTTTATTCTTTTTTATTACACACTTTCATTGTTTGTACAGTTCAGTGCTTTTAAGTGGGCAGGGATGCACCGATACTTCTAAAAAATGCCTCATTTAAGTACTGCACGTCAGCATGCAGTGTGCTCTCCCCATGACTTTAATGGGACCAAAACTCTAAATGGAATTGGAGTACTGCCACCTATTTTTGGTCAGTACCGGCACTGCTTTTGCTTGTACTAACAGTATCAGTGAATGAACCTAGTCATCACCATAAAGATAAACAAGTAGAAGGGTTACATTCCTGGGAAAGCATTACTATTGCTTTTGGACCAGCAAAAGTGGAACCCTCCACCAACTGTTAATTCTTTCTTGTCTCTATTCATCTGCGCGCTTTGTGTATTCCTGAACCCTTTGTGGCCTTAAGCCAGTTTGCTTTCTGTCCTTAGTGCGTACAAGAGTGTCTGTCAGTCACATATAATGTCTATGGTCATTTTTAAAATTAAATGGCAGATCTATACACTGGTTTGTAGACTTTTGAGAACTTCAAGACAGCACAATCAACTAATTATCGAGCATTTGCTTATGTGCAAAATAACAACCCAAAAAAAGAAGCAAAGACCTGATGCAACTGACAGTTGTGACTCTTACAGATACTAAGACGCTAAATTTGATGTATTGGTGGTGTATATCAGTGTTTTATGTACTTTTTTTTGTTTTGTTTTGTTTTGTTTGTTTTTTTATAAATTAGGTGCAATTCACTGACAAATAGCAGGGTTAGGGTTAGGGTTGGATTTTTTTCACCCCCTGAGATTTGTAGAATTTTTGGAATTTTGAAGATTGGAAAAATTCTTTTCCCCAAATAGAGGTTAACCATTTTAGTTAACAAGAGCAGTGCACTGATTGGTGCTTGGGTGGTCCTTTCCAATTTCACTTTAGTGTCTGAATAAAGACTTTTTTAAGCTACAATTTTAGCCAAAAATGAATTCTTGTGGAAATGAACAATTTCTGAAGGGTTTGTGAGAGCTAGGAACTAATAGTTGGCCTAAATACTCCTGTCTTGAGATAATAAAGTCAGGTACATATGCAAGGAAGTATTTTGTGCTTACACAGTCACCTTCAGTTAGCTTTATATTACCAAATGCATGATTTATAAATGGTTTATGGTTCAGTTGCAGACCCTAAGTCTATTTCTGACTGTTTCAATTTAAACTTATGGTAAAAAGCACTACATACAAGAGAATACATTTTACTTTGTCACAAAGTACAATTTTAAAATGTAATGTAAAGTGTCCATTTACAGTTTATTGTTGTATATTTAGGCTTTAAAGCTGCTGAACCAAATTCTTTTTCTGATTCAGGGGAAATATGAACAAGGTGTAGAGGACTGCGACGAGGCGCTCCTGGTGTGTAAAGAAAGCCGGCGAGCTCTGTTCAGAAAGGCCCTCTGCCTGAAAGAGATGGGGAAGTACAAAGAGGCCTACAGCTGCACCACAGACTGTCTGCTCATCAGTCGTATGGTAAAGGAAACTTAACATTGTAATTTGTAACTTTACTATTATATTATTTTATATCTATTATATTATATCTGGTAAAGTTCATCTAGAATATGCCTTCTGATTATGTTTGCTGCTTAAAACAGATACAAATCATTTATGTACCGGTGTAGGGTTGAGTGACAGCATCGTTGTTTTTAAACTGATCACTCTGTAAACTTGTCGGTAAACCTAGTGACAGTAGACTGGTGTGTCTTAGCAATAAACTAGAATTTAATATCACAAATTTAAAACACAAACAAAGCTTTTCATATGTTCTGTATATAAATAACATGAAGAAAATATGTTCGGAAGTGTAACCTATAGCCTTTTTGTGAAAGACTTTGACAAAAAACAAACAAAAGAAGAACACTAAATTAGCTAAAGCTAGCGTTTTAGCTATAGGGTGGGAGAGGCACTTGGTACACACAATTTAATCAAAACAACATTCAGCTACCACACATCCAAAACTAGTACTCCTGAACATCAGAATCATCCATGTGGCATAGACCAAGTTTTAGCTGAAGAAAAACATTTTAAATGTATATCTCACATTTTAAAGTTTTTTTTTTGTTCTTTACTTTTTGTGTTTGTTTGAAGGACTGTAGTAGTATAGATTGTTAATCTGTTTATGCTTTTCAGGACAATCAAGTGAATGAGCTTGCACAGGAATTGGCTATTCAAATGGGACTGAAGATACGTAAACCCTATGTCAGCGCAAAGGTGACATTTTAAGATTTACAGTGGTCAATGGTTTTCATAAAATAATTACATGTATGACATTTTTTTGCTTAAGTGTCATAAAATTGCAGATCAGTGGTCCTCAGACTTTTCATGTCAGGTACCACCAATGAAAGTATTTTGCCCTTTGAGTTTGACCAGATTTAAACCAGGTCTAAAACAAACCATTCTTTGTCTAAAAGAGGTTCACATCTTTACTAGTTCTAAGCAAAATAAAGCCAAATAATAATGGCTTAATGCCAATAGTTAATGTGAAACGACTTTCGACAAATAGATTGCTATTCATTCATTTTTCTTTTCCTAACCAAAGCAAATAGTCAAAGTACAGTTCACTTTTTTCTGTGATCTTGGTCTACTGACCAAAATGTTATTAGTCGACTAATTATTTTATTTAGATTATAAGGAGTTTGTATTCAACAGTAACAGAATCATTGGTCTGAACTGCCTTTCTTATATAAACACACTGTTTCCACTTCATTTTCTGCACAAACTATAGTTTTTGCATGAACTACAGAATATTATTAGTCCTTCTGTGCAAGTTTTTTTGCAGAGTTGTCACAATACTTAATAATAAAGGAATACACTTGATTCTCGATCCCACAATGAGAATTAGAATTTCCTTTCAAGAAAGTCAGATTTTTATTCTATGGACTGAAATTTTCAACACAAAATCCAAGTCAAACATTTTAGTTTCAAACCAGTTTTAATGAAACTCAAGATTATTTCAGAACTTTTCAAATATCAGATTTTGTTCAAATGTTTGTCCTGTTTTAATGTTATCTGTACTTGTTCAAATGAGAATCTAATTTCGACACCAGTTTTAGCTTTGAACTGCAATATTTTTGACAACTCTGCTTTTAGCTTCAGAGCATTGGCCAAGCCCCTTTTTTAGTCGATGAATCAGTCGATGGGACATGTTTTTAGTCGACAGAGAATTTCTTAAGTCAACTACAGCCCTAATTGGCAGACCTTACTGCACAGTTTTACTACGCTAAGTGAAATGATGTTTGTGACATCTGCTCATATCAGACTTGCAGACTTAGCGCTTTGGGAGAGGCGACTAGCGGTCAACAGAAGAAAAATCATTGTCACCGCCAGTGCCAAAGACAAAATACGACTCCAGAAGACGAACCAGTGGTACATGTACCACAGTTTGAGAAACATTACTGTAGTAGGAAGAGGTTACTCACAAATGGACACAATCAACCAACCTTAGAGCTGCATCTGTTTTCTTCTGCACTGCTGTACAGCATAAAACAGTATGATTTGATCAATTCAAATAAAAAAACTTTTAAGCACATTTTGCTACTTCCAATGATGTCCAAATCACAGCATTAAAGTTTAAAAGTGTAAGGAGGAAAAAAGTTTAGTAAACAATATAAACAATTTAGTCGAACTCAACACAGTACAGCCTGAATCTTGCAGGAGTGGACCTAACTCAGAAGAACCAGCTCTCAGGTGAATCGGTTATAAACAAAAGCAAAACTAACAGGAACAGTGAATTTAATAATTTTTTTTTAGCTCAGTTTGATTTCTCTGATTATGTAAATGCCCTGGTTGTCTGTCAGAAATGCTTCCTTGATGCTAATTGAAACAATCCTGGTATTGGTCAACTTTTTTTTTCTTTCTTAACTACCTGATTAAAGCATTTTTGGAGGTCCCATCCTAAAAAGTTTGAGAGGCCACACTGTTCGACAGACAAAAGCACAGAATGCTTTATGCACAAAGCCAAGTCAGTAGATTAACCGGATACCAGGGCTGTGATGATATAAAAAGATGCAATAGAAGTAAATTACAACACTTGTAAATTGGGTTTTGAAATCTTTGCATCACTTTGCATCACTCTGTTTGTCAACTGCTTCATTAACTGATGCAAGATGTTTTATTTATTTTTTCTAGATGTGCACAGATTATCCCGGAAATGGTGCATGTTCTCTGGACACTATTACTCAAGGTTTGAATAAATGTAGAATTCAATTTCTATATTTATACATTTACCTGCTCTAAATTGAACAAAAAATGACATGCGTTGTTTGTTAGATGAAGATCAAACTCTGCTCACAGCTCAGGGCGCCTCTGAGACGACTGTCACCTCTCCAGAAACACCTTATGACTCTGACTTGATGGGAGATGAGTTGGACAGGTTATTAGACACTTTCCCTCAGGAGCTGGACCCAAATGAGGTAATGAGTTTTTTTTTTTTTTTATCTACATAAAAAACCTAATGTAACTTTTTACTAATAATATCTGTGCCAGAAAAGGATTTTGAATGTTGTGTAATGTGAATATGAGCAACTTCTTTCCCCTAATCCTAGCTACTGTAGAGGTACATACACTGCACTAACGCTGACATAGAACACTGTTTCTTCAATTAAACTGACTTAGCTTTACACAATGTGTTAATTATGTGTTTTATCGCTGTGGCCTCAAGTAATGCCAAAGAAGGCTATATGCTGTATATTGGATTATTTCACAGCATTTTATTTCTAGAACGAGAATCAAAAGTTGTTATTATCATTTAAGTTAGCCATTTTACAACTTACACTTGGAACTGACTTGGAGACTTTTTGACCCTTTTTGGTTAGTACTGCATCTTCAGCACTTCTGTCATGCGCAGTTTGAAAACCATTCCAAATCAGGTAATAACAAAGCTCATCTTTTGACTGTACCTGTTGTCTTGAATATTTTTCAGGCTCACCTCCAGGCATTTGTTGCTCCCAACCTTGAACCCCCTTCTGTCCTCCCTGCCCCAACACCACAGCTGCCCCCGGCCTTCTTTAGCTCCTCCGGTAGTCTTCTTAACTGCTTGGACTCCTTTGCTAGCAGCAACGGCATGGCCTCCAGATTGGATGCTCTCGATGATGTTTCAACCTCAGATAATTTATGTGCCTTAAACCAGCCATCTTCAGTTCTTTTTGGGACAACATCTTCAAATGCTGGACCAACTGTGACACAAAGCTCCCTGGATGACCTTGACTCATTAGACGATCTGCTGCCTTCAAAGACCACTGTTGAAAAAGAGGCTCTTATAGAAAATACTGACATTAAAAAATGCATTGAGGAAGCTTTGGAAATGCCTAAGCTTGCTGCAAACTCTGTCAATGGTGAAAAAGGGTTAAATACTATTGATTGCCTTGATTCTCTTGATACTCTCGACACATTTCCATCAACTGAAAATGGGGTGACAACATTGGGAGGCGGTTTGGACTCGCTCTCAGGTTTAAAATTAAATGGTAATTTAAATACAACACAACACATCTACAAACAGTTTACGATCAAGTTCTTTTTACATTTGACTAATTTAGCAACATAAAGCTACTGGGACTTTTTAGCTCATCCATATTATTTTAATTAATCATATTTACATACACCTGTACATGTCTTTCTTCTAACATAATCCTGTTTTGTACACTTAATACCTAAATATTAAAACACAAACTGTTTCTACAGTTTATTTGGAGATCTACACATTCAGACTTAAGTGACTTTTTTTAAAGAACAGCGTATATGTTTCACGTAACTTAAGGTAATTCTTTATTTGTGTGTCTTCAGGTGAATCTGGCCTCAGCTCTGCCCCTCTGAATACTTCAATTAAAGAAAAAAATACATATTCAAAAGACAAAGGGTCACATGCCTTAACCTTGACCCACAATTTTAAGATGGCGTGCTCAACTTGTTACCCTCGAACAGGTATGATAGTGCATCTGTTTATTGACAGATGTTCGATAATAATAATGAACCTCTGAAATAGACAAATTTAACAAAACAGAATTTTTAGACAATAGCTTGCACCTTACACCTTTTGGAGTTTGTTTTAACAGTATCGGTTTGCTCTTCTTCAGGAAAAGGGATTTATACGTTTGTTCACAAGCCTGATCTTGTGCACAGCTGTGAGAAGGACATTTTACTCTGCAGAGAAAAGGACAGTGTTTTACCATGGACCAGAGTTCGACCCATGCCATTGTGGACATCTTTTACTGGGCCCTTTGTACTTTGCAGAGGTAAGAACAAGACTGAATGTAACACTCTGGATTTTTAACACTTTATTTCAGATTTGTTTTTATATATATAAGCACAACTTTATTTACAACAGTCAACAAGGGCTAGGTGCAATAGCAATAAAAATTAATCTGTAAACTCATTCATGTCATCTTTTCTTTTTTTTTTTTTTAAACATTCCTCTAATGCTGCATGCTTTGCTCAATCACTGCACTTATTGTTCATCATGTGTCAAGGCCTGGAGTGAATGGTTTATTGGAGCAAGTGACTTCTAAATTGTCTCGGCATAACATCTATTATTTAATTGCATTGGATGGATGATGAATCTAAACACATAAAATCTTGTATTTTCAAAGAATGAAACATTATCATAAAAAAAAAAAAAATTGCGAGTAAATGAATTCATTATGAGAAAAGGAACCAAAATCTTAAGTTATAAGAATACTGTTATGTCAAGCAAGTAATTACTAAAAGAATTCTACAAGAAAATCACTATGAAAAGTACAATTTCTGCAAAAAAGTGACTTGTTAAAAAAGTGGCATGTATTGTGGTAAAATCTCTACTATTTTTTTTTTTCTTTTCTCTTTGACTACATGACTCATAAGAACAGCTGCATTTGAAACACGGAAAAAAACAATTCTCTTTGTTTTATCGAACAACAATAAAATATGTGAAATTATTTTTTTGTGTTGTTTCAGAACTCCTGAAATCTGGCGACCTTGGCGTATGTAAATATGGAGAGAATTGCACATTTGCCTTCAACCAGTATGAGATAGATGTATGGACTGAAGAGAGAAAGGGGAGGTTTGACCGTAAACGACTGTCTGATAAGCCGGCTAAGAAGCAAGATCCTGTCAGTGGCATCATACAGATTCTTCAAGAAAACAGGGGCATGTTTATCTTTCTTTGTGGGGTAAGGACATTTATTTGTGTCTTTGACAAATAATGTGGTTAAACATTTCTGGCAGTTAAAACAAAGTATAAAAACATTTTCATATAGACAGATCAGTTGTTAACTGCAATGTCAGCAGCGCTAGATTTTCATTTCTATCTAAGAAACTCAGATTGGAAACTAGACATGAGTGTTTTTCATAAAAATAATGCATTAACTTTATTTAAATTTCCTGTAGGCATGCTTTGACGGTAAACCTACTATAATAAGTAAGCGCAGCAGAGATGACAGCACCATTTGCTCCAACTCAGATGTTCGACATCTGTTTGATACCGATAAGTAAGCTGTTCACAATTGTCTATAATTCTTTATATTATTTATTTGTTTATTTAGACATTTTATATTTACTTTGTGCAACAGGTGCTTAGCATTTATGATGAGAAACATCACAGTGAGATACAAAAAGGTCCGACCCCTGCATATATTGTGTCAGTTGGACCTATGCCGCCACGCTATTCGATACGGATGTCAATTGGGTGATGAGTGTATGTTTGCCCACTCCGATGTCGAACTTAAGACATGGAAACTACAGAGAGAAACAGGTCCTCTCACTTTGTCCAAAATATGTCATATTTCGCAGACACTAGTTGAATTTACTCATGTAATACATTGCTTTTTTTTTTTTTTTTTTTGCATAGGAACCACATCCGATGAGATTGTGAGAGTATCCACCAACTACTATGAAACATTTAACAAAAAGACAAGCAACCAACAGCAACTAGGCAGTAAAGTATGTCAGTTTAAAGGCATTTTATTGGCTGTTTCTACGTTTGTCCTACCATGTTGTATTTGTTGCGACAGCCTCTTGGTCTAAATAAGCCAAAAGGAGGAAGACCTAAAGACCATCTTAACATGAGGATGAGGTTTGTCTGTGGTCATTGCTGGCGGGATGGAATCACAAGTGACCCAGATAAGGCGTTGAAGTATTGCTCGGCTAAAGCGAAACACATGTGAGTACAAATAGGATGCATTAATCATTAAAATTGATGTAAATTCACCTTTACTGAACATTTGACCTTGTTGCAACTTTGTTTCCTTCCAAAAATCGAGTAATTGTGATTGTTTAACATAACTCATAAGTGTTTTAATAAGTTCTCACATGTTTCCTTTTGTTGAAAAGTAGGTTCTAGATTGTTTCTTTACAGTTGTAGAATATCATTACAACAGTCTGCTGTGAGAGATGCCACTTATTTCATTTAATTTCTTTACTCTCCTGCATTTAAGGGGTGTTAATGCTCTGTGCACTGTCTAAGCAAATAATTGTTTTTAATAACTGATTTCAATGATTATTATTTTCATCTTAATGAAGCAGCCCTAATCCATGCTCACATACCTGAACTAAATGTTTGATGGTTTGAAAAACGTAGACTGGCTTCTAAAATGTCACATAGGCTATTCTCTTTTCACAGCTTCTTACAGCGAAATATCAATATAAGAAGGCTTGTCAGGAACTCAAAGGACTTTTTTATGTTTGTTTTTAAGCCAAATTAGAATACAAAACAAACATATTGTAATGTGATCATCTACTTGTGTTATTTTTTTTTTTATTCTAAAGAAAGACTATATTAAAGCAGACAAATTTGGCTCTTTCCCACTACAAATTGTCTGATGTATTTGGTTGCTGCCTGCAGGTGGACCAAAGACAAAAGAATATTGCTGGTGAAGTCCTTGGAGAGAGACAAAAGTAAATGGGTTATGGTCCGAACACTGCCTCATTGCAAGCATTTCCCATTGCACTATGATGTACTCATGATTTTTATTCTTTATACTGCAATAACATTATTTGACCTTTTTAAGGTAAAATGTGTGCTAAGAATTGTTCTTTTGCAGATATGCCATAGAATTTTGGACAGAGGAAGATGTGCCGTTGGGAACTGTACGTTTGCACACAGTCAAGAAGAGAAGGATATGTGGACTTATATGAAGAATAATCAATGTAAGTGCAAAATATAGTAATTCATGTTTTATCTTATTTGGAGGTTGTGTACTAATACTATGAACACATTTATTGAACTTGCAGTAGTGGACATGCAGCAATTATATGACATGTGGCTAAGATTAAGCACTGTGAACCACCAAAATGAGGAACCGGTTGCTGCCCAGCCCTCTTTGGAAGAGAAATGCATCGTGATGCCAACAGACTACGCAGAACCAATGGTTTGTACAGTACTAAAATCTCTCTTTTTAAAATTATGATTACACTGAAACAAATGTTAGTGTATTACATGAAGAGTAGACTTTTATGTTGCTTTCACATGGCGTTTTTAGCCACTGCATCCTACGCAAACTGTATTAGCCATTGACAAAAAATTTACCTCCACATACCGTGGCAGTTTGTACTGACAATAAAACTTTGTTTGCAACGCACTTTTAAAAGTTTTAAAAGTGCAGAACAGTCAGCATCAAAGAATAATAGGAGATTTCACTGTAGAGACAAGTGGACAGTGCTAACTGAGAGCAAAAACAATAAAAAGTAATTTGTTAATTTGTAGTCTAAATGGAAAATGATGAGTGCGTTAGTGGCCTTGTCCAGGTCGAAGCAGGTGAGAATAGATTTATATTTGCTAATTGTATTGCTAAGTTTTTGAACTTACCTTTGAACCTTCCAGAGGGTTTACTTTATTCTGCAGAGAGGTGCTGAGATTTGTCAGACATGTTTGCCTGTTTGAATTTTGAGTTGAGAAGGCCTATTTTGGGGGAAAGAAATGAGCAAAAAAGTAAAATCCAAGCCATGCAAATAAATGTAATCATAAACTAATTTTAAATATAAAAAGGTAATTTTAGGGGTGACAATACTAAATGCTGCCCTTACGTCATTCACTCTTTCATCTATTGTATTATCACTGAAGGTTTTCTGTAGCAGTTGTTACACTTAAGTAGCAAAAATTGTTTATTTGCCTGATGCACTTGTTTAAAATGAACATTATCTGTTTGGTTTAGGACGGCTTTCACTGCAGACTTTGTGGTAGACATAGCAACAGTGAAAGGCAATGGCAGCAGCACATCTCCAGTGAAAAGCACAAAGATCGTGTATTCAGTTGTGATGAAGAAGACAAAGCCCTGACATGGAACTACAGATTCCCAGCCACATCTTTTGACCTCTGCCCTAAGTAAGATTTAATTTAATTTACACTGTTCCAAAGTGACTTTTAGAAATACAGTAGGAGTAGTGCATTGTGCATGTTGTCCCACCTAAAAAGGTGAGAAATGTCCGTAATTTTATTCATAGCTACACTTCAACAATGAGAGACAAAATCTGCAAAAAGAAAACAGAAAATCACAATATATAATTTAAAGCATTTTATTAGTATATTCTTGCAAAGAAAATAAATGTCTGGACACCTACTAACCGTCAAGAATTGTGCCTCTCACAGGTATGTTAGTTCTTCTTTTAAAAGCTCTTCTGTCCTCCACAAGTAATAATGGCACCTGGATAATGGATACTTGTTATCCTTACAAAAGACAGCTGTTCACACCCTTAAGCATTGAGACTGCAACTTGCCCACTATGGGCAAGACCAGCGAGACGTCTAAGGACCAGAATTATACAAAGAACAAAATTATAGAAAATAACCTGGTGAGATATAAAAAAGAAATACATACAAGTTTACGGACAATATTAGATTTCACTGTGTGGGCCAGTGAAATCTTACATTTTATTGATAATGGAAAGGGGTACAGCCCTGAACTACTTGGTGGGACCTGACGAAAGCTAACCTTAACCCACATCCATAAAGGTTATTATTAGTAACATACTATATTGTCATGGATTCACATTTAGAGGATAAAAGGTGTCATGTTTTGTAAGATTTTGGCAAAAATATAATTTCTTAGAAGGAACGCTGAAGATGGAATGTGACTGTTGCCTGGCAACAGCCCAACGCAGTTATGCCCTATGCCACTACCGGTTAGCATACCTTTCCAAAATCCTTAAACTAACCTAATTCAAACGCTGGCATGGGCAAACTAAGGCCTGGGGGCCAGATGTAGCCCTCAACCAGTTTGAATCAGGCAATCGAAATTTTTATATCTATATTAATTAGATTTTTAAAGAAATTGGCTTGCCCTTTGCCACGTGTATGGATTCAACTACTGCCCTTATGAATAAAAAATTGCCCACCCACTTTAACCTGACCCAAATCTCTGAAGTAAATATTTTAAAATATAAACTTTTGCTACCATAGCCACAAATGCAAACTAATGATGTGTGGCATAACTGGGTTGGAGAAAAAAATCAGGCTGACAGATCGAGAGATGATCTGCAGGGTAAGAGTGGGACATATATGTGCAGTGGTAAAAAACTATGGAAAACACATCCTCTCTGTAATTGCTGATCAAAGTTACAGTACGTATTTACTTACGTTTCCCTGGCTGTCCAAAAAATGTGAATGTAAGCAGTTCCTTTTTAAATTGTTAATCTTTAGCGCTAGCTTTAGGAGACAAACACATCTTTTTTTATACAAACGCACAAGTGCCTTTTGATGAAGTTTTCTCCTGGTTTGTAAATTCTTTAACATGTTGTCAGAGAAACATGTTAAAGACTCACAACTCACTGGTCACTGCCTAATCTTGTAATATTTATTGATTTTAGACTGACACAGACCCCATAGAAATTAACTGAACAGGAAATGAACATGTACAATGTTAGCTTTTTCAGAAATAAAAAAGCCAATTGATGTTCTCTGCACACAGTCCGTTAAATTGCTTAAAAATCATACAATTGTGATTTTCTTTTTCTTTTCTTCATTGGATTCTGTCTCTCACAGTTATTGATGATCTATGATAACCTTAACCATCTTTTAAAGGAGACAATGTGCACAATCAGTGGGTGTACAAATTGTTTTTTTTCACCCACTGTACATGCATATATTTTTTCAGGCTGAATGATGGCTGTCCTGATGGCGTGAGCTGTGACTACGCTCACAGTCCAGAGGAACTGCAGGAGTGGATTGAGAGAAGAGATTTCCTCAGACGTAAACTAGCTAGAGCCAGGGAGGACATGCTCATAATGCCAGATGAGTCTGACTTTGGAAAGTATAACTTTCTTTTGCAAGATTGAAATAATTGGCTACTTTCTCAGACGTACGTAATCACTGCCAAAGTATATCAGCACCGTGCAAGCCACAGGCAACATTGTTTTATTGCCACTGATAAACACAATGTTACAGGGAGTTTGAGGAATGCAATAGTTCACAATATTTTTGTTGGCACAAAATCATATTGCTTTTGCATTGAAAATGTATTATGGCTTCATAGTTAAGTTCAATAGCTTTATCACATGCACACTGAAACCAAAGGTAATATTTTTGTGTTCTTGTTCAGGATTTTGTGGCTGTCATTTGGTTGATCATATTCGCTACAAATGCCTTTCCAATCTTAAAATTACCTATCAATACTGAATGTCCCTATAAATAAAGCACTTTGGTTCAATTCACATATCTGTCTACAACAAGTATTTTATTTTATTTTTTTTTCAATATAGTTATTATTTCAGAACACCCTGATGTCAAAAGAGGGCGCTATGCAGCAGGTCTCATTGCGTACACGTGCCGTAGTACGTGGAGTGAAATGTGCCACTCTGTCCTACAGCGCAGTTGTTTTGGTTCTCTTCAGAAGGTCCCGCCTACTGGTTTCCTATTGGTCTTTGTTTTGTGGCTGACAGCCGTATCTTCAGCTGCTCGTACTGTAGCCTCCTTTGTGGGCGTGGCTTCCGCGACAGCTTCGTTGCACTGACACATGGATCCCGTGAAAAGACCTGCTGCAAAGTTAGTGAAAAGTCTCGGAAGTCTGCAGTGAGCGCCGATTTCTTCACAACTCAGTCTTTTTCACAGACTTCGTTACATTCATCATGACAACTGCAAGTCAACTTCTTTTTGGAGACAGGAGTGACGTACCTGATCTGCTGAGGTCCCTAGCTGAATATCCCTTTTCCTTCCCATACTTTGAGGACAATGGTAAGAGTATATACTTTTTTTCTCCTTGTCACATATCATTAAGAGTTAAAATGTGATTCAAGTCTATGGTTCACTCATAAGAATAGTGTAGGCTCCTGTTTGTTCGTGGGCTTAAACAAATTTAAGAGCTGCTTTGGCCTATTGGGTTGTGTACTTAATTAAACAGATGCTGTGATGAACCATGGGGCAAATGCTTCATATTTTGGAGTTTTGCTGCTTCAAAGTTATTTTGTGAACGTACACAAAGTGACCACAAGAGGGTGTTCAAAGCACTCATTGAAGATTTGTTTTGGAAAACAATCCTTGCAGTTGGAGCTTTCTGAACTTAAAATAAGTAATTGAAGTAGAGGGTACAGCAGGTCTTTTCAACAGAAGGCCCGGGGCAGATCAGGCCTTCCAAACAATTCAATCTGGCCAATGACTCCCCATTAAAACATTTGAAAATATATTTATTAGGTTTACTTGTCTTGTTACTAGTCTCCAAACTGCATATTTTCCCACATAATTTGAATACATCAGTAGTTATTTCACTATGCTAAAGATTTCATTCTAGGAATCGTTTGTGCAACCCCAGATAACGGTTGGTCATGGCTACTTGAGGCCCAAAGTCACAGTTTGCTGAAAAATCTGACCCTCTGAAAAATACAGCTGAATAGCCCTGGTGGTTCACACCAGTATTCACAGCTAGAGTAATTGACCTATGGAGGTCACTGTGGTGCACTGGTTGTAACCCTTTAATAACCTGCTGTGGCTTGGACGAAGTGTTCCTGAAGCCTCCTGCAGATGTGAAGCCATTCATGGGAGAATGTTTTAATAATCAAATAGACGTTGAACAGAAACTTTAGGCCCAACAGCAATCATATATTAGGCCTATGATTTGTGCTGGCAACTTGAGACTTAATAGCATCTGTTCATGCTCCCCATGTAAGCATCTTAAAGTGCCTCTGACAGGTTTGATCATTTTTACAAAACACAACAACATCCAACAATAATGAATGGATGAATATCCCAATTTTGCATTTAGGTTTATAATATTCTTAGTGATTGTAAATTATGTCATTACTCTTGGAAATTACTTTTATTTATGCTGGGCTAATAGTAATATCACAGACTTTTTCCTCAACAAAATGTATGTGGACAGTATTATTTTGAAGTAAAAATGTCACATTTTGTCGTGGATCTAAATTCAGTGTAACATTTAAATTGTAGCCAATTTGCTTGTGCCTGTTGTCTTTAGTTTGTATTTACAAACTAAAGGGGGGGGGGGGGTAATAATAATAAAAAAGTAATAATATTGACAACAATAACAATAAATACTAGTACTAACAATAGCAAGAATTATTATAAGCATCATTACCATCATCATCATCAATAATGATCGTTATATCAACAACATTGACAATAACAAAAATAATAATAATAACAATAACGAGGCGAGAGAGAAAAAAAGAACATTGAACATTGTCAAACTTTTTGTTTACCTTTAAATCACAACAAAATCATAAACTGTCAGAGGCACTTTACAGGTCCTATTTTACAATATTGCACCAGTGGTCATCTATCCAAATTGTTGGCGCACGTGAACGTGAATCTAAACGTTGTTTTGTTATAGCTACACGGGCAGCGCGCATTCTCCATTGATTTATTATATTCTCGTATTCTCACTTTACTGTCAACAGTTCCCTACAGCAGTGCGGCGTAGTTGCAGCTCATGGTCCACACGTGCAGGAACTGAGACCACGCCCCTAGACAGTTTGTACCTCACGTGACAAGGGTGGGGGCGCTGCACGTGTAAGGCCACGAGTGTCTTCAGAAGGACGGAACATCCAGTAAACAAACACAGTGCAGTGCTGCTGTTGGGTGCTGGCTGCTGGCTCATTAACATCCAAGCCAAGCATACAGCTATTGTGCCTTTAAATAGGTCGTGTTTAGTGATTTAAATGAGCACACACGACATTAGAAGATATTTGATAATCTTGTCGCTCTTTAAAATTGCAAAGCCAAACAATTTAAGATACGTTTTTAGCTTTGATGTGCTTATTTGATTTGATCACAAAGGCCACTGCCATAGATTGTATGTAAAGTATTACAACAGCAGAGTACTATCGTCCGTGTTGCAGATACTTGTTCGGCGAGATGAGAAAAGAGCCAATCAGAATGCACTACCCTTGTGTGGGCGGGGCTACAGAAGACCTCTGGATGGACACAGGGACGAGGACTGTGGTAGTGTTGTTTCAGCGATAGAAAACAGTTAATATTGTCAAAGAAGGATCCGTGAAGTGTAGTTAATTTCGAGAAAACCGCGTCAGCCCGTGTTGTGATCGTTTTAGTCAAAAGACCTGCAGTGAACCTTCCGCCCGGTGTCTTCGCCTTCGGAACAATGCCTGGAAAAGCTGCTGTGACAGTGGCCATTAAACCAAGTAGTCCTGCAAGTACAGCGGGTTCGCAAAAGTCTTTTCCATTCGCCTTGAAGAAGATCATGGACATCCCGCCTCCAAACATCCTGGAGGAAGGGGACGACGGTAAGCTCCACTGATGTGAAATCGCTTTGTGTAGCTACTATAGCGTTACGGTTTGCCTCTTTAATCAAACCCACCATTAGTTTTGCTAAAAAAATATTAAATGAAGGGTCCTTCAGTTGAAAACGTAATCTGTTAACAAATAGACACTCGAGGAGCTCATGCCATGTGTCTAAACGGAGCTTGTCTTGATCAAGGATACAAGAAAACCTGAAAGGAACAAAAAGTCCCCACGCTAAGCGTGCTGCCTTCTTTGCAGTTTGGTATCCATTGCACGTAGTAATCACCTTATGGACCAATTCACTAAGCACAATTTCATTATCTTTTTTTGCAGATCATTTTTTTTCCCGAATTTTTTATATTTGACTTCCCTTTCTTCAGTTTTAGTCTCACCTTCTGCATTGTAACATTACTATTTTTGCCTTTTTTTTTGTTGTAATTTTCTTGGTTTGCCTTTGCATGTCTTCAAGGAAATCAGTTGATCTGTATTCTTGTTTTGGTGCAGAAATCGAGAAAGAGAAGCTGGGCTCTTCAGAAGATGTAGAAGGAGGTCTGGCTGCAGGTGCCACAGCTGGTGGTGCTTCCAGGGGCAGTGGTGGAGGAGGTGGCAGTGGTGGCGTGTCAGCCTCCCTAACCCCAGCCATTTGGGACAAGACCATCCCGTACGATGGAGAGACATTTCACTTGGAGTACATGGATTTGGATGAGTTCCTGCTGGAGAATGGCATCCCTGTGAGTCTGGAGGAGGAGGAGCTGCAGAAGACTTTGGGTGGAGGAGAAAGCAAAGGAAAAACTGTTCCCAAGGTTACAGCCACAATTAGCCTCAGCACCGATGCTGCTGCTACTACTACTGCTGTTGTCCCCACTTCAGTTGAATCTCCCACTTCAGAAGACACTTCTGAGCCAGAGGAACCCATCACTGTTACTACACTACAGCCAGCCAAGATCGAAGAGGAAGAGGAAGAGGACGACGATACGCAAGAGCAAGAAGAAGAGCTACCTAACGAACCAGAGATAAAAAAGCCAGCAGAAGTTAAGGAAAAAAAAAAAGGTGCGTTCAAAAAAATGCCTTGAAATTAGTATTTCGTTTTTATGTTTTTTTCTGATGGTGGAGTAGTTCGCAGCTAGTTTTAATAAATAGAAACATGTCATTTTAATTTTTCACAGAAAGCGGTACAGGAGACAGAAATACACCATCACCTATTGACCCGAAGCTATTGAAGTGGACATAAACTTTCAACCTGATCCCACTGACCTGGTGCTGTCCAGTGTGCCTGGAGGAGAACTTTTTAATCCACGCAAACACAGATTCTCTGATGAAGATCTCAAACCACAGCCCATGATCAAGAAGGCCAAGAAGGTGTTTGTACCAGACGAGCAGAAGGTTGGTACATGTGAATTTTTGTAGTGGGTGTATCACCAGTCTATCTGTACTGTAGTGAACCGATATTGTGATACTGCTCATTTTAGAATGTGTTTATTTGCCTGTTAAAATTGAATAAACATGTGAAGTAAAGCTCAAGATACCTAGCAGTAAGTTTTTTGAAAAGGTGACAGTGTTTGGAAGGTTTGGAAGTGACTCTGCCCATAACATAATTTTTTTTTTACTGACTCGCTGTTCTTTTTCAGGATGAGAAATACTGGTCCAGAAGAAAGAAGAATAACCTGGCAGCGAAACGTTCAAGAGATGCACGTCGGCTTAAAGAGAACCAGATAACAGTACGGGCCTCTTTCTTGGAGCGGGGAGAATGCTGCTCTGCGACAGCAAGTGGCAGAGCTCCGAAAGGACTGTGGTCGCTGCAAAAACATCCTGGCCCGCTACGAGGCCAAGTATGGGCCGCTGTAGAGCTCCTGGAGAAGTATCAATGAGACCTAAGCAGAACACCCTTCCCCGCAGTTTTTGACACAGATGCAAACCTCAAGGGAATCTTAAATTTGGCTTGGCTGACGCCCAGTGACTGTTCCTAAGTTTGGGGCAAAGGCTGACAGAGTTAGGCGGTCTGGGAGCGATGGTCACAGGATGGCCTGTGCAGAGCGTCTGGCTTCTACTTAGGCTGGTGAAAGTTAATGATGGTAGATTCTTCCATGGTCAAAACAATGTAGAAAAAGGGTTTACTAAGTTTTGGAAAGAGAAGGTTAGTCCAAACTTAAAGGTACAAGATTTGAAACCCAATTCAGTTTTAACATGCAGCCCATAGTGGACCAAAGCATGAGTCATTTAGAAGTTGTATTACACCTTCACTTTTCTAGGAAGAGTTGCACTTGTATTTGTGTGTGCACTTAAGTGTCTGAGCTGAGGTTTCAAAGGTTCTACAGGTGACTAAGAAGGTTGTTTTCATAGCGAAGGAAGTCGCAGTGCTCCAAGCCTGAGGAGAGCAGCAGAGAGCACAAGACCATACAAGACCATACAAGACCGTGGTCAGGATTAGTTCTGTCACAGTTCTTCCATTTTGAGACTCACATGGACACTAAACAGGCTTATTCTACTTGTACATACTGTCCATGTGTCTAATCAATTTTGCACCCTTTCTTACACAAATTGTGGGTAATTTGGGTGATATAGTTATACCATGTGATCACCAATGTAGTGATTCTGGGGAAGAAATTATTTGCATGGTTCACTGGTAAGAGCTACGACTTTCACTTTTTACATATCTCAGATTTTTTTCCAAAGCCTCTCAAATGATAGATCATTTTGAAAAAAAAAAAAAAAAATATTTTTTTCTGTTTTGAACCTTTTTATGCTTGATGATCTGCAGGGCCCTCACAGGTGGAGGGATATATTAAAATGAAGAAAATGTTATTTTACTGCACAATGCAGGAAGGCGCTTCAGCCACTGTCTGTCTTGACATGGTGTAGTGAAAGATGGATTCTTATTTTTGCAGTTTTCTGCATGTAAATATTCTGAGACAGGGATGCAGACTGTGTCTTTATTAACCCAATACTATTCCTTATATTTGCCAAATAGTCAATGAGTGCTGTATTTATTCTGATGGTAATAACACATCTGTTGATTGTGATGTAAAATAATGTCAGACCATTCCTTATGGAACAATACTTAAACTGACGATGACAAAGCAGGGAATTCAATGGGTAAACTGTGCTTTTAGATGTTTGTTTTAAAACAGATTTGTAAAGTATTTTATCTCTTGACATAAAGTCTCATCCAACACTTCTTTGGCAGGATGTAAGTGTAGAGGGGCAGCCAGGTTTCAAATGCAGCATTAGATTCTCTGGCAAAGTTGCTGAGTTCAGTTTGCTAATGGAACTGATGTATGTATCTAAATTAGTAAAAATTAAAAATACATTTATAAAAGACTGTTAAAAGGACTCTGTCAAAAGTGTCTTTAGATGATGCAGTTTTTGTGGAATTGTTGATTTGTGCTCATAACTGCCTCAGTCAACAAAAATTACCGTGGCAATAACCAGCTGATTTATGCCTGTTTTATTTCAGTGATGTCGTATGTAAAATTGTCATGTGATACTAAATCGAAACATCCCAAAGTCATTTATGCTTCCAAATGCTCTATAGCCTGGGATTGTATTGCATGAGGCCCAGTTAAATTTGTCTTTTGCTCAATATTTGACACCAAGTGTACTTAAAGTCTGTAATCATCACTTAGACTAGATGCAGTTTTGATGAATACATTTATGGTCTTTTCTCTCTTAAACATCATGGCCACGTATTCCTGTGTGGTGTGTGTTCTATTTTGGATGAAGGCTGCATCTTTTTAATCACTGTGGATTGTTTAATGTTTACTCAGTGTACATTTTTATACATGACAAGATGCACTGAACCTACTGGTTTGTGTCTCTTTATAGATTCTATCGTGTCTTGTTTTTCAATGATGTGTATGTTGTCTTTGATTTTTGTATTGACATTCAAACTTGAAATTACATTTTATACATCAATGCTGGTGGAAATTAATGTTGAGGGGTATTTTTGCAGAATATATTAAAACAAGAGCAACAAACTGTATGTAGCAATCTTTATTTAAAAATAGTAAGCTTCAAACTATCCATCTTTAGCAGAAGTTCAGTTTTAAACACAGATAACTGCATTGCTTTTGTCTTCTATCACATACAGATCCACCTTAAAAACATTTGTTCTACTTTTTTTCTCAAGGTAGTATGACTTAAGAGCAGCTAATGAGTGATTTAAAATAGTTGAACCATGCCAGCTTAAAGCAAACTGCAGCTCTTATATTTTGCATGCAAGTGGTGCCTATATGTTGTTTTGTCAGGTTTTCCAATAACATTGTAGGCATTGGTGTTGGGTGCTTGATATAACCTAAATATGTTTACTATTCAGAAAGTAGCTCCTGGCGAATATTTAATATAATTTAAAATTCTTTTCTTGTATGTATATTTTTTATTGTTTTAACCGTGCAAAGGATATGCGCTTTTCCACGTCCTATCTTGTATTATGCATTAAAAATAATTAAATAAATTGAGACCTACTGTCTTCTCTTTTGACCTTGACGTGAACCTCTCAGCCACAATGAAAAAAAAAAAAAAAAAAAAAACTGGGAACAGATGAAATTCCGTACTTTTTCAGAAGAGTCTGATTTACTCTGTTTAAACCTGTCACACTTTTGTGGTTTGATGGTTTGTTCTTTTCCTGTTCTTTGGGATCATCAATATTCTAGAGGAGTAGAAGATGTTACGTAATGATCTCAACACTGGGGAGCACTGTTGCGTAATTCTGGGATGCAGCAGCATCCAGCGGCGCACGGGTGGGAACAGAGAGAACAGATTAGAAGGAAAATGCCTGGCTGGGACAATGCTAAATGGGAGGGGCTTTGGGAAGAGCCGACTGGACCGTGCGGATGCTGCAACATGCTGTACGGTTGTCTGTGGGTAAACAAAAGAAAGGGCAGGCTAAAGCAAGGTTGAAAACACAAGGGGGAGGGACTGCTTCGCCTAAATGTAGACCTAATGTCAAAGAGCTTTCAGTCTTGTGTGCTTCTCCTCTAGAAGCGATAAAGATGATGAAATGCAAAGTAAGTCCTGCTGGAATGTGCCCAACCCCGGGATCTGAAGTGAGCGCTCTATAGGCTGCTCAGCAAAAATTTAGAGGTAGTCTATAAGATACTCATATGTAAAATAAAACAATAACGTGAGTTTGATTTTTATTATTATTATTTTTAACTACAATTGTTTTTTGTCTCGATTTGCTGTGCATATACTACGTACAGTGTCTATTGTGCATATAAACTCACAATCACGCCACAGGCTTATGTTTTCCATGCTTCCTTTTGGAGGTTTCTTTTATTACAAACTTAAAAAAGAATCTTACACAGTAAAAACTGCAGTATTGATCCCCCGCTTAGAGGGGCTGCACAGAAACAGGTCATTGCATTTCCGTTGTGAACGTCGTACACATCAGGTAGAAAAGAGGGAAAACATAACAAAATACAAGCAAGAAAATGCACTGTGTTCAGAAGTCCTTTGATTTAGTTAAATTGCTTGTTTTGTTTATTTTTTACTTAGAAAATAAACATTTACACAAGAAATATAAGCAAAAGACATCTCTCTATAAAAAAAATTCTGATCTTTGTCCAATTTATTTTCAACTTTGACTCTTAAAAAAATCTTCGTATGATAGCCTACTATTATTTTTAAATACACTAAAACTTCCTGACTGAAGCTCGTTGAAACTAGAAACAAAAACCTGCATGCAGTTCACTAAAATACAAATGAGCAATTTGTTTTAGCACAGAGCAGTCGTTGACATGGTCAGTTACATAGTCATATCCAGAAATCTGTCTAAACCTGCATTATACAGAAGAGGTAGAGCCTCCATAAGTCTTCTAGGGGCAGTTCAGCCATGGCATTAAAATGCATTAAGTGTGAGCATCTGTCTAAGCAAAGATAGTTTCAGTAAATGGGATTGTTAAGTGTGACATCAACACAGCTTTCTTGGGTCCAACGAGTACTATAAACACAAACGGAATTAGGGAACAAAGGCAGAATCAGTCTCACACTAACCATTATTGGTTGTACACATTTCTACTGCAAAATGTATTTTATTAGAATATATATATAAAACAAACATCTTTATGTGTGTCTAAAAGGCATCTCCAGCGAAAAACACTTCTTGGCTTTCTCAGATTAAGCATTAAAATACTGTTCAAAATCCCTGGAGTTGCTAAGAAATTCCCCAAATGTGTGAGGTTTCCATCAGACCCAGAAGTAATGTTATCATCACTTAACAGTCTCATAGTTTATGGCTATAACATCAGGATTGTATGTGATTTTTATGTCAACAAGGCATACAATTTAAAAGATAATGAATTATGATAAATCTTTTTTAAAAAGGGCCCAAATGTCACTAAGGAATTATTTAGTACAGTAACAGTATACACAATTTAGACTTAGATATGAATAGGATTTTGGTTTTAATGAACTGTTCACAGGAACAGAGTGGTCAGAATGCAGCCATCTTTTCCCAAGCAAACTCATTGTAAACATTCAGATCACTTTTCTAATCTCCTCCAAGAGTGAATACATTTACCCGTCTTATTGGACAAATGCTGTACATGGTACAATACACATTCAGTACTTTATTCTATACATCTTTATTGTCTTGTTTTGCATATATTCACTTATTTTTTGTTGAAAAAATAACCTCAGCATGTAAGAAACTAAACAATGACTCTTAACATAAGAAATGCGGATATATACATTTTCCAGTATTTTATACTTTTACAAATATGAGTGGTCATTAACAAAACAAAAAAAACAACAACACAAAAATAGAAAAACACTACAGAGAAAAAAATACATTTCCCATTGCAATCTTACCATGTGTCAACCCCCTAGTATTACAAATAAAATTTGCATGACTGCATGCCTATGACAAACTGTCACATTGCAAATATCAGTGAGCACAAGTCAGGGGTCGTAAATAAAACATTTAGAAGTACAAATCTGGACTGACATCTTCTCACCAGTGTGATGCATTGAATACTTTGTAGTCCTTTTAGAATCTCTAAAGCATTTAACAACAGTTAAGTGAGTGTGCATTACTGAGCTGACAGTGAGGGCACGAGAAGCCCAGTAATAAAGTGCTGGAAAGCTTAAACAGACATCTGAGGGTCACTCCCACCTCCAGAGACAAAACTATCACAAGGACCCGGCAAGTAAACATACAATACACATGTGCCCCGAATGTTCAAAATACAGCAACACAGTCCATGGCACTTTCAGAAACATTCACTTACATTACATCTCTGTCCCTCATTGAAACCTTGTATAAAACTAGAGGAATTTCAAGAAGGGAGGGAATAGAGAATAGTGTGTGCCTTTGGCTTCGATACCATTTAAACTAAGAGGAAACGTGCTCTGGATTTTAACGTGTAGCTCTCTAAGCTTATCCACTCTGAGCAACGTCAAGGCAACACTGCCCTTCAGTCGCTCCAGCCAGTTTCTTTTGCCTCAGTCTCTCCCCTGCTTCTTTCCACACCCAGGAAACACTCTCCTTCATAGTCAAAGTCATGCTAAGCCATTTATCACGATCCCTAATGCTTAGCAGTTGCTTCTTCCTCCCCTCCCCCTTAATTCTTCTGCCCGTTCACCTTCACGCGCTGCTGACTGTTGCCGTGCACACATTTCCCTACACGTGTCTATTTGTACAGATATATCAAATTATTATGAGGTATCAAAACATGTTGCAGTCCTAAATTGCTTTTAAAATTCAGTTTTCCTCAACTGTCCCTGATGCAATTTCCCTTGACAGGTGGACTACATTCCACAACATCTGCCTTCCACAACATACTGCACCTTCTCATTTAGGTCCATGTCATGCAATACTAAAGCCGCTCTGAATATGTAATATGCCTGTGGTTTCAAGGAGAAGATGGCCACTATGTGAACACTGAGGCTTGGAACACCATCAAACCACAACAAAACAAGAACAGCAAGGCAAGCAGAGCTCCTCTAGCTGTATTTGTGGCAAGTAGGGCAGAGCAGATTGCGGAACAAAGTGCTGAGCTTTTCCACAGCCGTCATTCACTGCAGGACTTGGCTAGGTCATTTTTCACAGCATGACAGTGCAATGCAAAATGGAGGGTACACTAGAGCCGGGTCCAAGAAAACAAATCTTCACTGTTAACATTCAATGGAAATCATAAACAAGGGTCTGGCAACGAGTCAATGCAACCACTCCTATGTTGCTCACAAAGTATGGCTGCTCCTCATAAATGACAACGTGGATGTGCTGAGATGGGGTACACAAGAGTAAAACAAAGTGGGACACTCAGCTATATTGTAGATCAGTAGTAAAAGTAATTCTAAACTTGCATTGGTATTTCAATTTGTTAGAAAAAATAAAAAATAATCTGAAGTTAGTCTTAAAGTATTGTCAAACAAAGGCCTAGTTGGCCAGCACTACAGGCTGGAAGGATGGGCTAGGGTATTGCAAGTTGTAGTTTCCCAAACCATCAACAAACGGTGGCTTCTCGACGTAAGAGATCGGGCCACCTCCACTTCCCATGATGCCCACGCTCTGAGCTGGAGGGGGCTGGAGAAGGGGTCGAAGGGCGGCTGGTTACTGACAGAGTGAGGAGGCTGAAAAGGGCTTGTATGAGCTTGCATGGGTGGGGTGTCACTATCAAAGTACAGCTGGCCTGGAGATCCAGTGTAGATGAACTCTTTGGCGTTGGGGGAGAGCTGGCTCGGTATCGGTCCACCCAGGGAATGTAGGGACAAAGACAGCGGCTTGTGCTTAAGCAGTTCAGGGGCAGAGAGTGTAGGAGAGCGGGACAGCATCCTTGGAACAGGGGGTACAGAAGCAGGCACAACCCCACTGCTCTTTTTCATTTTGGTGGAACCAAATTTAGTGGCAGCAAAGCTGGCAGTGGTGAAGGTGATGGGATGTGGTCGAGCTGGGTGCTGAGTGGACAGGTAGGGCATGGCGCTGGGGGGAGAGGGAGTGGAAGTGTTTGAGGAGTGAGGTGCTAGCTCAGGAGGTGTACTGGAGCTTGGGTAACTAAAGAGCCCATGACAGGAGGTGGGCAGTGGGGGAGGTGAGCTGCAGAGGGAAGGCAATAAAGTGGGTGATGCCTGACTGTTGATGGGCACAAAGACCTGAGCGTCCGGGTTAAAACCTGCATTCTTGTTCTCCTCAGCCTCCATGTCTCCTTTAGCCTCCCTCAAGACACCGTCGGGAGCCTCTCCATCACAGCCCAGGCCAGGGGGGTCCTCCAGGTACAGTACTTTTACAGGCCCTTTCTCTCCAATTTGGTATGAGACCTCATACGGGTCAATCCAGACACTAAGTTCTGCAGGGACATTTGCTCTCACCTCTTCCGTGTCCAGCCCACTTCTTTTGGCAGCAAGTTCCACAACAGGGTCCCAGGAGCCCCTAGATGGATGCAGCGGAAAGCAGAGCCCCGAAGAGGTGCCTCTGGGTACCAGTGCCCCTCGAAACGAGACACCAAGATCCTTTCCAGTTCCTCGCCAAAAAGGTCTGCTCGGCGACGAGGCAGCTTGTTATATAGGTATGACACAATGAAGTTGAGGGCCACCTTGACTTCCAAATGCATGACTGTGTGACCGTCCCCGGGAGCTGTATCAGACGGTGGTTCTAAACAGGCAGGAATGTTTCCTTTGACTTAGACTATGAGGGTTGTCATAGTAAAGGCACCTCAAACAGATCCTCTGATCTGCAAAAAGAAAACGTAGATATTAGTCACAATATATTCATGAGATCCATCTTAGCTGTCTAAACACAGTGAAATCATATCCCAGAGCTGATGTCGGTCAATCAAATCTATTTTGACTAACTTAACTAATTTTTACAGAAACTTTTTTAGACAAGTCTGACAAATAATGAACAAAAAAGGATTTATATAAAAGTGATTTAAACACAAGACCAAATTATTATTATTATTATTATTATTATTATTATTATTATTATTATTATTATTATTATTATTATTATTATATTATTATGATGAAAAACTGACCTAAAGAAAGCTTATATTAGGTCTTCTTTTATTTTGAATGAGCTCCATGGTTGGATGTTAACAGATGCTTACTGTGGATTGTGTATTTCACTATAATCTGTGACATCAACATGTTATATTTCTTTTCCTAACCATACAGCATCTTTTCATCAAGTGACATACGTGTACAGCAAGAACAAAACTAACACCAGGCTCATGTACTGGTGTAAAATGGCAGGAGAGCCTCTTGAACACAATTTCCCACCATGCAGTGTGCACCCCTCCCCCTTTGTCACACAAACAATTCAGTTCCCTGCCAGAGAGGGATTCTGTAGCCAAGATTAGAAAGACATCTCTGATTACAGACAATCTTAATGCTACAGCACGTAAAGCGCATGCAGCCTGGTGCTGCTTGTGTATAGCAGACTTAAGATGTGATGGGCTGCCTTAACCTCAGAAACCATAAATAGTCAAATGTGCTGTGCTTCCCACTACATCCATCTGGGTTCAGGG
Organism: Mugilogobius chulae; assembly: GCA_038363315.1. Lineage (NCBI taxonomy): Eukaryota > Metazoa > Chordata > Actinopteri > Gobiiformes > Gobiidae > Mugilogobius > Mugilogobius chulae. The sequence continues at coordinate 36,241,381 of CM076396.1, read as the reverse complement.
TTTAAAAAGTGTCATCATAAACAAGAAAAACTATTAATGACAAGACACCATAGCAGCCAATGCCATTACGTTCCTATGCACTTGTTATGTTAAAGCAAAGGCTCTTTTCAATGTCATCCAATGACAGCAGAATAGCTTACCATAGAGATGCATCAATTACATTGTCAAAAAAACATAGCACACATTTTCAGCAATACCATGTCTACATTAAGGCTCTGCGTGGTATTGTTTATGAGTTTTTCAGACCAGATACATTTAAATGGCTGATCTTCTGGAATTACAGTACTGTGAGAATCTACAATAGATGTTTATCTACAATAGTTATTTATTTATGCATGGATTAACTGTTCCTAGTACCCTGTACTGTACTGTGCAAGCATTTATGGAGGAAAGCTAACATAACAATGACATATCAACAAGCTTAAATTTAAGCCTTAAACATTTCAGAGACAGAGCAGGGTTTCGGTTTTACTTTTCTAAGCAAGGTTCCCAAATAAAGGTACACTTAGTCTTTAGCTGATTGTTTTTACCTGAAGAACTATAATGACTCATGTTCATGCTGCATATTGATTAAGACTTTAGGTGCAGATTTGGATGGAAGACAATATACGACTCTATCACAGCCTTCCTATGACAGTCAGATTGTAGATCAAAAGCAGCAAATTGTAGGGTTTCATGCGATCAAAATAAAAGTGTGCAGAAAACGATGTGCTTAAAATGAAGAAATTTAGGGCCACCCACGAATGATGAGTGGATAAGGAGGAGCATCCTCAAAGAGCAGCACAAGACCCAGGAATTTGGTCAAAATATACACCAATCACACATGACAACTCACCTAACGTTATGTTCGTAAATTTGACTTAAATAACTGAGTATTTGTGGTAAAACACGCAAGGAATTTGCAGTTTTGCGTCAATAATTTTGTCAGCGTTGTGCTAATTTTGCAGCTGCCCCTAAACAATCTAAATATGGAGATAATCAAAACACTAGGGCTTCTGTTCACCATTTACAATCGGGAAACGCCTAGAATAAGATACATAGGGGAAAAGCAGTGGTTCAACAGAAAAGCCAATCATCCTCACGTACCGTTCGTTTGTGATGCTCAAGCGACGCGGCTCTTTCCGCTTTTCCTACACAAGACGTCCTGGAGCATCTGATAATCTCGTGAAAAGAAAAACACGACAATGTCCTCAAAACCTTTATTAAAAGCCGTCCGGAAGGGGCTAAAATCCTCCAGTTTCAGTCCGCTGTCACTTTGCACGGTTCTTCCACAGAAACTTTACTGTTTGACAATCCGGCGTATTTATACACTGTGACTCGCCCACACCCCCGTGCCAGGCCCGCACGGACTACTTTCCTCTTTTATTATGGCGTCTCTGCTGCTGCCAGATATCAATTATCTCACCAATTAAGATTCACAGACAAGCGGACTCTTTACTGACAAACAAATCGTTTGTGTAGGATGCAAAAGTAATGTCAGTGGTTTTGTAGTTAAAGTGTCTGTACCCAGATCAAAAAGCACAAACACCACATAGCACGTATCAGTCTAATCAGTGCCCTGTGTAAGAGGTTTATGTGCTCTTTAGACTTCAACATCAACATCACGTGAATTGACTTGCTTTGAAGGGTCTAATTTGTTAAGCGGAAGGTTATTTGTACTTTCCTTACAGTTGTAAGAAACCAATTTGCTAAAATATAAACTGTGATAGCAACAGAGTTACCATTGGTTGAGATGAGGGAGGACCCACAGATTATTGGGCTGTAGACGTGAAGCATTCTGGCTTTCAGTGAGCCTACTGGCTTTTGGGAAATGTGGTCCTAATAAAGAAACCGTGCACTTAATAATAATAATAGAATCTACAATATAATTTCTATCTATTGTTAAATAATTCCGGCAAATGGAACGTCATAAAAGTTAATTTTACTTAGCCTACAAGAGAATGATGACAAAGTTGAGAATCAACCAACCAAACAAAAAATAAATAATACATTTTAATACCATACTTCTACTTATTAATAGACCTATTTTATTCAATTACTAAAACATGTACGATAATTTAAAGGGACACTGCATAACTTTTTAAAATTAATTTAATTTTAAAATTAGATTTAAATTAAAGCATATTTTTGTGATCACATGTTTGGTTAAGTTAATTTGGCACTAAGTAAATTATCTTTTGTGTTTTCTGTGTTATATGTTGCACATTAGCACCGCAGCAAGTTCCTAGTCTGTGAATTCTGTTTGTTCACTGACAATGTCAATAAAATTCTTTCTGATTCTGATTCTGATTTAAAAAAACAAAAAAAACAAAGCACTAACTTTAAGACAGCTTGCATGGCTATAAACATTACATTTTAGTAACCAAGAACTAATTGATGTATTTTTCCACATTTTGAGAAAGAAGAACATATCTATAGACTCAAGGTATTGAGACTGTTTTGTAAAAGTAGCTCTCCATATGAATCTACGGTTTAACTGTCTGTTTGTGTGAAATTATGCAGTTGACTTCTAGCTTCCAACTGACAAAGTATCACTTTAAAGATGTGCAATATCAGGTTCTTGGTCTGCAATCACCTTTTCTCTACAGAGATGACTTTATCTTTTGACAGTGGATTTTTCTATCCAAGGCTCTCGAGGGAACATTGTTTTCGTAAAAAATAGTCAATCAAATGTTGAGATTGGACATGGCAGGTGAATAGAAAAAATGTATTTAAAGATAACAATGTAAAACTTCTATCTTAACTGTAAGAAAACACATTTTATTAAGTTTTTCGTCATGTTACATGTTCATATTTGGAAGAAAATAAGATCCAAAGGTTTTTACAGAGATTTCTATGACTGAAAATGAACAATTAACTAAAAAAAACTATTTTCTTTAGATATAAAACTAGAATTAGATATTCACAAATCCTCATGTGAAAATGTTGAGCGAGCAAACTGACCAAAAAACAAAACAAATAATAAATATATTTATTATAAATATATATTAATAATTTAGTTTAGTTTATTTATTATTTTTTTTTATCAGGGACAGTGCACAAAAAACATTATCCTATACAAAAGAGGAGAGATGCTTGTGCCAGGTTGTAGCAAAGTTCCAGGTGGAAATTAGCCTTTTGTCTTAATAGCACAATGAGTCTATTGTGAATCTACTAATTTGGTAATCTCACCACCTAAGAACGTTTATTGTAAAATAAAAACATCTCAACACTAAAGTTGTGGATTTGCATAGTTTTCTTAAGAAGTCAACAACAATTCTTTAAAATGAGAATGGTGTACTTTTTCACTTTCCTTCTTGAAAAAGCAGTTTTAAAGCTGTGCTGACAGACTGCTAAAGCTGCATGTCAAATTGTTTGTGAGAGCAAGGGATCACAATAATTTTCACTCTTTGAAAATTTGGCACCCCAGCTTTGAGAAACACTCTCTATTACCTTTAACCTACCAATGTGCAGGATCAAGACAAAATTCCACTAAAAATAATGTTTGATTGGGCTTTCTTTTGCATGTGAGAAAGTACTTTACATTCTCTGCAACTTCACAAATACTAGTAAAGGACAACTCTGGTGCTTTATGTATGATTTGTTTGCCCATCATGTCATTGGCAAGGACATCTTTGCTCTGAAACGCACCTTCAACAAGATGCAGATCGAATAGTTCAAGGCTGGCTCCACCCTCCATAGGATGAAGGAAGAAGCTCCAGTGATGTGCAGCTTGGAGAAAAGTGCAATGTTGTAGGGGAATGTAAAACAAGGACATCAAATGCAAAGAGAAGCACAAAGCACAAAAAGTTGCTGTAGTTGAAAAGAGCACACAAGACACACATGCACAAGTTATGATAAAGACACTGCATTTATTGAATTATTTTTCTTGACGAAACTTTTTAATCATCCACTTGCCCCTGGACAACTGACAGCAGACAAATAAATTATTAAATAAATGACTACATGTTAGCTGGCTCTATTTCATGATAAACATCCCTCATCTTTGTTTGTTCTATCGTGACATTTTTATTATTTAAACTAACTAACTTTTTTTTTTTTTTTGATAAATTAGTAAATCAAAAGCAGTGCTTTGATGAATGTGCTTGGATAGTCCTCATTTCACTTTGATGTTTGTAAAACAAGTTTTTCAAGCGAATACATGTCAATATGTGTCAGTGCTAATGAGAGAAAATCATCAGATTTAAAAACTAAACTGTGTTTGCAGTGTGAAGATCAGCTACCCCACCTTTAAATTCATATACTTTCACATACATTTGTAAAATTGCACTGCAAATGCTGCAATTTCCGTTGAAAAGAACAGATGTTTCCATGGTCATTGTGAACTGGCTCCACTTGCTACTTTACATAAACTACAGCTCATCGTTGCACAGCTGCAGCCCACCCAGTTCTGTGACCTAATGTCTTTCTGCCTCTGCTAGTAAATACAGTATATGAGTCCACAATGCAGTTTACTTTCTTTACAATCAATAAGATTTACATGGAATGTTTCAATTGACTTAAGATGAGTCTATTTCATATAGATTTTGCTATTTAAAGCTGCTGGTTTTCTATGCTTTCCATAAATTCCATTGGGCCAACACATCAAATTACAACCTGGAAAGTGTATATGCATAGAACATTATTCTTGCCTGCAGTGGGAAAGATACTTAAGTAAACCTATATTAGTATTCCAGTGTCTATGCTGAGGGCTTGGGCAGCATATAAAACAGTCCTGTGCTCTAGGAAGAATTTTACAATATGTTGCAATTTGTCTTTACACTATACAATCACATTGACCACAAACTGAAATATAGATACAGTCTACACATTACTGTGACAAAAGCAAATGTTCTAATCATCTTGATTATAAACTTTACCTTTATATCTGATATGTCTTCACCAGTATTATAGAAAGAAGGAGGCACCTAGTCCATGTTATCATAATGGTTTGTCTCTCCATGTCATGGTAGCACAGATGTAGCTATTCTGACTGTAACTTTATTAATTCTAATAATTCACAGATCAGTTCAGTGTAGTTGTCTTTAAGCTTTGCTTCAGACTCACACTCCAAAAATCCAAAAAGCACTTATGATATACTGCTGGCAAAAAATAGGTTAAATACAGCACCACATTGCTCGTTGTATATGTATTTTCTGTTACTTTCATAATATTTTTGAGAAATGTTTGTTTTTTTTGGAGAAAAAAAAAGCTGAGTGTGTTTTCAGATATAAGTATTTCAAAAGTATTCCTCTGCATTTAAAAGTTTCGAACAAGTTGTTTGGTTGTAATTCCTTGCTAGGTGAGTTAAGTCATTTTCCCTGGTACCCATTCTCAATACCTACCTCCTCCCCCATGATGGAACACAGATACCTTTAGCGCTAAGACTAGCTAGAAGGGTTACGATTAGGGATTTGGTTTGGGAATAGTGAAAGTAAAGTGGAAACATGGGGACTATTCTGCATATGTACCAATGATCTCCATTTTCTATGGATGATGAGCAGAATAGGGGAAACCTTGCATTTAAAAATATAGCATATGTTCGATGCCTATGTGAGTACATGTATACTTTTTTTTTTTTTTTTTCACATTAACTGACATAGATAAACTTCCTCATCACAAACACTATTCTGTTGAATAGTCAGAAGTCTTTTTTATGGCTGATTTTTTTTTATTGATGATTTCTTCAAGTTTGTAAAGATGATTGTACCATCAACCAGCTGACTTGTAGAAATTTCATTATTTTGTACTGGGAGCTAACCAAAGTTTATTTTTTTTATATATAAATAGAGACTTCATAAACATGCAAAACTAACTAATGCTTTGTAGTAAAGCATACTACTACAATGTTTCACTTATAAATGTTTAAGCATATATAGCAACAAGTGTAATTTAGGCCTACATAATCAATTAATTAATCAAGAAATGCATTTTTTAATATATATAGCCTAATTGTAAAAAATGAACCTATAGTAAGTTGCACATCTCTAATTCAATTAGACCCAACCGTATTAAAAAAAATAATAAATCAAATACATCTATAATAAAACACCCCAAAATGTAAGATGTGTAAGTATTTATATATTAATCTTTTGATAAAGCCAACATTTCTCTTTCTCTCTTTTCTTTTTAACTGATTATGTACTTTCCTTTGAATGTTAAAAATTTTGAATAAAAAATAATGTTTCTTGTCAGGTTTGTAGAACTTCCATAGGTATACAGTAGCCAAAGTGAAGAAAACAGCCTTAGGGGAACCCAGTAAGTTGCTGGATCAGTACTGCAATAAGCTTTAACTAAGGATGTTTTCGGTTTAGCCATTTAAAATATCCATCGGTGTAACATTGGGGCATGGCCGCCCACTGAACATTCTACGGCGAAAAAAAAGTTATCTTTAAGCGTTACGACAAGCCGTAAAGAAGTAGTTATGTCGCAAATATTCATGCATACGGCGATAACACATGCATCTAGCTTGAGCTAAGCTAATAACTACTCAAGTGCGTAGACCATGGGGCTTAGACCAGTTTAGGTAAAATATTGGAATTTTGTTGTGCCATGGTAAAGCATTCAAGAAATCTTGACCATGTGAAAAACGGAGACTAGCCCTGTGTGGTTGACGTGTTTGTTGTTGTTCCGGTTGCTCATTCGGGCTAGCACGGGGCAGCATCATGTTCGTACTGGTGGAGATGGTAGACACTGTGCGGATTTCACCCTGGGACTTCCACAAAAGACTCAATGAGGCCATAGCAGAGGAACTTAACAAGAAACTAGCCAACAAGGTACATGTACGAATTCACCTCACTATTTCCTTTGAACTTATGAGAGTATAGGCTATACTTTGGTGGCATGGGAGCTCAAAAAAGTACATAGACTGTCTGAAAACGAGTGTTTTCCACAGGTTTAATTGAGAGACTATGTGGCAAAAGGGTGTATGTGATGAGTCACTCCCTCGACAGTCAATAAACTGGGTTGGCTATTAAATAAAGTTATGTATCTATATGATACTACTACAACAACAACAACAACAACCATCATTTCCTCTCTTACAATGAGAAACACTTAAACCAATTGCCATTATAGACAGTACTCTATACAGCTATACAGCGAATAAAACCAGTCACTTACCCAATCAAAGTAATTTAAATCAAGTCTGAAACAAATGATGCGTCCCAGTTTGTTTGTGCTTCATCTCTCCTTATCATCTGCCCCAGGTTGTCTACAATGTTGGACTATGTATCTGCCTGTACGACATCACTAAGTTGGATGATTCTTTCATATTTCCAGGAGATGGAGCGTCACACACTAAAGGTACGTCTGTCACTGTCTGTCATTGCCTGTCATTGCACACTGGTGCTTCCTAACTGTAGTCAGAAATTGAATTACTGTCTTTGTCTTTTTTCGACAGTTAATTTTAGGTATGTTGTCTTCCATCCTTTCCTTGATGAGGTTCTTGTTGGCAAGATCAAGTACTGCAGTCAAGAGGGAGTTCATGGTAAATTTTGAGAAAATTATACGAGTCAAATATTGTACACTGTGTACAGTTACTCCAGGTCTAGATTCAGCAACAATTAGGCTCGGATCGTGACATCATACAGCTGTAGAATGTTCAGTTGTCTAATGTTAAACCAATGGAGATTTTAAAATGCTAATACCGAAAATAGCGTTATTAAATCACATTTTGACACTATATAGTGTGGCTTACAATTTGTATATTTACTAGGGTAAAAAATATTAAACTATAATATACTAATATACTAGGTTATTGTCTTCTGCCTTAGTGAATCTAGATAGAACATGTGTTTTGTTGTAAGTAAACATTTAAAAAATACAATCAACTTAAAATCCAATAAAGATACACTACAATGTATTACACTGACATTTTTCAGATTTAATGTACCGGTAGTTCACTTTTTGTTCATAACATCTAATATACGGTCTTCATATAAGCTACAACTTTTCTTAATACAACCTCTGTTACAGTAACTATGGGCTTTTTTGATGACATCCTCATTCCTCCTGAGTCACTTCAACAACCTGCAAAATTGTATCCTTCCCCACTGTACAGCATACTATAACTGTGAAATATGTTTTGTGCCAAAACATCAATGAGGTTCACCTTAACCACAGCTGCAGTGATGAGGCAGAGCAAGTGTGGCTTTGGGAGTATGAGACTGATGAAGGGGCTCATGATCTCTACATGGACCAGGGAGAAGAAATCCGCTTTAGAGTAACAGATGAGGTTTTTGTGGACACTTCACCAACAGGACCTGCAAGTGCTTCAGAGGATACTGCAGCCCAGTCCGGACAGTCCACAGGTCCACCACCAGAGGCCACTGTGGAGAAGAAAGAAGCGCCATATACTCTCATTGTAAGACTATGCTCAGTGCCCCTCTTTGCTATGCTCTATGCGGTTTTACATTAGATATACACTATTGTTTTTAATAATAATGTCAGTTGCAATTCATTGCATACATATGTAATGTGTTCGATTTCTGACAGTGCAAGTATTTACATTTCATACAGCAGAAATAATTAAGCTTATTTTACAGGGAACGATTTCTGAACCTGGATTAGGCTTGCTTTCCTGGTGGAACAATTGACCAAAAAAAGAAGACCAAGGAGTGGTTTGTCTGTAAATGATTTAAGTTTTTATGCCTTGACATTATTGATTAGTAGAAGAAATGGGGAAATAAAAGAACACATGTTGTTAGTATGCTTTTTTCTTATCTCAGCTTTGTTTTACAGTAAAATGTGTTTAATGAATGTACATATTCTGATGAAAAAGCAATAAATATGTGCCTATTTTATTGCCTGTTTTTGTCATTGGTATGTTAAAACCGCTTGAATTTGAAATTAAAATAAGACATACAGTATTTTTGACAATGCATCTATTGCCCTAAAGCTTTATTTGCATTTTCAGGCAGCCATAAACTTGAGATGTGATCTTTGTTCAGGCACATGGTGTTTCTAAGTTTCAACCATTAATTATAGTAATCTCTTTTAATAATTCTAATTTTCCTTATATACTGAGCTGCTTCTGTGGAACAAAATCACTCCCTATGCATATTATTTTATTATAATTTTTTTTAATCCAATAATCATTGCTCTTATTGTTTCAGTGATGATCAAATGTGCAGTGCGTGGGGGTCAAATATAAGATATCTTTCGCATGGATCAGATTTGGGCTGGAGCTTGAACAGCTTGTCACATAACGGAAGTAGCCCGCCTCGTACACTGAGCACACGGTTGTCTCGGTCTCAGATGAGGTTGACTGGGCAGAAGGACGCTCCTCAGACTCGCGCGGAGCGAGTAGCGTCACGCCATCGGAATCTCCGTCAGCTGCGCTGCACATACCGTGGCGCACAGGCACATCAGGGTTTCCGGTGCTCTTTGCGGATTTACTCGACTTATTTATTTAAATAGAGGTTATATAATTCACAGCGACTTAATAAAACAAGCTCTCGTGTTCACTACTCGTCCCCTTCTGTCCCGGCCAATGCGGTAAGTCATTTTCATAAATAAAGAGGACCGGTCACTGTGGCTTTGTTTTGGGGTTCACGTTTGAGACATGTTTTGAGTACATGCAAGTAATAAATGCAAATGCTTTGTGTGTTTAAAGGGTTATCTAGGACAGATAGAACGGGTGGTTTGAGCATTTCATATCCTAAAAGTGTCCCCAGGCTTAACAAACGGGCATGCTGCTGCAAGTATTTGGTAGTTGGCACTAAGATGCATTTCTTTAAGCCAATAATTCTACCCTTTAAAGTTGAATTGATAACTTGAATTAAAAAAAATCTTATTAATTTTAGGCCAAGTGTTTTTTTAAATAATTTTAAAGATTAATTTTTACCAAACAGATAACTTAGGTCTACTGCACCTACTCACAAGGTGGTTTATCCACATTAACACACACACAAATGTACGGTGTTTGATGCAAACAGTCAGCTTGTTGTGTGTATACTCTAAGGGGATCTCGTGATGTAATTGTTCTGGTGGGTGCGTACTACTGACGTCACGAGCGCAGTGGCGGTGCTTTGCAGTTCTGACGTCACCACGAAAAGGTTCCTGTACGGCCTTTATTGTCATGTTTAGAGAGTGCGTGGACACAGGAAAGGCTCGTCTGTGTCACATCAGTTGCAAAGGATATGTTCTATAAGAATTGTAATGTATACAAGGAATGTTAATTTTGTTTTATTAGGTCAGTGTTGCACTCCCATATTGATTTCAAACCATATTTTCACTGTCAGTCTAGGAATTTTAATATTTGATTTAAAATAAGCCACTTAAGCCTGGATTAGGGTTGCAAGGAAATAAATGTGATAGGTTTATCCGTACTCTGTTTTCAAAAGTGAAATGTGTTGCTGAGCCTGGGCATTTTCTTGAATGTTTTGTCTTCTAAAGTGCAAGATACATTCTTACTATTTATATGGTTCATGTATTACATCTTTCTTGTATAGTTTTCAGACCACATGATAACCTACTAACTGTTCTCCTTTTGTTTCCCCCTATGGCTTTCTTCCACAGTGAGCTCTTCTGACAGCCTCGAGGCGACAGTCCTGACCTGGTTATCAGAATCTGAGTCCTGCTCTCAGTGTCAGCAGCCTTCAGGGCAGCACTACACTTGTTTACATCTTTGACATGGCAGACCCTACATCTCCCTCTGAGCCCCCACTGCGCTCCCCACTGCGATCACCCAGTGCCTCTCTGTCTCTGTCTTTCCCTTTCCTAAGAGAAGGGAGTCGAGTATGGAAGGAGGGGGCTGAAGACCAACTGCCCCGAAATCTGCCAAGTCCACTGCCAACCAAGCGCACCCGCACATACTCAGCGTGAGTGGTTTTGTTCTGTCTGTTTGAGGTTTAGTGTGACCTCCAGTGACTGACAAGTTTGTTTGCTTGTACTGTATATATAAATATTTTTACCAAAACAAAATGAACATCAAACATGGTAATTTTGGCTACTATTTTGCACTATGCAGCTTTTCTGGTGGAAAAGTCTTCTACCTGCTTGACTTCAAGGACACAAACAATATGTCGCCAGGATTGGTAGGAAAGATGGTGCCACACGCAAGGCCAAAATGATCAAGCATTTGCTCATGTGCAAAATATACAAAAACTTGATATAGCTGACATTTTTTTTCTCACAAAGATGCAAAATTTGATGTGGTGCTTATCTGTTTTATTATGTCCATGCTCCAATATTAAATACAGCGCAACACGCTGACAAACACACTTTAGTTTTTTTTTTTTTTCAATTTATACCCACAATTTGACTCCTGGCTTATAGTAATGACATCTGCTATTTGTTTGTGTTTACTGGCTTAAAACAGTCAACAAACTCTTGTGCATATTTGTCCTGTCATCTTTAACAGAGTCTTTCTTTCTGCTGCAGGACTGTTCGTGCTCACTCAGGGCCCGTGTTCAAAGGAGTGTGTAAAAACTTCTCCAGGTCTCAGGGTCATGGCTTCATCCGGCCCTCGCATGGTGGAGAAGACATCTTTGTTCACATTTCTGAGTGAGTGCCAACATGCTTAGATTCTCACACAAAGTGCATTTATCTGGTTACAAATAGCTTTCCTGCTGGGCTGTACCAGAACTACATTAAATCTCCTTGGACTCTGGGACATCTGCAATAAGCCAAAAGTAGCCTACTGCAGTTTTCAGGTCATGTTGTTCTACAAAAAATGCATGTGTGAAAGTCTGAAAATTTAAGGTAACAAATTTGAATCAGTCTCCCTACCAATTTGACAAAGAAAAATATAATTACCAAATAGATTGCTTAAACTTTCACAATTTTCTTATAAAGTATCTCTGTATATTCAGTGAGATTTGTCACAGGGACAGCAAAGTCACACTTGCAAAAACTTATCTGACACAGAAAGTGTGCCGCTCAATTGACTCTTCTTAAATTACTATATTTTAGCGTTAGCACCGACAGAAAAACACATTCCTTTAAAAACATCTATTCTCCTGATTTGTAGCATGAATCTATTATAATATAGATTTGTGGTCTGTAACACTGTTCACTGCCTGATTATAAAATGTTTCAACATTCATTGTAGACTGACTTGTGAAAAATTTGTAAAGTTTTTAACATGTTTTCCGTGACAGTTCACTGTTCACTGCCTCATCTTCCAAGTAGAATTCTGTTGCTGGGTTTATTTTGTCTGTCTGTTTTTTTTTTTTTTTTTTTCTGTATATTTGTTTGCGACTGCCTCACAAGACAATCTAACATGTTAGCACCTTAACAGAGCTAAACAAGAAGTGCACTGCCAAGAAAAGTGGCAGGGGTAGAATAAGGTGAATAGAGTATAAACAAGCCAACTAACGTTCCGTGCATGGAGCCAGTACTTTCCATTCATGTGACATCACAACATTCTACAGGACAATGTTATTTCAGTCAGGTGGATGACAGCTAAAATAAATATTGTTTTAATGCAGTTTATTTTATTGATACAAAGCTAATGGGTCTAGTCACCTCTGAAGTCACAATTATAAATTAGTACTCTATCTTTTTTAGATATTTCATGGTAAATTACAGTATTGTTAATAGGAAAAACTGCTTCCCTTCATATGTGAACAAAACCTATACGTTGGTTTCATGTCCTAGAATTGACCGTTAACCTTTTGTGTTATCAAACGAAACTGCATTTAACAATAAGAATTTTAGCTACCATCCTCTTGATTGAAATAACATTGGCCTGTATAAAGTTGTGATGTCAAGTGAACAGAATAGATGGTTAAGACCAAGGCATGGACCTATGCTGGATTTATTGAGCCAACTGCGAGACGATTGGTATTTTTGAAATGCATCTGAGGTGACCTGCTTGCTTAATATAGAACATACTGCGGATTTTCCAAAAGACCCGTTTCTTCTTTTTCTCACTTGTTTTGTTGTGTTTTTTTGTTTCAGCGTTGACGGAGAGTACGTCCCGGTTGAGGGTGACGAGGTCACATATAAAGTGTGCCGGGTCCCACCCAAGAATCTGAAGGTGCAGGCGGTGGAAGTCAAAATCACACACCTGAATCCAGGGAGCAAACACGAGACATGGTCTGGACAAATCATCAGCTCATAGGCCCAAATGGACGTTGAGAAGCAGTTAAGAGGGACTATTTTCTTTCACTCAAATATTTTGGGGAAACATAGGTTTGCTCTTTTAAACATTTAAACTTGCCTATTTTACTGATCTTGTTTAAAGTGCATAGTTCTTCAAATTTTTTGTCAGGATTAGAAATGTCAGTGGTGTTCATGTTTGTTTTACCCATCTGCTTCTGCACAAGAAAGTTCTACCCGGTGACATTCTCAACAATTGCTCATAGGGTTTCATTTCTGCTTCCAAACAGCTGTTGTTTGCTTCCAATGTCACATGTTAAGTATTTGTCAGCTGACAGGTTTTCTCAGCATGTATTATTGTAAAGCTAAGTGGAGAGAGGCCAATGGAATGGATTCTTCAAGTATATAGCAGGATATTGGGATCATTAAAATCAAAAGTAAAAAGAAGATCTAAGTTAGAGTGGATTTGTGACCTGCTGTGAGGATTTGTGACCTGCTGTTTTGAAATTCTACCTAAAAAGGGGAAATGCTATTGTGTAAGGCAATATTCAGAAAGAAAGTCGTTAAAGGAGTGTAAGGAAGTTACAGAGCATGGATTTAATGGGTCTTTATATTTGCTGTTTTTGTGTTTATTTATTTGATGTATTTATGAATTTCCCTTTGATCGGAGTGACTTTACAGAACACTTGAAAGTTCAGTGATGTCGACCTACTTGCACACAAATTATCTCAGCCAAATTAGAAAGAACATTTTATTGCTACACTGAAATGAAATAAGCATCACTATGTATCCATGCATGGATTTCAGAGTGATAAAAATCTATCACTGTTGCCATAGCAATCAGAATGAGGAAAAGTCCTTGTTTAAACAGTAAGCTGAAACCCATAGATTTACATTTGGCAATACTTGTCCTGTATGTACGTTTTTTTTGTTTTTGCTGTTTGATTTATTTGTGTTACAACGCAATGCTATAATTTCACACCTGTTAGCACTTGTTTCTGAATGACCCGTTGGGGGAAAAAAAACAACCTAATATTTTAGAATCAAAACATTGAGCATAAAAACACAATAAAATGTTTTATCATCAGTTTTGCCATCAAACTTTGTCATACTTTTGAAAAAGCAAAAATATGTGCACATTCTCTAAACATTGAAATGCTGAATGTTGAGACATTTTGCACCCCTGAAAGCGAAGTGGAGCACAGGAAAATCTGTTTTGTTTGCATTTTACTAGTTGTTAAATAAGAAATACATGTATAAAAAAAATTGAACATATAATCTAACTCTTTTGACATTGGTTCCCTTTGAGTTCACGCTAGTTCATTTTAAAGCCCAACATGTCACAAGCAACAATATGAAAGAAAGACAGAATCAAATGATACCGCATCTTATTTTAATATATCAAGTACATTTTCTTTTAAAGTCACAACATGAACATACTATATATGGCTGAATTGAACCATATTTCACTGACAGGATTGGCTGTTGATCCTTTGATTCACAAATCCAAGACATGACTGAATCGATTAATTACAGGGTTTCTGCAGGGATGAAGAGGTTAAATTTAAGCATTTTTTAGACCCTTTTAAGACCATAAAACACAAATATTAAGACCCATTCATAAGTTGTGACCTATAGTATCTCACTGCTGCTTCTTTGTTTTGCTACAATTGTGAAAAATCAAATGAATACCAAGAAGCAACCACCCAGCTCTCTACTTATTCCATCAACCAAATAACAGAAGAAACGCACAACTGTAGTATATCATTGAGAATATTATTGAGAATTTTCCAACAGGAAAAGCTACAGCAGTGTGAAATAGATCAGGAAATCTGACGGAAGTTCCTTCATTAAAAATTTAAGACCTGTACAAACAATGTCAAATTTAGACTTTTTAAAACCCAGCAGAAACCCTGTAGTTATATCCTGTACCCTAGTATCAGTATACAATGCCAAAAGCTTGGTCTGAGTTCGCTAACTGAAGTAGTCTTTAAGCCTTTGACATGATTTACACAAAAAAATCAAGTTGAAACATCGAGTATACATGCTACATAATAAAGAGAAACAGACAGAGTAGCTTAATCCACTGGTGAGTTCATGAGTCAGTTTGGTGTGGGGAAAAAAATCCCCAATTACATCCTATGTAAAAAGTGAATTGTGGACAACGCTCATTCAAATTTGTTTGTAACAAAACGTAATAATTCACAGTAAAGCGACATTATGGAACCAAGTTAGGCATACATTTGTTTGCATGATTGTAAATAAAAAACATGGAATGCATTAGTTACATTTTTTAAATTGTTATCCCAAAAAATCCAATTCAAGAATGTTAACAGATTGCAGCACAGATTTACAGTTACAGTCATTGTTAGTGCAAAATGTAGCAGGTCATTTATCTTATTACTAAAAACAATATCTCAGAGGCTAGTTTAAAAGCAGTTAGCAAATAAGATAATCGCAGTAGTATTATAGCACACGTTTACACTCTTGCCAAGTCCCTTTTAAAAGGAGTGTAATAAAAAATCTTTAACTATGGGGTTGTCCCTTCCTTTGAGGAGATAAAAACAATAATACACAAATACTGTAGTTGCACCTTCAGGAGTTTAAGGTGCTAGCTGTCTCATTAAAAACAGTCTCTTCATAATCCAGCGTCAGCCTGGGGCTTTAAAAGGAGGGCGGGCAGGGTGCAATGAGTTCAGTACATCAGGATTCCTGCAACGGAGTGTCAAAAAACAGTTGTCGACAAAGCCTTGCTGTGTCCTCAGGAGAGTAAACCGTGAAACCAATGGTCCGAGGGTCATTAAAAATCTCATAGTCATTCCCTCCCTGCAAAAAAGAACACGAAGTTATTGTGTTTTTAAACCAGTGGCACCCCCTTGTGGCAGAAATGCAGAATAGAGGAAAAAAAAAAAAAAAAACAGCCCCAGCTGGCAATGTTCTTCCCATTATCATTACAATAGATATTACAATAGGGCAGACATTTAATTGTGGATATAAATGGTAGAAGAATGGAATTTTTAACAAAATTCATCAACCGAGATTGCAGTTTCAGCTTTTGGTTTTAAGTTAGGAACTGTGTGTTTGCTGAAAACACAAGCTTTTGTGCAAAAATGTCTTCAGTGTGTCTCAATGAAGATACCACGAGTGAGTAATAAGTACTTAAGAGAAACATGTCTTTAAGAGAAACTGTCCAAGTGACTTATACAATTTTTTTGCCCATTTTGAACGACTAAGCGACTCCACAAACAATAATACTTAAAGACACAATACAGGCAGTAAGAGTAAAACAAAATAAAAAAAACAACAACTTACGTCTGACGTTTCATTGCCAAAGAAGTAGATTGCATCCAGGCCTTCTCGCTCCAGAACCTCCAGACATAGTCTTTTGTCCCAGCCCTCCGGGAAAATGTCAAAACTGATGAGACCACCTAAGAACAATACAAATAATAATATTTTGGCAGCATTTTTTTTACAAGTGATTAAATATAGTCGCACAATGTGTAGAGACTGTAAAAGAAGCTTTTTTTTTTATTAAAAGAATAAAGTTTGAGCCATTTGACAGCACTTGGAAAATCAGTGACGCATCTTAAATGCAGCTGCACTAATGGTAGTGGTAAAGGTCCATTCCAAAAGGAATTTGTCTGTAGCAGAAATACACCAAGAAACCACTAGGATTTATTTCCTGTGATAGAAGTTGTCATTGCAGAAAAATGAAGTAGGACCTTTAAGGAATCAAGTCTATTACAATCTTCTTTTATTTGGTCCTTTTTTTTCTCACTATCGAAATGGCTCTCATCAAATGGGCTCAGATTGTGCCTTGGGGTCAGTGGGAAAAACTCTTGGGAGCAGTCAGCCAATAAGAAGAACTGTTTCTGTACACACCCTCCACACCTCCTTCACCATCAAATATCTGCATCTCAATCTATTCTACTTAGCACAAGGTACACTGAACACCTACAGATAATCTACAGATAATGTGCAAGATAAGATTTCTTATTCTCATTATAGTATTCAAGCAGTTACCCAGACTGTCTTTTACAATTAAACACAATGTATAAATGCCTTCTGTCATGTTTAAGTCACACTGTTATCTAAATAAGGTTCAGAAATGTTTGACACGGGTTTCTCCATGTCTCTGTTAAACATCAACCATCTGAAAAACACTGCTCAGAAATCCACTGATCTGATCCTTGAGACACAGAAGTGACTGTTGGAGCACGTAGGCAAACAAAAGCACCTCCATCGTGAGGTTGAGACAGTCTGCAAAACTTGATTGTGTGTCATTTTCACACACAAAAAAAGGCTTGCTTAAGACAGTTTGGTTATATTCTTAAATTTTTTTATATTGTGATCACAAGTCGACATACAGTATACTGTCAATTGCATATTAGACATTTCTTACCTCTGGTGAACCTCAAGCCTTTCCCAGCAAACTCTTCCTTCAGTGCAGCCACAAACTTCTCCCTGATCTTTTCCCTCTGTTAAACAATGAGACAAAACTGCATTTTAAGTCATAGGTGGAAATTGTTCAAAGAGAAGAACAAAATCTCTTCGACCTTTTTTCTACAGCCAATTTTATGCCATTTTTTTTTATTTGGATGAGCTTTTTAGATGTTGATGAGGGTCTTTAAGTTCATGTTCCAGAAAATAATCTTAGTGAATCATTTTATTTACGATAATGATGAATGAATTTAGTGCATGGTTCTTGATAAAGACAGACTAAAATACATTTAATTTTCTTTAGGTTAAAAACGATATTGCTACATCCATAGTTAAAACATTTATGTTAATTTTTTTCCTTGTTATACAAGAAATTGAAATTGCATAGAAGCCTAAGATTCTCGCCACTAGTTTGTGTAATATTTTAATGGTGAAAACTAGAGTTTTCAGATATACGTAATTGGGTTTCCTTTTCACATTTTATTAAAACAATAATAAAACAAAATAATAGGTTTACAATCTAAACAAATTACTTAATAATAATGACCATTTTAAAAGTCACCTTGTCAATTTCAGAAAACTCCAAGCGCTCCTCGGGTGTACAGCTGCGGCCAATAGGTGAAATATTCAGCATTCCATTCCTAAATTCAATAAATGTTCCCCTGGATTCAAAACACAAAAAAACAATTACATATTTTATATAACATATTGCTTTCAATCCTCAATACATGGTAGATTAATGTGTATTTGAACTTTAAGCTTTTATCCTTCTAACACAAATATCCAGGTATACAGCATAAGATCTCACCTTTTCTTTGGCAGTTTAATAAGCCCCATATAACTGAGACAAAAGTTAATGAGGTCCTGCAGCAGTTCCTCACCAATCTGGTTCTGAATGGCCTGTCAGCAAAAAGAAAAAAGGTGATTTTTTTTCAACGCACTACCAGTCAGGTGTGGTGCTGTGTCAATATTAAGGATGACAAATGGGTGTGGACACATTCTGTTATGTGTGCAGACTTCAAAACAAAAACATTGCACTTCAAACACACCTGCTTGGAGAGCAGTTTTCCATCCTTGTACTGCACGGTTCCATTCTCAGCAAAGACATAGTCAAACTTGTGAATCACTGCAAAAACAACATATTTACACACCAGCCAAACATCATTGCGATATTTTTTCTTACAGCAGATTTGTAAATACTATATAATAAACACATGCCAAAACGGACATTATGTTGTTTAGTTGTTGTTGTAAAACTGAGGAAACATATCTTTGCAATAAGGATTTAAATGTGACATAGTAAGGCCAAGTAAAGGCTGTATAGAAATTAGAGCTCCAGTTGCACAACATGTAACCCAACCAGTGTGATCCACCTCATCTTTTACAGACTCTGCTCTTTACTGATTATATAAACAAACATTGTAAGCAATTGTTCCTACTCACAATTTTCTTTTTTATGCAAAACAATGTAACATCACTTCATGCTTTACTTCATGACACGCCCATAATATTTACACTTATCTCAGGGTTTTGTCAGTACATTTATTAGTTAACTATTGGGTTTTAAAACACAGCTCCCAAGTTAAAACTGAAGGGCTTAAATTTTCAGCCCATCCTTAAGGCATGTCAAGTCTAGACTGATTTGTGTGTCCTGAACTTTGTGTTCCGTCCGAGGTTAACTGTGGCTAGGAAGCTCACCATCATCACCGTCCCCAAGCTGCTCCGCAATCTTGGAATAGTCAGATCCCCCCACGATGCCAATTTTGACTTTTTTCCGTAGGGTCTGGAAGAAGTCATCCAGTTGTGGGTCGATTTTCTGCAAAATGAGAGAACATGTGGTGAATTTTACAAGACACAACACGACTGGCACTATTTCAATCAACTACATAAGCAACTTTCCAAAATATATACAATGTTATAAACGTACACACATGTCCTATGGGTGAATTCCACAATTCCAGAATGTTGGTTTGAAGATATTAAAAATGTAATATTTAGCAGGTTGTTTATAGAAAACATATGCAACAAAAAGAGGTTACAAAGATTAAAGTTAGGAAAATAAAATATTTACACAATTTTAGGCTACATTTGACATTTCTGTTCTTCAGGGACAAATTTTTAAAGATTTGTTTCACATTTGTCTGATAGTTAAATCCTAAATAAACTTATTTTTGTGGGAATTAATTAATATGGATATAAATGAAATATATAATGCACTTCTTAATTCTGATAACAAGGGCGCAGGGCTGACTTACACCGGGTAAATCAGTGAAACAAGTAGCCAATAATTTTGGGCTAGAGACCCTCGGTGTTTTAGATCCCCACCATTCTGCAGTAACGTGTCCCACTGCACGCACGCACACACACGAGGGGTAGTAGAGGGGCTTGAGCGTGCACGAGCATGTTTTAACGACTGGACTGGACCACGTCAACCATGATTAGATTCATAACAAGTCTTTCTTACCTCTCTAGGCAGTGTCAATGTACCGTCGACATCAAACAAGCAAAGGATGTTTCTGTTTGAGGAAAAGCCGCTTGTCAAAGCCATTTCACTTCTGTCGACGTCCAATAAACGCCCCGCAGACACACACCATGCTCAGACGCGATCACAGTCGTTACAAGAAATAAAATGTATGTATAAAAATACTGTTATAAACTGTGTCACTGTTGCGTGCAGATTCCAGTTGCATTGGTTTAGGTCTGCTTGTTCCAATATTTGGCTCTCGACGTGCGGAACGTGCAAGACTTCTTTTGCGACATCTCGAACAGCAGCCAATCACAGCAGAGCACTGCGCCATGACGCACAAAGTGGGCGGACTGAGACAATTACACATGCTAATCAACAAGACGACCTTTTACCCAGAAGACTGATTCTGCAAAAAAGGATAGGAAAATAGCCATTCAGAAAAAGTCATATTTAAAGGTAAAGTCTATGAGACACTTTTGTTCTGTTGTTGTATTATCTGTGTCATACAGCCACCAGACTTAAAAATTCAATTCAACTTTTGTTGCAATTAGCTGGCTTTGCATAGGCCCATGTGGCCAGTGGTTTGTGAAATAACAGTAGGCCTACAGATACGGGTGCACAATGATTGAATGCAAAATATCCATTTAAATAAAGGTACGCTTTAAGTAAAAGTATCTAAAAGTAGCCTTTCAGATTTTTGGGGTGAAGTCAGGTACATTTTGCTTTTTTGGCAAATCATTGTAATACTTATTATTAGAGTGCTTACAGGTATTTAGATATAAATGAAATCCTAAAGTTAATTTGCAAGAGTTGCTAGATGTTTGTCTGATTTTTAAGTCAAATTGTCATGTATAACAGTTTATCTGCTAAAAATTTCATTACTTTTCATCTCTGTTATAATACTTTAGATCATAGATTGTTCTCGACACGCTTATTCATTTTTGAGAATAACATATTTTGCCCTAAGAAAAAGTTCTATCTAGATGCTAGAGCTTCTGAAACCTCAGCTCTTCCAAATAATTATAATGTTCTGGTCAAATGAGTCACTTGTCAGCTTAAATGAGCCACAAAAATCTATGTAAATTCATATAACTTGAATTGGATTTAAAGAGCATAAACAGGCCAAGAATGACTATCTAATAACAAAATTAAAAAGATACTAAACTGATTAATAACAAAGTGAAAATTATCATTAAAATGCCATTGGGCATAACTCTTATTTTCTTTGTTGAGCGTGAACATGAGTTTTATTACTGACAAAGAAGTTATCATTCTCTGCAAATACTAATGTCTTCTCTCTCATGGAACCAATATGTTGAATTTACTTCTAAATTGTGATGTTATGTGATGTGTCATCATCCCCATAGTCCTGACTCTGGGCACCAGCAGGAGGCCAGTCCCTGAGGTCTTCAGAGTGCAACATGGTTCATAAAGCATTAACATGTCAAAGATGTACTTTGGTGCTAGTCCATGGAGAGACTTAAACACAAGCAGAGCTGTTTTAAAGTCTATTCTATTCCATCCCTATTGGGATGATACTATGCTAAGTTTCACATACTTCCATGCTCCATGCTACTAATATTGTTGTCATCAATTATACCAAATGTATGGTATAACAAATGGACTTTTTAATCAGGTGGACAGGGGTTTTGGTAAGATTTTTTAGCCTACATTTTCAACAGCAATTTTACTTTCTTTTTTATTTTCCTTTCCATTAATGTTTCCTTATTTTCAGTGTTGGGAGTAACTCATTACAAAAGTAACTAGTTACTGTAAAATATTTCCCTTTTCAGTAACTAAGTAGTACAACTCATTACTTATAAAATGTTGACAAAATATTTCTAGTTACAATCTGAGTTACTCAAATTAATTGCTTTTTTTTTTTTTTAACAAATGTGTGATTAGCTCAAAGTAACTCACAGTGTAACCCAGTAAAATTTTGAGACCGTAATATTGTAATACAAATGTATTACATTTTTTTCCCCTGTAAGTAGTAATATATAATGTATTACAATTACACTACATTTTATGATTTCACAATAAAGATACATTAAGAACGTTTCAAAAGTGAGTAAAAAGTTGACGTTGCAAGAAAAAAATTTTAATTTTCTTAATCAACGCCTATATTTCAACCTGTTTTACAAATAGGATATTTTATAAGAAGTAAAAATAGGCTATATCTACCTTATTTACAATAATGTACTGTGAAAGTCTGTTTGCACAAGTAAACCAAGGTGCACCATTTACATAATGTCACTTATTCATATTCAAGGTTCAAATGATAATAATCTAAATAAAGTGGTAAAAGGATAAACCTACAAACTTCCACCTCATGTAGGCGGTCTCACTTAAAGGTAGTATGTAGGCCTAAAACTACTACATTATTACTGGTCTGTTGCAAATTCTTTTTATCCAAAAACAAATTCCTACTAAGGCAAAAGGCAAATGACACTGCAAAGCAAGTAGCCTATAGTTTATTTCACATCGCCATCAGACAGGAGAGAAATCAAAAAACTTAACAAAATGACTATCACACAATATACTACTGAGAACAAATCACTTCCCCAAAAGCCCCCAAGCCTGATGGATAAAAGAGATAGGACGTCACACGACAAAAATAATAAACATGTGACAACCACAGAGGCAGCCAACAACACTCTCCACTTAGCCTAAACCACCTTATTCATTGTAACAAACAACAACAACAACAACAACAACAACAAAAACTCATAATGACACAACTTTTAAGACTGGATTTCCAAATTTTGGCTCTTTGATTTGAAACTGATCCGAGTAAACCTACAGCATACACTTAACATAGGCCTACCCTTTTGTTCACTAAAGTAAAGTAGCCTGCAGCCAATGGCATTTACTTCTCTGTTTTTGCATGTAACTAGAACCTCTATCCTCCAGAGGGCAGGAGAGGCAAAACAAACTGAGGAAAACATTTTCTCTGGAGGTGAGCACAAATGCAACTAATTTGTCACATCAAAAAAACAAACGAAGAAGTCATTAAAAAGTTGCTGTATTCCGCTAAAACAGTAGGTGAAAACTGAACATTTTCTGAGCACTCAAGACTCAAACATGCCTAAATTAATCAAATCAAAGTTAGTGGTGAGTTTAGTGTAGTTTTAATTTTAGAAAATTTTAGTTGTGCATTTCAAGAAAAATGAGCCCTTTTAATACAGGTAAATGATTGGAGACACGCAGGTAGACCCTCCAGTGCCACCTTCACTTTACCTTTTAGTAATCTTTTTTTACAGATTATCTCCTTGTCTTACAGCTTCAATAATAGCTTCAATACTAGACACAACATATCATTTTATATCAAGCTTCAGTTTATTATTTAGGTCAGGTTAAGTAATCATTTGGTGAAGGGTTATTGTTATTAGCCTATTCAAAAGTAGCAGAGGGTACAAACACTAATGATAAGATAGGCCTACTGAAAATACTTACAATTAATCTTATCTCTCAGTGACCTATTTTTCTTTCAACTATTGACTTTTCTGAACAATATAACAGGAATTTGCATTCCACAGAAATCTACAAATATACAATTTTAACCAATGTGAAATTAATGTGTTTTCATAATTTGTTCTTGTGTGAGTACTATTACTTGAGTAGCTTTTAGTATGAGGTATAAGTACTCTTACGTGAGTAGTTTTACTGTTTGACTTAGGCCTTATGGGCACTTTTCCCTTGGAAATTATTCATTTTGAGTTAGGTTAAATATTTTTTGTTTTGTTTTGTTTTTGTTCTTCTAACTAAACATGAACTTCAAATTGTAAAACACCACATTCAGTTTTGTTCCACAATACCTTTTTTTACTCTTATGTGAGTAATGTCTTGGACCACCGCTTCGTACTTGTACCGGAGTAGTATTATAATTTACTTACTTTGTTTATTCTCCAGTGTTGGTGCATTGACCATAAGCTTGGCACCGCCTCTGTTCCATTAACTGAACATTCAACAACAGGAATGACGCAATAAAACACAAGCTCTGTTCCTTTTAACACATGGCCATTTCCTCAAATAAACTTGGTATGAAGCCACTCCTCATAAAGCCTAATGGACCTAATAACAGTACAAGCAATAATACAACGTCATACTCCTGAAATCTAGTTTATAGCCTTTCAATTGTAAAAATGATTGTTCCTCAGTAACATTTGTTTGGCTAGAGTTTTTCTAAATTGTAGGCTATGTCTTTTAAGTGTAAGATTAATCTTTATTTTAAAAGTTGTTTTAAGCTTACTTAGGTGATAAATCCGCCTCTTATCAGCAGCATCAGCCGTGTGAGAAAGACTGTGACGTTTCAGCCATGGCTTGTTTGAATTGAGTAAGATTTTATGGATGGCAATATACGTGTTTGAAGAACTCCATTAGGAATATGTGAATGCAGAAAACTATTACCAACGTTTTTTTTTTTGTTTTTTTTTATCACAATGTACACAAAACAGACAGTGCTACATGAAAGAAAAGGGTTTTGGTTAATAATACTGTTTTGGTAGAAGTAGCCTACTCTTAAACGAGTTCACTGACCAAAAGAAAAGATGACACTTTCCTAGACAGACCAAGCAATGTTAAAAAGAAACAAGTTTTTATAGTTTTTTTTTTTTTTTCAAGCTTTGTTTATAGCCGACAATTTATCTGCACAACGCAAACCCTGAGTTTTATGACATAAGTTGACCTTTGAACCCACTCTATACTTTTCTGTGGGTTTTAAAAGAAATACTGATCTGCAATGAAACCTCCTTTGATAGGCCAATGTTTTTACAGATTTCATGCACTTCCTTAAACAGCATCTTATCGAGATTGTTTCATAATGTTAACTTGTAGCTGTGTTACTAGCTGTAGTTTTTATGTTTACAAACAGAATGATCTATGATTAGAAGTGTTGCATTGTGGGATCTTTGGAGTCCTTCTCCTCCCTTTTCCAACTGCGGCACCTGTTGTCACTAAAGTTGTTCATTAACACAGGACAGGTGGATCAGCTCATACCAAGTCAGGCAACAGCAAATCTGTCACATCAGGTGAACACAAAAGTGGTGGGAAGACAGTTATTTTATTTTTATTTATCTTTTTTATTGGATGTAAAAAATAAGTCTAGTTTAAGTGAACACCGAGGAGTGGAAATGTGACAGCCTACAATACCGGAATACATATTTTCTTAATTATTTTTCTTGTCATGTAGAGGACACTAAAGAAGATGTCATTTCCTCAGAGTCTTTTTTACCTGTGGATGCTGATTGTTACTGGAACAGCTCACCACATGCTGGATACTTGCCTCACTCAGAAGTATGTGTACAGGATAAATGTGGTGCTACTGGAGGACAACACATACGAGTGGAGTCGACCGTTTGTTCAAGCTGCAGTGGAAGAAGCCATTGAAGAAGACAGGCGGGAGAACGAGAAACATGGTATGAAATTTCACATTACAATTTCACTTTGTTGAAATCATCATGTGCATTGCATCATGTCTTATGCTTGTGTCTCAACCAGAGCTTTATGTGGGCAGGGATACTACAGTACTCAGTTTCACCGCTTTCTAAAATGTTTCGCAATATAATAATTTTGTAATAATATTAATATATAACAATATTGTGATGTAAGAATATTATTCTCTCTGTGGTTTTATAGGAGCCAGGACTCTGAACAAAGCTGAATATGATTTAGGATTTACAGTTGATGATTAGAAGTCCTTTAGTTCTGATATTTTAGACCTTAATTTGCATAAAATTGCAAAATGTGCTTGACAGCAGATAGTATTGTGCCAAATATTGGTAATTCTCTGGCCTACTTAAAGCACTGGTCCCAGCCAAAAAAAAGTTTTTTTTTAAATGTTGAACTAAATGTAAACTATTTAGTTGGTCAAAGTGACTCTAAACACTTAAAATCTGCCTACAACCACATTTCAAGCTGGGCTGGCAAACTATGGAGGAGAAAGGCAGCATTTGAATGTATAAAGGAGCATTGTGATTGGTCAGAACAAATACAGCGGGTATTTGTATGTATGTATGTATGTATGTATGTATGTATGTATGTATGTATGTATGTATGTATGTATATATGTGCTGTATGTGCTGTATGTATATATGTGCTGTATGTGCTATATGTAGTTGTGTGTATCATCAACACCTATAGGGTAGTGACACCAGCTATGCTGCTCCTTATATTTACCAAAGAAGATTTAGACAAACTTTAAAATCTGACTTTCCTCTGAGCTTCTCACTCAGAGTTAGTCAATCAGTCATAACAGTTAATACACAAAATCAGCCTTCTTTCAGCAGTGTTTTATCATCCTTAGTTAACTCTTGGTTGTAATTGGATTGATTCATGATTGTTTGTGACTGAGGCTCCAGTGAACAAAAGATAAACAGATTTTTTTTTATTTCAAGTCAATTTAAATATTTTTCATTTACAATGGTTCACAATGGATCTACTCATGTTAAAGATCAACACTGAGTGAAAAAAGGTACAATGTTTCCCTTTTTGGTATTATTGTGACACAGGAGAAAAGACACTGATCTGAACTCCCAACAAGGGAGTCCACCTTTCCAATGAATAAAATGGCAGGGCAAACAGAACTGTATAATCCATTTACCCCACAATATCTAGACATTACTAAACAGGACAGTTGGTGACGATGAGACTGTAGAAGAACATAAACTAAATAATCAAAGACAGATTTTAAGTTATGACATTATATTTTTGTGTGCTCTGCACATAATAATAGACTTTTCATGCAACAGTTTGGCAAAGGGAAACTCTCATTTTTGTTAATCTATGTATCATAATGTTTATGTTGACTATTGTGCAAGCCTGTACTGATTGATTTATGCACACTGAACATAAGTTTAACCTTTTTCCCTCTAGGTATTGACTTCACATTAACAGCCAACTACAATGGTTTCAACACCACCAGCTACAACAGACAGGGCTGTGGCAGCAGCACCTGTGAAGGAGTCTCCATCCTCAAGAAGCTGAATGTGAGCCTTTTCAACTGTGTGAAACATATTTATACTTCTCTCAGTTGGTACATTTACATAGCCAAAAACTTCAACAAATAATTAAAATATTCACACAACCCAATAAGTGGATTTTAAGTTTGTGGTTACTTCCACAAAAATCTAACCAAAATCAGTTACTTGTTAGTAAAATTTTAGTGTAATTTTTTTTTTTTTTTGTAGAAAGCAGTACATTGAATTTATAATAGCTTCTTAAAATTGTGTCACATTAAAGTTGGGGTATCTGATTTTCACCCAGGACCAGCCCTGGGCATAGGCACACTAGGCGGCATCTTGTGATGAGGGCGCCAAATTGCAGGGCTAAAATTGCAGGGCTAAAAAAATTTATATTTTGTGTCAACAGGACACTAGTCATTGAGTCATGACCAAGAATAGCTGAAAAACTTGTGTGACTGCATATTTAATCGCACAAACTAGCACA
Source organism: Mugilogobius chulae (assembly GCA_038363315.1). NCBI lineage: Eukaryota > Metazoa > Chordata > Actinopteri > Gobiiformes > Gobiidae > Mugilogobius > Mugilogobius chulae. The sequence continues at coordinate 36,214,002 of CM076396.1, read as the reverse complement.
GCGATAGAAACCTCTTTAAACATGAGGCTAATTGTCACAAACATTTGTGGCTTTAGTACATCTGTTCATACAATCCTGATGAAACTTATCAGCTGTGTTCAACACTGCAGAGCGTTGGGGCCCCATTCCATTTTTGGGCCCCAAACTATTTGAATTTTGCAGAGGATGAGAAAGAAGCAATAATTGGTCAAAAATACTTCAGATTATAGGAAATTGTGTCTATTTTCTTCAAAAATTCAATTAGTACCCTGCCTTTACCACTAATAGCTAATATAGACTTATGCTTATATTCAAACTAAAAAAGTCTAATAAAAATTAAGGGGGGGTGGGGAAGTGGGGGGACACTAAAAGAGAAATCTTGCCTAGGGCATCAAAAGGGCTAGGCCTGGCCCTGTTTTCTCGCTGCAAATCTGGCAGTATTTAGTTCCAACATGCATTCATTTCAGTTTTTAATTACGGCTTTAGAACATCTTTTTACAGACTGCAAAGTGAAACTGGAGTGGATAACCCAAGCTTAGCCAATCAGAACGCTGCTTTCTTCTCTTAATGAGAACTAATGTGTTTTAGTATTTGACAAATAAAAATTAATTAAAAAGAGGGTGGAAGAAAAACAAAACAGTAAGGTAACCCAGCTTTAACAACAATAAAAAATAATTTGATAACTTCAGAAATCAGATGTTAACAGTGTCTCTGAGATGTACAATACTCACTTTGCTTTTGTACTCAAAGGCTGTGTTCACGTTGTTGAATGCGATGATGTCAAAAGGCCTGATGCTGGGCAAGAGCCACTTTTTCCTGTTAATCACATTGTACTTTGCCATTCACTTTTTGTATTGCAAAAATATGCATTTACGCAATATTCAAACTTGCTTTTATATTATACTATTGGTCTATAGAATGTTGCTTGTGATGTGATGAGAATGCAACCTATTCACCACAATTAAATAAAAGTTTGTTGCCTATTTTCTTGTAGGAAAACCTTGAAATAGGATGTGTGATGCTTGGGCCATCATGTACATATGCCACATTCCAGCTGGTAGAGTAAGTACCTTCTTTTAACAGCTCCGCTTTATCCATTACACTCCTACATACAGTATCTCTCTTTCATATTTTTTAGTCAAGAAATTGGCCTGAGTCTGAGTATCCCAATTATCTCTGCTGGAAGTTTCGGTATATCCTGCAACTACCAGCCTAAACTGACCCGGATCCTGCCCCCTGCTCGCAAAGTGTCCGACTTCCTGGTCAACTTTATCAATGAGAGCTTATCACCAATAAAAGAGAAGTGGAATCGGGTCTATGTGTACAAAAAGTCACCCTCACAAAACGCCTCTGAGGACTGCTTCTGGTTAGAACACATGATTGATAAAACGTCACAATTGTTATTGTTATTAATTATGAATGGATTTGCCTTTTGTCTTCCTGTAGGTATATCAATGCCCTGGAAGCACCTTCGGCCAGTTTTGCCAGCAATACAAGAAGAATAATGCTACGGGATGAGCAAGATCTCTTCAAGACTCTTAATTCTCCTAAAAGGCACAGTAACAGTAAGTCACAAGAAATACGCTGCAAAGAATTTCAAACATGCTGTCAGATTTACTATGACTTTTTTGGATGGGAGCTGACTTGTTGTGGTGCGGTGGTAAGTCTGCTTCATTTTGAGTGTCGGAAAAGCCTATTCTAGCGGCAAAAAAAAAACAAAACATGAATGTGAAACCATTGATATTGCTAGGGAGAAGTTAAAAGAAAGATTAAGCCACCACTTCCTTTTTTCAGTGTTTGAAAATTAGGCTCCCCAGCTTTAACAGATAAGCTAAATTATTTGTCTCATGCAATTTGCTGATCTATCATAAATCCACATAAATTACAGAATTAAACTCTAGAGTTGTTCCTGTTTGAGATTGGCAGAGTTGGGAAAGTTCCAGTTGGTGAAATGGTTTGGCTTCAGGTTTATATAACCTCAATATCTGGCACATAAACTTTTTTTTATTGGTGGAAAGACCATCAGTGGCAAAGTGTTGCATCATACAATGACCTTGGGTAGTTTGACAGAGATGTCACCAGGACAAATGAGTTTCCATACACAAGTTAAAAGAAAGTGTGAGAATGTTCCATACATTAGCTTTTCCACGTGTTGTGTTCTGTTGTACAGTTTATATCCTGTGCGGGGGGCCGGCAGACATTGCCCGCATAAAGAAGAATGCTGGCCTCATCCATTCAGATGTTATGTTCATACTCCTTGACATATATAAGTGAGTACACTGTAACTTTAATGTTCTCTAAATGGTCATAATCTACCAGATACAATATAGTATTTTTTTTTTCAGTCCCAAGTATTACGAAAACAGAACCTCTAGTTATGGCATGGAGGATGTTGTGGTGGTCACCCTTCCCCCCCGTAACTATAGCCATGGTTATCTGACCTACAACGACACGGTAAGATCTCATTCTACTGTGTCAAGTTTAGTTTGGCTATTTCAATCAGATTGAAAATGACTTTCGGATGAGATTCGAAACGTCTTGATCTTCGGAAACACTGTCCAGATGACTACTTTGAAAATTTCTACTATGGATCACTCCTGGATGAATGAGGGACCACACCGTCTTTTCTAGTTATGCCCTTTTTTCCAGCTACCAATGTGATTTTAAATATCTTGAAAGTCAATTTTCTTTTATACTTTATGTCAATTTTTTCCAAAATGTAACTCTTCAATTGTAAAAGGGAGGTCAGAACTCTGTCAATACAATTCTTTAGGTCGTCTACCCAGTAGATTTGTATAGTATTTTTAATGTGTAAAACTAAAACTCCCAACCTTATTGTGCAATCCTGTGCAGGTCAATGATTATGTGGCAGGGTACCATGACGGGACGCTTCTGTTTGGGAAAGTTTTGCGAGAGAGGATTCTGAGTCAAAAGCGAGGCAGGGACGTGAGACTCGATGAACATCCTTTTGGAAACATGTCCTTTGATGGTGAGTTTGATCAATGACTCTATGAAATATTAACCAGAGTGCATTAACAGAGGTGGAACAGGTCAATTTGGCTGTTTTTATGTTCAGAGAAAATAATTGTGTAGGCATGTCACTATGGAAACCATGAGAGAACATGAGAGAACATGAGATTACCAGTTTATGATGCATTTTATTGTTGCTCATGATGCGTTTACAAAGCCTTTTGTCCATTAACATGTATGCGTTGTTATGTTGGGTGTTATTTATGTAATGCCAAACAACTGCAATATTATTTATTATTGGACCAATAGATCCATATAGGGGTGTGGGTCCTCAGATATTTTGTTGGTTAATTGGTCGATTGTGACTTAGTAGACACATTTTATTAAAGTATAAAGATTTATTTTAAAAAAGCTGAAGGTTATAAGCACATTTTCTCAGTCAATTTGGCTTTTTACATGCAGTACGCATACAAAGTTTCCTATTACATGTGTAAATGCTTTTTGTGTGGACTTCAATGCATTTTTTGGCTATTCAAGGGCAGCTTGGGTCAGGTCAAAGAGATGCTTTTTAATTTACGAGCTTGTGCCATGTTCCCCTTTAGTCAACTACCCAATCAACAGGAAACAGCCCTAATGCCCCAAAGCATGTGAAGCTAGCATTTTTTAAAAGTGTATGTCTGGATTTCAAAAGTTCTTTAACCCCTTAACGCACCAAGGGGACATCCCATCTTTTTCCTATATTTTCAATTTTGTTATTTTTTTGCATAAAAATAAACTAACTTCTATATATTTAGGAGAAAGGGTTAGTTAGTTGTTGTAACCTTCTTAGTTACAGTTAAATCAACCACACAAGATGACAAAAAATAAAATCTTTTATTGGGCTCCAGCTAAACTTTGTAAACCAATTTTTTTATTTTAAACTATTTTTTTGTTACATTACCTTCAGATTTTGAAGAAGAATTGTCAAAAAGCAATTTTGTTTAAACTAGTGTTAATCTTGTCCCACTGTTGTTTATTATTACCAAAGGGAAAAAAAATGCTATTTGGTATGGGGTTAAATCTATACATTATTAAACAAGCATTTAAATTCTATTGAAACTGTTATTTTTGATGTTCTATTTGATATATTTAGGCATGGGAGGACATTATGTACTCGATGAATATGGAGACAGAGATGTCAACCTTTCTCTGCTTTATACTTCCACCGTTACAGGCCAGGTGAAGCGACGCATTACTATTGACAAGCTTCAGTGTAGCATGTTTAGTATGAGTATTAACTTTCTTGTTGTACCTTACAGTACACAACACTTTTCACGTTTGACACGTCCAGAAATAAAACACGAATAATAGACGAATCTCCTGCTCTGCCCTGGAAGAATGGTTTTCTGCCTGACGACGACCCGGAGACCATAAATAGTAATACACTTATTCTATTCAACTGTATTTTATGCAGTGAATCAAAAGCATTATTAATATATTCTTGTGATTTCAGTTATAAGTACACAGGATATCATTGTCATCGTGTTGAGTCTCAGTGTTGTTGTGGTGACAGCCATTGCACTTATCTTCTACAGGTAAAAAATATTTTAGGTAGTGTAGAAAATGCAGCTACATTTGATTTGTAATAATAACAGCAATACATTGAATAAGTAACAATACAACTAGAATTGTGAGAATTGTTTTGTGTTTTAATTAATTTAGGCAGAACAAAAAGGAGCGCCTCATGCAGAAAAAGTGGTCGCACATAGAGCCTCATCTGATTGGTCCGCTGGATGAAAAGGACGTTTCGCTGAAGGTACAGAAGTCTGCTTATTTAACTTTGCAATCATACAACAGCCATTCAATGTTGCAGTGTTGTTGTGATAGATCGACGATGACAGGAGAAAGGACAGCATATTCCTCGTTCATCGTGGACGCTATGACAAGAAGGTAAGGTAATGTAGGATTATCCAAGTCTAAAAATTATTTTTATTTTTTTATCACAAATGTTTATTAGATGGAGTTTAACAAAAAAGTTTTATATTTATTTTTTTAATTTCAGCCAGTCTTTTTAAAAGAGTTGAAACAGTCAGATGGAGATTTTACAGAAGAGCAGAAAATTGAACTCAACACGGCAAGTGATCGATATATTTATTTATAACTGAATAACTATATACCTACTATTTAAATACTGTGAATGTGATTTTAACTTGGCTTTCAAGTGTAAGCATATTGTTTCATTCTAAATTGCAGTTACTACGTATCGACTATTACAACTTAACAAAGTTCTACGGCACAGTTCAGTTTGAATACGGCGTGTTTGCAGTGTTTGAGCTTTGCCAGAGAGGCTCCCTCAGGGTAAAGACTCTTGCTTACCACTTTTTTTTAACAGTTCTCAACACATTGTATACAGTCAGAGTAAATCCAGGCTTACAACAATGTAGACTTTTCTCGAAAGTCCCATTAACCAGTGTTTTGGTGTATCTAGAAACCATGACTACAGTAAACAATGCAATGATTTTTCTGGCCTCTCTGTGGCTCTTACAGTGACTTTACAGTTTATCTGATAAGGACAGATAGTTAAAGTGCGGCAATGGAGTATGCGAATGTTATCACAGACACATTAACTCAACTCTGGGGTCATAAGTCTTGTTGTTTTCTTAGTACATTCTGAATGACAAGATCTCATATCCTGATGAGACTTTCATGGACATGGAGTTCAAGATATCCGTCATGTACGACATAGCCAAGGTACACCTGAAGATTTTGTCTGTTTTATAAAAAAATAAATATCTTATTGTGGCCACTGATGGTTTTGTTCTACAGGGGATGTCCTATCTCCACTCCAGTAGCATAGGAGCTCACGGTCGACTTAAATCCACTAACTGTGTGGTGGACAATCGCATGGTAGTCAAGATCACTGACTTTGGCTGTCATACTATTCTCAGTCCTGACAAAGGTGACAGACTGGTTATGCTTTTTTGTATTAGTCATAAAGTGCAACAAATATTTAGAATTGGATCTCCTTCTCAGATTTGTGGACGGCCCCAGAGCACCTTCGTAAATATGGTATATCTCAAAAAGGCGATGTGTACAGTTATGCTATCATTACACACGAGATTATCAAGAGAAAGACTGTGTTCTATACACAGTCCTGCTCAGATACTTCAGGTGATTCGTCAGTAACTCTAAGTGATGCTTTGTGAGTGTCTGATCATAATGCTTTTTACGCCTTTACAGAAAAATTGTACAGAGTGCAGTATCCCAGTATAACTGGCATCTTCAGACCTGATCTCAGTTTTGAAGGTGCATCAGAGAGAGAGGCTGAGGTACGTCTAGAAACCTTATCTTGGACGAGGAGTATAATTTCAGTGGCTTAAGTCCTTTTTATTCTTCAGCTGTACGTTTTAATAAAGAACTGCTGGGATGAAGACCCAGAACGCAGACCAGATTTTAAAAAAATAGAGCTAACCCTTGGTAAGATTTTTAGGTAAGTCTCATATCTTACCCAGTATAATACAGTTGGTAATAGTCACATATATTCACCTTTACTTGGAGTATTTGAGTATTTATTTCCCTTGTTTTATTTTAAATACCAATATATGAAGACTATTCAGTGGTTTGCTTAGTTATTACCATTACAGTCAGGATTTATGTATGTAAAATACATGAGCTTATGAGCTTATGTTCTGCTCCACAGTGCTCTCCACAACGAGGCCAGTGAACCTACATGGACAACCTGATCCGGCGCCTGCAGATGTACTCTAAGAACTTAGAGCTGCTGGTGGAGAAGAGAACAGCTCTGTATAAATATGAAAGAGACAGAGCAGACAACCTAAACTTCATGCTCCTCCCTGGGTAAGCCTCATAATGGCGTGTCTTGATTATTTGACTCATTCTTCATTTCCCTTTGAAAGAAAATCTAATGTGAAATGAAGATGAATGAAGTGTTTTTTTACAAGCCAAAAGACAATGTCATGTTGTCCTTTAGCCCTGTAGTGCGTTCTTTGAAGGAGACAGGCCGAGTGGAGCCAGAGCTGTTTGAGGAGGTGACGATCTACTTCAGTGACATTGTGGGTTTCACCACTCTGTGCCACTACAGCACGCCCATGGAGGTGGTGGACATGCTGAACGACATCTACAAGAACTTTGACAGCATCCTCGACCACCACGATGTCTATAAGGTACTTCTAAAACTGCAGTAGACGTGTCTAGCTAGAATTGCTCCTAGATCTGTAGATGTTCACTGTCAGTGCCAGACTTAACCTTCATCGGGCCTGCTCTAAGAGCTGTAATAATCATATAGACTAACCGTGTTTGTATTACTAGCATTAAGTAGACCAACAAATGTAAACGTAGGACAAACTGTCTATGAACAGAACACTATATTGGGATGTGAGATCCACATGTGCTCTGTTAGTTGGGTAAAGTGAGAACATGTTTATGTGGCGCTCTTATGGCCCTCTGGTGGATAGGATAAGAATTTTCTCTGCTTTTGCCATAATGGGGAGGGAAAAATGGGGAGTAGCGCATCTGGACATTTTTTTAGGCCTGACACTATGATGAGAAATGCTGTAAGTTACAAAAGTCATTAATGATAATAATTGTATCAGTTTACAACAATTTTTGGTAAAATGTTGGAATTTGTGTTTAATTTATTGGTTTGTTCAGATATATGATTACATTTCTTTAACAAGTCAACACTTCAGATTAGATTTTTTTTTTTTTTTTTTTTTTCATTTTTTGATATTACCTCTATTTCAGTGTATTATTTTACTGAATTATTTTGAATTCTTCTTGCTTTTAATTTTGGCTAATCTGCCGTATTCTAATATAATATTGTTATTTCCCAGGTGGAGACAATTGGAGATGCCTACATGGTAGCTTCAGGTTTACCCAATCGCAATGGGGACAGACATGCAGTGGACATCGCTCACATGGCCCTGGATATTCTGTCTTTTGTTGGAACCTATCAGCTGGAACACTTACCTGGAATTCCACTATGGATTCGAATCGGAGTTCATTCAGGTAAGGAAAAAAACTGTTATAAAGTGTATTTTATTTATGTACGTACACAGGTCATAGCTGTATAATGTAGTAAATACTACATATACACAATACACATATTGGAAGACAGAAATGTGTGCCTGTGCATAGGACCTTGTGCTGCTGGAGTGGTGGGGAACAAGATGCCTCGTTACTGTTTATTTGGAGATACAGTGAACACTGCCTCCAGGATGGAGTCTACTGGCCTGCGTAAGAAAACAAACTTTCAGTCAAAAACCTGTCAGTGACTGAGTGATTGTTTAACCTATTTGATATAACCTTACAGCTTTGAGAATACATGTGAGCAAGTCCACCATCAACATCCTGAAAAGGACGAACTGCCAGTTTGAGTACGAGCAAAGAGGAGAGACGTACCTCAAGGTGAAGCATTTACAGACTTTTCTCTCACTTCAAAACTATGCTAAATGTTTTAAGATTACAATTTCACATTTTAATTGTAAATTATGACATCACACTAGAAAATGACCTAGCAGCCAGGTTTTAACAAAAAAAATCTGTCAGGTAAATTAGTTACAAATTTGTCAATCAGGTAGTTGAGTGGTTAGAGATCTGGTTTCCCAATATAGAAATTGTGGGTTTGACTTCGGGGCAAGACAAATTTCAAAACCAAAATCTCATATTTCTTTGGATGGATGTTGCATGTTCTCTCACCGTGTTCATCCACCTCCAAAAACATACATGCATGAGTTAATGAGCAACACTGTGCAATCCTGCCAGTGAATGAAAGAGAGTGAATGATTGTGTGAGCCCCCATCTAAGACCCAAATCACTTAGAAGGAATTTTTTGTGTGTGTGTAAATCATGTCAAACATTTGGCAAAACTTAATTTTGTCTTTTTTACAATTTGATTTACTTCTTTTAATTCTCAACAAACATATAATCTTTTTGCACAAACTGACACTTGATCGGTATAAAACTCTATATGTACACCTGGTATTAATGCATCAACAAAAGTCAACGTTTGAAAGTTTTTATATTTTATAGGGAAAAGGCAAAGAGATTACATACTGGCTGACAGGTGTAACTGGACAGAAATACAATCTTCCTACGCCTCCAACAGCGTGAGTTACTCTTGAATATTACACACAAATGTACTGTAAATAGGACCAAAGATTTTATTGAGAAAAGATAAATCTTCTTGATCAAGGTAATCATTGTACTATGTTGCTATGTTTTTTTATGTTTCTTTTTTGTTTTGATTATGATGGCACAGGGAGAACTTCCAGCGACTTCAACAAGATTTGGCTGAAATGATCCAGGCCAGTTTAGCTAAGCGTGCAGCGTGTACCGAGGGCTTTGAGAAGAGGAAGACTTTGTCCACCAAAATACGTCGACGGGAAACTAGCAGCAGCACACAGAGCGATCCTCCAGACTATTTTCACCTGGCTGTCACAGACAACCCCAGCACCTACCTGTGAAGCCCAGATTGAGCTCTGCTTACAGGGACATAATCACAGAACCACTGGGTTCAAATGAGACTGGAGAGGTGTCCAAAATGTCTTTCTTTTCTAGCATACATGCAGTAGACTTACATTACATGCTATTTACTAAACAACAGAAGTGCTACTGACCCACTTCTGCTGTTTTTGTATTTCCATTATTTTAAATAGAGAACTAGAGAAAAGTCTTGTTGCTAAAATATTGCACAAAGTATTTTAAACAAGCAATGACACAACAATGTGTAGTTTGCATGTAACTTATTTGCTGTGGAGATTGGCAACAGCCCTCCAAACATTTTAAATATTATTGGCCTATAGAGCATTGTGATGTGCAACGCTGTTGTTGAAAATTGGTGAATTAAAACAACCAGACCAAAGACTCATCAGTTGTCAAATGGGCCTGCAGTTCTGTGATAAAACCACTGTGGTCCAGCCCAGTCAACGATTGTTCATTCCGTTGAAAATGTTATTTTTGGTTAAATGTTGCTGGCTTGAGAGCTCATAGAGTATTTTGATTACATTTGTTTACCGTGTAAATAATCTTTCCTACTGCAAAGACAGTTCACATTTATATACTACTTATATCCAGCCAATGTGGAATATGAATAAATAAATCTGAGCATTCATCTGTTTGATTTTAACACAACTGGACAGAAAAAGTAGTGTGTCACACATTAAATCATTTTATTTTTTACACAACAGAAAACACAGGTACTTCTTACACAGTTTTAGTTGTGACCAGTTCTGTGGCAGGAAGTGGAACAGTCTCTTGTCTCACGGCACTGCCATTCAGCCCATTCCAGTCGCACTCCTCGTGCTCTGTGCGCATCCAGTCAAACCCCCCTCCTTGCCACAGGGGGAGCCCAGTGTGCAGGTGCTGACACTGCTGTAAAGGGCTGTGGGTCTCACAAGGGGGCAAACAGGGTGCACTTGCATGGTCTGTTTGAAGAGGCGGTTGCTCTGCTGGCTCCTCCTCTGCAACAAACAAACAAATACATTTTAAAACAATTGTCTCATCTTTGGGAGAAAAGCATGTTCTCATGTTAGTACAAATTCAGTACATGTTGTATATCTGGTAGTGTTATTTGTAAACTATTGTAAGATTTGAGTTGCTGGAAAGACATGTATTAGCTTTGTAGAGATCAGTATGTACTGTATCTTAAACTGTACCTTTTACCTGGTCATAGCAAATACAATGGAATTCAAATAAGTGAATTATACTTCTGCACTGGGTGAATTCAATTTATAGATTTTTTCTTCTTCTGTTTGACACAACTTTGTCTGCTCTTTTGTTTCCTTCAGCTATAAAAAGATATGACACATCCTCCACACCAACAGATGTACAGTGAGTTGAAACTAGTAGGTCTAAGGGGACCTAGAGACCTTTGACTGTTACACTTGTCTGCCAGCACTAAAAAGACAAAGGTATCATGTTGTATTTGATATCTAGTGTTTAGCACGTTTGAGTAAGCACTGCACAGCTTCCAACTAAAGATATACAGATCATGTGTTTGGTGGTTTTGCTACTAATGATGATTAGTTGTTATTATACACTATACCAGGGCTATTCAACTTTATTTTCTAGAGGGCCAGATTTAACCGAGGACCATGGCTTCTGGGCCGGGGAGTTGCTTTTGACACGAGGTTGTGCCAAACAGGACTAAAGTTTTTTCTAGAATGGTGATAACTAATGCTGCAGTTAATTTAAGTCAATTTTTATCATAAATATATGACCATATACACATATAGATTATGAGGATAAAAATGCAACAATGAAACTAAATTATGTTTTAGGACATACTTGCAAACATACAGAAGAAACTATTTATAGTAGTCTCCTACCTGTGTAACGCCTCCAGTGCCTTCTGTATATAATCAACCAAAGGACCAAAGCCAAAATAGATCCCAGAAGGGCAAAGAGCACAACGATCCACAAGGCTGACCCGCTCTGATCAGCAGGAGGCGTGTTCTTCAGCTGGACCAGAGCCTTTGTGGATGGTTCTGAGAGTGGCAGTATAAAGTCAAATTACTCATATTAAACATATTTAACTGCACTGTAGCTCTTACCGTCAGTCAGTCCAATGTTCAGGGGCATGCATGATTTAACCAGGCTGTCCCATTTTAGTCCCGCACCACACTTCGCGGACATTGTGGTGAAGTAGTAAAGTTGTTAAAGGTTCTCACACTACATGACAGCCATTTGACAAGAGCAGAGAGTGTAGTGAAGCTAACAGACGTTTCAGTTCCTATGTTGAGAGGAAAGGGTGAAAAATGTGTCCCCTGAGAGACCAGAGTGAAAAATGCAGAGAGAACGTTCTGGACTTCTCTTTTAGAATTGAAGCATATTTTCATCTCACATTAGTCATTTGTTTAATATGTTAACATTTACATTGGATATTGGGAGCGCAATTACTTCATTAAGTACACTAAGTAGGCAGTATAATATGTTATTATTGCTGAAAGTTGAAGATGCCGATGCTCACTGTGGCATTGGCATATTAGTGTTTAATGGATGACTGGATTAGACATTTAAAACAAAGTCCCATCAGACATGAAAAAGTAAAAAAAATCTGTTGAAAACTACAAAACTATTATAAATCATGATGGCTTTTCAAAAAGTACAAAAACTGATTCAAAAATTTTAGATTGGAACCATAAATGGAGTTAATAATTATAATTGAGGAGTAAAAGCATAGACACACTTCTGGTATTTACTTTAGCATAAATCTAGATGTTTTCTAAGTTATTACTTAATATATGTAAAGTGTTTCTCCAATTATTTCAATCTATCACAACATCAATAAAGTGTCACTTTTTTTTTTTTTTCAGATTTAAACATTTTTATTACATACTCTTAGCTGATTGATAAAACCTGAATTTTGTGATCAATAAAGTATCTTATGTGCATAGTTCAAACCAAACCACAGTAGAACCCTGAGAAAGATCAGTTAAAAAACATACATTAGGAAAATATAAATAACAAAGCATACATAATAGCTTAAAATTTAAACCCGTTGTCTTTTGTAAATCAGATATAAAAGTTTGGATTTGTCAGTTTTACATTATTGCTTGCATAAAGTTCAAAAATATTGTAAACTAATCTCATGGATTAAAGAGAATAGGCTCCATTGGGACAAATGTGTAGTTATAAAAGCGTGGCAGTCCCACGTGGCTGATGTTTGTGAACTTATCCCATCTGAACATTGGCAGTTCCCCTTGTGAGGTCGGTCCATTCACAGCCTCAGCTCTGAAGTCTGCAGCCATGTGGTAGTCAGTCACCTGCACAGACAACATTATTATTATATTTATTTGGACACAGAGAGGCTGTAGTAACATTTGACCTATATTATGATTATGATTATGATCATTTCTATTATTATAGCAAAAAAATACATTTATCAACTGGCCAAAACGTTTAAAGAGAGAAGTGCTTTGCCATCTTCAGTTCATTTGACAGAAACTGCTCGCTCAGAGCCTTGTATCTCTGAAGGGAGGAGTTAACTCTGCTGAAACTAACACAAGTTAGATGTTTACAGCTTTGTTGTGGTTCAGTTTATTGAACTACTTTGGGGTGTGGACTACTATATCTTCTGAGACATAGTAAGATAACTGTTTTTGGCCCTAACGAGTCATCTTACTACTAATAGGATCTGAATAGATCCTGTTATTTACTCAAACACAAGTTTCCTGTGTTTCCTTGAAAATCTTGGACAAATTGAAAGCTCTATTGTACAACTTTGTAGCCAAAATATACGCTTAAATAAAAACTTGGACTATGAAATATTTAAAAATATATATTTTTTATTCTGAGCAAAAAAAAGTTTTTGGACCAAAAAAACACCCTCAATTTTGGACTAGAGGGGATTCTTCCTCTTGCATTAAGTATTGTCTTAAGGTTCTTTTCACTGGGATTATGCAGGTCATTTATTTCCAAAACTACAGACCTTAGTGTCATAGCAGCCTCCTGGAGAGGGTTTCACTGCCTTCAGGTCGTTGCGACAACAAATGGATTTACAGGGATCCCCCTTGGAGTATGGATCCTTCTTGTAATCTGAACAAACACAATTTGACAATGTATAACTTCACATTTCATTGTTTTAAACTAAATATAGAATAAAATCTTGTTTTCAATATGTCTCAGCATGATTCAGTTCAACATAGTCTCTACTTCTTTATATTTAAATAAAATCTGGTGTAAAAAGAGTAGCATACTATTATATCTCATGATTTGCTTGAGTGATTTCAGGTCTGTCACCGCAGCCTGGTCCCGCCTGAAGATTTTGGCTCTGGGGCAAAGGTCGTAAGAGAAGTCCTCTCCATACTCCTGCCACATCTCTCTGTACCCGCTCAAATTGTAAATGTTCTCGTGGAAGGGAATGTTGTAGGATGGCCAGTAACCTGCAAGGAGATGCAAACAACAAAAAAATACAAGTTAAATGCACATCTTCACAGATCAATATGGAAGTCTGTGGGCATTTATTAAAAACAATCTATCAAGATATTTTACTGCTGCACTGTGCACTTTCACCAGCTTTTAGCAAATAGAGCAATGAGTGGAGAACTATGTAAAGTATTTGTCTTAACCTAGTCGCAGAGCTTGAGTCTGGTCTGATGACTGCACCAACCCTGGGATCTGCTCCACCACAGTCAGAGCGCCATCATCCACACTGTGTCCCAGTTTCACTTTACTTCTGTCCAACACCATGTACTGGTTGTTGTAGGTGCCTGCAAGCGAACAAGGACAATTCAGTATTCCAAAATAAAAGTGACTGAGTGATTATTAACTGCTTACCAGAATTATAGAGTGAGAAAATGTCGGCCCACTCCTCTCCTGTAGTGGCCAGGCTGTGGGCCAGTCGAACCCTCTGCCATGCCAGCAGACTCTCAGGCGTGATTAACTTAAAGAGAGTAGTGTTGAAGACATTGTTTGTGGTCTGTGTCATCATCAGGCCACTGCCCAAGAGGTAGAAATCATCCAAAGACACCAGGAATCCTGCAGGAGAATGCACAATCCGCACATACCACGTAAAGAACAATGAATAACAGACTTGAGTGTATTGTATAATATAATTATATAAATTGTAAAAATATAAATAAAAAAAATTGCAAGTGAATGCAATCACGACTATCCTTTGCCTTTTTAATGAATTGTTTACATAATTTTGTCAAAATGTTCTCATGGTTATTGTGCATGAAGTAGTTATTGCTTGCCTGGGTAGCTGCTAAAAGAGAGTTTTCCAGTGGCTGTATGTGGCTCTGCAACACTGAAGTCCCAGTGTTTGTAGATGCGCATTGTGGCAGCATAAGTGTACCAACTGGAATGGGCAAACAGCAGGTTTTCAAAACCAGGAAGCATCTGCAGATAAAAACATCAGTCATTAAGTAAATATTCAAAACAGTCACATGTTGATTGAATGTTGGATAAAAAGTCAATATCATGAGAGAAACTTTCATTCTTACTGACTAGAAGATTCTTAAGTGACCAGCTCTGAACTCATTCTGATTCATAAATGCTATTAGTATGTTAATGTTGTAAATATAGTAACTTAGTTTTCCAAATATATTTTGTGTGTTTTTATTAGCCCCTCTGACCTTGATGAGGGCAGAGCAGTGCCCCATCCCAGGAAGTTTGAAGTCCCGAAGCGGAGGATGGGAAGAGTTCAGGGCTGGGATCAGATCCAGCAGATCTCCAACTGAGTTCAGGAACTGCACGTCAAACTTTGAGAGAGCCTTGTGGAAAAACAACAGATAAGCACCTGTTACAAGTACAAAATACACCGAAACATATTTGCAAGAAAGATTTCCATGCTGTTTATTGTGTGATAGAGTTTGTGCTTTTTCCTCTGATTTGACAAAACATCAAAACAAAACACTTTTTTTTTTTTTTTTTCAAATGTCATATTCTCAACATAATGCTTTAGACATTTGTAGGCATACTCACAGTTGAATGAGTAACTCTTATAAGTTGTTACTTGAATTAAAAAAATTACTCAATTAAGAGTAAAGAATGCTGCTAGAAAAGTACTCTAAGAAGTACTGATTCTTTACTTGTGTACCACCTCTGTTTGCTCATAGACTATGATAAAATCACAATCACACCTTTGTTTGCTAGTATCATGCATATCCAGTTATAGCATTTCAGTTTGACATTTAAACTTGTTTTAAATGTCTATGGTCTATCTGTGCATCAAACAATGGAAGTCCAAAACAATGACACATGATCACAAGATTCCCATTGTTGTAACTTCCTTTTTACGACAATCAGCAACACATTAAAAAAAAGTTTGAAATAATGATATTATATGAGCATGTCTATAACTTTGGAGTAAGTTTGTGTCTGTCTATGTTAGTGTATGCATATAAACAAACCTTCTTCCCATGCTTCTTGGCCCAATCAGCAGCACCAGCCTGCAGTCCATCCATCTGTGCCATGATGAAGCCTGCATGTGCCCACAGAGGATCACCACTTTGTTTCTTTTCTACTTCTGATCTCACCCATGAATCCTGTTTGCTACACAAACAATTTAAAACAAATTTAACTACAAACCATGATACCAAAAATGATATCGAAGAAGAGAAAGTCAGAAAAGCTTACTCAAGAAAACTTTTAACAAGGCTGAGAGTCTGATTGTCGTGGATTAATTGTGGCAGCATATTAGTGTAGTGGTCCTGCATCTGCCTGAAACACAAAGTATAAATTAAACAGCAAGCAATATAGTAAATTATATGTTTTTACACCGTGGTGAAGTTAGATGGATATTGGATAGTTTTTTACGATATGCAGTTTTCAAGAGATTTACAAATAAGTCATTTTTTCATGCAAAACACAGTAGCACTTGCTCTATATAGGCTACATAATTGTGTTTGGATTGGTATTCTAGGCTCATCATGAAGCACGAGACATATATCAAATAGTGCACAGGCGACACATTCCTAACACTTACTGTGCAGTTAGGAAACCTTCCAAGTATCCAGCCAAGAAGAAGGTGATATCGTCTTTCTCTTTGGTTGTTCCATAGCCTGCACGGATCTCCAGGACGCTCCAGCCCGTACTATTTAGAGTGTTATTGAGGTAACCGAAGGCATGTCCCTCAGTCTCCAGCACCCCTTCCTTCAGCGTCACAGATTTGTGCTCGGAGTCCCAGTATACAGTGGCTGTAGACACTGATACAGATACACAGTACAGCTTTATAACATAATATAATAACTTTCAATCTTTCTTTCAATAATAAATGCAATCAATAATACTCCAAACTGACTTGTGTGTGCAGGGAGGGTATGTCTACAAGTAAAAATGAAAGTTCTCTCATCCCGAAACTATCAGGTGACTATCAACACACACTCTTTCATAAACTACAATGACTGGAATTGTGAGTGGATCCACAGAGTTAAACATAGGACGTCTTAAAAACACAATCTTATGCACAATACAGCCATTCCTGATAATTATGACCTACTTACAGTTTGAAGAAGCGAAAGTCGCAGACACGCAACAAATAACAGCAAAAGCACAAACACACGGCCACTGGATTGATAAAAACATTTTAGTTGCCTGGTTTTAAAGTCTGTACAACGCACAAGACATGAACAGCCGGTAAGTGGAAAAGCAAGTGGGAGGGATTTAGGTACTTTTCATTTACCAGCAGATGCATTTTGAACCAGAGTTTCCTGATTGGTTGAATTTTGTTAAAGCTGCTGTACTAGTATAGGTAAATAGGATTGGTCGTGTGTTTAAGAGTGCCTTATGTTTAATATTAAATTACTAGTCACTGTAGCCAACTTTCAGATTATAAATTATGAAGATTATAAATGTGAAATCATAAACCCACACAAAAAATGTATTCACCCCAGATGGGACTCGAACCCACAATCCCTGGCTTAGGAGGCCAGTGCCTTATCCATTAGGCCACTGGGGCTACAGCACGTCACAGTGACGGAGTCATTATTATCATTACTACAGTGTTCTGTGTATTACCTATTTCAATCTTTAGTATCGTATTTTTCAAGATACTTTATATTCTATTTTGTTCCTGGTATCTGGTTTGTTGGAATCAAAACAAGTTTGAGTTGGTTGCGTCCATAGACTGAATCTGTAGTTTCTTCAGTTTGCGGTTTTCACGTGACGAGAAAGAAATGCTAAATGGATTATAATTTTAATGTCGCTGCTGCTGTCTCAACTTAGAAGTATTTTTAATTAGCGTAGTTAGCATCGTCGTTAGCATTTGGTAGCGCAAGACAGCCCTCTTGTGGTGAAAATTAAATGCTGAGCTCTTGGTATAATGTGTATTGTTCTGCGACAGTGTACAGTGTATTTATTGTAACAATGGACCTGTTCTACCGCATGCCTAATGAAACACGTGCACACTAGTTTGTGAAGCGTCTCATTTTAATGTTGCACAAACACCAGCCAATATCATACAATTTATATGAATCCAAAAAATAATTTAATTATCAATTTAACTATAGAATACATTGAGACACTTTGAATATAATGTAACACTTAGCATAACAATAAAAAAGTAAAATAAATTACATTTAAAACCCACAGAAATATTTTCTTTGCATAAAAATATACAGATTAAAGAAATGTAAAGCTATATGAATATGACATATATGACATTTTGATAAATAAATAAT
Source organism: Mugilogobius chulae (assembly GCA_038363315.1). Taxonomy (NCBI): domain Eukaryota; kingdom Metazoa; phylum Chordata; class Actinopteri; order Gobiiformes; family Gobiidae; genus Mugilogobius; species Mugilogobius chulae. Next base: position 36,195,931 of record CM076396.1, on the reverse strand, counting down.
AAGGCATGAGTAAATAAACAATTAGGTGTTAACATATAAGTAGCATAGTATTGGAAAATGATATTTTATTAACAATACAATCCAACAGCAGCCACCTCCTCATCAGTGATTGAAGGCACATTTCATGTAGACATTATTCTGCACAGCACAATGCATTCACTCACCACTGACCTGAATCAAAAGTAAAAAAAAAAACATGTCGCTCATTGATTGTTGTAAAAAGTGAAGACCAGGGTTAATTTAAATCACACACTTATTCATCATCAATCAGCTTCTCTGCACCATTCTCGGCCTGTTGAACGGTGCTGTTCCCTTCCACCAGGTCACCTCCACTCCTCTGCTCCTCATCATCCTCGTCTGTGTAGGAGAAGGACTGGGTGCTGTAGTTCATCATGGTTCGAGACAAGTCTACCTCAATGGGGAACACATCTGCCTCCTTCAGCTCTGCGTAGCACTCATCGTAGTAATGGGACATGCTGGAAACAAATCGCTGCAGCTGGAACACAATGTCCTGGACTGCGTTTGAGAGAAATGAGTCAGTACATTTTACAGACTTTAATACTTAAACTATGTCAAAAGTGAATACCCTGACAAACTTTTTCTATTGACAATGTGTTACTTAAAGTTACTTGTATGAATCCATGGAAATAGAATGTTAAAAGCATACTTCAGATCTTTCATCATGGAGTACCGATATATAAAACATGCATTTAAATAGAGCTGCTTGATTATGTTGAAAGTAACAACTGAAATCACAATTATTCCAACTATTATTTTAACGACTTAAAGAGACTGCAGAGTGTTAGTGTCCCTTAAGTTTGGGAAGTGAAGAAATAAAATCAAATATTGAACAGATTTCACAGAAATAAACGTAAATGTTGTCTGCAATTGTAAAGAAACAACCTACTTTCCATATCAAGGAATTTATGAACAGGCTTTTAAGTTACGGTCGATAATTGCAATTTACTTTTGAAAATTGTAGTTAAAAAAGCAACAAAATAAACAACAACAAAGATTCATAGTATTATTTACAAAAGGATTTTGCCACACATACCATGTTTCTGATCAAGAAGCTCTATTTTCTCCAAAACATCTTTCCTCATTTTTGCGAAACGGGCACGGGCTTCTTGGCGACATCTGAGAATCAGTCGATACTCATAGTTGCCAGTGCTAACTCTATACAGGGGTTCACCCATGGCCTGTAGGAGAACAGCTTGAACTCACCAACAAATAATAATACAATTTAAAAAAAATGTTCAATAACATGTACTCACAATGCTGCTATACTCTTCATCATCCATCTCTTTGACTTTCAGACAGTAAGACTAGAGGACAGAACAAAAGTTATTACTTCACTAATCAAATCTCTATTACGATAATCAGCCTTTTTTTCTCACCAAATATTCAAACTTCACATCTAGATACTTTCTGATTGTGAGTTTAGTGTCTGGAATGGCTTTGTGAAGGTATGTGTTGAGGTCATGAAGCATCTGTAAAAGCAAGTTCAGTCAATGCAGTGACCACAATAACAAGCTTTTTCATTCACAACTCACTCACAGGTTTGATTGTCTTTAACAGCTGAATACCAGATTTTTCAATACTGCGGTGAGCATCAGCAAACTTTACAAATGCCTCACTGGCTGCTGCCTGAGGCTCCCGAACACCAATAACAGAGAAGACATCACAAATGCTGTATAAACAAAGAGGTGGTCACAAATGTAGAGGTCATTTAATTATTGACAATATTTGTAACAAGAACAAAATGTAAAGCACTAATAAATGAGCCTCTCATGGACCCACCTCTGTGAGTTTGAGAAAGTTCAAAAAAAGCTCTCAGTAGTCTTTTTGTGTGCTCCATAAGACCTGTAAAATACAATATGTACACTCTGACAGTCAAAACTATAAAACATCAGCAAGTTGCAACTCCTTAATTACCTTTATAGAGTTCAGCTGTCTTTTCTAGTTCTTCTAATCTTTTCACCAAGCCATCTGCAAATAATTACAGTCACACACTGCACAATTGTTCAAATTTATAATTCATATTATGACATCTCACCGTTACACAAAATAGCTCTACTAAGTCCAAGAGCATCTGCGGTGCCAGAGCTCATATTCTCAACAAGACGATGCTTCACTTTTTTTAGAACTAAAAAGATATGCACATGTTGCTGATTAATTAATATGCAGAAAGAATGTCATACTATAGTTGGTATACAATTCAGGTGAGACCTATATCCAGAGATTTCCCTTGCTTTGGATCCGCTTGCAGTTTATTATAATGAATAACTGCTTCTCCCTGGAAAACACAAAATTTACATGCAATGAGATGCTGTGACTATCACTTGAAATAAAACAATTCTTTTTATTCTTGGAGTTGTTGAACTTTAATCCATGTCCAGGAAGCCAGGGATTTATTTTGTGCCCATGGACAATGATTTGCTAAAACAACATAGCGCACTGGGTTGATGACATAGCACAGTAGCTTTTGTTCATTGTATCGACCTCTAGCATAGCTCACATAGATACCACATTCACCAGTCCAGAAGTGGGCTTCAGCAGTGACCACTTCAGATTCACAGTGTCACAGCAGGAAAAGTGAGTACAGTATATATATTTAATTTTAAAATGTGAATAGGTTACAAACTACAAATTGCAAATATTCTTGAATAAGAAACGTGATTGGTAATATTGATAAAAGTTTAGGATGTACCTGGACGGCTTGAATCATCTTTGCTACCTCCACTTTTGTCTTTCCTTTCACTGGTTTGCCATTAACACCAGTAATTTCATCACCAGCAGCCAGTGTGCCCTCCAAAGCAGCTGGAGTGTTGTCAAAGACCTGGAATGGGACAAAAACTTCATTTCTCATTGCATGTATTAGATGAAGCGAGCTATATTTAAAACAGTCTTACCTGAACGATATAGAGACAGGGCAGTACTGTGCCCCTCCCCCAATGCTTATTCCAATAAGGTTGTTGGTATCTTTCTTGAGGCTCACTGTTCCTGGTACAGTTGGGATCCCACTTGTAACAAAAACAATAATTTGTGCTTAATAATTTTAAGATATTCATTAAAACATATTCTTGATTAATAACTCACAGCTTGTCTTCTTCCAGTTCGTAGTCCATGTCTGAGAACATGGCTGAACACTGACAGTGGTGTTGCCTTAAAATGCTGAGAAAAGAAAGTGTAAGAACTCTAATAATACTGCAGAAGTTAAGCGTAACGATAAAACTGGGCTTCACGGAGATGCATTTCTTGTTTGCAGTACAGGAGCCGACAGCTGTTTCCGCACAAATTGGTAATAGCATCTGATTTTTGGACGCCTTGTTTCATTTTAAGGACTTTGTGAGAATATATGTAAATGACATATAAATGCATGGGCTGAAACGAGTTGTTCGCGAAAAGAAAAAGAACTGAATTGAGAAGAAGCTAATCGATGCTGCTAGCAGGTGGAGCATCCGTAAAATATCAAAGAAACGGCTAAAACATTAATACAACTATAACATTACCTGCTTTTGTGTTCACGCTCGACGCAGTAGTAGCAAAATGTGTCTAAAAGTCACTGATTTTATGTACTTTTCACCTTTATAAAATGCACCAAAAGCTCATTATTTACTTTCGTACGTCACTTCCGGGATCAACCGGAACACCCTGTCACAGATGATGATGATTGGATGATTGGCCCATGGCATGCATGGCAGGCCACCCTGTAGTGTAGTGACAGGCTAAAATACAACAGACTAATTATTACATACGCTTTGTGAAACCTGTTTATTGTGCAGCCAAGCTGATTCATTTTATTTCTTTAAAGAAACTCTGAGTTCTGAGGCCTCTCTGAATGTTCATTGATATGAACCAGTCATATCATGGCCATGATGATATGACTTGGACATGTAATCTGCAACATGACATGCAAGGCTTTTTATTAATTTTTTTTTTTTTTTTTTTGTCTTTTCAGGAAAGGCAGTTCCTTTCATTAGCCTTTGTGTAACTCTCAGTACAGCAGCAACAAACATGGTATGTCACTGCTACAAAGTTGTTGTTGTTTCAAAGTTTCTCAAAAAGTTTTCTCAAAATGTATGTTAAGTTTACAGAATTTGCGGTCTCCATGACAAATTATTAATGCAGTATATCTCTTTTGTTTAAATAAAAATTAAAAATACATGTATATTTAAAAAAAAAAACAAAGTAATGGACATGCTGTGTGAATATCTATATTTTTTCTTAGGAACTTGTGATGAAAAATGTAGAACTCAAAGCTGGAGACAAGTTGAAAATAAAAGGCATTGTTCTGCATGATGCTGACAGGTATAGTTAACCACACAAATGAAGTGAGTTGTATTTATTGCACATATCCTCTTTATTTGTTTTTGTGTGTGCGCTCAGATTTCAGATTGACCTTGGTTGTGATGAGGAGGACTTGGCTCTACATTTCAATCCCCGTTTCAATGATGCTCTTGATGGAACTGTTTTTGTGTGTAACTCTAAGGCGGCTGGTTGCTGGGGCAATGAGAAACGAGAAATGAACAACACATTGCAGAAAGGGGCTGAAGTCAAAGTAGGGGTGCTTTTTTAATTGATAATTTTATTGTAGAGAAGAAAAAAAAAGAGTAAAAAGTTAATATTTATTTGTAAAAACAACAGCACAGACATTTGGTTGTTATTGAAATCCTTCTTTACATTTGACACAGCCCTCAATGGGTGCATAGCTTTACTGATGGACCCAGGCAAAAACATTTGACTACAGTTAAATAAAAGTATATAGGTATTACACTAAGCAAAATTATTTTTGTTTTTGCTCTTGTTTTTTATGAGATGAACTCAAAAATCTAAAATTGTTTCTACTTAGACAAAATAACCAGATTTAGTTAAAAAAAAAAAATCTGCTAAAATAAATCCTTTTCTGTTTGGAATTTAGATTGTGGTGGCGTTCAGCGGAGACATGTTTGAGGTGGAGCTGCCTGATGACCAACAAGTGCACTTTCCAAACCGTGAGGACATGGATGTTATCAAGTACCTGAGAATCAGAGGGGACTTCAAATGACCTCCTTCAAGATCTGCTAGAGAACTTCTATTTCAACATAAGCATATATTTATTGTTTCATTTCATAAAAAGGAGTGAAAAACTAATAAAGTCAAAAAGAAAGATGTAATTGTCTTGTGTCTGTGAGAAGCATAAAAATTCAACTAGTCATGCTGATTATTACATCCCATTTATTGAAATAATTGTGTTTCTATCACAAAATGTTTTTATAGCTATGGTTACAGCATTACATTTCCTATAATATAAAACGAGAAACCACCTTTTCCTGTTAAAAAATATCAAAATTAAACAATACAAATGTACTTAATATTTTTATTATATTGCTCATCATCACCAGTAGACTATATTATCCCTATTTTCCTGTTTACTGATATTATTTCAGTTGAAGGTAAGCTGTGTAGCTACATGTATATTTCGTTCAGACTCTCTATTGCGTCCTCTCTACTGTACTCTCTCCAGTCACTAGGGATTTCTCCTTGACCCACAAATTTTAGGTTGTGATAATCCTCCAAGTCCTTCTGAAATTGACAAATAAACCATTTCCAGTAGACCAGCTTTGATCCGTCAGGAGTGATCAGCCATTCAGCGTAGTTTCCACCAGCAGTTTTGTATTGTTTGTAAGGAACAGTGAGTGTGGAGGTCTCGGGACGAAATTTCTTATCACTGGCAGCTAATGTTGTGCAAAAATCAATGACCATTTCCACTGTTCCTCGAATATGCCATCCTTCAATTCCTGTGGGGCGATGAAAGGGAACACTGTGTTTCTCGGGGCTGTGATCTTTGACAGTGTTGGTACAAACAGCTGCACAGAAGGGGCATGTTTCCCAGCAGCAGTTACAAAGCTGATCAATCAGGATCTGGTCTGGCTGAAGCCGGTACTCATTCATTTTGTCCAGTGGCAGCTTTTCAAGGTTCATAGTGATGGGAACAAGCCGCTTCTCTATGGCTTCTCTAAGAAAGCTAAAGATTTTCACACCACTGAAATTTGCTGTTGAAATTTGCCCAAAATTGAGTTTCTCTTTCAGCAAACCATGAAACTCTTGCAACCATTCCTCTATGTCTCCTTCCTTCACCTTTTCAGTTGCCTGAAATAAAGCTTTAGCCACATGATTTTTGATCTCAACAACGTTTTTCGTAAGAATAATCTGTGCTTTCTGCTCCGTGTGCATATACTCATGTACTTCTTCTCTGATGAAGGTCTCAATGTATGTTTTTGGACTCTCTATGTAGGTCATGTACCTCTGAAAGTCTCCTTTCTCTGCCAGAGACTTCAGGACGTGTTTCTCTAAGTTTAACCTGCTCGCATTAAAGGCTGCATAACTGTTCCTCATCTCTTGAGCAATGTCAATGGCAGTTCTGTTACACACCGTCTCAGTCATTGAGGCCTTCAGTTTCTCACTGATCATTTCAGCAAGAACCACTGCTGAGGACTCTCCTTTGCAGAAGCTAGTGAAAACAGTGTAATGTTCTTGTTTTTTTCTTTCCAAATACTTGTGTGTTTCTCTCTTCACAAACTTTTCATGTGTCTCACCAATCCATGTGTCTGTTTTGTCACAGATGTTCAGTGTGAGGTCTATGGTAAACTCCTGCTTCAGAGAGTATTTCCACTTGGTTAGAAAGTCCTGCACACTTACATACACACGCTGGATCATTTCCCTCAGGTAACTTGTGCTGTAGCCTTTAGTTTCCACTGGTTTGCTCTTGATAACCTCTATAGCCTCTTCCTCCACTGTGTGGATAAACTCTGTGATGTGTTTCTTCTGCTTATGGTTATACTTCTGCTCAAAATAAGCAGAGTAATCTTCACACGTTGACACATTTTTGTAACATTTTGTTGTTTTACGTGTAGTAATTAAAGTAAACTCAAAACCAAACTCTTGAAGAACCTCTACTTGATCATGCTCCAAGTTGATTTTCTTAGTGCGTTTTATGTGTTCCACTATTTCAAGAACATAGACTTCCCAAACAGAGTTGAACTGTTTTTCATGATCTCCTTCTTTCATGTTGTCTTTCAGTTGATGAGCAAGTCCCTTAATTTCGCCAAGTAATTGGTTTTCTAATTTGATCTTCTTCTCGTTTAGCTTCTTGTTTCTTTTCCTCGCTTCAAGAATATCGCTCAGATTTCTCTGCGTTCTTTGGACCATTTCTTCACAAAAATCTTGAATCTTTTGTTCATGTTGGTTTTTCCACTGAAGCAGCAGTTCTTTGTGTTCCTGTCTGTCAAAGTATCGAGATATTGCAGTTTTTATTTCTTCATATTTTTTCCCAATTTGCTCGTGAATAAAAGCAAGATCAATGTTGTCAATTGTCCCATTTTCAATTCTTGTATGAAGCTCTTTTTCAATGTTCAGCATTTCACTTCTTAAAGCCCAGGTCCAGTTTCCAAATTCAATTTCAAGCTTTCTGTAAACTGAGATTTCAACTGTATTTTTGAAGCTGAAAACAAAATTTTCATTTAAAAGAGCATTCCACAGATCCTGCACTTTTGCCTTGAACTCAGAGAGAGTGACTCCAGAAGACTCGGATGCTTTGGAGAGAATGAAGCTCTTCAGGTCACGAACACTGTCACTGTAACCTGGATTTGGAGGAGCCATTGGAGGATTTCCGTCCCACAGCTGTGCAAAGTATTTCATATCTTTTTCAGCGTCAAACTCAATTATGTCACTGAAACTCTCAGCATCACAAACTTCTTCTTTGGCCGCTAGTTTGACGATCTGGTTAAGTGTGTCTTGCAGTTTCCTTTTTCTGTCTCTGTTTTTCTCTTCACCTCCAACATCTGTCATGTTTTGATGAACAAACACACAACTTGGTGACAGTTTGACTTTGTTCATCCTCATGAAAGCCTGAACCACAATCTGCAGAAGATCTTGCATTTCTGAGGCGTTTTCCCCAAATATGTTCACCAGAGTCATGTTTCCCACACCAACAGCAAATGTTGCCAATTCATTGTCGTGATGAATGGTTGCATTTCCTTCCAAATCTAGAGCTCGCAGCCCTTCTGTGTCCACTACCAAGAGGTAGTCCATTGAAATTCTTTTTTAATGTCTTCTGAGAGTTTGACCAGCTGCATGAAAGCTCCTCTGGTGCATCTGCCTGCACTGACTGCAAACTTGAGACCAAACATGGCATTCAGCATAGTTGTCTTCCCACTGCCTTGTACACCCAAAACTGACAGAACAAAGACCCTCTTGTCCCCTAGTTTGTAAATCACTTGATCAATTAGACTTGAAATCCAAACTAAAGGGACATGGCCTGCGTCTCCATCCATCAGCTCCATTGGGTGTCCTGATATCATCAGATCTGCTGCTAGCTCAGGGTATTTAGACCAGTGTTGATGTGCATTCTTTGGTGGTTTAGATAGAGACTTATGAGCTTCATAAATCTGTCCCATTTCTCTAAAGATGTGCTCCAGGCCACATGTCACTGACTGAAACTTGGGCGATATTTCTTCAAGTTCTGCTTGTTTGAATTTGAATTCAGTTGATTTGTCAGATCTTTTCTTCAAGGCTAAAACCTCAGCCCACTTTTGTTCATAACTTTGTTGAATTGAAGAAACACTCTCTGTGGCTTGTGCATCCATCTGGATCTGTGTCCATGAGAGGAAATACTCTCTCTCTGTTGGAGGCAGAGATGTGAGGTGTCTGATAAAGGTCTCCATTAAGTCACCACAGGAAGCTTTGCACTGATCTTCTCGTATCTTCTGCATCTCGTTCTGCTTTTTACATCTTTCTTTCTCAATATCTCCTCTGAGACAATACTGTTCTTTATTTATTCTGCACCACTCCTGCAACAGTTTACCTTGACAGGGAAGAAGAGTGCTTTTTATTTTGGTTACTTCTACTCTTTGAATTGTATTCATCACATCCCTGGCAGCAGAAAGCCCTCTTGAGCAGGCGGCATCTTGTTCATCCACTCGAATTCCAGTGTTGGACATTGATTCAAGCTGAAAGGGTGCACATGGACCAGATAAAATGTCTCTGATGATGTTTTTCAGCTCTTTAGAAACATCTGATTGGCTTCTATCTTTAATACCAATCTTATATTTTCCTTGCTTGAGTTGAGTTGTGCTTCTGCTGCTGTCTTCTTGAAGAACAATGAGCGGTTTGGGAGACTCCAGAAGTGCAGTCATTACTTCAGCACTGACATGGTCTTTACTCAGTATTGGAACAAAAACCACATTGACTGAGGACTTGTCCATCAGTATGTTTCGTTGTTTTTCATGGGTCACACCATCCCCACGAAGATTACAGAAGACCACACAGTCAGTGAAAGTGTCGTTGGGTTTTCCAGCAGGGAAATACCAGCCAATCTCTGCGACACCATCAACCAGAAGGCGCCTTTTGGTGCTGCCAGAACCGTTTATGTGGAAGAAAGTGCTTTGGCGGTCATTAATCAAAGTGTTGATGAGCTGAGATTTAGACACAGACAGAGAGCCTAGCCGGAAACAAAACAACATTGGTGTCTGTGCTTTGTAGATGGGAACTGACTTCACAGTCACAACTTCTGAATTGTCAGTTTTTGTCCATGTTCTGAGAATCTGTCTAAATGTCCACAGAGGACATTCAATGTCTTCTGTGAGAGGGTCAGGCACCAGCAGAGGTAAGGCGTACTGACACAGGGACAGTTTTGTGACCATCTTCTGCCTCAGAAAGTTGTCTGAGCAGTGAAACACTGCCATCTGAATGTCAAGAGGATTAATCTGGTCATAATCTGAGGAACCACTGCTATTATCAGCATTTTGATCTTTCATGCAAATATATCTAGCCCTGTAGTCTAATGACAACAGTTTGTGCAGATAAACAGTAAAAAGATCACTGTCAGATACGTTCTTGTCATATTTTAGAGTTGGTCTAATCTGAAGAAGCTCTGCAGAGGTGAGTTTATGTTCAAATCTGTTGTTTAGGTGGAGTCTGCCCAACAATGCTTGGACCTGTTGGACTTGGCTTTGCTCCACAAGCTCCTGTGAAATGTAAGTTTAATATGTTAAGATCTTTAAGGCTTATTTTTAACTTTATAATTACATTATGACTGAATTATCTATAAATGAGGTTAAACAAAACAACTACAATTTTGTCAGCATAGTAGACAGAAAATCTAACTACAGCATACATTAGCGGCACTTTAATCAGAGGTTCAATAAGGTGTTAGCTGTCATACCATGCACTGATTTACCAAAAACATTTCCTTACCTTTCTGTCCACAGAACTAGTGCTGTCGACCAGTATGTCTGTTTGATCTGAAGTAAGCACAAACAAAAATAGTATGAATTTTTTTGCTTTGTATTATTGTTGTTACTGTTTTTGCAGGAGAATACCTTGTTGTTCTGAGTTTATGTTCACCTCCACTTGCACAGAACTTTTCTCATGTAGAGCCAAGAAGGTTGCAGTGTCCTCCTAAAAAATAATCAAATAATCAAAATCAGTTTTTATTCTTTATTTAAATGTTTTTGTTTGTTTTGTTTGTCATTTTAAATCAGTAAACTCAAACATTTTTAATTATTTTTATTACACAAATTATGATTCATGAGTAATTTTTACCTTCAAGTTGAACACGGGTCCATTCCTTTTTGGTCTCACTGCAAGTGTCAAAAGTTTATCAAAACATGGTACAAATCTCATTATTGTTATACATTCAGACTAGCAGCTTAGCGCACCTGACTCTTGTTGCACCTTTGTTTTTTGTCCATTGTCCTCCTGCAAATAACATGTTCAAAGTGCATTTATTTAATACTTTTCTGTAGGTACAATGTAACTTTTCCAATAGACAATAGGGCGCTTGCTTGTCTCCATAACAATTGCTGTGGCTGAAGTTTTCCATTGTATGACCTTAAAACTATTTGTGGAGAGGCGACCCTGCTCCTAGCTTTTTTAATACATGCAAGAAAATATACATTTTACACAGTATGATTTTCATCTCCAAGGAGACGACCCTCTACTAGAAATGTCACATAATGCACCTTTAATGGTAAAATTCTAATCTAAATATCCATGATAATTAAGAAGAAGCACCTGAACATTGGGCTTGGAGAGTGGAGACTTGAGCTGGATTTGCACCTCTGAGTCCTCAGACTGGACTTGGATGTTCACACCAGAGGTCGGACATCGAACTTGGACCTGCACTTCAAAGACTTCAGTTTCCACTTTCACAGAAAAAGCTTGCTTTTTAGGCGACTTGGATTCATGCTCACTCTCATCAGTATTTTACCTGGGAAACAACAATAACAACTGAGAAGCAGCATCAATCAGCCATTGTAAACGTACTGTGTAACTGTGTAGTATGTACTTTGTTCTGAAGACTCTGTTGGTATTTCATCGTTGCTGGCTGACTCCATCTTAAATGTTACTCCTGTGCAGAAAGAGAATATGACTGTGATTTGTATTTCATTATACAGTTTAAGCAAGACAATGGTACTATAACATTTGACAAAATAAACAAAACATTTCACCACTAGGATCATCCTTATTATGATGATTATGATTAGTAGTAGTTATAGTTGTAGCAAATTTTGATTACAATATTAACAAGACACTGCAGTAAAATGTAGCAAACATATTATGTTTATTATATTTAAGGACTGAATATTTTGTTTTCCAAGTTTGGATACATTTTTTACTTCCTGGATAGAAAAGCCTGTAAAACAGTAGGTGATGGTGGAGGTATTTTTTTCTATTAAGTTTGCATAATATCTCAAAAAATTAGGAAAAATAGCTTTAAACAATATTAATTTGACCTGATTTAAAGAAACGTTGTATGTGAACAAAAACTATTTCAACTTTGATTTGTTCATTTTTCTTCGTAAACTGATATTTGCCTGATGTAAAACCAAGATAGACATGTACCACAGGGTTTGTCCTGCCAAACAACAAAACCTATTGGATTTAAATGTATTCAACAAAAATGGATTAAAACATGTAGAATGTAAAAACTAACCCCAAAGTGCCGAAATATTATGTTTGTACCCTGATCTTTTTTATTTAGTTGATATTCAATTTTAGCTTCAAAATGACATTCACAATATTTTTAAAATATATATAATTGCCCTTTTCTTCTTTTGAAAGTAACAGGGGGGAAAAGGCTGGACAAAAAGGTATATGCTCATCTTTTCGTTTAGGCTTCCTATTATCTGTACTTTTACTTTTTGTGGCCCCTCACAAACTCATTTTGCTTTATAAAACAAAAGTAAAAGTTAAACATATCCTAACAAAATGAAATATACTTTGACTCAAACAAAAGTTCAATATGAGGTGCAATTGAAACTAATATCTGGAAGTTGCTTGAGGAAAAAAGAACAACAACAAAAAAATGTAATGGAAAAAAAAAAAAAAAACTTATGTGTTTCCTCATGTTTCTGAAAAGTGGGGAAGAATAATAACACATTTTAACATCAATGCCTAGATTTTGTAGTTACTTCAGTAAAAATGTCACTCATGTACTAGTAATATCTGTTAGAAAATTACTTACAGAACACAACAATTTCTTAAAAAGTCAAATAAGTGCCAGGGAGCAGCTCTACTACCCACCTCTGCTCAGCTAATAAAACATAATACTCACCTTTTTGTTGTTGAGCAGCTCTTGTGGAGCTTTCTTACAGCACTCTCTTTATTTGCCTTGTTTTGGGTAGCCCCTCCTAAGACTCACTTAAATAAAAGTAAAAGTAACTTAGAAACATTTCCTTGCCAAAATGTTTTGGCTCAAACCAACAGGGAAATAAAAAGACTTAAAAATTAATAAGTGTGCAGTCAAGTCTTGATTTTTTGAGCCAAGATTTATTTGAAAACATGTGACTTGACATAAAGCAAATAATAATAAAAAAAAATGTTCCGTGTTTTTGATTTGAAACTGTCATTGCTTCAGGATCGACTAAGGGAGGCCAACAGATTAAGTTTTCCCTTTGAATACTTTTCAGTGGAGTTGTGCTGTTGTGCTGTGTCTGCAAATAACTGAAACACAAAGTGTAAACTCAACATGTTTTTAGAGATTGCTTTGTTGTTCTGATGAGTTTCACCACTTTCTGTTGTGTTTTGATGAGAACGAGGAAGATTCTCACTTCTGAATCCCCTATAAGCTTTGAACTTCCTTAATCACGTTGAGGTAGCTTGATTTGACTCACTGCCAAATACACTGAGGAGGAAATTTTCTAATAAATAGATAATTATAGTTGCTAAATTTCTGAGACAAACAGTATGACATTGCTGCTTTGGCTTTAGGCCATGTTTCTACTTATAAACACTAATCATATGAAGAGATTCTATAGCATTGGCTAATATACATGCCCTACTTTCAGATTGCTCATCATACTTTCACTTCTTATTTCAGACACGGATGGACTGTTCTCACTCAGACATGGTTTTAGGTGGAGATTTCCATTTCATTGTAGATCCTTAGACAGACCGTTCACCGGTTATACAGAGCACAAATAAAATCAAAACTCTAGCAAATGTGCTTAAAATGTCAGAACATGGTTTTGTTGATATTTGGAGAACACATAACACAAGTAATAAGGAATACTGTTTTATTGTTACAAAATCTCCTGCCTCCAAAATACTTGTTCTTTTTTATTAGTACATCATTTGACATCATCTGTTTACATTTGTTTATTCTTTATGTTATTATGTTTTATATTAAATGTCAGTTATTTTGATATTTTATGTATTGTTTAGATTTATTTGCATGATGCAACATGCTGAAATGTCTGATGATTATACAACAGATTTTTTGGAACAAAAGCAAACTGTGTACTCTTTGTAGTTTGCCTGCAACTTGTTGACAACAGTGATATTGATGTGTGCTTATGTCTGACCTCTGACACTTGGAGCACACTTAGGTAAACAAATAACGTTTAAAGTTTAGAGACCCAATCGGAGGCCAGCTGGAAAGTTTTGTGAGGTTTTGTGACAAGTCTGCACCTGCACAGAGATGCTGATGTTTGAAAAGTGACCACAAGCACAAGATGGTGAAGATGTTAGACTGATTGTGACGTAAATAACTCTGTTGTCTTAGTATAAATATAGCTGCATTTAATTGGTCAGGGTTGTCACACTTCTCACACTTCACGTCACACTTCTCAGTCCACACTTAAGTGGACTGAGATACGTATATCATATATCATATATCATATAATATCATATTGCTCCTTCAAGAAAAAAGAAGACAATAAAATGAAACAGGATTGTGAAGAAACTAGAACTGCTCGCTTCCCATACTGTCAATAACAAAGAAATTAACAAAGAAAAAGCACAGTTTGAATGACTTTCTCAGTCTGGAAATAAAAGGGAATAACACATGTTCAACAGGTGGTACAAGATAATTACAATATTCATAACTGCTGAGCAAACTAAGAAGCAATATGCATTACCAGAAAATGTCTTCTATTTAGGGATATGTTACCCTATGTTCAAATGATAAATACTGGCTCTCCTCAATTGGCCTTAAAACTATAATCTTTAAAACTATCCCAAATATATGCTTCATTTGCAAATGGCTCTATAATTGTTTTACCCATAGATAAATGGTCTGCAGATATGAATACTCACCATTCAAATATAAATTGACAAACAGTGTGCATTAATAGTTTTTCATTTACTTGTAACGCCAACATTAAATAAAGTCTCATAGTCTACATCCCCAAACATAAACTTTTCCACACGAGCTTCAGTCAAAAGGACACCTGTCCACCACCATTTCATTTATGTCTAGCATGTGCTTGTAATAGTCTTTATATTTCTTTTGCGTTTTATTGTCTGTCTTTTTGTTGTTTGCGTGTTTGTTTTATTTCTTGACTTCTTTGGGTGTTGTGTTATATAATTGTTAAATCTGGAAACAGTTTACTGGTGAATTAAACCCAAGAGATGAATAAACAGGCTGGCAGGTAACTTTAGTAGTATTTATTGGTGTCTCTCTTGGTAGCATGACACAGGTGTGTGTGGTTTAATCTCTGTAAATACAAATGTCATTTATAATCAGATCAAGGTAACAAATACATTGTGCCAAAATAAACAATATATATGTACAAATATAACTTACAGGATGCACACTCATGCTCTGGTGAAGAAACAGGTGAAAAAAGGTTTGTGAGAGGTCTAAATATGGTGCTTGATTGTCACTGTGTACAGGTGTGGAGGGTGGAGACAAGACAGAAGGTGCACTTGTTTTAGTCACCTTCTAGGTGAGGAGTTCAGGGACATAGGAATTTCTGACAGCCGCCCCCAAAACCGTAGGTTTTGAACACAGGAATTCCTCATCCTTGTCCTCTCCGAAAGGCTGAGAAAATTGTGTTTGGGTGCAAAGTGTTTCTTCCCATTGTAGTTAGAATTAGTTCACCCAGAGACTGACACAGGTTGATCAGTTTTATGGAAAGCTCCTTTAGCCGCCCCGTGACAAGCAGGTAGAGCTTGAATGCAGGAACTGCTGGAAGTTGTTGACTCGAGTCTGGCTCTTCAGGTGCTTTGCAGGGTTCCAACTTTCTGCGGGGAATCATTCTTCTTACTTTGGTTACAAAATCCGTAGATTTGAGGTCAAATTGTTTGCCGTCTTCAGAGACATATGACACCTTCCTCTCTCTACATGAGGCAAAATAACTGCAATGTCCATTCCCATTGCGTTTCTCACCTGATTACACGAGAAAGGGTAGCAGTGGAGAGACTTGGACTGTCCGGAACAGCGTCAGTGAAGACTGGAGAAACACTTCTGAGTGCATTTACCCAAAGCTGACTGCAGGAGAGGCTGCTCTGGTAGGATCTGCTTGAGAGAGAAGGTGCACAGGCTTTGGGAGAACACAGAAGGGAGAAACATCCCTCGTGTTTGTACAAGTGCTTAGTGGAGAAGCTGGAAAAATAGGAACATGAATGGAGGAGTCCTTGGCTAAGTTTGGCCGAAAGTTGGTAGTTCCAGAGGCATAAACCTTTGATGCTAATAAAGATTCAGAAGATCTTTCAGGACATGGTTGCAGGGCATGTTTAAGCAGATGGAGAGATTAAATTAAAGTAAATTGTAAATTGTAGAGTAAATTGTGAGGAGGACATAGGAAGAAAGCAGGAGCAGGAACAGCAACCAGTTTGATTGAGGCAGAGTGCACTGACTGGTATGGCACTTGAGTGGCTGGGAAGGCGCAGCCCTAGGTAAAGCAGGCGATGACAGGCAGGAGCTCACCTTTGGCTTGAGATCGGAACTGGGCTTTCTGAAAAGTAATGTCAACATCTTCGACTCTTCTTGCTCCCGCTCCACTTGCCGTATTCTTCTGGCTTGTGACGTAAGTCGGTAAAGTTGCTCACAGGCTAACAATGCTTCATGTGCCTGTTGCTCCAATATTCATATACGGTCCTCTGACTCTTGCTCCTCTTGCTGCCTATGGTGCAGTTCATCCAGGTCCATACGTTTGAGTTCCTCTTCCAGGTGTGCTCGCTGTGAGAAATTCAGGAACTCCTTTAGAACATCAGAAGGTGTTGTTCTGCCTTTCCTCCCATTGCTTCTCATGTTGCCAGCTCGATGAGTGGAGGGTTTATGGCTAGAGATTGAAGTCATGTAGAGCTGGTGCTGCAGTGTTGGAGTCCACAGTAACTCCGAGCTGTGACTCAGGGACTGGGTCATGCAGAGTTGCTGCTGTGGGTCCAGGTGCCTCAGGTGCTCCATGCTGTGACTTGGGCTCACGAGGAAGCTCCACTCATGAAGTTAATAATTTATCCATCTCATGGGTTTTTATCCGGTTCGAAGGACCATGTTAAATCTGGAAACAGTTTACTGGTGACATTAAACCCAAGAGATGAATAAACAGGCTGGCAGGTAACTTTAGTAGTATTTATTGGTGTCTCTCTTTGGTAGCATGACACAGGTGTGTGTGGTTTAATCTCTGTAAATACAAATGTCATTTATAATCAGATCAAGGTAACAAATACATTGTGCCAAAATAAACAATATATATGTACAAATATAACTTACAGGACGCACACTTATGCTCTGGTGAAGAAACAGGTGAAAAAAGGTTTGTGAGAAGTCTAAATATGGTGCTTGATTGTCACTGTGTACAGGTGTGGAGGGTGGAGACAAGACAGAAGGTGCACTTGTTTTAGTCACCTTCTAGGTGAGGAGTTCAGGGACATAGGAATTTCTGACAATAATAATAATAAAAAAGAACACAAACCATGTGTCATTCTTCAATAAAAAAAGACACTATGACATAATCAGGGCTATTCAAATAGCGGCCCGCGGCCAAATGCGGCCCGAAGCAGTATGATTGCCCACCTTGGTAAAATGGCCATGACTGGCACATTGTAAGGAACCAGGAAACAATCCGTACCTGATTACAGTGAACAGTGGTGGATACAGCAACATAATGCTTTGAAATAAAGACTGCCCATCATAATAAAGTGGCCAGGACTGGGCCACATGTCTTGGTTAGATCTGGTTTCAGTTGCCTGCATACTTTAATTCAACTGCATCAGCTAAAATTCACTGATATTTGTTTTGTTCACTTTGTTCTGGTTCATAAATTGTTCTCTAGTCTTGTCTCTCATATGTAGACCTAGAGTCATAGTAAAATATAATTGAATAGCCCTGCTGTGAGCAATAAAAACAGACGCAGTATTAGTTATTATCACTATAGAAAACATCTCTGGTCTTGGCACAATCTTGCGTCAAAAACTGCGATGTATTGTGCAACTGCCCGGCCCACAAGCCTGGTCCTCGATAAATCTGGCCCTCTGAAAAATAAAGTTGAATAGCCTGACATAGATGATGTCACAAGAGCCATCTCGATGATTGTGAAAAGGCCTGTTGCTCCGATAGCCTGGTAAACAGTATTTTAGCATCAAAAGTAACCATTATTTAGACACAAAACCCATTTCTTAGTCTACTGTACATATTTAAGCACATTGTAATGCCAATCAAAAACAAAAGCAACACATTAGATAAAGCATTGTATGTTTATTTTTGTAACAGTTATAAGGACACAGAATTTAGTCTGATCTGAGGTACAGTAAATAATCACACGTGTAGTGCACTGTTCAGTTCATGTGCATGTTTATAGTTCATACTTTGATCTCCTCCTCGTCTTCTGAAGAAGTAGATGCTGACTTCTTGTTGTGGTTATAGGTAGTAGATGTGTTACCATGGTTACAGCCAGGTGACATGCTGCTGACCTCTCTGCTCCTGTGTGTGAAGGAGGCTCCTCCATAGTGACGGGACAGGACGTGTGCTGCTCTTTGGAAACTCTGGCCTCTATCCCACATTCTGACAAATCGACAGGACTCCTCACTGACCTGTGTCCAGGTGACAAGTATGATTCACTACAGCGCCCCCTGCTGTTCATGTGTCTACTGTACACACTCGCACAAGACTCAGGTGACCGGACCTCAGGACTCTGTACAGGTGTCAAATCTTCCTCCTCTTCCCCTCTTGACCCTCCTCTTCTAGCTCTGCCTCACTCTGATTGGACATCTGAAGGCAGTTGTGGATGTCAATCATACTGAGGACCTCAGTCATAAGGGAGGGGCCCAGGTCGAGAGTGAAGGAGGTGAGAGAGTCTGAGCGTGGCAGGGAGCCCCGGCAGGATTCTCCATCTGGGCCAGATCTGTCCATGCGGGAGAGCCGAGGGAGTGTGACAAAGCCAGACTGATAACCTGTCCACACAAAATACTAACATCAATCATTGCTCAAAATCATTTAGGAAACTTAAGACCAAAACTTAGCCAACTGTCAATATGTCAACAATTAGCCTTATTTTAAACAATTAATAATTAGTCTTATATATTTAAAAACACTTGAAATTAAATTATTGTGTAAATACAGTGTGTTATTTGTTTCCAATTTAATACAGAAATCTAAAGAATAGCAGGCATAAAATAGAACCCATAGCCAACCAAAATGTTAAAATGCATTAGTGGCATTTTAACATTTTCACCAGGTGATGGCAGTGTGTTATAACAACAGACTTCAATACAACAGAACACTACTTAGTTTCTTGTCTGTTAATGTAATGAGATTATTTTAATTGAATAAGATGCTATACTATAATAACAGCAATTCATGACTTGGACCAGAGTCAGACTTGAGTCACTAATTTGATGACTTGAGACTTGACTTGATTAAATGGACTAAGACTGGAGACTTGACGTGAACGTTAGTGACTTGAAACGACTTGAATACTTCTCCTCAAAAAATTACACAATAAGTTGTAATAATGTACAAAGTGAAACATGTCCCTCCTCATTTCTTTTCTGCGACAAGAAATTTGTTTAAAATTACAACTCAACTTGAACTCTGTACTGTCATAGTTTTTTGTGTAAACACAATCAAAATTAGCCCTTCCAAGTTTATTACCAATGTATAAATACCTTGATTCACAATTCATGCTTACATACCATAATGTAGACATTATTCAGTAACATACTATAAAAGGCTGAACATTTATTAGGAGTTTCATTTGAGCCACATGTAATGTACTGATTATAATGTAATTTCTGGCATGTCACTTGCGTGTAGGACTGTACTGCAACTTGGGACCTAATGAACCAGCCCTATCTGACTCAGAACAAGCCCACTCCCTGGAGATTCCTGATACAGTGCATAATTTGAGACTATGGGGGATTTCCAGTGCACTTGGTAGTCACTGCTGCCTGCTGCGCTCTCATTGGCTGAAGCATGTTTACTGATTGTTGCATGGAGATGACAGGAAATGCCCACTTTGTTTTTCAAACCAGCTGTGTATGTTTGTTTTTCTTGGAGTGTGTTTATTTACAGGTGTTGCCTAAGAAACCATAGTTTGTCAATGGGGACAGTGAGAATAAAGTTAGAGTAGGGAACTTACATTCACTTTAATTTCTGTGCTGATGAAAAACATTTATAGATTAAAGCTGGTCCTTTGGTTTTCACCCTGGTCTCTTAAATGTAAGTTACACCTGTTCTATTAAGTCTATTTGTTAACAGTGACATCATGTAAAATACACATTTGTGAGTTTTTTTTGCTATGTTATAACAATGTTCTCTTATGTTCACTTAAAGTTGTAAATGGAATAATCCATGCATGTGTGAGGAATCTTGTTTTTTTTAATAGCTGTTTTCAAATTACAAGTAAAGCTTTTAGGTTAAAAACGCCATGTAGCCACTTCTCAACAATAAAACAAGGGCAGTAAACCAAAATCTGTCAAAGTTTATCATTAAATGCATGAAACAAAATCCTAATCTATCTTGAAAGTATCTTGAAAGTCGTGACCTTTGAACTTGCTTGTCTTCAACTTTTTGAGAGGAAAAATTGAGAAAGCTTGAAATAGTTTTCCGTAATATACACTCCAATTCGTAGTAGATCTATTGAATGTCAGCTCAAACACAACCTATAAAAGTTAAAAAGACAATAAAATCTCACCATATGCACAGAGCGCATCATCTGCAGAACTGAAGGAGGTTGTTAACACCGCCTCCTGTAGGCACCCACTGGAAGAGTCCACCATATTGAGCTGTGGCAGGGAGATAGCGTTCTTGATGATGGGTGACACATCCGGAGGTGGAGACGACAGGTCACGTGATCCACCCCTAGGGCGTGGTCCAGAGTTCTTGCGCACATGTTTGAATTTGCGTGTGAAAAAGCCAGTTCTGGAGGTGGTAGAGTCTGGACTGCCTGGCTCCCGGACCCCACCTCCATAATTACTGAGGAAAGATGTGTCCCCAAAGACATCACCCCCACGGCCGACATGCATAGTGTGGCGGAAGTCTCCCATGGGCGGGCCGATCATGTCCACAGACAGGTCACTCTTGAAGCGCCTTTTGGTCTGTGAGCTGGACACAAGGCCCTTTATGCCGGGCAGTTTAGCCAGGCTCATGCTGGTGTGCTCTTCAGCTCAATTATATTTGTTCTGTTTTGTTTGTTCAGAACACAAAAGAAAGTCCCAGCAATTGCAGTTTCATCAATCTGTAAAAAAGAAAATAAAAAAATATAAGTCCTGCTATTTTTATTTAACAGTGCTCTAGGTAACTTTTCTGGAGAGATCCCACCCTATCAGACGTCATGGTGATGTTGTTGGTTTAAACAAATATCTAGAGTTGATTTCACTATGGGTGAATCAGAAAAGGTGATTGTAGATCCTTCACCTTAAAGTCTTACACAGTGCATCTTTAATCATAAGCCTGTGATGAGTTGGCCACTGTCAGGGAGGGGTGTTCTCCTGCCTAAGGCCCAAAGTCACTGGGATAGGCTGCTATGTTTCATGACCCCTAATAAGTACAAGCAGTAGAAAATTGTATTAAATGACTTCAATGACTGAATGACTGACTGTCTCAAAGTCTTAATCAAGATCATTTAAACTGAAGGTGTAACGTCATCATGGCCCCTGCTTTATGCGCTAAGAGGCCCACTTTTGTCCTTGATTTACCCTTAAAATAATAATAGCTTCATCAGTCTAGTTACACTCTTGTATTTCATTAATTAGACCTGTTTACACATTCTCTGCTATATGTATTTTTAATTATTTTTAATTATTGCCTTATAGACCTTGTTTGACCTTTGACCTTTTATATGAAATTAAATGCCCATTGGTAAAAAAAATAGTTGCAGAAATCTGTTGAATTGAACATGAACTCTGTAGCGTCTTTGCTGAAGGCTCAGTCACTTTATCTCCATAGAGATTTTATTGCTTTGTTTTGAAATGCCACAATATGGCTTTAAAAATCTCTATCTCCATAACAAAACAAGCAGGAGATGCCTCACGGCCAACATAGAGATCAGGGTTCAAGCATGTATCTGTGCAAAAATGGTACATACATCACTTTCCGTGTTAACTTTGTGATGTATAAAAAAAGACAACTTGACATATAAAAGAGCAAATTCATCTGAGAATTCTCAACTTTGTGCCTTGTTTCAAAGATGAGGCAAAAAGAAAATTCTGCTAAGACAGATAAGAAACTAACAAGCTTATTGCATTTTGTATTTTGTTTGTACCTACACTTCAATAAGAATTCTACGCAATATAAATGACACCCCAAAGACAAACTTAATTACAATGAGAAAAACGGATGACCTTCTCAAAAAAATATTTAGCAATAAAAAAGGTCTGCTTGTACTCAAATAAATACAAGATGGACTAGTTTAATGCAACACTACAGAACATTCCAAGCATAGCAAAAATATATCCATGTAGATCAGAGGTCAGCGCACCCTCCAGAAAAGTTACATACTAATAGTGTATAAATTACTTCTACTTTTATTTGTGATTCAGTTCAATACATACAGTTTAAAAATTTAAATGATTAGATATGAATGTTGTATAAAAGCTTCTGCATCCATCTTACTTTCACTTAGCCTCGTGAAAGGAAGCTTCAATAACTGTGGTCCACCCCTTGTCTGACAGAGACACACTTTTGTGCCCAGCAGCCTTTGGAATAACAAAGGAATGTCTGCTTCATTTCTGTAACCAAAGTTTATGTGGTGTGGGCCTGGCAGTGCATTCACATTTAGCTCTTTGTGGACAGAGGAAGAAAAAACAACAACCACAACTGCAAATAGACTGGATATTTGAATCCAACAACTCAGCTGCTCTGTGGGACTTGTGGCAACCAAATAAGATGTTGTGATCTTAAGATGCAATCTGTGAAGACTTTAAAGGCTGCTAGAATGTCACGTATAAAAGAGACGTCACCTGAACGTGCGTTAGAAAAATATAGTCTATGAGAGAACTTATTATTGAACAGGGAGTTTACTGTATTAAAATTGAAAAGAGCATAAGCACTGTATTTGAAACAATACTAATATATGTCAATATATATATTATATATCAATACATACTATAATTTTTACCTGTGTGTTCATCTGATACACCTGCAGACTTCCTTAGTGTAGCTTCTTCCATCCATTGCTCATGCTAAAGCGTTTTAACAGCCACTGACCGATGAGACAAGCAGTCACCACCACCTGTTGAGGAGCAATGCTTTCCTGTTCAGGACCACTGAGCTCTATCGAGGCATAAAAATTACTTACATGAACAGACTAACCGAGTAAAACGGCCTAATCCAGCCAGTGTTTTGTCTGCACGCTGTGGTGAAGGTAACACTGCACACTGATTGGTCAAAAACGAGATTAGTCCATAATCTCTTCTGTCTTCCCTCCTTCTTGAACTCCTAACACTTGCTTTCTGTCTTCCTCAATCCACTTAGAGCTCGCAGCGGTGTCCAGATAGAAAGCTTCACTGTCTGCACTTGGTTCAGTCAAGGCCAACTGAAAAGAAAAGAAAGTGGAAAGTTAAAATTGAGGCTTGTTGAATGCACTCATAAAGACCAAAATACTTGAAAAATACATTATTCTGGATTTTTATAGAATTCTACAAAATCATGTGGAATTGTAGGCTTTCTGTATTCAAATTTGTAAATTTACATCAAATTCACTTTTTGACCGTCCTCTTTTTACAATATCCCATTGATAATTATGTGAAAGCGCATCATATGTCACAAATCAAATGTTCCTACATTTGAAATTGTTGTGCACTGCTTTGTGTTTTTGACTTTGACAGCTGTCAAGATCCTTTTACCCACAAGGAAATAGATAACAGCATTGGTAAATAAAAATCCACTTCTATAATGAGGAAAAGCTAAAACATTATCAAGACGGTCTTTGAAGCCTCTACAGTACTATAGATAAGCAGCCATACCATTAGACATGGTCATGAGCATTAAATAAAATTAAAAAATAAATAAAAGTCCCCTGTTTTTGCAGTCTTAAATACTTCTTTATAATGTTTTAGTGCACGCTGCTTCTTTATGTTGTTTTCAATGTTGTTTTGTGGACTTGTGTGTCCATGTTTTTTTAATATTTTTTTTATCAACACATGCCAAATCTTTGGAGTAAAACAATGGAGAGAAATTACTTTTAAGAACTTCAACTTGGAAATAGTATTTTCCTGGGCAAAAATAAGACATACAACAAGTTACTTCTTGAGAGCACATCCAGGCTGGATTAATGTCAACCAAACCAAGGTGATGGTGCCACTGTGGTGTGGCACAGATTAACTGTGTCTAATCTAACTAATCCCAGTTTGCAGCACCAATGGAGCAGAGCGACAAATGTTTTAGTTTTTTTCATAGCACAATTTTAAGTTACAGACGGTAAACCACAGAGTGACCAGTTTTACATCCAATTGAATATGGTAGGCCTACATAATGTACATATGTGTTTAAGATAAAATCTATTTTATATAATTTGAGCCTTATCACGTTTAGTAAAACAAAATAATGTGGTACGTTCATATTATTAACATGTAATATTCATGACTATTGTTTACTTACAAACATGCAAAGTAATGAGAATTTAGACTGGGACTTATTCGAGCTGTGACACAAAGATATTGATCGATTGAGGACAAGTTCTTCTTAATGTTTCTGTTTGCTTTGTATCTGTCTTTTTTATGTATTCTGTTAATTTATTAGCCTTTAGGTCTATACATGTTCCTTTTTACATTGTCAAATAAGAGATATGCTATGAAGAGATGGAAGAGATGCATTGTGAGAGTGGTATGCACACAGAGAGGGCTGTGGTGCAGTGTGGGTCAGAGTTTTCTTCCTCCGCTGTGGTTGTGGTCACTTCGCTCTGACCAGTGCTAGTCGCTCCAAAATATAACTGCTCAACGTGGCAGGACGATCTGTGTCAGTCAGCCGACTTATATCTTATGCAAAATTAGTTACTAGATGTAAAATCAATCAGAGCTGAGGTAAATGGCCTGCACAGACTCTACAAAAAGGTGGAGAAAAGAACATTTAGTTTGTGCTTTTACACATCAAGTTAACACTACAAAAGTCACTTTTTTTTTTTTAATTTGCAAAACCTAAAAAAACTAAACCCTAACCTAAAAGTCACATTTTTCTTGCTACAATTTTACTTGACCTACTGGTTTTCTTATTTAATGAAGGTGAACTTTGCAAATTATCTTGCTTTTTCAGTATTGAACTTAACTGATGTTTTTAATAAATGTTATGTATATATTTATACTTTTTTATACTGAATAATATTCCAAACAAAGCATAGCATATCTATGAAGACACACAAATGGTGAACCACCTGCAGAAATATTCCTTGAATATTAACACTGTATGCAAAGCAGTATTATCTTAAGTGAAATAATTAATTTAGAGTTTTCACATATCTGACATCAACCATAGTTGTGCTTTTCAACCAGGAGTATGAACACCCTGGGGGTACTTTTAAGAATAGAAAAGACAGTCTAATGTCTTAAAAGCATATTTGACTTATTAATGGCAAAAAACCACAGCTTCAAATGAAGTAGCACTGGTACACAGGCGGTACTTTGAATGTGACATTACTTAGAGAGTACACAACACAAGAAAGGTTAGGCACTGCTTTACAAAAGTGTATTTAAAGTAGCCCTTATACGGCCTGTGCATCTCAAGCAGTAGCGGCTTCAACAAGAGCTCATTATTTATGGTCACACCCTCCTTTTGTGTTTCTTTTGGAGAGATAGAGGCAAGTGAGCAATGTGAGGCAAACATGTCTGTGAGCACGACAATGTGTTAGCAAATGTTGTCAATCCAAACTTCACACAGTGAACACACAGATGTGCTGAGAGGTCCATCAGGTGACAACTGAAGGAATGTGACTTATCCAACCTGTGCTTTTGTTTGTCTTCTTTGTTTAATAATGAGAATTTATATGAAGAAACTGGACTATATTTTGTTCAGATTGGGCTGGATTAAAAGTGTGTATTTTATTTTTTTTAACAAGACAAAACTTTGAATTGTTTAGAATCAATATGAGGGCAAAACATTGTGATACAGTTTCTTTAATCGGTTTAGAGAAGAAGCTTGCACACCCTTTCACATTTGCATATTAAATTACAAATATTTAGAAACAGAACGCAGGGCTTTCTTGCTATAAAAATATACACCTACATTTAGATTAAAGGTTATAAGTGTGTCAGTTTAGTCCAAAATTAGATATAACAAAGTCATTTTGCACAGATGCTTTAAATAATTTACCTGCAAATGTTAATATACAGCAAATATCATCATGCAATCAGACAATGTTCTGTTCAGTCTTACCTTAGGGACAGTAAAGTATTCCTGTGGCCGCTGGCTTTGCATGAGCGTTGCTCTGGGCAGCCGCGTGTCCTCTTTGAGCAGCACCAAACATGAACACCACATGGAGATGAAGACCAAAGGGGAGGGGAAAGGGCCGGGCCAAAGACTGGACGGGACACAAGTGAATTAGACATGGCTGTAGAAGAGCATGTAAAACTGCCACTAAAGCTTTCATCTAAGTTCAAATACTACTGTATATCCTAGGTCAGTGGTTCTCAACCTGGGGGTCGGGACCCCCATGGGGGTCGCGAAATGATTTCTGGGGTCCCCAGATCATGTGAAAAATTTAACATTAAGATCTTTAACAAGGTTTGACAGCTTCAAATACTCTGATAGGTGTATATTCCTATTTGCTGACCTACAAGATTAACTTATCTATACTTACGTCTTCAAATTCGAATCAAACAAGAGAATAAAAACTACTTTATCACTTTGCAGGTAGCCTACATTTTGCGTTTGGGGGTCGCGAATGGCTACGATTGTTATTTAGGGGGTCGCTACTGAAAAAGGTTGAGAAGCACTGTTCTAGGTAACCATTTTTGTAATCACAAGAATTACAGACAGACTAGACTGTAATTATTCACATACTAAAAATAGAATCAACTGGTAAATTAATTGTTAAAATGCCTTTAAAATGGGAAGAAAGTTTGACTATACAGCATCTACAAAAATGAGAGACTCCATTTGTATTTAATATTCTGTTATATTCCATTCTTAATCAACAAATTCAACCACAATTTATGTTAATAAAATATAGTTTTTTTTCTAATTACTCTAACACATTTGTAGCTTCTTACTACTATTAACAGAGTTAAAAGTCTGTATTGTGATTCAGAACACAAAGTAGTATGTGACCTGAATCATGTTTAAAATCAGTTGCAAAGCACTTGTGTGAGAGCAGATTTAGAGTAAAGCTTGTGGGATCTGTAGATTTAACAAACAGACCTCATGTTGACATTTATATTGGTGAGATGGATAGAGGGGTCGGTGCATGAGGGGGCCTGCGAGCGTTGAGCCCACTTAAATCGGACTGCGCGAGAAAGTCCTGCCGACAGCTGCAGAGTGAGAAATGAGAGTTACAATATGTCATGTCATGTACACATTTATTGAAAAATATAAAATAAAAATCCAACAATAAGAGTTTACTGCAGACTTGAATCTAAAATGGTCTTTAAAAAGATTAAGGCAGATTCTACCACTAAGATACAGACAAGAGAATTCTTATGAAATCCAGATGTGGCTGTGAAGAGCCTCCTTCAGGAAGTGAAGCTGAACAGTTGTTATAGTGTAGGCAGAGTGAGGTTTGGAGTGAGAGACAGGAGTCCCTCTCTGCGGCAGTGTTTGGACTACACTTCTGTCTCCGTGTCGTGGAACGAGACAGGAAGTTGGCCAACAGACAATAAACCTTTGTAAGAAGACCACGCTGCTTTGGTAAATAAAGAGAGACGAGTGCTCACTCTTAACAGGATCTAATTGGTTAAAAACATTTTAAAAAATTCTAAGGAAACCTTCTGAAGCAATGTGTTCATAGTTTAAAAACAAATATTTAACAATGGTAGTTTCGCTAAGATTATGAATTTTTTTTTGAGATGAGTATTATCTCCAGAAGGATTCTGTTGAACACATTTAGATGGGAGAAAAACACAGAGCAACCTATGCAAAGCTGACATTTGTGGAACATGCAAACTCCAAAGAACCGCTGCATTCTGCCCTCAAGTCAAAATTATAATTAATCTGACGTTGTGATAAAAACATAGGTGACAAAAAAAAAAAAAGTTTTGGTGATTTTCACTTGTTAACTTGTTCACAAACCAAAGAAACACGGCAGCGAGTCTACACTGTGTTCAAGAGAGAAAAAACTGTTTACGAACTTATAAGGTAACTAACCAGTTTTTAAAATGTAGGGAGCAGAAAGATATTTCTTGAAAAATGTAAGAAGTAAATGTCAAAATACAGTCAAAGTACTCAAATTACAACTTATCTCTGTATATAATATAAAATGAAAAATGCCATTGAAGCACTGCTATTAGTAGCACAAATGGCAGATGTATGGTAGCAATTGAAAGTGAAGCTAAACACAAAACAATTTTCTAGACTCTATGTGACAACCTCATTGATCTATCCACTCAAACTGTGTGCTTTTCACAAACCTGCTGCAAACCAATCACGCTGTTGCTCTCCACCTTCATTTCGCTTTTCCATCAGAAGTTTAGTTTGAAATGTGTTTATTGAATTAGCCACATGAACATCATAATTTTCAGGTAGTGACAAAGTATAAGCAGAGACAACTCCAGCAGCAGCGGTCTCACACATACTGGAAACTAGCCCCCATGATTTCCCCAAATTACAACTCGAAAGGCAGAGACACACTCAAAACACCCATTGTGCATCTAGATTTCAATGTGCACCAGGCTCATGGCTAAAGAATGTACACACACAGCTGAAGTTAAAATAGAGCCATCAATACAAAACACTGTTATGTGGGACAATTAGCCAGAGGAGCTACATACAAGCTTAGTTTTGCTTGTTTACTGTGTTTGGTGATATATTTACTGTATCAGTCAAGTCAAGTGGCAGTTTGTCAGGAAAATGAAGCTGAAAATTACCTTTTATGAGCTAGTTTAGGTACTTCCTATTATAACATCTTTCTGTTATTAGTTAAATAAATTTGACATTTCTGACATTTTTATCGGTATTTGATAACATTCTTAATTAACAACAAAGACAGTGTGTATTATTTGCTCATAGAATAGAGTGTAGTCTTTACAGCCAATACAACACAACAACATGAACCACATAATAACAATCACAAAATGTTATCTTTTCTCCATGTTTGTCCCTTTAAAAGCATCCACTGGCCTCTTATTGGCTTAAACAAGAAATCCATCCCTCTGACCTCGGTGTTGTTTATGTTGTTTTGCTTTTATTCCACATTAAACAGGAAATTGCATAGCTTTATTCTCATTACAACTGGATATTAACAAGAACCTCTCTATGGTATTGGGTTTTATGAGACTAATGAGCGCAGGACTCAACAAACAAGCTCGAGCTGCAGTTTAAATTCTATCTCCCATTACAAGCAATCACTCTCTTTTTTTTTTACTTTGTTTTTTTTCTGAAAGTTGCAGAACAGAGGCTGTCTTCTGGCTCACAAAGGGCCTGTTCTGTGCAGTTGTCACCCTTGAGTCATAGACAGAGTCACTGGGGGTCATTTGCAGTGTTGGGTGCCAGAAAGGGCCTGAGTGGTACAGATGCAGTAATGAGAGACCCAAAAAAATTACAGCTTTAAGGCGGCGAGTTGTGTCTTTTTAGCAGCACTGTGGATGACTAAGAAAATGCATTCATGAGCATATATGTAATTTAAAATTAATTCTACTGTTTTGTTAACGTTTAGGATATGTCAATTAACAGTTTCTTTAACAAACCACCCCTATAATATATATATATATATATATTATATTATATATTATTTTTTTTTTTTTTTGTATTTATTTACTAAAATATAAATCACAAATTTACTACATTTCATAATAACTTCAATATATATATTTTAGATTAAAGACTATAGTATTTAACAAAAGAACTTTCTTTATGTTACTATGTGTTTGCAGCCTAATTTCAGTAAGTATCCTCATGTTCATTGTGTCCTTATTCTCTCTACCATTAGTTTGGTTGTTTAAAAGTATCTGACAAAAAGTCGACTGCACTAAGCTGTGATTGTTTCATAGTAAAAAGGTTGTTTAGTCTTTGAGATGTGTGAGGTCCAGTAGAGTGTGATGTGTGCATCACATTCCTGCATGCACAAACCGTGGGCTCTGGGTGTACTGTCAATGCCCCCTCTGTGTCGTCGTCACCTCAGAGACTACTGGAATGCTCATTCTTTCCCCACAGAAGGCCTAATTCCGGGACACTCTGCTGGATGGACAGACTCTGAAAGAAGCAGAAAAACAAAGTAATATGCCTGCAGGGATAAAAACTGGGATTTAACCTGGATCATGTCTAAAGTGCAACTTAAACCAAATACGTGTATCCAAAATAGTCTCAAACCAGGAACAAAGACCCTTATCACGTTATCATATTACATTATTATTCAAGTGACCAAAACGTTATAATAAGCTTAGTTTATGAACTTGCGATGCGTTAATTATTTTTCATGTTGTCTTTGTTAATTGTGCTATAAATCTAATCCTTGCATATTATTTTCAAGCTTCGCTCATGTTTCATCTTAGCTGAAATAAATGCAATTTTGGCTTTAGGATCTGCAGTAAAGCTGAACGATATGGTATTTTTTTTTTAATCATGATGGGAATACGCCTATTGTGAATATGATATAATTGACATATATCCAAAGCAAATTGCCTAAACTTGGCATTCACAAAAGTGTATTTGTAGTTGCATTTAAGCTCTGTTTTCACTCCTCAAATGTTGTCTTGTTCATCATTAGTTTAGGCTCTGCTCTACTCTCAGTATTAATAAAGTCACTCAATTCTAAAGATTCAGTCTATGCTTTAAAAGTACGGTTTATGACCGTGGTGAAGTTAGTTTCACGTTGGACGTTGGATATTCGGCTCCGCAACTATAGCGGGAACTTCCCCTGAATGTAGCCCGGCTGTGTGCACTTTGTGTGGGGAGCTCGTCCGTGACGTGCCGCTCGGTGCACTGCTTAGGGACCGTCAACAAATTACTCAAGCTTTATTGAAAACTTTGACTAAATGAAAAATGTAACAAATAAATAGCCTAAAAAATTAGTATTAGAAGAATAACTACTGTGGAAAACCTTTCATGGCTAAAAAATAAATTAACCCTTTATGTAATTTAAAAAAAATTAACCCTTTGGGGGGTTTTAAGTACATTTTCTTCAATAGCTTCTAAGTGAGGACACTCAGAGGGTCCAATCCAACTTATTACAATAGTCCTAGGTCCCAGGTATCATGCACACCTTTTGGTTTTTCAAATTAACCCTTTCATCAATTTTCAGGAATTTTTTTCTTCCAAAATAACACCTTTTTTTCAATAGCTTCTAAGTCAGGTGTCTCAGAGGGTCCAATCCAACTTAATACAATAGTCCTAGGTCCCAGGTATCATGCACACCTTTTGGTTTTTCAAATTAACCCTTTCATCATTTTTCAGGAATTTCTTTCTTCAAAAATAACACCTTTTTTTCAATAGCTTCTAAGTCTGGTGTCTCAGAGGGTCCAATCCAACTTATTACAATAGTCCTAGGTCCCAGGTATCATGCACACCATTTGGTTTTCAAAATTAACCCTTTCAGGATTTTTCAGGAATTTTATTCTTCAAAAATAACACCTTTTTTTCAATAGCTTCAAAGTGAGGACACTCAGAGGGTCCAATCCAACTTATTACAATAGTCCTAGGTCCCAGGTATCATGCACACCTTTTGGTTTTTCAAATTAACCCTTTCATCAATTTTCAGGAATTTTTTTCTTCCAAAATAACACCTTTTTTTCAATAGCTTCTAAGTCAGGTGTCTCAGAGGGTCCAATCCAACTTAATACAATAGTCCTAGGTCCCAGGTATCATGCACACCTTTTGGTTTTTCAAATTAACCCTTTCATCATTTTTCAGGAATTTCTTTCTTCAAAAATAACACCTTTTTTTCAATAGCTTCTAAGTCTGGTGTCTCAGAGGGTCCAATCCAACTTATTACAATAGTCCTAGGTCCCAGGTATCATGCACACCATTTGGTTTTCAAATTAACCCTTTCAGGATTTTTCAGGAATTGTTTTCTAAAAAATAACACCTTTTTTTCAATAGCTTCAAAGTGAGGACACCAGAGGGACCAATCCAACTTATTACAATAGTCCTAGGTCCCAGGTATCATGCACACCTTTTGGTTCTTCAAATTAACCCTTTCATCAATTTTCAGGAATTTTATTCTTCAAAAATAACACCTTTTTTTCAATAGCTTCTAAGTCTGGTGTCTCAGAGGGTCCAATCCAACTTATTACAATAGTCCTAGGTCCCAGGTACCATGCACACCTTTTGGTTTTTAAAATTAACCCTTTCAGGATTTTTCAGGAATTTTATTCTTCAAAAATAACACCTTTTTTTCAATAGCTTCAAAGTGAGGACACTCAGAGGGTCCAATCCAACTTATTACAATAGTCCTAGGTCCCATGTATCATGCACACCATTTGGTTTTCAAAATTAACCCTTTCAGGATTTTTCAGGAATTTTATTCTTCAAAAATAACACCTTTTTTTCAATAGCTTCAAAGTGAGGACACTCAGAGGGTCCAATCCAACTTATTACAATAGTCCTAGGTCCCAGGTATTTGCACACCTTTTGGTTTTTCAAATTAACCCTTTCAGGATTTTTCAGGAATTTTATTTTTCAAAAATAACACCTTTTTTTCAATAGCTTCTAAGTCAGGTGTCTCAGAGGGTCCAATCCAACTTATACAATAGTCCTAGATCCCAGGTATCATGCACACCTTTTGGTTTTTCAAATTAACCCTTTCAGGTTTTTCAGGAATTTTTTTCTTAAAAATAACACCTTTTTTTCAATAGCTTCTAAGTCAGGTGTCTCAGAGGGTCCAATCCAACTTATTACAATAGTCCTAGGTCCCAGGTATCATGCACACCATTTGGTTTTCAAATTAACCCTTTCAGGATTTTTCAGGAATTTTATTCTTCAAAAATAACACCTTTTTTTCAATAGCTTCAAGTGAGGACACTCAGAGGGACCAATCCAACTTATTACAATAGTCCTAGATCCCAGGTATCATGCACACCTTTTGGTTTTTCAAATTAACCCTTTCAGGTTTTTTCAGGAATTTTTTTCTTCAAAAATAACACCTTTTTTTCAATAGCTTCTAAGTCAGGTGTCTCAGAGGGTCCAATCCAACTTAATACAATAGTCCTAGGTCCCAGGTATCATGCACACCTTTTGGTTTTTCAAATTAACCCTTTCAGGATTTTTCAGGAATTTTTTCTAAAAAATAACACCTTTTTTTCAATAGCTTCAAGTGAGGACACCAGAGGGACCAATCCAACTTATTACAATAGTCCTAGGTCCCAGGTATCATGCACACCTTTTGGTTTTCAAATTAACCCTTTCATCATTTTCAGGAATTTTTTCTTCAAAAATAACACCTTTTTTTCAATAGCTTCTAAGTCTGGTGTCTCAGAGGGTCCAATCCAACTTATTACAATAGTCCTAGGTCCCAGGTATCATGCACACCTTTTGGTTTTAAATTAACCCTTTCAGGATTTTTCAGGAATTTTATTCTTCAAAAATAACACCTTTTTTTCAATAGCTTCAAAGTGAGGACACTCAGAGGGTCCAATCCAACTTATTACAATAGTCCTAGGTCCCAGGTATCATGCACACCTTTGGTTTTCAAATTAACCCTTTCAGGATTTTTCAGGAATTTTATTCTTCAAAAATAACACCTTTTTTTCAATAGCTTCAAAGTGAGGACACTCAGAGGGTCCAATCCAACTTATTACAATAGTCCTAGGTCCCAGGTATTGTGCACACCTTTTGGTTTTTCAAATTAACCCTTTCAGGATTTTTCAGGAATTTTTTCTTCAAAAATAACACCTTTTTTTCAATAGCTTCTAAGTCAGGTGTCTCAGAGGGTCCAATCCAACTTAATACAATAGTCCTAGTCCCAGGTATCATGCACACCTTTTGGTTTTTCAAATTAACCCTTTCAGGATTTTTCAGGAATTTTTTCTTAAAAAATAACACCTTTTTTTCAATAGCTTCTAAGTCAGGTGTCTCAGAGGGTCCAATCCAACTTATTACAATAGTCCTAGGTCCCAGGTATATGCACACCTTTTGGTTTTTCAAATTAACCCTTTCAGGATTTTTCAGGAATTTTTTTCTCAAAAATAACACCTTTTTTTCAATAGCTTCTACGTCAGGTGTCTCAGAGGGTCCAATCCAACTTAATACAATAGTCCTAGTCCCAGGTATCATGCACACCTTTTGGTTTTTCAAATTAACCCTTTCATCAATTTTCAGGAATTTTTTCTTCCAAAATAACACCTTTTTTCAATAGCTTCTAAGTCAGGTGTCTCAGAGGGTCCAATCCAACTTAATACAATAGTCCTAGGTCCCAGGTATCATGCACACCTTTTGGTTTTTCAAATTAACCCTTTCATCATTTTTCAGGAATTTCTTTCTTCAAAAATAACACCTTTTTTTCAATAGCTTCTAAGTCTGGTGTCTCAGAGGGTCCAATCCAACTTATTACAATAGTCCTAGGTCCCAGGTATCATGCACACCATTTGGTTTTTCAAATTAACCCTTTCAGGATTTTTCAGGAATTTTATTCTTCAAAAATAACACCTTTTTTTCAATAGCTTCAAAGTGAGGACACTCAGAGGGTCCAATCCAACTTATTACAATAGTCCTAGGTCCCAGGTATCATGCACACCATTTGGTTTTCAAAATTAACCCTTTCAGGATTTTTCAGGAATTTTATTCTTCAAAAATAACACCTTTTTTTCAATAGCTTCAAGTGAGGACACTCAGAGGGACCAATCCAACTTATTACAATAGTCCTAGATCCCAGGTATCATGCACACCTTTTGGTTTTTCAAATTAACCCTTTCAGTTTTTTCAGGAATTTTTTTCTTCAAAAATAACACCTTTTTTTCAATAGCTTCTAAGTCAGGTGTCTCAGAGGTCCAATCCAACTTATACAATAGTCCTAGGTCCCAGGTATCATGCACACCTTTTGGTTTTTCAAATTAACCCTTTCAGGATTTTTCAGGAATTTTTTCTAAAAAAATAACACCTTTTTTCAATAGCTTCAAAGTGAGGACACCAGAGGGACCAATCCAACTTATTACAATAGTCCTAGGTCCCAGGTATCATGCACACCTTTTGGTTCTTCAAATTAACCCTTTCATCAATTTTCAGGAATTTTATTCTTCAAAAATAACACCTTTTTTCAATAGCTTCTAAGTGGTGTCTCAGAGGGTCCAATCCAACTTATTACAATAGTCCTAGGTCCCAGGTACCATGCACACCTTTTGGTTTTAAAATTAACCCTTTCAGATTTTTCAGGAATTTTATTCTTCAAAAATAACACCTTTTTTTCAATAGCTTCAAAGTGAGGACACTCAGAGGGTCCAATCCAACTTATTACAATAGTCCTAGGTCCCATGTATCATGCACACCATTTGGTTTTCAAAATTAACCCTTTCAGGATTTTTCAGGAATTTTATTCTTCAAAAATAACACCTTTTTTTCAATAGCTTCAAAGTGAGGACACTCAGAGGGTCCAATCCAACTTATTACAATAGTCCTAGGTCCCAGGTATTGTGCACACCTTTTGGTTTTCAAATTAACCCTTTCAGGTTTTTCAGGAATTTTTTCTTCAAAAATAACACCTTTTTTTCAATAGCTTCTAAGTCAGGTGTCTCAGAGGGTCCAATCCAACTTATTACAATAGTCCTAGGTCCCAGGTATTGTGCACACCTTTTGGTTTTTCAAATTAACCCTTTCAGGATTTTTCAGGAATTTTTTTCTTCAAAAATAACACCTTTTTTCAATAGCTTCTAGTCAGGTGTCTCAGAGGGTCCAATCCAACTTAATACAATAGTCCTAGATCCCAGGTATCATGCACACCTTTTGGTTTTTCAAATTAACCCTTTCATCATTTTCAGGAATTTTTTTCTTCCAAAATAACACCTTTTTTTCAATAGCTTCAAAGTGAGGACACTCAGAGGGTCCAATCCAACTTATTACAATAGTCCTAGGTCCCAGGTATCATGCACACCTTTTGGTTTTTCAAATTAACCCTTTCAGGATTTTTCAGGAATTTTTTTCTTCAAAAATAACACCTTTTTTTCAATAGCTTCTACGTCAGGTGTCTCAGAGGGTCCAATCCAACTTAATACAATAGTCCTAGATCCCAGGTATCATGCACACCTTTTGGTTTTTCAAATTAACCCTTTCATCAATTTTCAGGAATTTTTTTCTTCCAAAATAACACCTTTTTTTCAATAGCTTCAAAGTGAGGACACTCAGAGGGTCCAATCCAACTTATTACAATAGTCCTAGGTCCCAGGTATCATGCACACCTTTTGGTTTTTCAAATTAACCCTTTCAGGATTTTTCAGGAATTTTTTTCTTCAAAAATAACACATTTTTTTCAATAGCTTCTACGTCAGGTGTCTCAGAGGGTCCAATCCAACTTATTACAATAGTCCTAGGTCCCAGGTATTGTGCACACCTTTTGGTTTTCAAATTAACCTTTCAGGATTTTTCAGGAATTTTTTTCTTCAAAATAACACCTTTTTTTCAATAGCTTCTACGTCAGGTGTCTCAGAGGGTCCAATCCAACTTAATACAATAGTCCTAGATCCCAGGTATCATGCACACCTTTTGGTTTTTTCAAATTAACCCTTTCATCAATTTTCAGGAATTTTTTCTTCCAAAATAACACCTTTTTTTCAATAGCTTCTAAGTCAGGTGTCTCAGAGGGTCCAATCCAACTTAATACAATAGTCCTAGGTCCCAGGTATCATGCACACCTTTTGGTTTTTCAAATTACCCTTTCAGGATTTTTCAGGAATTTTTTCTTAAAAAATAACACATTTTTTTCAATAGCTTCTAAGTCAGGAGACACAGAGGGGCCAATACAACTTATTACAAAGTTTGTTCCATTCACCCGTAAATGCTGTTCTCAGTTTCCACCTAGCCCCGCCCATTGTTGTGTATTTACTTTTCATCATTTGCAAAAAATTCCTCCATTTTAAAGCATGTGTAGTTCAAAACTGTACTTTAGAGGCTTTCCAGCAATAAAAATGTGGTGTTTAAAATCTGCTGCTTCTTAGTTACATTTTGCACTGAAGAGGCGGGGCTAATCAGTTCTGCGAAGTTTTATATCAGCTTTGTGTTTTACAATGAATAAAATTGTATTTACTGATATACAGTTTTCTTTTACCAAATAAGAATTTCTATTAATTATCTTTAAAAACACAAAATTATTTTTATTTTGTTCTTGGTCAAGGGACTTCCAGATTGACACTTTATGAAATAAAATTACAAACTCAACAAGCAACAAACTCAGGGAAAAAAAAACAAAAACATGTTAATATATCTGGTCTCTAAATTTTACAGACTTTTCTTTTTAAAGTGCTTATCTGCATGCCATGCATGCCCAAGGCATGTATTTTGCCTCTCTTATTTCCTTTTTTGTTTTCCCCACGCACTCTCCATGAAACCAAAAATCACAATGGTCACATTGAATCTGTAAGAAAAGAATTCTGTAAAAATATGTTCTTTCATATTTCATTCAATCACTTATGACAGCAATATTACGGTTCAAATTTAACTTATTCATGTCTCATACCCAGCCTGCTGGACTCTGTCCAGGATTGACCCGCACAAATTTGTTTGTGCATATGACACAGAGCGAATCTGTGTCAAAGTCTGAAAAATACAAATAAAAATGTTTCATTGTATTAGATGCACTAACAAATTCTCTTAATTGTAACTTTCCACTTTACCTGAACCCCTTAACAGGTCAAGAGCCATTTTTGTTCGCTCCTGAGCCATTGCTTTTCGAGTTGTCGAAAAAGCTATGGGCTTTGGGCTTTCTGGGTGGTCTTTTATAATTTCCTGTGCAATCTACAAATACAGTGTTGCATAATTGGGTTAATAAAGTAACATTGAAAAAGTAGAAATATAGCAGAAATTTTTTGCCAGGCCAACAATGTTATTGATTCCACAAGACATTAATGATTTCTTTATCATTAAGTCCGGGCACTCGAGATATACATGTTACCTTGGCCACGATAACGCCACAGCTGCACCCATCCTTTTGGAAAGGGTGTTGCAGAGTTACTCCTCTCCAATTTTTGTCTGCCCATTCTGTTTTTTGGTGGAGCTGATGTCGTCGATTCAGGTATGCTCTGTAATTAAACCACTGACATCGTTATGGTGATCATAAATGTACATACCCAGGCAGATTCTATAATTTGTGCCATACATCAGATAATGAAAGTGATAACACTTACAGTTCTTACAGTTACTCTTTCACTTATAACTACTGGGTGAGTGAAGCCATTTAGTAACGAACAAATATTTTTACTATTTTAAAATAACAATGACACCAGAAATGATCAAAACAGAAAAATAATTGAATAAAGACTCATGTAAATTCCTAAGGTTGTAAGTAAAACTAAGGATCACTCATCAGCATAGAAGCTGCTGATGAGTGATCCTTAGTTTTACTAAGTATGTCCCATGTACAGCTTCTATTGTACATGGGACATACTTAGTTGTTCCAACATGACAACGATTCAAAACACAAGGCCAAGTGGAGCTCTCTTTAGCTCCAGCAGAATAAACTAAAGGTTGTGGAGTGTCCATCTCAGTCTCCTGACCTCAAAATCAAATATCTTAAATGTGCATTTAATGCAAGACATCTCTGGAATTGAGCTTTTTGCAAAGGGTAGTTTTACCATGTTGGTAAATAAAATTACTTATCCATATTTACCACAAGAAAATGCAATCTGTCAAAAATGGTAAAGCACTCTAACAAAACTCCAATAATAAAACAGTTACTTTAATGAGGCGATGTCTCTCGAGTATCACGCAAAACATATACTTACATGAACATGCTCTTTTTTGATTAGACTTTTGCAATTATGTGTATCGTGTGCATTTCAAAATCTTGGTTTTGAGCACTACATGAGCAGCATCTGTGTAAATTAGTTACCTGATTAAACCCTACAGGTAAAACCAGAGCCTCAGGTCAGGAGGACAATTGTAAAACTCAAGGAGATGGGTTTTTTAAGCTGCTTGACTCTGGAATGATTTGTCTCTTTCACAATTGCTTTATGGACTCTAAGGATGCCTTTAAAAAGAAACCAAAAAAAATATCACTTTTTTGCTATGCATTTTGAGTCCTAAATCTGTAGCTGCTTGTAATGTTTGGCTGGACATTTTGTTCATCTTTTTATGTGTCTGTAAAAGGAGTTCCACAAATAATGTTTAAACTCACTAAAAGGATAAATAAACTATTAAGAACTGGGATAAACTTTTGATTCAGGTCTTTTTGTCATTGATTGATTAAAATAGTAAACACAATTATTTGTTACTAAATGGCCTCACTCAACAAACAGCAAAAAGTGAAGGAAACGTATTTGTGTTCTCATTTTCATTCTCTGAAATAAGGCTTGCCAAAAAAAAAAAAAAAATTTGGCACAACTGTAATTGTAGACAGATTAGGCTCGGGAACGTGACATCACACATCAGTAGAATGTTTATTTGGTCTAATTTTAAACCAATTGAGATTTTAAACATGGCTAAATACTGAAAATAGCGTTAATTAAATTATATTCTGACAGCACAGTGACCAGTACTAATCCAGCTGTTTTTTGGGCCGTTCCACGGCTGTTTTGCTTAAACTTTTCTTTTGTTTTGGCTTATGTATCTGCAATGCTTAAAAAAATTGACATTTTGCAATTATTTCCATGGTCCTGCTCACACATCCCCAAGCCTAATTGTCTGTCAAGGCATTTTAAGTTGATTACTTTAGCTTTTCTGCTGCCTCTGTCGAAGATTTCATCTCCGTGGCTTTTTTGGAAGGGTCGATCAAATAAACACCTTCGTTGTGTGCATTAATAAACTGAAAGAACAAGGCATTGTTTAAGTATACATCATAGTCATAGTGATTGACAGAGCTTAAGGAGAAAGACCTTAGAGCTTGAATTCATACAGCAAAATAATTCTGTAAGTCCATTGTTAAACACATGCAGGTTTTAAGATACTTAAAACTGATGTTAGTGTTCTATGAAAACTAATACACTATTGTGAAAGATACACTGATGTACAAAGATCCACCAATATAGGTATTCAACTAATTAGTTGTTCCACAGTTCTTTTGTTTACCTTTTTAATTTATCGTTTGTCACTGTTGCTTCTGCTATATTGAAACCACCCGATGTATCAGCTTACAATTAACAGTTTAATCTGTTTGTTCTATTGCATCTTATCATTTACATGTTTATTGCATACTTTTATTGTGTGGTGTGGTCTTCGCTAGTTAATAGAAGTATTCCATTAAGTGAGAAAAAGTCAAAATCTGGCTTTTTTTGGCCGATCGATGCTCATTATATTCATTTTGGTTCCACCAATGTGGTTAGCCAGTTTTGGGTCTGGAAACATACATCTTTTACTGGAGCCAACAAACCGGTAGAAAGATCCCAATTTGAAATATAAAAATAATGTTTCACAGTGCATTTTGCATTCATATTTTGCATAGACGGTAGGCCAAGACTGATCTTTTTTAAATGATGAATCTTGATCAACGATTAAATACCCATAAGCTTCATTTCTCTCTGCATTTCCCGCTTTCATTCTCTGCAAATCAGGATATTGTCTCTATGTACTTAGGCTCCTCTCTTATTCAATCAGATCATGAAAAAAAACTCTCTGCCTCTCATTCTCAGTGATGTTGTTACTGGTCTGGCTTGCTCAGATTCACTGGGAGAAAAGCACCCAATGTAGATTAAAAATTCAGGCAGGAATTATTCTTAATCAAACCACGGCCTATGTTTTTCATGGAAGTACTTCAGCCCAATGGTGTGCTGGGGCCCATTTTCAGCCGGGGAAATGTAGGTTTTGGAAATTTCCTTCTGTCAACTTCAAGGTTAAGTATAGACTTTTCTTCTGATAACACAGTGGCAATAAGCCATAAGCTCGTACATGACAAATCTGCAAAACATTTTTTCTTTTGAATTTTTACTTATGCAAATAGGTTCAATCACCACTTCAGTCATGTATAAGCAGCTAATCGAGAAAGAGCAGTGTTATTATTTTCTGCAGTTTCTGTTACAATAAAAAACAATAGATATCCAATACAATCTCCACCAACTGAGTCATATTCAAAAAAGTCTATGTTGGAATAAAAAAATAAAATCTTTATTAAAACTCATCACATTAAACAAAACAAAAAACAAATAATCAAATTAACCAAATGCTAAAATATGTATTGGCATGTATCAGATGTCTTGTTTAACATCATACATTTTATTTTATTTTAAGGAGAAATATTATTTGTCTTAAATTAAAGCACAAAGTAAGAAAATAATCATAAAATTTTGATCATTGTAAATCACAATAGTTATTAACAAAAGAGGCTCTGTTCTGTTTCAAAACTGTAGAAAGTCCAGTCTCTGACATTTCAGAGACAATATCTGCTGCAATATTGACATTTTTATTGTAACAGAATGTCTGATGAGCGTTTACATAGTATTTATAATATTATTGATGTATTTACCCACCATAGTGTGCCATATAGCGTCAACAATTAATAATGTCTGTGATTACATAGAATTTACACAGGACAAAGTGCCCCTCCTCCTCAGCTTTAAGTGAGCATTAAAATGCTTTTCAGGTGATTTCAGCATTTAACTCCACGGAAGAGTTGGTTCATCAGCTATTTGCTTGTTACTCAAATGATAAATGTCAGATTGATCAAAACAAAGAGTGGCTCACACCTTATGGCATGTAGACCATGTTTTCATCTGTCAAAATGTGTCAATAGGGTCTATGCGGTAAGTGCTGTTTCTCTGTCTCTCGCTCACAGGCCACTTGCGGAAAAGCCGTCTAACCCACTGGGAAACAGACCAGCGCTGCTGATTAACCAGCAAGCCATTGCTTGAGGCTTAACTTGGGTGATCAAGATAATTTCAGCTCAGGATTGTAGAATAAGCCAATACTTTTTTAGTCACTTTGATGGAATACCCCCAATGTTTAAAATTGGAAGAGAAAAAAAAAAAAAAAAAGACTAACCAGTAGGTTCCAGTGACTGCCATCAACAAGCACAGGGGAAAGAACAGCATCATAGCTCGCCAGTTTTACCTGAAAAAAAAAAAATCAAATATGGTGTATAATTTTAAAACATCAATATGTAATTTAAAATTATTGGAGATTAATGCTACTGTTGCAGACAAGGGCAGTTTAATGCCATGCGTATTATAAAGAAATATTCAGCTTATTTCTATGGAACCTGTCTTTCTAACTCACTCTTTCAAGTCTGTGTACAATACTGTATATCTTTTTTACAGTCGAAACAATTGAGGTGTAGATAGACAAGGTATTACTTCATACCTACGTAGAGAAAGGTAGATCCTTTGCAATTATAGTATTTTTTTAATTATGAGAATCTGTGCTTGACAAAAAATAACTGACAAATGCTTACCAGGTTATATCTACGCAGATAAACCCTCCTGCCAGTTGTCGACTGATGCAACTTTACACATACCTCATTAGATTACAGTCAGTCCTAATGGTGGACTAATCAGTTGCGAAAACACTGCTGATAGGGACTGTCACTGCCTGAACAAATGTGAGTTGTTTTGTGAGGGGCCAGCAGTTTGAGACTTTTAGTATGAGCATAACTCCAACTAAAAAGGTTTTGGTGAAGCTTAATTGCTAGTGCAGGGTTGTGTCCCTTGGAGAAGTGCCTAAGCTTGGTATCAAAATATCATACCCTATTTGTGAGCCAGTACACAGTCTCAGGCACTAGAAAATAAAAAATAAAAAAAAAACGTTACACTAATCTATGAAATTTTTTTATATTCCTAAGATGATAATAATTATATTGTCCATTCATTAACACAGGCCATCTTTAAAATTACTCCCATTACTCCAAGAAGTAGTGCCAAACCCAAGGCACCTAATCCTGCACACATTAACATCTAAGTTTGCGAATTTTTCCTTGTGTTGATCATCCATTAGTACTAATGCATCACTTACAAAAGGAAAATAATACTTTGACACCTTGTTAAATGTGTAATAACTTAATACATTTTGTAAATCAGACTTTAGCCATTTTTTATTTCAGCCTCGCAGTATTTTCTTCTACATTGTTTAGATTTTTAAAATAACCCACATTTACAAAACACCACATTAATTTCATCCAATATTTTAGTTTTCTAAATTAACTGTAATACTTAGGTGGGTGAGTGCTCACTTGTTAAGATGAAAATGTTTTATCTGTCTGCTGGAAGAGAACATTCATTCTCTACCATAAATTTCATGGTCACTTTTACATTTCGACCCCTATTTTTTTTTACCTTTTGAATTGTTAAGAGTGTTTCTGGATGAGATTTAACCTTTTTTGACTGTAAGAACTGAGCATTTGATACAACTTACTAGTATTTTAACAACAATGTTCATTTTTGGCTGTGCAGAATTATTAGGTACTAATGACTGAACATCAAAGATGAGCAGAAAAGACTTAACTTTAGATAAAAATGATAAAATAGGTAAGCTGATTGTTAAAGATTGACATTTAGGAGAAATTACAAAAGATTTTAACTTAAACAGAAGGATTGTAAGGTGTTTTGTAAACACTTCATATGAGAGGTGAAAAAAAAAAGATTTGAAAAGAAAAAATGGAAGCTGAGTGAGACTGATCAAAGCAGAATAAAGAGAAAAGTCAAGAGAAAGACAGATGTGCCTCATAGAACTAAATACAATGCACTTTGTCAAGTTTTTAAGGTGAAAAGAACAAACTTCGCTCCTCTGAAAAAGGAAAACATAGAAAAAACATCTAAAATGGGAAAAAAGTCCATGATGACAGACTGCAGAGTCTTGTGAACACATGAGACCTCAGATGATCCAGATGGTCAGATATTTGGGCTGGAGGCTGGACGTCTCATGGACAGGACGCTTTGAGCAGGTTCAGAAGCAGCGAAGTGATAGAGAATCACGGACGAGAATTATCAACAGTAAGATCATTTCAGAGGAGAGCAGGCTGTGAAAATCAACTCAGAATTTTACTGTGAAGTTCCTTGAGATAAGCTTTAGAAAACTGTGCTACAAGAAGAAAAGTGCAGCCTTCAGGAAGAAGATGATTTTATGTAGAACAACTCTCCTTCACAAGCCTCTCTACACAACTGCATGGCCTGCACAGAAGGTCATAAAGATGATGGCCTGATGTGTAGGCATCAAACCAGCCAAATTTAGACTCAAATAAGATTCTATATTACGTTTTTCCGTGTTTTCCTTTTCAGAAGTTTGTGCTCTTTTCACTTTAGAAACTTGACAAAGTGCATTGTATTTAGTTCTATGAGACAAATCTGTCTTTCTCTTGACTCCTCTCTTTATTCTGCTTGATCATTGTCAATCAGCTTCAATCTTTTCATTTCCAGCTCTTTTTTTCACCTCTCTTATGAACTGTTTACAATCCTTCAGTTTTGGCTAAATTTTTTACAGTTCTCTTAAACTTTGTTTTTTAACTATCAGCTTACCTATTTTATCATTTTCAGGCAAAGTTAAGTCTTTTCTGCTCATCTTTGATGTTCATCATCAGTACCTAATAATTCTGCACAGACAAAAATGAACATTGTTGTTAAAATACTAGTAAGTTGTATCAAATGCTCAGCTCTTACAGTCAAAAAAGGTCAAATCTCATCCAGAAACACTCGACTATTCAAAAGGTCAAAAAAGTGACAACTTACAGCTGAAAACCCAAAAATGTGAAGGTACCTGATAATTCTGCACACACTGTCTATTTTAAGCTGCCCCCCAGCTCATTAAAATATTGACCATTATAATAATGTTATTATCCTGTGAAAGCCACCAATTATTAGCTTGCATAAAAAATATATTTTTATATTCAACTTATAAATTACTGTATTATTTTTCAGTAAATGCAAAATCAGGAGAAAATGGTGTAGGTTATTTGTGAAAAAATGAACAGGTCCTTAAACTTATTGCTATACAAATACAATTTGCACTTCAAGCTTGTTTTTTGGTCCAATTTTTGCAAATAGAGAAGAATATTATTACATGACACTTTTCAAACGTTGGCTATAACAAACAATAAAATATAGCCTGTTCAATTCTTTGCAGTGGCCAAGA
The DNA here is from genome assembly GCA_038363315.1 of Mugilogobius chulae. Taxonomy (NCBI): domain Eukaryota; kingdom Metazoa; phylum Chordata; class Actinopteri; order Gobiiformes; family Gobiidae; genus Mugilogobius; species Mugilogobius chulae. The sequence goes on along the minus strand of CM076396.1, from coordinate 36,150,954 downwards.
TAGATGTAACCTAGATTTCGATGTAACCCATCATCAAAAGGCAGAAGGATCTTTTAAACAGAAGTCCAACAATAAACACAACTACACAACAATTTCTGGACAACTGTCTCTGCCTCCATCTATGCTCCTGGCTCTGTCTCTGCTCCTGGCTCTGTCTCTGCTCCTGGCTCTGTCTCTGCTCCTGGCTCTGTCTCTGTCTCTGCTCCTGTCTCTGTCTCTGCTCCTGTCTCTGTCTATCCTGCCGTTTCTGTTTATCCTACTGTTTCTGTCTCTGCTTCCGTCTGTGCTCTTGTCCCTGTCCCTGCTATTGTCTTATGGTATAACCATATGGACATATATGAATCTTCAGAGGAGAGAACTGCAGCTCCTGAAATGTGTTCTAAACAGTGTCCTTGTACTAAAGTAATGTTTACAAAACACATTATTTGACTAGAGAGTTACTATTGTTTGGCACAATGAACAAATAATCATAAAATTACAGTACAATATTGTAGTGTAGCTTAAGTCAATTTTAGAAAGGATGAAGTAACCATTTAAGAGTCTGTACTGGTGTATATTGTGATGTAAAGTTTTGCACTTGCAGGATCAGAGTGAAGTGACCCCAAAAAATTCTTTAAGTAAAATTCTTTGTGGGCCACAGCTTGTGGAAAGGCTTTATATTGGTCTGAAACTCCTGCAGTGTGTGAAAAGTCAAACATATTTTCATTCATGCACTTCAGACAATCAATATCTCTACATCAGAATTGTACCACAGCACCAGGCCACACAGTACCTACTCAAAATGTTGGCCATTTCAATGACTTTCAAAAAATAATTATTTTACTCAAGATGCTATATATGCCACCTACAGAGGAAAGTAAGCAAACTTACTTTTGGTAGTAAAGA